>CM070625.1:300100-1500100 GCA_036346255.1 Ampelocalamus luodianensis
TTAATCTACACTTATTCTTACTACCTATGTGGATTGACATAAATTAAACTCAACCTAACATACTAGGTCGATTTGTAGCTACAACATCTATTAACGACATTAAAACCTCTATATATTATCTTTAATATATAAAAGACCATACGTCTTCGTGGTCGTAACCCTGAGGTGCACGACCTCACTGATCGTAGAGATTCCAGAGGTTACATAATGGGTACCCTGGTCGAACGAAGGCCTAAGCCAAGCTTCCGACCAGGAGAACTGCTCGTAGAAGGTATAAACTGATACTCGAAATAAATCCCAAGGTATATTCTCTACCGTATGATGAATGGAGCACGTGTATACTCCATGCCATACGACGTATCTTATCCAAACACACCAGCGAACAACCTCCATGCGGTTGTATGTTTCATAAACATATAACCGCCGAACGGTTGATTCCGTATCAACCGTCACTTGACTCCGACCAGACGCAACGCTTCGCATCAGATGCCTTCTCCGGAAGTAACTGCCGCCTCTTCAAAGGCTATTTAAAGATGGAACCTGGACGGAGAAGGAGAAAAGAAAAGGAAGGAACAAGATAGAGTCATCAGACTAAATCACAAGCCATAGATTCGTGTAATAGGTCTGAGATAGCAAGAGAGCAAGCAGAGTTCTTAGCAAATACCTTGTAAATTCCAGTTCATATTAATAAAGAGCAGCCCCCTTCATTTCCTGAGATTTCCCACGTCACTTTCTCCTTTTTATTTTCGTAAGATCGACGTCTTGATCGTCGACAGCTGGCGCCGTCCGTGGGGATCGCGGTGTGGAATCTCAGAAGAATTTCTCTGCTCATCAAATCTTTGTCCATTCCCCGTTTGTGACCGCTGATGCGGTTATGGCGGAAAGTTGGGATGAAGAAAATTAGTTCGACTTGGCGGACTACGCCGACCTCGACATGGATGCATGCATGCGCGCCATGGAGGAAAACGGAATCTCTTCATCATCCTCCTCTGCCGGCTCGCCTAGGGCAGAAATCGGTGAAGACGACCGAATGGATGAAGACGCACCGCTACAATCAGTGGCGATTTCAGAGGAAGTGCTTCCAACCAGTTCGGAACACCCCAAAGCCTCAGCAAGCCCGGGCCTTTCGACCAGCAAAAGAGGTGACAAAAATTCAACACCGCAACCCGAGGCTCAATATACCTTTGATGCGATCATGGTTGATAGGTACTCACTGACGGCTTCTAGCAATTCCAGGAGCCAACCGACACCTAGTGACGGTGTCAATGAAACCTCCATTAGTCGTAAACCAAGTGGGGATGATAAAGCTCAGCATTCGATCAGCAATTCGTCGGATCAGGCTGAGGCCCTTCCGAAAACCTCAGGAGGTGCTGATCACCGACTGCTCTCCGTCGTGGAATCTTCCCGCAGAAGCTCTGAAAAGCTCTCCATCGACTACGATGGAAGTTCATCGGAGGATCACTGCTGGAAGCACGAGGTCAATGCGATCGGAAATACGGATCACAATGCCGTGTACGGTCCTCCATACGTTGCCTCGTCACCACATCATAATGGAGATGGTGCGGGCGGTCAAGCACCAAATGCCGGAGGTGACAGAACTAGTGGACGTTCACCAGTTAATACGTCTGATCCTTCCCAAACTAATGTGAGGGACCAGGCAAGATCGATCAGGAGATCGGGAGATTCAAGCCATCGAACACCTTCTTCCGCGAAATCCTCGAGACCTTGATAACGATACAAAACTGCGCAGCGAGTTAGAGATATGTTAAATACCTCTGACCCTGCTCTAGCAAAGACTCCAGGTTTTGCCCAACTTGTAGGCCAGGTGTCAGAGATCATTCAACAAACGATGCAGCGCACAAAAGCATATCGGGAACGAAGGCACCCGCAAAGTCGAACCATAACTTCATCGCAAAGATTCTTCCCGGCGAGGGCCTGCATGGTCGTGTTGAGGATCGCTTGACACTGCGACCACCTCGACGATTCGACCAACAAGTCACGAGGAGGAGACTATTCGAGAATCCTCACCTCACTTGTCGAGAGGAGCAATCGCTTGGACTCGTGATCTTCGACATCACCTAAACCAGCAAGCGGTCGGAGCGTTCTACTAACGTCTACGATCGATCGGGACATTAGAGCACCGACAATTGTTCCTAGAAATCGGTCTCTAACCGACACAATCCGCACCTTTTCAAAGAAGGCGCCACGAAACTATCACAGGCTGTCGAGCCTTCTCAGCAGGGCTCCAAGCGGTACGTTGGCCAAATAGGTTCCTACCGGCCAACATGGATAAATTCAATGGGACCCAAAATCCCTTAGAATTTCTCCAGATATACACCACCGCTTCTCGAGTGCTGGTGGTGATGAAAATGTAATGGCAAACTATCTTCCTACATATTAAAAGGATCAGCCCGATCATGGTTGCTTAACCTACCGGTCGAGTCTGTGTATACTTGGGAGCAACTCTGCGACCTTCTAATTGCAAATTTCGAGTGCGTCACGATCGACCGTAAAAGAAGACGATCTCCATAGAATACGGCAAAATCAAACGAGACTCTCCTAAAGACATCAAAAGATTTAGCCAAGTTCGTAACTCAATACCGGAGGTTGCAGAATCTTCCGTTATCCAAGCCTTCAAAGCGGGATTAAGAAATCGAAGGTTTACGGAGGATTTAGCTATACATCCCCCACGAACAACCATCGAACTCTTCAACATGGCTGACAAATACGCTACGGCCAGTGAAGCGGTCGAGTGGAACGAAGCCGTTGATCGAAAGGACAAAATTCCCCAACCTGGCTTAGATAGGACGGAAAAGAAACAAAAGAAGACTCTCAAGAAAAAGAAGCATGGCAGAGCCAACGAAAAAGAGGTTCTTGGTGTTCTTGAAAAATTTACTAAAGGAAGAAAAGATTATACTGGTCGTGGCAAGGCTAAGGCTCCGACCAATGATTACAAAAAAAAATAAAAAATGGTGTCCTCTTCACCAGCAAGCAGGACACGATTTGCGCAATTGTCGTGCTTGGCAAAAGAAGTTGGGAGATTATTATGCAGGTAAAGAACCACTCCCGTCGATTCAAGAGCTCGGGGAAACAAGCTCCAAGAAGGACAGAGATGGTGACAAAGAGATGGAATACCAAGAACCCCAGCACACTGTTGATGTGATTTTCGGCGGATCTTCTTCATACGAGTCCAGACGTCACCTGAAAGCCATAGAGCGAGAGGTCAACCTTACCGAATCTTCGATCGCCGTTAAACCTTCAAGGTGGTCGGATACAATAATCTCCTTCAGCAAAGAAGACTGCCCCATTCCTTCAACTCGACCAAGTAGGTTTCCGATTGTCGTTGAGCCTACTATTAATAACTGTAAGGTTAATCGAGTCTTGATAGATGGGGGTAGTTCTTTGAATATTTTATTTGCAAGTGCTTTGGAAGACATGCAGATTCCCAAATCCAAGGTAAAACCTGTGAAATATGCCTTCCATGGCAAAGTTCCTGGTTCTCGCTAAGCCAATAGGCACTTGTCCCTCATCGTTACGTTCGAAAGCCCGATAACTTCCGACGTAAAAATTTCATTTGATGTGGTAAACTTCGAGACCGCATACAATGCGATACTTGGTCGTCCAAATTTAGCAAAGTTCCCGATAGCCACGCACTACTGTTATCGAGTTTGAAAATGCCGACCAAAGGTGTAATCACGGTCCGAGGCGATCGTAAGATAGCCTACGCATGCGATCGGAAATGTTTAGAATCGGTCGATGAACTCGACCGGGGAACTAACACCGTTAACATGTAGGTCAAAAATTCAAGACCGAGATGACACCAAAACCTTCCGACGGATAAAAGAGATACAACTCGGCGAAGTACTTCTCGAGAGGATGCCAAGATACTTGGTCTGAGCAGACTCGACCTAAATAGGAAGAGTCGCCGTCTCCTTCCTCCGAGCTAATCGGGGCGTATTCGCCGGCAAAGTCCGACATGCCCGAGTCCCGTGGAGGTGATCGAGCATAGGCTAGCTCTACAGCCTAACAAAAAACCGGTCAAGCAGAAGCTACGACGTTTCGCATCTGATCGAAAAGAAGCAATCCAGTCCGAGATTGACAAGCTTCTCAAAGCTGGATTCATTCGTGAGGTCGACCACCCAGATTGGCTCGCCAATCCTGTAATGGTTAGAAAAGCCAATGGGAAATGGTGAATGTGTATTGACTTTATAGATCTTAATAAAGCTTGTTCGAAGGATGACTTTCCCCTTCCTCGCATTGATCAACTTGTAGACTCTACTTCCGGGTGTGAGTTGTTAAGTTTTTTGGATGCTTATTCAGGGTACCACGAGATCAATATGAGTAAACAAGATGAAGAGAAAACTTCCTTTATCACTCCATATGGTACTTACTGTTATGTAAAAATGTCATTTGGTCTCAAGAATGCTGGTGCAACATTCCAAAGGTTAATGCAAAAGACTTTTAGCCCTCAGATAGGTCGGAATCTTGAAGCCTACGTTGATGATCTGGTCGTAAAAAGCATCAACGCTGGCGATCATATTCTAGATCTACAAGAGACTTTCAATAACTTAAGACGTCATAACCTTAAGTTAAATCCAGAGAAATGTGTGTTCGGAGTTTCGTCGGGAAAGCTTCTTGGGTTCCTAGTTTCGGCTAGAGGCATTGAAGCAAATCCAACGAAAATCGCCGCCATCGATCAGAAGCGCGATCCGACCACAAAGAAGGAAGTTCAGAAATTAACCGGTTGTATGGCAGCATTAAGTTATTTCATAGCACGGTTAGGCGAAAAAGAACTACCTTTCTTTAAGCTTCTCCGGAAACATGGGAGTTTCGAATGGACTAGAGAAGCAAGCAGCGCCTTTGAAGAATTAAAACGGTACCTTACGAGTCCCCCAATCTTAGTTTCTCCAAGATTGGGAGAAACATTGCTAATTTACGTGGCTGCAACGCCACAAACGGTTAGTGGTGTGCTGGTCGTAGAACGAGACCATGTTCAACGACCAATATATTACGTAAGCGAAGTCTTGCATGGACCAAAAGAAAGGTATCCGCAGGTACAAAAGTTGCTCTATGGTCTCCTTATGGCTTCAAGGAAACTAAGACATTATTTCCAGGCCCACAAAGTGGTCGTACCTACTGGATATCCTCTTGGTCAAGTCCTGGGAAACAGGGAGTCATCCGGACGAATATCAAAATGAGCGGTTAAGCTTGGGGCGTTCGATCTCCATTTTGTCCCACGAACAGCAATCAAGTCCTAGGCAATAGCAGAATTCATTGCCGAATGGACAAACCCTGAACCCACCCAAGGGCCCAAGTACGAGCACTACAACGAGTGGACAATGTACTTCGATGGTTCCTTGATGTTGCATGGCTCGGGAGCTGGGGTTGTCTTGATTTCCCCTACTGGCGAACAAATAAAGTACGCTATTCAGTTTAACTTTCCTGCTACTAACAATGTGGTAGAATACGAAGGTTTACTGGCAGGACTTCGAGCAGCTCGTTCGCTCGGGATTCGCAGATTGCTAGTGAAAGGCGATTCTCAACTAGTAGCGAATCAAGTAGGGAAAGAGTATCAATGCTCTAGTACCAAGATGTCATCATATCTGGTGGAAGTACGGAAACTCGAAAAGCATTTCTTCGGTTTTCAGATCCAACACATTCCTAGAAAGGAAAACTTTCTGCCAAACCAGTTGACCCGGATGGCTTCCACAAGGACATCCGTCCCGCCCGGAGTTTTTCTCGAGAAACTCAATTCACCCTCGGTAGTCGAGCCTTCCGAGGACATAGATGTTAGCAAGGAGGTTGCACACCTTGATTCTGCAAACATGGATGCTCCAAAGGTCTATGATGGTTGGTGCCATCACGATCACGGTAGAGATTGGATGACATCGATCTACAATTATCTTCAGCATGACTTAATTCCAGAAGATGATGTAGAGGCTGATCATATCGCACGAAAAGCCAAATCATACACTCTCATTGAACGTACCTTGTATAAACGAGGATCTCACGGAGTGTTGATGAGATGCATATCTCGCTCGGATGGCATTAAATTGCTAGCCGAAATTCATAGAGGAGTCTGTGGAGCTCATCATTCCGACAGAACTTTGGTTGGTAAAGCCTTTAGGCAAGGATACTACTGGCCAACTGCCCTTCATGATGCAAAAGAGCTCGTGATGAAGTGCGTACAATGTCAGTTTCATAGCCGACAAGTACATCAGCCGTCTCAAGCTTTGCAAACAATTCCTCTTTCTTGGTCTTTTGCAACCTGGGGACTAGACATTCTGGGACCTTTCCCAAGAGCACCCGGGGGCTTTGAGTTCTTTTTCGTCATAATTGACACGTTCACTAAATGGATCGAAGCCGAGCCGGTTGTAAAAATTACAACTGAAGCCGCCAAGAGGTTCCTAACAAAAAGCGTGATTACACGGTTTGGTGTACCCAGTCGTATAATCACCGATAACGGTGCCCAGTTCTCGAGCAATAATTTTTAGGAATTCTGTGAAGACCTAGGTATCAAGATACATTTCGCTTCTGTTGCTCATCCATAGAGCAATGGAGCAGTTGAGCGCGCCAATGGTATCATAATGCAAGGAATCAAACGACGAGTATTCGACCAGTTACTTCAACGGTCAGGGGCTTGGGTTCAAGAACTTCCTTCGGTATTATGGGCCGTTCGCACTACAACTAGTCGTGCGACCGGTGAAACACCATTCTTTATGGTTTACAGAGCTGAAGCCATGCTTCCTCCAGAACTTAAAATTGGTTCTGCTTGAACTGATTGCTTTTCCGAAAGTAATCAATGTGAACGATGACTTGACGACATCAATTTCCTTGAAGAACGACGAAATCAAGCTTTGCTATGATCAGCAATCTACCAGCAAGCCATGCGTCGGTACCACAGTCGTAAGGTGCAACCTCGCAGCCTAGCCGTAGGTGATTTGGTTCTTAGAAAAATTCAGAACCAAGCGGGTCGCAACAAACTTTTACCTAAATGAGAAGGTCCATACACTGTGGTCGAAGTCACCCGACCAGGATCGGTACGATTAGCTATGTCGGACGGGCAAATTTTGTCTAATTCTTGGAATATTGATCAATTGCGTAAGTTCTTTGTTTAATTTCCTGTATTTTTTTTCATTTTTATATTTCAATAAAGATGCATCTCCTTTTTCCAAATGATAAATATGGTTGTTTATACTTATTATTCGTTGCATCTGGTCATATGCCTTTCTTGTTGATGGTTGGTCGGAGAAGACACTCATTCTCTCCGATATTCCTTTCAAAAGGATCTCCACTACTCATGGTTGTTGACTTAAATGTCACCGACCACACTGGTTTTAGTCGCGATCATTACTTCAATAGTGCGCACGCACGACCACATATTCTTTTCTAAAAGAAACAAATGAGTATAAGAAGTACCAATCTAGACAATTTACACGGTTTTCGCTCTTTCTTGAATTTGAAGATTGTTATTTTATTTCAACATTCTGTTCTAATCAAGTTTGGCTACTGGTCGGGACACGGAAAACCTCCTGGTCGAAGTCTCTCCTCTCTGCACGTGGTCCTGCCCACTGGAAGGAGCTTCCTAGTGACGGTCCTTTTCCTACGATCCTCGCTACCAGTCGGATTTGATCATGAGCACGTTTCACGAAATATTTTACAACTCTTCAGTTCTTAAGATTCGATACGACCATATTCAAATATTTTCTAAACAACGGTACTTATCTCTTCATTTTCTTTTTTCATACATTCTTAATGCATATCTTCTTACCAACAAATCCAGTCTTTGTTATATCTTCTGACTACAAGTGGTATTCGATAATGGACAAGATCTAGGCTAGTCGAAATCATCAGCTGGTTCCGACCACATGATTTCCTAGTATTCGCTGATCGTTGTCATACACATTATCAGCACTCCTCCCATGGTCATTTTAATTACTCAATTTCTTGGTCTACTGCTTTCTTTTAGTAAAGCTCATCTACTAATATAAGCAGTCGGGGGCTAAGAGATATATGAGTATTTAACAACATTGATAAGACAAAGCCGGATCTTCTTTGGTAAAAGGTAAGTTTTATTTTACATATTCTAAATATTACATCCATTTACATATTGGGACCACCAAACTGGTCGCTACGTGATGGAGATCCGACTTCCATTTCCTCAGCAACTTTCTCTCCGAGAGGTCTTACTTCCTCGAGAAGTTTTGTTGCTTTATTTTCAGAGCAGTCGAAGTCCTCTTCCACAGCTTTAAGATTAACAGAGGGGTCGGAAGCCTTTAGTTTTGCTAAAGCGATACCAACTCCAGTTACAATAGCTTCCTTCATTGTCTGGGTATGGTTTTCCCTCATAGTTTTGAGCAGGCCTTTGAGATCTTCCAGAAGTTGACCAAAATAGTTCATCCTTTCCGTTGGATCTCCTAAAGAAGGCAAGCTTGATCCTGATCCCATATCAAAGATCATTTTGTTAAGAGCCATGATTTTCTCATCAAGGCCGAATACAAGGGCTGCCTTTTGGCCACACTCAAACTCGAGAGTCTTCTCCGCTCGTTCAAGTGCTTGGGTTTTTTCTGCACGAGTGGATAAAAAGAAATTAATATACTCTTTACAGTTGGAGTTATGGAATACTGGTTAAGTATACGACCAGTTACCTTTGATTTTCTTCTCGCAGGAGTCGAAAACCTCCTTTTGTCTGGTCATCGCATGCTCGATCGACCGGTCTTTACTCTGATTTTGTTCCCTCAGTTTTATTATTATGGCTTCTTTAGCCACAATCTCTTCTTTAATTTTCTCTAAATCTATCAAATATGATAGAAAGAGAAGGTTAAGCTATGAGGAGAATCAAGATAATAAACCTTATTAGATCAAAAAGAGAAATGAACTTACTTCTCAGATCAGAGTGTTTCTGCTCCAAAGTTTTTATTCACTGGTCATCCTCAGACCACGAAGATATTTCTCGACCATGTGCTACAAGAATAAAATCCCTTTCTTTGGTAAAGTTTCCAGGGGAACTTCAAAAGAAAGAGTTGTAAGGATGGTCGTAGAACACTTACCCGAATTGCCATATCGTTATATTCGGAAAAGATTGTATCTGGACCAATCTCGGCTTGATGGTCCGATATCTTTCCCCAGGCTTCATCAAGTTCCTTATCCTCGATAAATCGGGGAGAAAAAGGAAATTTGTTAACCTGAGAAATATTTCCAGGAGGAGGTGGAACCTGTTGAGGATCTCTGGAGATGACTACCTCCGGAGAAGGAGTAAGGATTACTAGAGGATCCTGAGCAGATGCTGAAACCTGCTCGGGGGCTTCTTTTACTACTTCATCCTCAGTAGTTTTTCTTTAAGAGTATCCTGATCAGGAACCTCCACGACCACCTCTTCCTCAGGAACCTTTTCCTGAGAGGTGCTCTGGTCGGACACGACCAGAACACCAAAAGATCTAAAAGAGAGAGAGAGAGAGGTAAGGAAGATCCAAGGTATGTATATATACGACCCCTTCATTTAATATATGTACCTTGTTGATTTTTTGAATTTACCTTTGTAGCGCATCGAAGC
This sequence comes from Ampelocalamus luodianensis, assembly GCA_036346255.1. Classification (NCBI taxonomy): domain Eukaryota; kingdom Viridiplantae; phylum Streptophyta; class Magnoliopsida; order Poales; family Poaceae; genus Ampelocalamus; species Ampelocalamus luodianensis. Next base: position 309,654 of record CM070625.1, read on the forward strand.
AAAGTTCGTTGCGCTGGCCTTCCTCTTCTTGTCAATTGATTTCACCGGTAGGATTGACTAGATCCTGCACATCCACTGATTGAAAATCAGAAGCGATATACGCGACTAGTTCGTCAAGCATAAGGTCCCTGATCTCCGGATCAGTGGGTGTAGATTCGTCGACCTCCAAAACAGTGACCTCAGTAGGCACTGGAGGGTCCTCAGTGACCTTGCTGGAAGGTATGACAACCGCCTAAATCCATCATCAAAGATAATTAGGCGATGAACATAATTTGCCCAAAATATTATTTATGTTCGGTCACCTACCTCTGGAAGGCTGACATCCTGTGTGGTCGAAGGGGTGATCGGATCATCAATTGGCTCACATCTTTCAGTGACCTCGTTGAGACTCAACCCAACCGACTACACATCAAAGAGGATTTATGGTATACCGATCAGAAATAATATGTACGACAACAAAACAGCGGTTGATATTTTACCTGAAGTCTTTCAATCCTTTCTTCAGCGAAAACGACCACTAAGATTCGGGGAAAGCTAGCTTTATCGCCAGGCTCTCCGGCGCAGATCATCTTGATCCGGCTTCTAATCTCATCAGTAGATAGAGTCAGAAGGTAAAATGAAAGATTTAAGGATACAGAAATAATCAACTGAGATAGGTAAACTGGTCGAAATCATTAATGGCTTACCATCTTTGGGATCTCTGGTCGTATCATCACGACCAATGTACCAGAGCATCTTATGTGCTCAGGCCTTCAAAGGACTAACCCGGTGTGTAGAAAAATCTTTTACTACATGCCAAGATGTTAGACCCTTGACACTAAGAAGCTTGATTGCTTCGGCCCATTTCTTCACATTTCCCTCTTTCTCTGTAGAGGAGCGTCATCTCGGATTCTCAACCGCCTTCTTACCAGAATAATAAAGGCTGTCTTTCTTCGTGATCTTCATATAGAACCAGCTCTTCTTCCACGACGACCACGAAGATTTCGAGTACATAAAAATGTACTCATCAGCTTTTTCGTCAAGGAGGCGCAAGGTGCATTCTCCAGGCGTCACAATCGTCTTCCCGGACTTTGTCATCCTGTAGTAGTACCTGAATAGATCCAGATCTGCTGGAATCCCAAATGCGCTTCGCAGAGATAGATAAAAATACTGAGATTGGCGATAGCATTGGGAGCAAGATTCACCAATTCAACTCCATAATACTCCAAAACTTTGGGAAGGAAGGAATGAATTGGTAGCCTAAATCCGCATTGAATATATGCAAGAAAAACAGGAATTTCTCCATCTTCACTACTCGGGGAATGTTCCCCAACTGCAGATCTCCAAGAAATCAGGTCTTTGTTGGGAAGCATCCCGATCTTCTCTAGGTTCTCTAACTTCTTCTCACTCAGGTCGGAAACCGACCAGTTAGTGATTTGGTCCGACATGATCAGATTGCTTTTTTGGGTGAAGAAAGCAAAGGAGGTCGGAGGTAGTTTTTACTCGGGAGATGAAGAAGGAAAGGAGGAAGTGAAAAAAAAACTCTAAGTGTACAAAGGGTTTTATAAGCTTCAGAATTCCTAAACCGTAATAAGGAGTTACCCAAAAAAGTCCAACGGACACCAAAAAATTTTCAATTCCCAAGGCAAAGTTCTCAACTTTAAAGTGAATACAAACCGCTTCAAAATGCCCTTGCATTTAAATGAGCGTCAGCCCGATACGATTTCATTGGAAGGAAAGTGTTCACACGACCTATTCATTTAAAGTTCGGGGGCTAGCTGACGAGGATTAAAACCTCTATATATTATCTTTAATATATAAAAGACCATACGTCTTCGTGGTCATAACCCTGAGGTGCACGACCTCATTGGTTGTAGAGATTCCAGAGGTTACATAATGGGTACCCTGGTCGAACGAAGGCCTAAGCCAAGCTTCCGACCAGGAGAACTGCTCGTAGAAGATATGAACTGATACTCGGAATATATCCCAAGGTATATTCTCTACCGTATGATGAATGGAGCACGTGTATATTCCATGCCATACGACGTATCTTATCCAAACACACCAGCGAACAACCTCCATGCGGTTGTATGTTTCATAAACATATAACCGCCGAATGGTTGATTCTGTATCAACCGTCACTTGACTCCGACCAGACGCAACGCTTCGCATCAGATGCCTTCTCCGGAAGTAACTGCCGCCTCTTCAAAGGCTATTTAAAGATGGAACCTGGACGGAGAAGGAGAAAACAAAAGGAAGGAACAAGATAGAGTCATCATACTAAAGCACAAGCCATAGATTCGTGTAATAGGTCTGAGATAGCAAGAGAGCAAGCAGAGTTCTTAGCAAATACCTTGTAAATTCTAGTTCATATTAATAAAGAGCAGCCCCCTTTATTTCCTGATATTTCCCACGTCACTTTCTCCTTTTTATTTTCGTAAGATCGACGTCTTGATCGTCGACACACGGTGTTCCATTCAAGCCGGAACGCATCCAGCCGCTTGCACTACCTCGATCCTCTCTAGCGAGATGACTTTCAGGGTCCAATAAATTTACTAAGCCAAGTTGCACTTTGCAGACTTGTGGTTGCACATGTTTTACGATGAGAGGTTATCACCAGATTAAGTCTTTAAAGCCATCTGGGCGGTTCATACCATATGCCCACTATTCTCGTGCTACATCAGCACCCACCATCATACCATTCGCCCAGATGTGGTAAAAGAAGTTTATTGGGGTTTCGAGGAGTAAAACCAAGTTTATCTCAAATACATCAGTCATGTACCACTCATGGCTACCCAAAACCATTTCATGTTTTAAGAGATGATGACTGGGGCATTTTAATGCCTCGGTACTTAAATAAGACTAGTATGTCGCTTAAGTACAACCTATAGTTAGTAAATTACTACATAGTTACTAGGGTGACATGGAAATAATAAATTCAATTGTCAAAGGATGACATAATAAATAGTTAATCATCAAATGGGTATTTAACTATCTTAAGATTTAACATACATTTGCTTAAAGAATTGAAGTATGCAATTTTGGTAATTTAAAGGAATATAAATTGCGTGAAATGTAAGCTCAAAATGATCAAAGTATTGACTCATCTTGGTTAAAAGTAATAGAGTCTTGGTAGTCGAGAGCTTGATCAAACTAGCGATCTCCCGCTTCTTCGAACTCTACTAGGATGAACGAATCGAAAAAAGGAACAAATAAGAAAAGAGAAAAAAATCAATACTAAAGAAATAGTAAATGAACTCTAAATTAAACGAGACCAGTGCCAAAAGCAAGACCTTGACTTTTGACAGAATTAGAAACAAGTTTCACTGAAATCAGAGTTACAATTAGAAGCTACACCGCGCTTATAGCTTTCTCAAATATTGGGCATATCAGCAAAAGAATGAGCTTCAGGGAGATTTGGTAGCAGTAGAAATTGTGATTTGCAAGGTTATTGTTTGCCTGTTTCTTTCTCCTTTGATTTCAGTGGTGCTTCTTCTGGGTTCTGATGTGCCAATTTTGATCGATAGTAGCTTCTTGTTTCTCCTTAATGATATGTCATGAGATCAATTAGTAATTTGATGGTACAATAAATTTGTTGAAATAGGAGTTTGCTCCATGCCATCTTTATAGAGTATTAATTAGATTGGTCATATAATTGTATTATAATACTTTTCTCTATGTCTTAACGCTCCTTCTTATTTTGTTTTGTTTTAGCTTGACAACCTTCCCCTTGACCTAATCCTTTCCTTTTGTTTTTGTGGTAGCCTTCAGTACCTATTATTGGTGCCTTAGTGGTGTTGGGATTGGCAATCATTTGTGCTTTGTTGCTGTGTTAACCCTTGAAAGTTTTGAACTTTGATCTTAAGCTTGGTAAACTCTTTTACCCATAAGTCATGATATGAAAGCTCTCTATGTTAATTTTTAAAAGGCATGCATTTTGCAAGCTAACTTTTATTTGTTACCCTAAACATATTTGTGGTTGAATGAGCTCAGTTAGTTTGCTCACCGGTCAACGAAAAAAATTGTTGTAAGGGTGATCAAACAATAACCTTTACGGGAGTTTTTGTGATGGTGGTCAATGGTGCAAAGAACTCAATGCGGTACAATTTTTTTTTGTTATGGCGGTCAATGATGTAAAGTTTTTTTAAGGAAATGATGTAAATAGCTTAATGCAGCCGTTTGAATAACTAAAAATTTGTGTTTAGAAGAGGAATCAAGTTGAGATACATACAATTTATTCTTGTCGTTTTGTTCGTAAAAATAATGCGTTCACCTATTTCCATACTGAATTTGCCAAAGTTGATTAATATAGTTGTATTCGCCTATTTCCTTTCATTCTCAATTGTTCATACAAATTTGCAACATACATAATACGAATAATATTTTATGCAAAATTTGAGTTTCGTTGCAATGCACGCATCCTACTAGTATTTACAAGTAATTGTGTTGGCTGGTACACTAGTAGTACGTAGCAAGGTGCCTCATCATAGTACAACCAACGTATTATAGTAGGGGATCTGAATGAACAACTAGAAATTTTGTGCAAAGCTAGCAAGTATGCCCGCCGCCAGAGCTCCGCCTCGGTGCACGTCGCCAGCTTATTCGGCCCGTCGGCTTCCTCGGCTCGCCAGTTTCGCCGTTCTCTTTCACGTCTCCGGCTTCCGCTCCTCAGTTCTTCGGCTCGCCAGCTTCCTTGGCTAGCCGGTTTCGCCGTCCTCTTCCATGTTGCTGGCCTTGGCTCACCGGTTTAATTCTTCTCCGTCACCGGATCCGGCTGTCTTCTGTGTCGCCTGATCCGGCGGTCTTCTCCGTCACCGGGTAGCCGGGCCGCCCATCCAATGTCCTCATGTAAGAGAGAAGAAAAAGTGCAAGTGTGAATGCATTTGCCTCATTTAAATAAGAGAACTGCTATACATCTTTCAATTTTAGTGCTCTGTGATTGGTGAGAGAGAGGGAGAGAGGGTGGGAAGTGAGATTAGATTAGGGATATAGGGGTGGGGGTGATATCTGGAGCATTGGATCTCCATCCGATGGCTCAAAAAGTGACTGATTTTCAAGAAAAAATCAGTCGCATGTTGTATAGACACTCCCTTTAAATAAACGAATTTTTTTGACAGTATTTATGCACAGTTCTCGAGAAATCTTTGCATGGTGGTCGAGGATGGCACATTTACGTCCATGTACACCATGTGCGGTTTTGAATTTTCGTACATGTGCATTGGAATATTGATTCTTGAGTGTTCTCGTTATGCTCTTTTCATGTTTTAATTCATATGAGTGAGAATTCTGAATGGTGAAGCATTTCTTTATTAAATTCCCTCTGAATTTTGTGTCTTTTTTATCCGTAATCATGATAGGATTGGCATTACATTTTGGAACGGACTATATTATTGGCGATAATTTTGAGTTTTTTGCGATCACAAGGAATTTTGAGTTGATTTTGACTAGCTTTTTTTTAGATAATGGAAGCACCGATTTTGACTAGCTAGCATTAAGGTTAGGATGATTCTGTGCCACCAAACATAACCAATGTTCAATCAAAGAGCTTACTTTCATCATTCATTGACCTAAAAGAAAAGGCAAAAGTGGGAAATTATACAGTTACTAGTTCAATACCCGTGCTTTGCTACGAATTAAAAAAAAAAGTCTCATCATGTTCGGCTATCAACCGTCATTATACTAAATGACACGATCTGAGCTGTCGGTGTGCTACTCGCCGATCCAACAGATGTCGAGAAGGGTAAGGGGATAATCAACTCCAATTTTTAAATAGTAGAGATACTTTGAAGGCTCTAGTATGTTCTGCTCTCGGACTATCTCCTTGAAAGAAAGAGGAAAACAAAAGGAATTCAAACAAGCACAATGTGCACCACAACACAAAAACTGCATGTTATTATTTTAAGAGTTTCCCTCTGTATTTCCAGAATCAAATGGCGTATGTATTACTCGAAAAGAAGTAAAGAATGTAGCACCTATGTTCTCTAGCGGCTGTAAATAGATTTGCTAGGGGGCGAATTTTAAGCTTGATCTCTTAAGCTACAGTTCCGGTACCAAATTCCATGACCTGTCTCTTCTTCCTCCTATCAGCAATGGTGAAGGCCAGCTCGAGGGACTGCGACGCATTCAGCCTGGGGTCGCAGTGTGTGTGGTAGCGAGAGCTGAGATCATCCAAAGTCACTGTATTGGATCCACCAATGCACTCTGTAACGTTTTGCCCTGTCATCTCCAGGTGAACCCCTCCGGGGTGGCTTCCCTCTCGCTCATGAACATCAAAGAAAGCCCTGAGCTCGGCCTGTGCAACCATAAAGAAACAAATGGTATCAAATACTCACTGTAATTAAGCCGGCTGTTTATCAAACCATACTAAAAAGGTCACATTCTTACCCTGATTGCGTCAAATGATCTTGTCTTCAGCCCACACGGTGCGCTGATGGTGTTCCCATGCATGGGATGGCTAACCCAAGTAACACTTAGCCCAGCTTGACGCACCGCTCTGATCATATGTGGAAGCTTAACACGCACATTCTCAGCCCCCATTCTTGTGATAAGTGTCAGTCTCCCAGGCTTGTTGTGAGAATTCAAAATTTCACAGAGTTTCACAAGCTCTAATGGATCAAGCTTATCACTCACCTATATAACATAGGCAAAGTTAATACTGTCCATGGACAATTGTTCTGTCTAAGGCAACAATAAAATTGTGACTAATATGCCTTTTTCGAAACAACATAACTATTGTTCTTCATAGTTGCACAAAGCATGGTATTTTCCTGTAGTCGACAATATAAACAAATTCGTCAACAGATTAAGCCTAAAGGCCACAAGACTGAAGGAGGCATTGGTGTGACTTACGAGCTATGATATTTAAGCACTGTTAGTTGTCATTTGAAATGAAAGGACTGTCAACACTAACCCGAAGGTTCCCATAACACGGGCAGTAACATAACTTCTCTCTGAGTACAATAGCTTTGCAAGCCCAAAATCTGATACTTTAGCATTCCATTGCTGGTCAGGAATATTGCTAGATTTGATGTCACGGTGGACAACCTTCGGTTCTAGCCCCTCATGAAGATAGGCCAGCCAGGGTGGAAGAGGTTGGGTGTCAGTGTTCGGATATTTCACTATCATGGCCATCTTTTAAAGGAACAATAGAGCTTGTTTAAGCAAAACACTAACAATGTTGCTTCCAGGCAAAGAATATACTAGCTAGAGTGCTTGCGCACATTATGCTTAGTTTAGATTTTGACTGGTAAACAGAATTGCAATGTTCTAATCCAAACACATATATGCAAGTATTTACAAACAGTATCTTACAATGCTAGGAAGCGAATCACAACAATCTCAAACCGGATGCTTTGATTAAAATAAAGCAAGCTGGGAACAGGAAAGCAAAGAGAAGGAAGCATGCAAGATAAGCACATGCAATGTTCGAGAAATTCCATACTTTTTTGTCCTATTTAAATGGATGGGAAATTCGAATTATTTATCAGAAGCTGGTTCAAATGATGTCTCATGATGTACATAATGAAAAAAAATGTTTTTACATATCTGCTAAACATAGGTTACAATCAACTTTCTCTTTCACTAATTTATTAGAAGAGAATATTTGCATGCCAAGGAATAGGCTGTAACAAACTTGTGAATGAAGCACCTGAATTCCTTCGACAGCCAATCTCACCACAATTAGGCTCCATTATCCTAACCAAGACACATCTCTTGTAACAAAATAGTCCTAATCATGCCAGCTAGCGCCTATGTCTTCTAACATCAGAATGGTTATGGCTTATATTTTCCCATGATCTTCTTAACTTCATCAAACACGGTAACCAGCGCACAGTTGATGCTAAACTATTAACTTATGATCAAAATCATAGTCCAACAAATAGCACTACACAAACCACTCAGTATGTATCAGTGAAGAAGCATTACCCTTTAGCAGTTCCAAGAATTATGTTCATCCGGATATCCCAGGTCAGTGGGCTCACTTCACCAACATCGCCATGAAGCCACTGATCAAGATTACCGTTGTCTACATACTCATACACAAGCATCCTGTGCAACCATTAATTAGAACAAAGTACAAACTTGAGAAGAGAACTTTGAAACTCATCAACCAAATGATGAAGAGATTGCATTTTACCTATAAGCACCCTCCAAACAAGAGCGAGCAACCTAACAAGATTCTTGTGCCGAACATGACCGATCGCTCGACCTCCACCTTGAACTCCTTCTCGGTCGGCCTGTTAAAGCGGGAAAAAGAAGAGATTTTACTATCGAAAGCGAATGAGAATTAACAAGCATCCAGTATGTAAGTTGGTTTAAAAGATGCAAAGTCCGCAAGATATAACCAATTCCAAGAAATAACAAGCACATTCTCACATTTTATGTCACCTAACGAGAAAAAATAGTGTAAGCATCAATGACCAAAAACAAAATTACCGCCAATGCAACTCGGATAAACTCTTCTCACCATGGCAAACTCCTTACTATGGCTCTGCTCCACAAAGATGGATTAACGCACAACCAAATGAACTAAGTCGACAACCGTATCCGGAAAGGAAAAAATGAAGAATGACTCTTACATGTGCCACTAATTTGAAATACAAGATTTACAAACTACACTTAGCGGTGAGACTATACAACTTCCTACAACCACCAAAGAGTTCAACTCGCTCAACTTTGTAAATATTAATGATCACCCAACAACAACAAAAATAAAAGGAGGGCTCACTGAAAAGCAAGCCATTTCTTCTCAATTTGATCAAGAAAGGGCGTGTACTTAGTTGATCATGCATTGTTGTAGAAGTATCGCCTCAGAGATACCGCTGCCTTATCTGTTTGTAACCAAACCTGAACAACACCCAAAGTCATGTCAGCATGTCAACCCAGGAAAAAGCAAATATGCATAAACCAAGACATTCTCTTCACATCCTGATGAAATGTATAGTCATATTTCAATATTCATAATGCCACAAAATAATGCACTAAAAACCGCGAGCAATCTCCCCCCGTTCACAATGTACAGGCAAAACTACATCAGAATCCCGCTTTGAGTGAGACCGCAGCATGCGATCTTCACTAGGAAGGGCCAGATGTGGGATCCCTCCAACCCCTCGAACGTGTTCTTGATCTGCTCCAACCTCCGCTCGTGCTCCTGCGACACCAGCAGCCAGATCTCAGAACGCAATTCCACACACCGCCAAATCGAAAGGGATTCGCGAGGTACAGAGAAGGGGGGCGCGAGCAGGGACGCTAGCGTTACCTTGAGGTCGAGGGGCTCGCCTGCGCCCTTGAAGTAGACCTTGACGAGGAGGAGCCCCTCGTCGTGCTTGCAGCGGACGAACTTGAGGAACAAGGTTATTAAGTCATAAAGTCGAGTCGAGTCGCAAGAGGGGCGACTTGGCGACTAGTCGCGACTAGTCGGCCGACTAGTCGCGACTAGTCACAACTAGTCGGTAGACTAGGAACTAGGAAGTATATAAACAGGGCAGGTAATATACTAAGTTGTAGCAACTAGCAACTACTACAACAGAGAAAAAACAGAGCACGAGTGAGCACTGAGCAGAGCACAACGCGAAACAAAGCAAGAGAGGGGAGGAAGGAGAGAAACTACAGAGCAGATCAGCGCTACAGCAGAGAAAGGAGAGGAGTGCTCACGAGGCTGGCGTCTGGCAAAGTGGCGAGGAGCAGAACAGAGCAGCAGCGGCGGGGGCTAGGGCCTCCGCTCGGCGGTCGCCCTCGCAGCATGGGCGGCGGCGGCGGCGTGGACAGGGGAGGGCCGAGGAGGAGGATGGTCGACAGGGACCGGCGGCGGCAGGGGCTAGGGCCTTCGCTCGGCGCTCGCCCGTGCAACACCGGTGGTGGTGGCGGTGTCGTGGACGGGGGACAGGGAGGAGGATGATCGACGGTGAGGGGCTAGGGCTCGCTGGCGCACCCTCGCAAAGACGGCGCGCGCCGCTGCCGTAGGACGAGGGAACTGCGCTGCGTGAGGGAGCACAGCAGCTAGGGTATTCCTTTAGTAAACCATGCCTCCTTACTGGGCCCATGTAGTCTCTCAGCCCACTCAACCAGTCAGCCCAAGAAGCAATCCAGCAAAGTGGCAACCCTAAGTCCCTATGTTGTGGCTCATCCATCTGGTCCTCTCCCTTGCGCCGTCACCGCCATTGCCTCCGGCCATCGGCGCCACCACCATTGCCGCTTCGCACCTCGCAAGGGTCTCCTCTCTTCCCTGCTTCCTCCTCCTCCCCCTCCCCTCTTCCTACACCTTCCCTTCCTCTCTCTCCATGGCGCCTCCCTTCCGCTTCATCTTCCCCTGTTCTCCATGGCGCCAAGTCGCACGACTCGCGCAGGCCGACTAGTCGCGGCTAGTCGCCGACTAGTCGGCAAGTCGTACGACTAGCGCTGCTAGTCGAGTCGCCTGCACTAGCCAGTGCTAGTGTGCCGACTTGCCGACTAGTCGACGATTAGTCGCGACTAGTCGTGCGACTTAATAACAATGTTGAGGAAACGGTCGCGGCCGACGACCTCGATGAGCAGATGTAACGGCGACGCCCGGATAGAAGTGGAGGGCGCGTGGAGCAGCAGTAGCAGCACGGGTGGAGGCGCGGGTGCTTGGAGCGGTGGCGGAGGGGACGAGGGGGAGATGGGGAGAAGGCGAGGTCTAGAGAGAGGAGAGATGACCGACGGGCGGAGCGGCGACGGCGGCATCGCCCAGGCGAAGCAAAGCTGGAGGGAGAGAGGTAGCCACCCTCGAGGGCTCCGCGAGGGCCGATTCCTTCCGGTTGCTAGAACGTCGGGGGAAGGGGGCGGGTTGATGCGGAAGCGACCGAGGCGGAGTTTGAGCACGGGGAAGGGGCGCGGGTTGACGCGGAAGCGACTGAGACGGAGGTCGGCGATGCAGGCGGCGGGCGCGGAGGGGTAGAGGAGGAAGGCGAGGAGCGCAAGGAGGATCGGGGGCAGGCGGGTGAAGAAGCGGCGGAGGCAGGAGATGCAGCGCGGGCGGAGTCAGAGGTGGAGATGCGGCGCAGTGAGGGCAGTGTTGGCGGTGCGGCAGCCCGAAGGCGAGGCGTTGCGTTCGGTGGAGAAGGGGAAAAGGTGAGGGGAATGGCAGAGATCATGGGGAACAGCATGAGATCGTGGGGGAGGAGGGGGAATAGCAGCTGTGAGAGGAGGGAGAACGATCGAGGTGATCCGAGCCATCGGTGGCCTGATCAAGATCCTTGATCGGACGGACGACAAAGAGAGTGGGAGGACGGACCGTCACCAACTCGTATTTTTAAGTAGTAGAGATAGAGACTAGTAATCGTGCACGTGCGATGAACGTTTTACATAATATATTGCATCAAAAATATAATCGTATCGAAATTAGGATTGAACCCCCCGACTTACATAGCAAAGGAGGATTTATTGAAGGCAGGTTTACTTTTCTCTTTGAAAAGAATATTCATTCCATTAGACAACACAACAATGTCGCCATAAAAATCGAGAGGAGTCCTCTATTGGCTCACGTTACAATGCGCCATGCATGCAACGCAACATGATCTGGGATTACTGCTGTTGCCACTGCCGTTGAATTATCTATCTTTTGGGTTAAAATGTGGTGAGCAATCTAAAACACATCTACCTCGATCTCTTACTGGACAAGAATTCCACCAGAAAAAGAGATATCTCGTAAAAAAGCGTTTTGCAGTTGTTGATCTAGGTTTTTTGTGCCGTTCTGGGTACAGAATTTCAACACTTTTCAATGGGAAAAGCAAATTATTTCCTTAAAAAAAAGGTTGATCTAGGTTTTTCGAAATTAAATTGATTGCTGAAAGCGTGTAATTACAAGGTCTAGTACAATGCCACGGGTGCAAACGACCCCGGGGATGGCAGCAAAAGGAGAGAATGGATTGCAAGCACAGCGGGCAAGCACTTTTGGGTCGGGTAAGCCACAGCTTCAGATGATGATGCAGAAGCCCAAAGCCCAAAGCCCAAAGCCCAAAGCTGGAGGAGGATGGATGGTGTGCTGGAGGCAGTCATCCGGTCCCTCCATCGGTTTTGGCAAAGCAGAGCAGAGGCTGTAGCGTCGAGATCGGCGACGCTGGCAGCTTCATGAATGTTGACACCAACAGTGAGGAACAGGGGGGCGAAGACGACTACAGCCACCAGTGAAGATGTTGAATGATCTCTGATACTCCAGGTAGGGGTGGAAACGAGCCAAGCCGAGCCGGCTCGAGCTCGGCTCGTTCCGGCTCGGATGAACAGTGAGCTCGGCTCATTTCCGAAACGAGCCAGGAGAGGGGTTTGGCTCGGGCTCGGAGTGGAGCTCGAGCGGCTCGCGAGCCAGAGCAAAAAAACAGCATCGTCGGGCCATCGGGCCGGCCGGCACTCGGCGCACGCAAAGATCGGTTCGGTAACTCGATTCACCATCCACATTGCAAATTTGCAATCAACTAATCCATTCACAGATCAAGAGATAATCTATCAATCTATCATCCATTCACAGTCACAGATCACAGAGCAAGAACAAACAAGCAAATGACAAATTGCAAGATCAAGCATTCAAGCAGGCTCTTTCTTGATCTCCTCCATCCTCTTGGCGCCGACGCTAGCGGCCTGGACGGCGGCGCAGTGGAAGGGGCGGCGGTGACGGCCGCGCTCGCCTCGATGGCCTCCGGCGGCAGTAGGGGAACGGGCGGAGGTGGAAGCGTGGAGCACGGGCGAGGGGGAGGCGGCGGCCGGCGGGTGGAGGAGGTGGAGGCGGTGGCCAGTGGGTGGTGGTGTGGAGCCGGGTGAGGGGGAGAGCCGGACAGGGAAGGGGATGCGGCGGGCAGAGCTGGGCGAGGGGGACGGGGAAAGGGAGGCGGCGAGCGGAGCTGCCGCGGCTCACGGGGGTTGCGGGGGGTGGAGGCGATAGGCCGGAGAGAGCCGGAGAGTGAAGGAGGCGGCGGGCCGAGCTCGCCGAGGGGAAGGGGAAAGAGAGGCGGCGGGCGGAGCTGTCGAGGGGGAGGCGACGGGTGGAGGAGACGAGGAGTGGAGTGGAGGCGATGTAGAGGAGGACCGAGCGACGGCGTGGCTGCGTGGAGGAACACGGGGCTGGGGCGGCGGCGGCGGGGAGAAGAAAGGGCAAAGGGAGGCGACGGCGGGGAGAAGAAAGGGAAAGGAGGCGGCGGATCGAGGCCCGAGGACTTCCGGACTTAGGGTTGGGAGCTAGGTCTAATAGAGACCGGGTGTCTGCTGCCAGCCTCCTGGGCTCCGTGGGCGGGCTCGCGAGCCGGCTCGCTCGGCTCGCTTGGCTCGCGAGCCGAAACCGTGCTCGGCTCAGCTCGAAAATTCACGAGCCCGAGCCGAGCCGAGCCGTAACGAGCCCGAGCAGGCTTGCGAGCCTCGAGCTATTTTTCCAGCCCTAACTCCAGGGCAGCTTGTTCTAGGCGCAGAAGTTACTGTGCTATGGAAGGTATTTCGTCGGATTGTACTTTTTTTTGACGTAAAAATAGAGAAATCCCTACTTATGGCCCCGTTTGGAACGGCTTTAGCTTTTGGCTTTCGTCCAAAAAAGCCGGAAACCGTTCCAAACGGCTGGCTTTTCGCAGCCGCTTTCGTCGAAGCCAGAAGCCGCGTCAACGAGAGGAAGCCGGAAGTTGCCCTTCGGCAGCTTTCCAAGGCTTCCCACCATCCCCTTCCGAATTTACCCCTCGAGTTCATAACTATTTACCCACATCTTGCCATCGGATATGTCGAACCCAGGAACGAAGGATCCCGAATTCTCTATGTTCATACACTAGTCCAGGATTTCTAGTGTACACAGTTAAACAAAAGTGATAGCACAATCATATCACACACTTTATTAATAATAATTCAGAGTTTATTACAAAAGGGGCCTGAGACCAAATAAATAAATAACACAGCGAAAAATAAAATAGTAGTAGACCACACGACTTGCCACATGCAATCGTCTGGGGGCGTAGGCCTAGTCGTCAAGATCCTCACCGTCATGATAGAGGTCTTCTCCTGAATAAAGATTATTCAGCAAGAGTAAGCACAACTTCCGTGCTTGCAAGTTACACCCAATATTGAGAGGTAATGCATGCATAAGGTAAACAAAGGATATTGGCAGGGTTCATTTTGCATAAACAGCATTTTCAAGTTCAATACTCATATTAATTTCTAAGGTCAGTTTTTATACTATAACTAGAATCAGTGTTTAAAATGACAGTTGTATAGTGGATAACCTCCAATAATTGAATGGTGAAGGATACCCTCCTATCACTTGGCTAAACCGCCCAATTTTTACCATAGGATTAACCATCCTAAAATCATTTGATGAAATCATTTTTTAAACCAAAAACAAAGTCTAACTTAGAGTGGCCTTGCTAGCATGTCCATGACCGCGGACGCGGCTATTCGAATAGTTTCTACTCTACAGAGTTTATACAGCTTTATCCACATGAGATAATTTGCTTTTAATGTCGGTCAATGCACGCTTCCGAAGGCGTGTGACTAAGCAATTATCATGAGGCCTTTACAATGCAACATCTTAATGTATTTATGCCCGCTAAGGTTTCGCTACCATTGGACTAACCATCCTCCGGGAACCCCCTCTTGCGCCAGGTGGGACTAATGTCTAACCGACCCCCACACAAACAACATAGCAAAAATATCACTAAGAAGTCTCAAATTATTTAGCCAAATCCTGCCCATACAAGACATGTGGTGGTACGGTAAGACGTAGCAAAAAGCGGCTCAAAGACCGGTCCTTAACTGACTCGGGCGACTTCCAATTAAACCCTAGGCCTTAATCCTAACCAGATTAAGCCGTGCATAAACCTGCACCCACCATTCATCCATTTCGCCCAAGTCCAAACCCATTTTATTTTATTTAGAGTAAAATTCTCTTTATAAACCTTTTGTGATAAAACAATACCACAGAATCAAATTAAAAATAAGTATGTAAAAGATTTGGCTAAACCTTCCCAAATCCATAAGTATGATCTAAACATAGCTAAGCACAAGATTAATTTTAGTATCATTTTACCTAAGGGTGACAAGGAATTCATATTCAATGATCAATTTGACCATACAATGAAGACTGGAATAACTATATACAAAAATAGGGCATTCAAACAATTGTATAAACATATGCATGCATTAAGTAATTTAAAAACTAGAAATACATTTAAATTTATGGGATCAACATGATCAATGGTATAACTTGCCTTCGTTGACGTCCTGAAAATCTAAGTCTTCGGTCTGGTCAAACTCTCCGAAGTCGTCGAAGTCTATACGCGAAAATACGATAAATTCAATTCAAATTCAAATAAATTCAAAAGTACAACTCAAACTAACTCCAAATTGAAATATTTTGGTTTAGTTATCTAGATTATAATTTTATACAAATTTTGCAACTTGAATCACCCAATTTGGAGTTCAGATGCAAAAGATATGAATTTTTGAAGTTTAAAACCTAAATCTGCAAATTAAATGAATTTCCAGAATTATTTTTCTAAAAGAAAATCTATTTACTGCACAATGCTGACGTCAGCGAGGAATTTCGGAATTTTAAAGGAATTAAAATGATTCCTGACATATGGGCTCCACGTGTCATAGACACGGTCTATGTGGACTAAGTCCACGGCCTTTTGGCTCGGGAGGGCAGTGCTGACGCAGCTGAGATGGCTGCCACGTGAGCAGCCACGTGCGTTTTGGCGCCGAGCTGGCGTTGACATGGCGCCTATGTGGGCATGCCACGTAGGTCTGACGAGCGGCGACGTTACAGGCTTGGGCTCGCCGGCGTTCTACGCCACGACGAGCTAAATGGATGCGCGCAAAATGAAGAGGGAAGCAGTGCGAACTTGTGGGTTACCAAAACGACGGCGGAGCGGGACGGAAAGGTCGTCGACGACGGAGTTTTGCGGCAGCGATGTGCGGTTGACGACAAAGTAGGTGTTCTGGCGGTCCTCCGGCAGGGTGAGTGGTTGCTCCGGCTTCGCGATGACGAGGTGGTGACGATGGTGCCGACGGAGAGGGCGGAGGGGCTCTGGTGATGCCGGAATCGGAGAAGACCCGAAGGTTTTCGCCGGCGAAGATTTTCGGAAATTGGGCGCTACAGCGAAAGGGGCGAGCTGTGGGTGGTGGCGCGGTGGTGTGGAGGTTGAGGCGGTCCTGATGCCCCCTTTTATAGGGTGAGGGCGGCACGGGATCGCCGTGGAGAGCACGAAGGTCTCACGGTGACGGCGGAAAGAAATCGGGGATTGAGGGCACTAGGATGGAAGGCAAGGGCCGTGTCGGTGGCGGAGAGAATCAAGGGTTTAAATGCGCGCGACGATCTTGGAGTTGTGGTCGGATTCGTGCGTGTATGGAAGGTTTTCCAATTGCGGTAATGGCGGACTCGGGCGAGGAAAAGGAAAGCGGAGGAAGAAGATGGAAAGGAAGACGATGACTCGAGTTCGTCCGATTTTAATCGTACGGTGCACATAAGTGGGAGCGAAGGGGTAAGTGTGGGTTGGGCGTAGCCGTTGGATTTTAATGCGACGTCGCGATAGATTGAGGGGGTGCAAGTGAGTGGTACAGTCACTGATGCACGTGGGCCGTTGGATCTAGATCTGACGGTGCAAAACCAGAGGGTGTGTTCGGTCGCCCGAACGTTTCATTGAATTCTGGTCGTTGGATTTCAATCCAACAGCTGAGATGCGTGCGGGGGTAAACGCGCGGGAGAAGCGGGCCATTTTGGGCTGCGCGCGTGCGAAAAGAGAATTGGGCCGGCTAGGATTCGGCCCAGTGGCTGGTTGAGGTTTTCTTTTGATTTTCTAATCAATTAAATGCTGGTAATTCATTTAGGCTTAGGAAAATAGCAGATTAGGTCCAAAATTTTTGAGAAAATTCACAGAAATTCTCTGGGGCATTATGGACTTAAATAAAATATTTCCAACTATATTTGGTAATAGATTTTGCAAATAAATTTGTTTAGCTTTCAATCCATTAAGTAAAAGCTTTTAATTTTTTTAAAAAAATCCACAAAAATAAATAAACTTTATTTTCAGCTGGAAATTGAAAATTAGGTTGTTACAGGATAAAAGCCCCAACCCCCCCCCCGGACCCTAACCCGCGCCCCTCTCCCCATTCCTCCCGAGCGGCGCTCCCTCTCCCCCTTCCTCCCGACGCCCTTCCTCCTCCCACGCCGGTCGGCCCGGCCCCCTCCTCCTCCCCACGCTCCGCCACCTCTCCTCCTCCCCACGCCCTTCCTCCTCCCGCGCCGGCCCCCTCGTCCTCCCCACGTGCCGACGTCTCTCCTCTTCCCCCGCGCCCCTCCTACTCCTCCCCGCCGGCCCCTACCTCCTCCTACGCTGGCGTCGCCCCTCCTCCTCCCCACTCGCCGACGGCCTCCTCCCTCTCCCCCGCGCGTCCGGTCGCCTCTGGCTGATCGGATCTGGGTTGCTCCCAACCTCGAGCCACTGGCCTCTCCCTCCGCCCAGATCTGGCTCCACCTTCGCCGCGTCGCCTCCTCCTGTGCCATCCTCCCTCCTCCGGCTACCTCCCTCTACCCCGCTCCTCCCCTGCCACCTCCTCCCCAGCTACCTCCTCCTCCTCCCCCGACTCCCTCCTCTCGTGGCCGCCGCTCTCCTCCTCCCTCTACCCCGTGGCCGCCGCCCTCTACCTCCTCCTCCCTCCGCCGCGTCGACGTCGGCGGCACCCGCAACATCAGGGCTTCGCAGCTCCACCTCCTCTTTGCTCATCGCCTCTCCTTCCCCCATTTCTTGGTTAGATTCATGCTTCTCCAACCTCAGGATTCCCAATTAGTTGGGAAATTCTATGTGGTTTTTGGGTGGTTGCTTGGATGATCCCAGCCGATCATGATCATCATGGTGATGATGATCCTGGCGTTGTTTTGTGGTTTTGGATGGTTCATTGATGTTTGTAAATCACAATTCATTAGTTTAGTATAGTAGTACAATGGTTGTTTACAGTTTAGTAATCAATTTAATGGATGGACTTATGGAAGGTTGATACAATGACATTACAATCAAGTGTATGACCAAATAAATTGAATTGAGAACCTTAGAGAGAGCAACGCAAATTCACATTCTAGAATCTGAACTGCATTAGCAAATTGTCCTTAGTTACACAGTTACACTTCATCTCAATGTTGACTTGTGCTTGCTATTACTTGTGCTTGTTACACTTCATTTAGTTTTATCTTTCTCTGTAATGTCAGGTGTTGCATTGTGTTTTTCCTTATGTAGTTTTGATCTTCAAAACATGGAAATTGTCTAACTGTCTTGCAGATCATGTATGGAGATCGATTCTGATTACTTTTATGCATAGGCAGTTCCAGGATGGCTATTGTACTGCATATGCATAGACAGTGGGTGGATTGTACTACTGTATCTGGAAACTAAAATGTTGGATTGTACTATTTTGAATTATTTGTGAGATCTTAGTTGTGATCATGTACAATGTAGTATCATGCTAGCCTTATCTGTTGTGAGACAAGCATTACATAATCAGTTTACATGCAATAAATGGTTTGTAATTTTAGATGCCACTTGGATCAAAGCCTCAGAATTCTGAACAAGAACTACCAGTGGAATAATTTTCACACATAATGTTGGATCACAACTAACTGCATACGGATTATATTCATTCTTGCACATGTTTTAGTTGATCTGTGATGCTTTGTCCGGCAATGGTGCTTAGATATATGCACTGATTCAAGTATTTGGGGAGGTTTATCAATTAAATTGGGGATGAAATAATAGTAGCAATTCCTTTTTAATGTGTCAACTTTTGATACATTTACAGAATTTTTGCCAATTTGATATGCTCTCTTTCAATTAGTTTACCTTGAAGAGAGCACAATGGTATATAATTATGGATGTTCCTTGTAATGTGCTCCTGAAGTTGCCACAGTGTACTAAGATATGTTTGGTGCATTAAGTTTTTTAAAATTATCATAATTCTGCAAATGCGAGTATTCACTGCAATGCTTCAATTCTAGAATGTAAAGAATGAAGAAACATGTGCTAGTATTCACTAAGATCTGTTTGCTGCATTAGTCCATTTTAGTCAGCTGACTTTATTTGTCATAATATCAAGTATATCCAGTAGATTCCATTTTGGAAATGATCCTAAATTCTAATTTGAACATGTCTAACACTGCCGATGCCGGTTCCAAGCCCGAAAAAAACTGGAGGGGGCATGAATTATTTTTCTTTTTTCCCCATGAAATAATAGTTGATAAAAAAATTGTGTGTATTCATTATTGTTGTAAATGAAATAATTGTTGTATTCATTATTCACTGTAATAATTGTGTGTAATAATCACTTATTGTAATAATTATTTATGTAATAATTATTTATTATAATAAATGTTTATTGTAATAATTATCGTTAAATGTTGTCCGGATGCCTCAACATCTATAGAAATTTGTTTATTGTAATTATATCCATTAATGCATGTTCCTCTTATTGTCAATGCCTTGTCAATTGCGTTAGTCGTCGTTAATAGTCGTCAATTGTAGTTAAATATCGTTAAATGTTGTTAAATGTCGTTAAATATCGTTAAATATTGTTAATTGCGTTAATCGTCGTTAATAGTCGTCAATTGTAGTTAAATATCGTTACATGTTCTTAAATATTGTTAAATATCGTCAAATGTTGTTAAATATTGTTAAATATCGTTAAATGTTGTTAAATGTTGTTAATTACGTTAAACGACATCAAATAAGCCATTACTGTCCTCAGGGGCATTTCAGACATTTCACATCTCGAAAGTCGCAACAAATTACTTAAAAGCCGATACCAAACACCAAATCGTAAAAGCTCACTGCTCACCACGAATAGAAAGCTCTGCAAAGACAATAGGAAGCGCTTTTAGAAAAGCACAGTCGAAACAAACAGGCCCTATAACCATTGTATTGAAATGGTTGACAAAGCATAACAATATACAGCAAAAAGGAAAAAGAGAAGGAAGGAAAAGGAAAAGGAAAAAAAGGAAAGGTATAGCTACCCAGATATTTACAATAAGAGATGACACCACTGTCGGAATTCCTGTACTCGGTTTTGATCTAGCATAGCATTGTAGTGTTTCCACTTTCAGTATTTTCGAATATCCTTTTATTTCTCGTGATCCATAATGTATGAGCACTTGCTGCAAAGCAAATAGGCCAAACTTCATGGTAGCTCATTGATTGTGCTACTTTTTCCACAAATTAGTATGTCCTTAGAAGAGGTAGCTTCTGCCAAAAATCCTAGTCCGTAGCTTTACATCTCAGATCGTCAGGTTGTACTTAAACGGGGAAACGGTTTCACACATCAAGAAAGCATCTGCTTCTCCGATTTCCAGTATTAGCTGTCTTGTACTTTTCATTTTATCCGGCATTGTTTTTCCTTTCTTCTTTTGTCATTTTGAGTGGACAAGATAAGCCACGATAACGAGGAGTAAGTATTTTGTCAAGTTGTATTCTGCTACTCACGTGGAATTGCCCCCAAATTATGGTATTTTTTCGTTTCTACTTTTGGAGTGTGTTTTTGTCATTACCTTTTGTTTTTTTTGGGTTATGTCGTAAGATGTTATTGTGTATATACATCTCGTACAAAATACTCATGCTGGCTGGGTACACATTTTCATCGATCATGCAAGCATGTAAAAGTAGATATTTCAAAAGCCATCTAAAAGTAAGTAACAAAGGATCCTATTCCTAGATCCCAACAAGTAATCCTCCGGTATAAATGGGCGCAGTTTTTGGGCCAGCACAGGCGGCCACGTTGCCCCAATTCTTCTTGTCCGCCGGATCCCACGCGTACCTGCTTCTCGGTCGTGCTATATTTTTTTTGCTTTGCGTGCCCGCGAGGCCTTCGCGAACTCGCTGCTGCCCCAGCGCCCGCCTGCTTCTTCGGTCTTCTCGCCCCCATCACCTCCACCTTCACCTCATCCGACTTTCTCCCCATCTCGCTTCATTTCTTCTCTTGGAGCTCTCCTCCCTCCATTCTTGGCGCCACCGCCTCCGGCTTGGTCCCGGCGCCTCCGGCCGCCGACGCTCCCTCCTCGTCTGGCTCCTCGCTCGGGTCGGCTCTTCGGTCCGTGTCGCTGCGCCTCCCGGTCGGCCTTGCACTGCCCGCGTGCTCTCGCTCGGCTGGTCCTCCCGCCGTGCTCGCCCACACGCCGCGCCACCCGGTCCTCCTCTCATTGCGCGCCTCCTCCTGGCGCCATCGCCGCCGCTCGCCGTTCGGTCCAGCTCGGTTGTTCGCCCCGGCACACTCATTCTCTTCCTCTCCCGGTGCTCGAGGTTCGCCCACCTGTGCTCGCCGTCGCGCTCCCACCTGGCTCGGCTTGACCCGGTCGCAGCTCGGCCTCCGGCCGACTTGGCTCGGTCCCCGTGTGCCTGGATTTGATTTCCCCCACTGTTTTTCTTCCCCTGTTGTGCTTTCGGTTCCACAGTTTGGACTTGACTCACTAATTGATTTTGTTGATTTTGTTGTGTTCCTGCATGGATGAGGTTCCTGGATGTGGGTTGCCGCGCACTGAGGTATACTACTCCCCTTCCTCTCTATCCCTTTCCCTCCCCTTGCTCTGTGATGAATCAATTGGATGAAATGCTACTGTTAGTATTCTCTATGACATGTTGAGTTCATATTAGGGTGGTTCTGTTGTGGGCAAAAAAAAGTGGGGGAAGATGAGATGGTGGCTACCTTGATTTGCTGCTTACTTACAAACAGTGGTTGTTTGTATTGCAAAATTTTCCCTTTCTTCTTATGTTAGAATGGCAGCATAGTTTTACTTCTGCGGAAATAGAATTCATTTTTGTCTATCCTGTCTTTTGAACTGATCATCAAATGTTTATTCTATAGCTTGAAGCGTCTACAGATCAACAACTTCACCAGCACTTACCTTTATTTAATCTACTATCTAAGATCCTGTGCAAGATGATGAATGTACAACTTAGGGTAAGCGTTTTTACCTCTTATGGTCTGGTGTAGTCTCCCTTCATGCAAGTTTCACTGGAATGTTTAGAATTTAGCTGAGATCCTGTAGTTGCTCACTGGTTTTCCTCTGGAATGCAGTGGCCCGATTCGCACGATGTTTATGCTCAAATTCTCATCGCAACTGAAGCGATGTGACAAGACTCTCTTATTCATTTTCCTTCTGGATCATACTTTCCCATTCTGCACATTCCTGCAATATAGTGCTCTTGTTAACATCATGTAGTCTTTTCATTCTCGCGATTGACTTATCTAATTCTATTGCATGCTCATTTTTATATGTATATGCTCTGATTTGTTAGGTTAGCCCAGAGGAGTGTGCAACACTACAAATCCTTTAGTTACAGGACACCTAAATGATCTATTAGTTATAGTACGCACAGATTGGCAGCCCACAAGAATAACGAATTTTGTAACATAGGAACAACAAATACATGAACTTAAATTACATCGAAATTTCCTCTTTCTGGTGACATATTCTCTATAGATGTACAAGATGATTGAAAAAATAGGCAGCAATTAGACTAAGTTTGGTATATATATACACAAGATTGGAGTTAGAGATAGTGGCTGAAGTCCTCATCCAGGTGATCTGCTCAATTATATTTTTTATTCGCCTCTCTATGTAACTTAGTTTTTTATATTATCCAGGTAATGGACGTTAACGAAAGCCCTATTTATCTTCTCTTGAATCCCGCAATCAACCTCTCCCAGAAAGATCTCCCTGTGACTATTTATGAGAGTAGTAGGTGAATCTGATCTACAATTTTGATTATCATTGAATGTATTGCAATTAACTTATCTTGTTTCTTGGTTCTACCATGGATTAATTTGTGTAGGTTCAAGGTTTTTATATGCGCTGTATTGAACTTTGATTTTAGGAGCACGTCAGTTGTGCATTTTATTATGATATACTGCCCTTTTGATAAATTATATATCACTTGTGTAGCATGGGTAACCCTTCATTTCTCTCTTCTGATTAGATACTTTGTTGAAATTATTTTGCGGTTTGTTCATTATACTAATGTTGTTTTCTCATTCCTTTTCTCCATCTGTTTGTGCTGCTAATCCCTTCTTTATCATCTTTCTTTAATTTCAAAAGTTGCATGTTATCGATGGGAGTCCTCAACTCATTTTTTTTAGATCAAATTTCACAGTTGAGGTTAGTGTTTTCCTTCTCTATGTGTTGATCTAGATAGGAATTATTATAACATCAGGAGCATTTTTGTTGTGATTGGTGTAATTTTTATAATTACTTTTCGATTCTGTAACTAACTACAGAACATTTTTTAATTGATAAGACAGATCTGCAGAAAGTGTGCACTCAGATTGGTCTCTGTGTGTTTGATGGTACTCATTCTGTTGTCAGGTTAGCTCAAAATATGCATGAAGTTGTGATTCTCATTTTACTATATGTGTATTTTCCTTTTTTTTCATGACAGCCTTGTTTCACAAATAACTATGCAGTAACAAAATTGAATCTGTTATTGAAAAGGAAAAGCGAGTAACTCCGACGAACCGTGCTGCCACAGCTTAGCTCACATTTAGCTTCTACCCTACAAATCCATCTTTTGTACTCTCAGATCAAGCACTACTCTTTGTTTTATTCAATCTACTCTTAAGAACATATGGTAGATATATATTCGTATTGTAATATTACAACGTTCCTGTATATGCTGATGGATTGTACGCCATCTGGTGTCTCTACGCTCCTTGAATAGAACTTGTGCTCAGTTTCAGTAAAATGCTCTTGTTTTTATCTTCGATAAATGTTGAGATGGAAACTGACCAAATTTACTTCTTTATTGTTGTACCTATATATGCTTAAATATACTCATATTAAACTCATTTTAATTTCTGTATTTGGTATCTACATCATAATCCACATCTCCTATTTGCACAATTACTTTCCAGATACTAAATATTTACGTTAAAAAAAATATCGTTCTTACACGTTTCTCTGCTTACATCTATTTCCAGTATGATTTTAGACTTATCTTCTTCATGTACCGTTGTAACCGTTTTGTAACAGGTTTATTTCTATTTTGCTCAACTAAATATTTCTTAACTACTATAATTCTCAGTTTATTCCCATCGTCCCCACCCCCACCGAACACCCACCCGTACGTGCACCAAAAAAAAACAGCGCCCCACGCCCAAAAAAAAAAGCCAGCTCTCATCTCAACGCCGTCGCCCCTCCGTCCCTCCCCCTCACCCGCCTCTGCGCCGCCGTGACACCCATGCCCCTCGCCCCTGTGCGTTGCCATCGCGGCCTCCCACCTCAGATTCGCCCTCGCCCCACCTCAGATTCGCCGTCGCCCTTCACCGCAACGCCGTCGCCCCTCCTTCCCTCCCCCTCACCCGCCTCTGCGCCGCCACGACACCCACGCCCCTCGCCCCTGTGCGTTGCCATCGCGGCCTCCCACCTCAGATTCGCCCTTGCCCCCCGCCGCAACAACCTCACCCTTTGTCCTCCCCTCACTCCTCTGCGCGCGCGCAAGCCTCACACTCGCCTCCACGCAGCCATCGCGGCCTTAGGATGGAGGCTGCTCCGCCCCGTTCGCCTCCACCGAGGCGCCCTACGCCGACGCGCCGCCCTCGGTCACCGACGCGCCCCCTGCCCCTAGGTCCTCTAGCTGTCTCCCCGTTCGTCCCTCACATCCTTTACGCCCTTGCCCGGCACCGCGCAGCCCGTCGTGCCTCTCTCGCCCGCCGCGTCACCACAACAGCCCTCGCATGCGCGTCGCGCCCCGTCACTCACATCCGCCACGCAGCGCTAGCCGCACCACCCTCACTCGCATTCGCATGGCCCCCCTGGACGGTTATGTGCAGCGGTGGTCAGCTGCCTCGCCAACTGACCAGCTAGCACGACAGTTGCAGACAACGAAACAACGTGGCCGGCGGTTGCTATTTCTACACTACAAAAGGTATACCTCTCTTCTCCTCCTTTTTATTCCATTCTACTCCTCCTGATCTGCGCCAAACGTCTCCTCCTTATCTTCATTTCACTGTTGCACGAACAATCAGAGGTGTGTCATCCGAATTTTACAATTTGTTGTTTTTTGAATTTGAGTGCACTGGATATTTGCAATTTGATGTTTGCTGAATTTACGTTCTTAGATGAGTGGTTTGGAAAGTATTCTGATATTGATTATCCTACAATCAGAGCCTTCACAATCAGAGCCTTCACAATTAATTATGTGATATTGGTTATAATACACCAGCTGCAATTCTCTTTCGGCATAACAATGTTGATCTCCAATGCTCTGCTTTGACTGAATGAGTGCTATTGTTAGGATTGTCATGAACTCAGGACACCCAAAGAAGGTTTTCGGTGGATTTGAACACATCTGTGCATAACAATCCTTTGTTTTATATTGCATATAGGAATACATTGTTAGCTCCATTAAATCCTTGTTCATGTTTATGCATTAGATTGGTAATTTAGAGATGTGGTGCAAATAGTCTTGAAAATGCTGCTCTTTGGATAAAAGGCACAAATACTTTGAACTGGATTGATGACACATACAGCTCACCCGTGGTTACCCACCTTAATTAATTTCAACTTTTGTTTAAGACACTATTCGTACTTTTTGTGAAATCTGTACAAACACCCTCACCACTCACCAGTGAAACAGAAAGGATTGGAATTGTAATTGTTCTCTTTAAAACTCTGCATATTTGGCTTATTAAAAATTTGATCAAAATTAACAAAGATTGCTTCTTGAATAACCTTCTGGACATAGTGGATGTTGAGGTTGAGGTCAAATAACCACTGAGGTTGAGGTGTCCAGTAGACTTGGTTGTGCTACTGGATCACGCCATTTGATTAGTAATGGTTTTCTCCTGAAATGTTGTGGCGTGTCGTTGGAGCATTTGCTATTGATGAAAAATTTTAAACCTGTTTGCGTTGTACTAAAGTGTACGCCCACGGTCTATCATCCCAGGTCAATTTTATCCGTGCATGGTAGCGATTGTCGATTCAAGTACTTTCTTTCAGATCACCGGTTGTTTACTCTGTGTGCCTCATCACATCTAAAGTTCAAGTTATGATCAGAATGATGATGATCTTCTACACATGTTTCACACATGTTGAGTTGAGTAGATTCATTATTGCGCCACAAGTGCAATGTAATATTTGCAATTTTTTGGGTTAATGGTTCTAAACTTTTTTCTTTTTTGGTTAATGACAGTAGTTTTTCTACGGCAGTCCTCCATTTCTTTTTTTCTTCTTTTCTTGTGATGACCATCTTTTGAAGCTGCGTTATGATTTAACTTGTTTGATTGAGTCCCTTAGATGCATCACTTGAAAAACATGCGGTTCATGAGTATGCCTTGTGCCCTTGTTTATTGTCTTGCTATGTTGCTTTTGGTGCATTGTGCCTAATGGTGTATTGTTGTGTTCAGGAGGATCTTTGGTTGTCGGCTTTTCCTATTGGGACTGAGGTTTGTGCTCATCCCTGCCGTTGTTTTTAAATAGTATTGTGTTTGTCAGTGATGCACATTTTGACATGCATACAGCCGTGCATTATGCATTTGGCCTTATTTGAATAGTCTTGTGTTTACCCGATGATTCTCCCTGTGCATGCCTTTGTATTTATAGGAAGAAGGTTGGAAGGAAAAGATATCAAGGGGAGAGAAGGCCAAAGAGTCTTACATTATTGCCTGCAACTAGGTATTCTGCTGTCTAATATTCTTTTTGTGAGAGTTCCATTCTATTCACAAACATGTCAGAGTATGACCAGAGCTACAAACATGCATATGCTAGCTTCCTGAGAGCATAATTACTGACCTCTGCATATTTGGCTTATTAAAAAAATTTGATGGAAATTAATGGGATGAGTATCTAGGGTAACATTTAGAGGTAAAAACAAAAGAAACATCAATGAACCAATGTGGCTACTTGCTACAAGATCATGGGATCATGGCCTGCATCAATGTCAACTTAGCTACTCTTTAAAAATAGTTTAATTCGAGACCAATGGATTCAGTAATTAGTGTATGGGATAAAAACTTGAGATAAGGTATGATGACGAGCATGAAAGTGTCACTGATGTTCATGCTGAACAACATCTGAAGTCTTCCAGGAAAGGCGAGAAAGCGAAGAAGTCATCCAGGGCTGGCTGCTTCCCTAGCTCTGTTTGGAAGTTTAGCTTCAAGAGCTGCAGGAAGAAGAAAAAAGAATAGAAGGGCAAGTGAATTAGTTTCTGATATCAATTTTTTGTTTCTTGAAAAATGTCATTACAAGATCAAATTCTACTGCTGGAAACAAAAAGGGGTCAGAGTGGCCTCTTATTGTGCTGTAAAAATAGGTAAAAGAAAAATATAATGTAGGGTAAAATATACATGATTACTTTTTTGTTTTGTCATCAATGATTTTGTCACTCTTATTGTGCTGTAAAAACAGGTAAAACAAAAATATAATGTAGCTTCCCCGAATCACAACTTAAAAGGAAATAAATACTACAGGG
This sequence comes from Ampelocalamus luodianensis, assembly GCA_036346255.1. NCBI lineage: Eukaryota > Viridiplantae > Streptophyta > Magnoliopsida > Poales > Poaceae > Ampelocalamus > Ampelocalamus luodianensis. Next base: position 337,061 of record CM070625.1, read on the forward strand.
CAAACGCATGTAAGGACCTTCTTCTCCATGAGAAACCTACTCCCCATGGCTGTCTCTTCAGAAATTAACCAAGATATTGCAACGAAAAAGGGGGGAAAATAAAGATTCCGCGATCAGGAAGCTAACCGATCATGCTGAGGGCGAGGATGCCCATGACGCAGAGCAGCAGCTGGACGTGCCACTTCTGGATGTCCAGCATCTTCGCCTACCTACGTCCGGTTCAGATGCTGCAAGATCTAACAATCTCTTTCGCATCCACCGGAGGAACAAAGGGGGGAGTGAAAGAATGATGCGAGAGAGAGAACATTACATTTGTTCTGCCCTTCTCCTTTTCTTGCTGTTATCAGTCCCGTTGCAATATTGTGAACGAACCTCAAGTAAAATGCAGTGTGTGCATGACAAACTAATTGCCCAAAATTTGCACACCTTCAGCTCAGTTCTGATTTGGCTTCCATTTGACTCTAAGATAAATGCAAAAAAAGCCACGACACAAACAAGATCGATGGATTAGACCTCAAGAAACGAACCAATAGCATCAATAAATTGCCTGAAGAAATAGCAAGAACGTCTAATCTCCCATTCAGCAAAAGTGTTATAAGAGCCAGAGGAAATAACTGCATCTGCAATAGCATCCCAATGTTTGACTCTCTTTTGCTTTCTCAATGATGTTAAAGACTTCTTGATCCTTGAGTCTACCACTTCTAAGGAAATTCACCAACAGTTTTAGCTTCTTTTCTAAAACCCTTGCCACCTTGATTTCCTTTACCATCTTTTTGGGAATCACCAGATATTTGGTTGAAATTTTTATTCACCTCATCCCAATCCATATTCTGACTCTGAATATCAGAAACTTCAATGCCAAGTTTCTTTGCCAAATCTTTAGACTCTTTAGTAGACCCCATCCATAATAATCACTATCAAAGAGGTGTAATCTATCTCCACTCTCATTTGCCACACCCTCACCTTGAAACTGATGTTGGCAAGCTTCCATATGAGGAGATGGATTTTTAACAGTCCTAAGTTCAAAACTCAACAATTCTTAGTTCAAAACTTCAAATATGCATGTACCATGGGTGAACACCACACATTTACTATTGCTTTGCGTTTTGATGGAGAAACCATTGAATAGTTGCTATGATGTACATTGTCAACATTGGTAGCAACTATGGTGACCGTAATTGAGAAGACAAGGACAAGTGACAATGGGTTTGCTTAAGAAACTGTCTCATGTGCTTAGTATCTTAAGCGATTATTAGCCAACATATCTTAAGCGATTACTCGTACATTTTTCTATTTTACAAATTATATATCTCATGTTCTTGGTCAAGAAATATCATATGCATAGTTTTCTCAAAGTAGAGAGAGTTCAGATCCATTTTTTATGATTTTTCAGTGATCTAAGGAGACGGATTTGCAATTGAGGGACTATCTTGGTGGTCCTTTCTACATCAACTTCTCGTTTTGATGTCGTGTGGGTTGTGGCAGTGTGCTAATACAGGTTCTATGTTTTGCACAATGCTTATTTCAACTGTTATACTCTTTTTTCTTTTTTTGGTTGTTCATTATAATTTTTTGTTTGGCTGGTCTACATGTTAAAGCGTAATAGATGAAACATGTGATTACAGATTCTACTGTAACTATTCTTATTTACATGTAGATATTGCATGTATTGAATCGATGTAAGCTATGATATGGCTTGTAATAAGTAAAATTAGACAATGTTGTCTGTCACCAACAAAACTCAAGGTGTAAAGCTGCATTACATAAGTGATGATGTGCAAGATGTTGGACATTAATAAAATCAACTGGTGAAAAAAATAACATGGCCTGAAAATGCAATGATACATACTTATCCATATAATAGATACCTTTCCCGTTCTACAATTTCTTCTGCTTTCTCCTCCTCATCAGTTAGATATGATAAAGTTGGAATGTTTCTCTACTAAATCAGATTTATATACCACAAATTTGGCAACCAGAATTGTTCATCATAAAGTGACCAGTTCAGATGTCGCACCATTTTTTCTCTCTATATCAGATCGGGAAGTATCTTCGCAAAAAATGTCGCGGCATCCAAACCAATCATCACAAAAAGGAAAAGAAGGTGGCTATGTTGCCAAACCTTGTAGCTTTCATTGTTGTGTTCCATGCCGTTGATCCTAAAAGAAAACCTGAATGTTCTATTTTTTTTTAACGTAGTGCTGGACGAACATAGTGCACCGAAGAGAATTCGGACCAATATTGTGCCACGTGCCCCCACTGGGTTGTTTATACGTGATCTATCTGGCACCTCAAACGTGAGTTCTACTTCTTCAGATGACGATGATGACCCAAATCAAATGCCTTCATCATTTGCAATTCAATCTCAAAGTGTCCTCACAAGGGCCACATTGTTTCAAGGCGAAAGCTCAAATGGTACAACTTGCTATTTGCGCACAGTTGCTAACGATGCACGCACATTTGTTCATCTATTCTTAAATTATGCATACACTACCTTTTAGGTAGAAAGCGTGATCGTAGAAAGCGTGCCACACGATCCAAACATCGGAGGAAGGGCATCCAAGGCATAATCAACATAATGCACGTGATGCAACCATGATGCAAGATCAGGTTGAAGCAAGGCGAGCACGCGATAGAGCTCGCTACGCAAGTATGACTCCTGATCAGAGGCAAGCAAGGCGTGATCGTCAAAACACACGAAATGCATTGAGACGCGATGCACCTAGCCCTAAAAGTACGATTGAAGCAAGACGAGCACGCGACAAAATACGATATGCAAATATGACGGCTAAGCAGAAACAAGCGAAATACCATCGACAAAATGAATGAAACAGATTAAGGCGCAATACCCCAAGTCGTGATTCGCTTGCTTCAACGCAAAGACAGGGAGTAGATAAAGACGGGGAGCACTTCATCTTTGCTGGAAGAGGTGCCATTGATACCATGCAACTCTTCTTTCTATTTGTGTTCTCTCTATACAGTCTCTTTACTTTACTATTTCGTTTGACTCATTCAGGTGGGGATATGCAGTTTGATCAATCAGTAGATGCCTCTGTCGTGGGCTCCAACATCCCTGATCCACACGACCTTGTCTACCAGAACATTCCTGATATCACTCATATGTTAAAGCCCCAGAGAGACTGCGATCACTGCGGCGCGAAGAGGTTTGAATACGAATCAAAGGGGTTTTGCTGCCGGTCTGGTCAAATCAAACTGGTAAACCCAGAACCGTATATAGATCTACAGAGGCTCTACACGAGCGCAGATGCCGATGCAAAGCATTTCAGGGACAGCATTCGATACTTTAATAGTCATTTTTCATTCACCACCCTTGGTGTAAGTTTGGACAAAGAATACACCAATATGAGGGCGGGAGTGTACACGTTCCGGGCTCATGGTCAGATATACCATAATGTACACTCGTTTGGTCCAAGCGATGCTATTCAGGACCATTTGCAACTCTACTTCTATGATAACGACCCCACTCTGCAACATAGGTTCCGACACTCTCCTAGCCTTGACCAAGATGTTGTTAGAGGGTTGGTCGACATCCTTCGAGACAATCCATATTCTCAGACATTCAGGAGTCTAGGCCAAGTCGATGACCTCGAGGAGTACCGAATCGAACTCAACATAGATATGAAGATGGACCAACGAACGTATAACATGCCAATATCATCGGAGGTGGCTGCTGTGTGGGTTGAGGGAAATGATCTACGTAGGCACTTCGACCGTAGCATAGTCCTCTATGGGAACAATAACAAAAAATACGATATCCAACCATATTTTGGATGCTACGACCCTTTGTCATACCCTCTATTCTTCCCGAGAGGGGAGCTTGGTTGGCATCCCGAGATACCAAAGGATGGCATCAGCTTGGATGTAGTACGACGGTCTCGTCGCAATAATACTCTTCAGAACCCAGGTTAGTCGTCCGGCATACGTGGTATGCATTCATTAGTTTTATATCATTGATACTATTTATGTGTGTGCTAACATTTGAACCCCCCCTTTCCATAGATACGAACTGTCGGCTATGCGTCACTGTTAGAGATTACTACTGTTATAAGTTTCAAATGCGACGTGGTATATTCAACACTGTACTACACGGGAAGCACCTGTTCCAGCAGTACGCAGTCGACATGTACATCAAGGTGGAAAGTTCAAGGCTAGACTACATCGATAGAAACCAGAAAGAAATACGTGCTGATCTGTACCAAGGTGTGGTAGATAGCATTCATGCCGGAGAGCACCGTGCTGATGCAGTAGGAAAAAGAACCATACTCCCGACATCATTTATCGGGGGCAAAAGAGATATGACACGAAGATACCTAGATGCGATGGCCTTGGTGCAAAAGTATGGAAAGCCAGACATATTTCTAACCATGACTTGCAACCCCAACTGGGATGAGATTACCAAAGAGCTTGAGGCCGGCCAAACCCCACAGGATCGCCCTGATCTCGTCGTACGGGTATTTAGAGCCAAGCTAGAGGACCTCAAGAAACAACTATTCAAGGAGCACATGCTCGGTAGAGTGGCTGCATATGTATACGCCGTTGAGTTCCAGAAAAGGGGTCTACCTCATGCTCACTTACTACTGATCATGGAGTCAAAGTACAAGCTGACATGCCCAGAACAGTACGAATGCGTCATATCTACTGAGCTCCCAGACAAACACAAGTACCCAGAGCTATACGAGATGGTTGTAAAGCACATGATGCATGGTTCATGCGGAGTCTTGAACCCTAAGAATGTGTGCATGCAGGATGGTGGTTGCAAGAACTATTACCCACGTCCATTCAACGCGACAACACTCCAAGGGAAGGACTCATACCCCATTTATAGGAGAAGGGACGACGTCACAGTAAAGGTTTGAGGCCAAATGTTGGACAACAGGTGGGTCGTGCCATACAATCCTTATCTATTGAGGAGGTACAACTGCCACATCAACGCCGAGGTTTGCTCAAGCATTAAGGTCATTAAGTACCTCTTCAAGTACATCTACAAGGGGCATGATCGTGCATCGATTTCTGTCAACGAGGATAGCAATAGAAACGTGGATGAGATCAAGCAGTACAGGGATTCTAGGTGGATCACCCCGCCGGAAGCATTGTGGAGAATCTATAGCTTTGACCTCAGTGAGATCTCTCCGTCCGTTAGGCAACTACAACTTCATCTTCCAAACATGCACATGGTGTTGTTCAACGCAGGTACAGACCTTAACGAAGTAGTCTCTCGGCATGGCGCCGTGAGGACCATGTTGACACAGTATTTCGAGGCGAACAAGGAATATGATTGGGCTCGAAGCATCCTGTACAGAGACTTCCCGGCATCGTTTGTATGGATGGCTAGCGGAAAGTATTGGAAGCCAAGGGAAGAACGCATGCAGGTCGGTAGAATCGTGAGCGCACATCCGACTGATAGGGAGCGATACTATCTCAGGATTCTCCTAAACCACGTGACAGGCGCTACCTCTTTTGAAGACTTGAGGACGGTGGATGGTGTTATTTGTCTGACCTTTCATGATGCTGCCGAAAGGAGGGGTCTTATTGAGGCTGACAATAGCATCGATGATTGCCTTAATGAGGCGGAAGTATTCCAGATGCCATCCGCGCTTCGTAGGCTCTTCGCTACGATATTGGTCTACTGCGAGCCTAGCGATGTGCACGGTCTCTGGGATAGGCACCTAGAAGCAATGTCAGATGACTTTTGTCGCTCCCAAGGGTGCCCACGTGTAGTCGAGCAAATGGTACTGTTGGATATAAGAGATATGCTCCAGTCGATGGGGAAGGACATAACATTGTTCCCTTTGCCCAAGATCGATGAGACCCATGACTATACCGGTGATGAGGCTAGGGAGATCATCGAGGAGTCCACGATTGAGGTAGACCAAGACCACACATCTCTAGCATCTTCTCTCAACCCCGAGCGAGGTAATGCATATGACGAGATACTAGCCACGATTGACGATGATGACGGGGCGTGTTCTTTGTTGATGGCCCGGGAGGCACGGGAAAGACATTCCTATACAAAGTGTTGCTTGCAAAGGTTCGAGGTGATGGAAAGATAGCTGTGGCAACTGCGACGTCGGGCGTCGCAACCTCCATTATGCCTGGTGGTAGGACTGCGAACTCGAGGTTCAAGATACCCCTAAACATTGAAAATGGTGCAACATGCAACTTCACCAAGCAAAGTGGTACATCTAAGCTTCTTCGGAGGGCATCCTTAATAATATGGGATGAAGCCTCCATGACAAAGAGGCAGGCGGTCGAGGCCCTTGACAATAGTATGAGGGACATTACGGGTCGGCATGACTTGCCTTTTGGAGGAAAGACGATCGTGTTTGGGGGTGACTTCAGGCAGGTGCTACCTGTTGTTCGAAAGGGGACAAGGGCACAGGTAACTGATGCTACGCTCCGCAAGTCTTACCTTTGGGAAAGCATGAGGCAGCTAAGGCTTGTTCGTAACATGAGGGCTCAAAACGATCCATTATTTGCTAATTACCTTCTGAGAATCGGTAATGGCACTGAAGAAACCGTAGAAGATGATTATGTGCAGCTTCAAGACGAGATATGTGTTCCATACACTGGCGAGGAGTCTGACATAAACAACCTTATAGAGAATGTCTTCCCAATGTCCGAAACAAACATCTCTGATCCGGACTACATTACTTCTCGAGCTATTCTAGCAACGCGTAATGAGTATGTTGATACGATAAACATGAAGCTGATCGATCGATTTCCTGGGGAGGAGATAATATATCACAGTTTTGATCGTGCGGAGGATGATCCTCATAACTACTACCCCTCGGAATTTTTGAATTCTCTCACACCTAATGGTTTGCCTCCGCATGTGCTCAAGTTAAAGGTTAACTGTCATGTTATATTACTACGGAACCTGGATCCAGTAAATGGATTGTGTAACGGGACGAGATTGGTAGTCCGAGGCTTTAAAAAGAATACTATTGATGATGAAATAGTGCTCGGACAACATGCCGGGAAGAGGGTTTTTCTACCCCGGATACCTTTATGCCCATCTGATGATGAAATGTTCCCCTTCAAGTTCAAGAGAAAGCAGTTTCCAATCAGGCTAAGTTTTGCTATGGCAATTAATAAAGCGCAAGGCCAAACTATCCCGAATGTTGGTGTGTACCTCCCAGGTCCTGTTTTCTCACATGGACAACTCTATGTCGCGCTTTCGCGAGCTACTGCTAGGAGCAATATAAGAATACTTGCTTCACGGGAAAAGGATAGGCCTTTTGTAACTGCTTGGACAGTCACCAAGAATATCGTCTATAAAGATGTTCTTACGTCGTAGATGGCTTATATACTATCTTGAATTTATTTGGTTTGTATACATATTGGACGAGAAACCAGGCAAACTATTGTAATTTGGAGTTTTGTATTCAATTTGTTTACTTACAACCATCTAAGTATAAAAACATTTTCTATGTGATCCTTTGTTGTTTGCTATTGGCATCCTTGTCAAGATGTATGTCTCGTTGGAATATTTTTAGCACAAATCTTACAAAATAGAATTTGCTCGTATCAGATTTCTTTCTGACAAATTGTTTGATGTGCCATGTTAGCATCATGTCGGTTAGGAACCTTTCCACTTGTAGAGTCTATGCTCCGTTTGATGCCCCCACTCCATCCCAGCCTAGGTAAGTTTTCCAAATGCACCTTTATGCATATTTCCTTTTTTGTTTTAGTTAATACTTTGTGTGTTTGCATGTAATAAATGTACATTTAGCATGAATACAAAATAATATGGTTGACGAATTCTCTTTTTGTAGATGCATCCACTTTCATGAGTTGGGTGCAGACAGTGTGCATTTTACATGGTTCTTCCGTGTGTACGTAGTGCACAAATTCCCTGTGCGAGAGGTCATGTCCGGACCTATGCTTCAGTTTATTGTCGCTGATGAGAATGTATGTACCGATATTTACTTTAAAATTCATTAGACACACATGTTATTAAGATTTTTCTACCAAGGTCTTTTCATACATTGATCATACGCTTTTCACATTTCTATTAGGGCGTGAAAATGGAAGCATTTTGCTTCGGTAGACAAGTGCACAGATTTGATAGATTACTTGCGGAAGGAAATTCATATGAGACCCGTGTCGTAAGCGTTGATCCAAATCCCAATGAATTTCGCTTCCTTGGGAAAGAGCTTGAGTTAAGGTTTACATACCAAACTACTGTTCAACAGTTGAGCAGTTTTATTCAGTTTTCTGATCTCCCTACCTACTTCACACATTTTGAAGAGGTTTATCAGAAACCAAATAAGTCAATTGTTGGTAAGATATCTATTTTTAATATTGTATCTTCTCGTATAATAGACTTTTTGTATTGTTACTTCTCACAATAATACTTGATGCAGCTTTTTCAAGATGTGGTCGGTTTGGTTGTACACGTCGGCCCAATTCAGCACATCAACAGCTTCCCACGTCGTATACCGATGAGGGAATTATGCATCATGGATGACAGGTACGAGTAGCACAATAATACTTCTACTTTCTTGAAAGAGAATATATTATATTGCATATCTTTTATTGAATCTATGTTGTCTGTGAATTAGCCATAACTTACTATTCGTGCGTGTTTGGGATGCGTTAATTGTGCGGTATCTAACACGGTGGAGACTTGCGGGTGAAGACCACCATGTTTTGGCCGTGACAATGCTAAAGAAGAATAGTCATTACGGTACGTGTAGAGCTATTTCGAACTTATTCTTGATACTCAACAAATTGTTATAACATACTAATCCTATACACTATAATGTTGAACAGGTTGCTTGATGACAATAGGATGTACCAATTTCTTCTTTAGACCTCAAGTTGATGGTGCACAAGAGCTCGAAGGTAAACAACCATGTAAATAACGTATGAACTTCTTTATTTTATAATAATTTAATCTTTATTTTATAATAATTTAATCGGTAATCTCTTTAAAACAGAACTACGACAAGTAGTGCTGCACGATGTAAATGTAAGGAACTTCGTCATGAATGATGTAGACGTAAGGAATGAAGCACTTGCTGGAATGTTTGTACATTAATAACATAAGTAAGTTACTCAATCTTTTGACATCTCTTTACATATAATATACAATAGATTTATGATGCTTAACTTTTGTTTGTCATTTTGTAGAATGTGCTTTCATTCTCTTTACGTGACAAGCTAGAGATGAGGATGTGTCTTCCATAAGGCTGCTGCATGAACTTCAGTTTTACATTTTCATTTCTGTTTATGTTTAATGCATGGTGTGTACTTTATCTGTTGGTTTGTACTTAATTTACACGATGCTATGTCAGTTATTTATGTATTGAAGTAAATTATGGGAAAATATTGTTTCTACCGTTCATTTCTAGAATTGTCGCACAGAGTTCTTGTTCTCTCATATTGTACTAATGTGATGCTCGTATGTAAAATCATCTTTTAATTGCTTGACTTGCTTTATGTGTTAAAGGAAAACATTATTTCTATAAGTTTTGGGGTTTCGTTGCAACGCACGGGCATCCTATTAGTCTTATATAAGTTTAGAAGTTCTTTAATTTAGAATATATTTATCTGGAGCTACCGAATTTTGCCTTTTATGTTTTTGCTTATAGTACAGTGACATATTTCCTCCTGATTATACTACACCACCCCATCCGAACTAAACCTATATTTCTCTTCTATATCTTAACATTTTTAGCTTCTCTATTAGTACCATGATTTCGCTCATCGTTGATATCCTAAATTCACTTTTCAACTCGACTTTTATTCACTCCTATATACACGTCTATACCTAGTTAACCATTCATGAGTGCTAGAAAGAAAGAAAGAAAGAAAGTAGGACGACAAGAAGATGGTTCCACCACCACCTCTACAAGCTACAACTCCCCCAGCCAAGCAACAAGGGAAGGAATCAAGGAAACCCCCACAAACCCACCAGGAAGAGGAAGCTCCAAGTGATGGAGGACAGGCGGGCGGTGGCGTCGACATCGAGGGCCCCTCTCCTGTCCCGGACGTGGTGCTGGAGTGCGTGCTGGGCTACGTCGACGACCCCCGCGACCGCGCCGCGGTCTCCCTCGTCTGCCGCCGCTGGCACCACCTCGACGCGCTCACCCGGACCCACGTCACCGTATCCTTCTGCTGCGCCGCCTCTCCCTCGCTGCTGCGCCGCCGCTTCCCGCGCGTCGAGTCGCTCAAGCTCAAGGCCAAGCCCCGCGCCGCCATGTTCAACCTCATCCCGGACGACTGGGGCGGCCAGGCGGGGCCATGGCTCGCCCACGCCGCCGCGCACCTCGACTGCCTCAAGGCCGTCCACCTCCGCCGCATGGTCCTCGACGACGACGCCCTCGCCCTCCTCCTCCGCGCCCGCGGGCACGTGCTCCACACCCTCCGCCTCGACAAGTGCTCCGGCTTCTCCACCCACTCCCTCCGCCTCCTCGCACGCTCCTGCAGGTCTGCTGTTGCTTCTACTTTTAGTGCCCAATTTTTACTTGTCATCTACTCGCAAATCTTCGTAGGATAAAGATTCGTCCGTGACTAAGTAAAGATTCCGCCTTTGCTGATTATTTTCGCCAAACCAAACAAATCGGTGGGCGAACCAGAAAGACCGGGTCTGTCTTTGTGACATGACATCCATTCCTGCTAACGAGCAGCTCAGCTTAGATTAGATTGGTCCCTCCCCCTGTGATTTGAGCAGGAAGGATTGTCCTTCCGCACATCAGCTCATAATTAACGTGGACCCTGGATGGTTTCCTCCCTTGATCTGCAACTAACTTAATTAATTAGTTTGTGATGTTGCTTCGATTTTGCTGTACGGGTGTTTGGTGCCTCCGGACGCTCTTCTTGGAAGAGAGCAACATCATGGACCATGACGGGGAGTGGCTTCGGGAACTCGCCATCGATAACTCTGTCCTTGAGGCATTGAATTTCTACATGACAGATTTGAGGGTCGCATCGCAACACCTGCAGCTGCTGGCCAGGAACTGCAGATCATTGGTTTCCCTCAAGATCAGTGACTGCGATGTTTCTGAGTTACCTGGCTTCTTCCAAGCGGCGAATGCACTGCAAGAGTTTGGCGGGGGCTCTTTTACCGAGCAACGAAATGGTACTGATAGATATCATGGATTTAACTTTCCCCCAAGGCTCACCTCCTTGGGGTTACTCTTCATGGGGACAAATGAGATGCCCACAGTATTTCCAGTCTGTGCTGCAATCAGGAGGCTTGACTTGCAATATACCTTTCTCAGTACCGAAGATCACTGCCAACTGATTCAACAGTGTGCTAACCTTGAAGTCCTTGAGGTTGTACATGTTAGAGATGGGGGAATTGATATTTTGCCCTCCTCTTAGTTGGGTTTTCAGAAAATACACCTCTTCCCGATGTAATACATTTTTTGCCCCCCTCTTAGTCTATTTCTTCGTTTTTTGCCCTCTTTATATTATTTTATTAATATCTAACCGTTTTCCCTATTATAGCCACGCGAAAAGTCATTTTTGCCCCACCACGCCCACCACCTCACCGACGCCCAAGTACCCCTCCTCCTCCGACAACCCCGCCCCCGACGCCTACCCCTTCACCAGCTACCCCTTCTTCCCGACCTTCGCCTCGCCACCGCCTCCCCTTGCTTAGGCGCAGCCCTCCTGCGGAGACGGCGGCCTCCCGACTTTCCTCTCGCCAACATCTCCACCTCGTCGCCCCACCTGGGCCACAGATCCGGGGGCGTGCCACTTCCCTGTGCTCCAGCGCCGCTTCTCTCCTTCCTCTCCTCTCGCTCTCCTACTCTCGCCGCTCTCGCCACCTCTTCCGCCGCCGACACCGTGGCGCCGGCGCCGCGCCTCCCTCCGCTCGCCGCATCGACGACGATGACGATGATGAGGAGGCTGCCACCTCAAGCCGCCAATGCCGACCTCGCCGCCCAACCCCAACACCGAAGTTCCTCTATCTCGGTACCTCGCCGCGTCGCCGCGCACAGCGCCCCATGACCTCCCATATGCGGTTGGGATCGCGAGCTCGCCTCACCGCCACTCTCCCACATAGGCCCGCCTCGCCGAGTTCGGCCTCGAGCTCGCCTCCGACCCTAGCACCGTGCCCGCCGCCGCCGAGGCATCGCCCTCCTTACTCTCTCCTCGCCGCCGTTGGCCTCTCCCAACGCCTTTCGGCTCCACCAGCCCATATCCGGCCGCCCATCCCGCAGCCCGTGGCCGAGCTCCCAATCCGTCACCCCCAAAACGAAGGCGGCCGCCTAAGGCCGTTGTAGAGCCCAGGGCGACACACGCGTGGAACCCCTTCGTGGCCATGCCGCCTCAAGCAGCTTCTCCCTCAGACGAGGACAACTCTGATGAGAAGAGCATGCGCAAGTCGCGGCCTTTGCACTCTGATGAGAAGAGCATGCAACTGAGCTGTTCTTTTTGGATTGGGATCAGATCGGATTGGATTTGATTTCTCGGACTGCATGCCTTGTGTTTTGTAGCATGAAGGATGAGATGATCCAGCTATACCTGAACAACTCGGCCACGGTGGTGCCGCCGAGGGAGGCGTGTTTACTCGGTGCTCCGAGGTGCCATGGCATTGGGGTAGTGGTGGGGGGTAAAAATGTCATTTCGCGTGCTTTGTAATAGCAAAACGGGCAAATAAGATTAAAATAATGCAAAGAGGGCAAAAAACGAAGAAATAGACTAAGAGGGGGGGCCAAAAAATGTATTACATCGGGAAGGGGTGTATTTTCTAAAAACCCAACTAAAGGGAGAGCAAAATATCAATTCCCCTGTTAGAGATATGTTAGAGATAGGGACTCTTTTGAAGGGATCTCCAGCGGCTGCTCGACGGCGCGGCCTTCACCTTTCCTTTTCTGGACGGATAGGAGGAGGATTCTCACGGCGGAGTCGGATCTGGACGGATCCAACGCTGCCAGCCTTCGCCGGATTTGGGCACCCCGCTGCGTGGACCAGCGTCCTCTCCCGCCGCTGGCCCTGCCTTTGGGCCCTCTCCCGGTTCACCGCCCGTGCTCTCTTCCCGAGCTGTCGCCGCCCGTGCTCTTCTCCTGGTGGTCTCGTTCGTGCCGAACGTGGCCAGCATCACCCCCGTGCGAGTCCTCGGGTTGCCGCCGTTGGTCTTCCCCTGTTTGGGCCGCCGTCGCTGTCCTCTTCTTGGACCGCCGCCGCTGCTTGTCTCTTCTTGCCCATTGCGCCGTCTCTTCACGACGTCGCCCGGCACTTTGCTTGACGGTGCGACCCTCGCTTTTCCTCACTGGGCCGAGCTCTTCAGATCCGGTGCACCCATGGCGCTATCTCTTCTCGATGCAGGGTTCACAATTTCGCCGAAATTTCGGAAATTTCGGTCCTTTCAGAGGGTAACGAAATAAATTCAATTCGTTCAAAAAATTTCGATTTGTTTGAATTTGGAGAGAATTGGGAGGGTCAAATTGAGGAAACACTAGTAAAAAAACGTTAAGCCAACGATAGCCTAGTGGGAAGGCCCCCTCGCTGGTTTCTAGGAGGTCAGGGATCGAATCCCATTCAACACATTAATTTTTGCAATTATTTTAAATTTTAAATTCAAATTTGATTCAAACTAGTAGTTTGAAAACCCATCGAAATTTCGGACCGAAATTCTGAAATTTCGGCTATTTCGGCTATTTCGGCCACCAACGAATTTTTTCCAAAAACGAAATTGTGAACCCTGTCCCGATGTCGCCCGGTGCTCCGGATCCGAAGAGCCGCTCCAGATCGGGCGCACCTCAACTTTGCTCAGCCTCCACTCCCCGACGCTGACCCGAGCTTTTGGAATGGATGTGCTGCTTCTACCTGGGAAGGAGAGAAGAGGGAGATGGTTCGGTTGTGAGGCTCGAGCTTTTGGTATGGTTGGAGTGCTCGGCAATTGTGATGGCTCGGTTGTGAGAAGAGGACTTTGGTACGAAAAAATTTGCTGCGGCCTTGGATCAGAGTCGTCTTCGGCGATTGGGATGGCTTGGTTGATAGTTTTGATGCTCGGCAATTGGGATGGCTTGGTTGTGCCTGGTCATTGGACTACATGATTTTGCTACTAGTCCAGTCTAGTTTGCTGCTGTTGGAGGATAGTGTGATTGCTTTGCGGCTGCTAGTTAGGCTTTTCTTTCTTTGTGTCGTTGCTTCCGTTGCATTCATCCAAGTTCGTACCACTCTATCTTTGAGTTCGTCTAAGCTATGTGAGTCCACAATTTTTTTTTGTTAGTCATAGAAGCATAAGAATTTCTTTTGCATGACAGCAACCGCTACTCTTTTCTTTGAGCAGCTGCAAATCGTAGAAATTATTATGATGCCGCCACTTCTCTCTGAGCCGCCCCCCGAGCTTCTAAGGCCGCCACGCTTCTTCTGCACTGCGCCTTTGTTGCACTTTTTGTGCACTACATCGCCGCCGTTTTGGGCTTCGATTTGCGTCGTTATGCTTCTATCTGTTCCTCTTCGGCTTGATTTGACAGCTTTATCTATTTTTGTCGATTTCATTATCTTCTTTGTCATGTTGCCGCAGTCGATTTTGCTCCCGTGCCTTGTGTTTTATGGGCTGTCACACGACACCGGTGGAAGATCTTTTGTCGACATTTTCTAAGAACTGCATGCTACGACGACATTATCAAGACTCGGACTTTGGATTTTCCATATTTTAGTATTAACCTTTTCCAAATGCAATACTATTGCATACGCCTTGCATTTGAGGGGGAGAGGGTTTAGAGATAAGGACTCTTTTGTATTTCCTTATCTGTATATGGTATACCGGTATACACTCTTTGTACCTTATATATATTGTCTATTGGGTCTTTTCAATATATACACAATATTCATAACAGTACATCTTAACTGAAAGCTTTCTTGATTTGTCCTGTGTTCAACTGCATCCGAATTGCCATCTTAATGCTCTAAAAAAATTAAAATGTTTGCAGGTGAGGGATGTGCTAGGGGATAGAGGACTAGAAATTCTTGCTCAGAAATGTAAGAAGCTGAGACTGCTCAGAATAGAGCGGGGAGAAGATGAACATGCCCTTGAGGATGAACAAGGGAAGGTTTCGCATGTGGGCCTTCTCTAGCTCTGGGCTGTCCTGAACTAGAGTATCTAGCAGTCTATGCCTCTGACATCACGAACGCAGCTCTAGAGTGTTTTGGGATGTACAGCAAGAAGCTCTATGATTTCCGCTTTGTATTGCCTGACAGAGAAGAAAGAATAACTGATCTGCCCCTTGACAATGGTGTTCGTGCTCTTCTAGTGGTTGCAACATCTTCAGAGGTTCTCACTTTATTTGAGACCTGGAGGCCTCTCTGATGTTGGTCTTGGTTACATTGGGGAATATAGTGGCAATATACGATATATGCTGCTTGGTAATGTTGGGGTTTCTGATGGTGGGCTGATGCAATTTGCAAGAGCCTGTTCAAATTTGCAGAAGCTGGAACTTAGAAGTTGTTGCTTTAGTGAGGGTGCTTTGGCCCATGCTGCACAGCATTTGCATTCTCTAAGGTACCTGTGGGTGCAGGGATATCAATCTTCCCCAAATGGACTAGATCTTACTGCCATGGCACGGCCCTACTGGAACATAGAGTTCATACCTCACCAAATGGAAGTTGTTGATGCTGATGATGGTAGCCAACTTGCAGTAGAGCGTCTGGCTCAGATACTTGCATACTACTCCCTTGCTGGTAGGAGGTCCGATCTTCCAGAGTATGTTGTTTCTCTGCATCCATAAATGACGGACAGGAAATGTGTGGTGGCTGTAGCACATATTGCCTGTTCCTTTCTTGTTCGAAATGCCAGGTTGAGTTTTCTTCCTGCTTTGTGTAACTGTACTGCAAATTTTGACATTGTTTTGTGTTGAATGCTATCCTAACATGGAGTTATGCTTGTACAATGGAGGCTGTTATGACCCCATAAATTAGAGTATGATGCTATTGCAGATGATCCAACATGTGTCAGCATGATTTTGCTCAGGCGGTTCAAACATTGTTCCTGGGATACTGACAGTTGTTCTCAATAACTCAGGTTCTTGGACAAACTGCAAACATCAGGTGTTGGCCCATTGCCAGGTACGTTCCAGGCCTGCCTGTTCTCAGAGTTATTGTTATGCTTTCTTGTATATCTCCTCTCTCAAGCTACTTATCTATGAGTTATGATACTAGAGTTATGTGCGTACACCTACTACAGATTCAGATAGTTATGGTTTGTCTGAATTCGTTTTTCTGTGAACATATGTTTTGGCCGTATTGCCATATCATGATACAAAATTTTACTTAATTAGTTTCCATGCCCATGAATTCATGCAAGAACTACTTTGATGTTACAACTAGTGTGATGCTTCTTTTCATTTTGGACGTAATACAAGAGGCTAGCAGGCAAACAATAGCGATCACATGTTTTTGGTAGCCTCTTGTTTAAGAAAAGTTAGAAATCAAACAAATTCTCAATTTCATGTGACATGCCATCATATACAATTCCATTCATTGTGAAAAAGGTTAATTGGTGACGGCAAAAGCTAATTGCAACCTGAATGTCTTGTATACAATATCGTGGCGAACAAGCCAAAAAAATAAAATAGGAGGGAAAGAAAATGTGTGGCAGAAGGAGCCAAGCAAAAGCACACCGAGCAAATCACCACTGTTCGAAGTCCCATCATTTGTTTTCCGTACATTGGACCAAAGCCAATTACCCTTCTTGTAATCAGCTTCACTCCTCTGAGGCAGCCTTCACTCCCATGTTCTTAGCACTGTGGAAGATCTTTGGGTGGTGGAGTCAGAGTCTCACTAGGTCTTTTCCCATTGTCCACCACAAAGACCATCTTGAGTCCCCATGATGTGTGCACCTCAAAATGGCAATGCATAAACCAAACACCTGGAATATAACCACAGCCCAAGCAACTCGCGTTAGGAAACAGAAGGGGACTTTTGATCTTAAAATTGCAGGTTTGAAATCTATACCTGGGTTGTCTGCCCTAAATCTGATTGCTGTCCAACCTCCAGTAGGAACTCCAATGGTGTTTCTCTCAATAGGGTCGATAAGGTTAAATGTGGAAGGAGAGGTCTTGGTGTTGTAGTTCCCGACCCCCCTACCGACCACAAAAAAGTTAAAGCCATGCAGATGGATTGGGTGGCTTTCTGTTGATATGATCCCCGTATCCTGGAGTACGACCTGCACTGAAGCATTGTATGGCAGCCTGTAAACCCTGGTTCCATTCATGGTTTGAAGGTTTTTGGGGCCGCTTCCTGTATAGTTGAATTTGTGTAGTGGTATTGCTGGGAAATCTTCTGTGAACACCCCTGGGATGTTGTAATAATGGGCTTGGAGAATTGGGGTGGATGGCAAAATGAATGTCACATTGTTGATTGTGCCCACCACCCTTGTCCCATTAATGCAGTTTGGGCATGGATTGACACCCACGCCGATAGTAAAGAAAAGGGAGTGGTCTACTGTCTGTGGCACATTGGCTGGATACTCCTTGGAATTGAGGCTGCGGAGCGACTCAACAAATTTTGACACGATAGGGGTGGCATTTTGCGGTGGTGGCTTGACAAGAGTGAGGGGTGCTGTGGCGGAGACGGTGTTGGCGTAGTGCAAGGTAGCGGTGCCTGTTTTGTTGTCAACCTGTAGGGGAGCATCCATGAAGGGAGAGACTGAGAGAAGGTAGCGTCCAGCACTTTGGTCAGCAGTGAGGAGGACGTTGGTGGTCTGGCCTGGAGTGATGAGCAGGGTATCGGTCTTATATGGCTTGGTATAGATTGCATCAACCTCAACCACAGTTAGTTCGTGCCCGGCAATCTTGAAGAATAGGTCATCATTCAGTGCAGCATTGATGATCCGGAGCATGTATGTCTTGCCATTTTCAACATTAAGCTTGAATCCATCTGCACAGTGTATTGTGAACATACATCAGGAAAGCCTTTTTGACTTTGTGGACTAGCACATACTTTGTGATTACTAGTAGTACTTTCACATACCTTGTGAGGAAGCGCAATCAGACATCGGACCAGGGTGACCGTTGATGGTGTGTGAATCAGAAATATTGGGTCCCACACCTAGTTGCATGGCCTGGTTGATTACAGTTTCTGTGTCTGCTTTCCACCATTCTCCTGCAGCACATCAAGTAGTTAGTGCTAAATGGGTTATTCTTGATTAATAACAAGATTGAGAGAATCAACTACATACCTAACACGACAACGACCTCCTTGTGAGGAGCGGGGAAGGGGTAGGGCACGCCAAGCTTGGGGAGGATGACAATAGCACCATGGATGGTAGCCCTCAGCCAGTTGATATGGGCATGCCAGAGGAGCGTACCACGTTGGCCGATAATGGTGAAGTTATACAGAAAACTGTTGCCTGGCTGGATTGGGCACTGTGTGATGTAGGCTGGTCCATCATACCACCCGGTCCGGATCTGCCTTATCCCGTGCCTGATTATGACTTAGTTAGCTAGCTATATACGTACGTATGTTGCATAAACGTGA
This sequence comes from Ampelocalamus luodianensis, assembly GCA_036346255.1. Taxonomy (NCBI): domain Eukaryota; kingdom Viridiplantae; phylum Streptophyta; class Magnoliopsida; order Poales; family Poaceae; genus Ampelocalamus; species Ampelocalamus luodianensis. The sequence continues at coordinate 355,523 of CM070625.1, forward strand.
ACAATAAATAGAGAATTTCTGTTTGCCATTCAAGGGAAAGGGTGTATTCGTTCGTTAGATCTAATGCAAGTTATGTTTTTTACTGTATAACTAACACAACTTATTTTTCTTTTGGTTGCTTACAGAAAACAGAGAATACAAAGATGCTCATATGTCAACATGATATTGAAGGACTGAGGCTGCCTTTTGTGTGTGTGTGTGTGAGGTGGTGATTTTCTGCTATATGTTACGGTTGAACCATGGAGTGGCTGTGGACTACTTACCAGTGGATGGTAACGTTGTGAGTTACATGATTGACGACCTTGACCAGAACGTTATCGCCTTCTCTTGCGTATAGGGTCGGACCCGGGAACTTGCCATTCACAGTGAGGATGGGCTTGGTCGAGCAAAGCCGTGTCATCTTCCTCATAACCACCTGCCCAAGTCAAACCATGGTAAATCACCAGGACAGCTGGAATGAGATTATCTGTAGCTGCCTCAGTGTGTAAGGGTGTGTTCTGTGGACCATTTTATTGAGTTGCATACACCAATTAGTTCACTCAAAAGCTTAAGCTGGTGAGGAAAGACGGACAATTCACTTATACTTCAACACTCCCCCTCACGTGTATGCTCCCTCAGGCCTAAGACGTGGAATAGAAATATGCTGCAATTATTTTCTTAAATGCGCCAACCGGGTCTTGAACTCGAGACCTCTTGGCTCTGATACCATATTGAGTTGTATGCACCAACCAGTTCACTCAAAAGCTTTGAGTTGCATGCACCAACCAGTTCACCCAAAAGCTTTGAGTTGCATGCACCAATCAGTTCACCCAAAAGCTTTGAGTTGCATGCACCAACTAGTTCACTCAAAAGCTTAAGTTGATGAGGAAAGGTGGACAATTCACTTATACTTTTAACACATTTTGCTATTTTTATTGTCATGGCTGCACCTGAACCTTAATCGTTGCAATCTGGGAAGGCATGAAGGGAACCCCAGCACACCATGCATGTTGATTATTTACACTGTGAAATGGCGGCAAAGAAAGCATGTACTATCTACACTGCTGGTCTATATCTGGTTGTAGAAACTAGGAAGAGTGGTGCAATGTTGATATGCTGTATAACCCAGGCAACATGCATGCAAATACAGAGTGAATGTGCATGGTCATTAGCTAGCATGGATATTGCCGCTCCAGTATGTCGTATAATATGTGCGTGTTTTCTGATGATTGCATACATGTTTGAAGTCAATGTGTGCAATGCATGACAGGATGATGAGGTTCTCACATTGAACTTGTAATGCCGGGTGATGGCGTGGACGCTGAGAGCCTGAAGCAGGAAGCAGCTGGCCATCAGGAGCAGCACAAGACGGCGAGATGGAGGCGGCACGGCCATACGGGCCGTCGGAGCGAGCTGGTCGGAGACGGTGTTGATGGTGCTGGCTGTGCAGAGGAAGGGGATATACCTGGCTGGGCGACCGACCGTGCTGCCTGTGGCTGTGAGTGACAGTACCGTGCATGGAATGACAGGGCAACGCGTGCTTATAATGGCCTTGGGGGAGGTTGGATGGAGGGAGGCTTTGAGGGCGGTGTTGGGTTTGTAGCTGCCATGTCGTTTTTAATTTTAGGTGGGGAAGCCTTGCTTAACAAGGCTGCGTTAGGAAATATGTAACACCACATGTCATGCAGATTGCACTTCTTCTTGATTCATTCATCTTGATTTTGCATGCAGCTGCACACCACATTTCTTAAAAGAGAGTACCACATAAAGCTACTGCCTGGCTAGCTCCCTGTTGCTGACTTCCGTTCCACCTTCACTTGTTACACGCAACTAGCAGAATTGCCCCCCAAAAAATGTATTTGCTATATACATCGATCTTTAATGCTATGGTTGGAAATATAGATGTATTTGTTTTACAATTGTACTAGTTCACCCCACCCCTATATCCCTAATTTAATCTCACTTTTCACCCTCTCCCTCTCTCTCACAATCACAGCGATATCTACATCTGAGTAATAATACACTGCACCGAAATAGGTGGTGTACATCATTTTGTTTCTCTCTCGGTTAACTATCTTTTTCCCCCTTTTCACATATTATTGTGGAAAACTATAGAGCCCCCTCAAAGCAAAAGCGGTGCATTATATATTTACATGGATTCAAATGGAATAGATACTAGCTGCTAATTAATTTAATTATACACGGGTAGACGGACGGACCTGTTGTCGACTGAGGACATGCATGAATGTAATGTCCCTTTCCATGGGTTGGCTGGCAGATGGCTTTCCCAAAACTACAACAGCTGGTCGATCGATCAAAGCTACCGCCACTAGCGATCCATGTATTATGTAATGTACGTGCCTTTTTGATTTGGGGTTTGGTTCCCTGTGCTTGTCCACTGCTACGTACTCCTCACTAACAAAAGCACTTGCGCTGATAATCAACTAGGCTAGCCACTTAGCCAGTATATATCGATTAATCAATCATCGTACGTGATCGTAGTACGTAGTAGTAGAAAGTAGAAAGATTGATCCATCTTTAAGTAACTTGCAGTTCACATCCATGTATGTATTGTATGCATGTCTGAATGTCATACGTACAAGCAATCTTTCTACTACATTGATACATACATGCATCTGAGTATATATTGTTGTTACACTTGTGGACTGCACCACCCCTACGTACCTAGACATAGGCAAAAGTCCTCTCTTAACTAACTATACTATACACCTACGTACCATGCAAAATAATTGAAGACAAATCCTCTAATTTGTGGTAAATAGTAATCAAAATTACATAACCCGAATATGACAAGTTTAATTAGTGGCGTGCAAAATCTGATACTATTACATGGAGTATGTATCAGGTCGCTCTTAGCTCTGCAATTGCTAATCCTATTCCTGGCTACACAATGGGCTAGCTAGCAGTACAACCAGTAGGCCATCACAGCGTTAAATGCCGATTAGATTATTTGATTGCAAGACAAGGGGGGGCGGGGGAACAAGGGTTAGGTTCTACTCTATTCTGGCCCAGCGAAAACTTTTCTAGATTCTTGCTGGAATCGAACTGATTCTGGTGAAATTCCAAAATAAGGCATGCCCTACTTGAGTACTAAAAAACGATGATGGCGGTGTAATGTTGTAAACGCCCTACAAGAGCATTATAAATTCTCATAAACAGGAGAGAAAAATCATCTGTGAATACAGAGTGAATGTGCAAATTACTCCATATTGTTTGTGCAGAAAGTAGTGGATCCCTCCTCCTCTCCCTCTCTCATTCTGTCTACAGGGAATTAGGAGAGAGGGTAAACTCGCAACCACTTTTGGTGATGCTATGATGTGAAGCCTCCTGCAGTGACAGACTAGCTTGATGCGCAAGGTTAAGTCGGCTTAATTTCTTCCGTCTCTTTATTTTCTCTTGAAAGGAATGATCATTGATTAATTAATTTGATTTCTTGGATGTTTCGATCGGCAGCTAGAGTTCGCAATGCGTCCTTGTCAGCTGTTGTGTACTGGCTAGATCGATCATGGGTCTAGTAAGTGGTGCGTGCGCTTCAGCCTAATCAAGCTTTTTTCTTCTTTTTCTTGAGCTCAACCGAAGCATGCAATGCATTATAGGAGAAGGGAATCCTGAGGAATGTGGCCGATGCATCGATTAGATTAGATTAGATTAGATTAGATTAGATGGTACATTGCCATTGCATCCTTTTCCTTTACATCTAGTTGGGAGGTGCCTGTCTAGGGTAGAGAGGAGAATACGATCGATATCGATGCAGCCAGAGCCTGGCATAGGCATGTTGATATACACATATATCATGCTATGATATGTAGTGCTTATTTTTTGCTTTCCTTCGATTGATTCAAAGCCAAGCCAGAGCTATAGCCCATGCCCGGCTGGCTGGCTGGCTTGTATGCTATGGAAGAGATCGAATGCATTTTTTTTTATTTGCTTTCGCTTTGCATTCAGGTGTACTACACCTTACAAAATTGTATTCTATACTACATTACGTGTCCCCGTTGAAAAGAAGCCGCAGCAGCAGCACTACTTGTCGTGGCTTTCACATCACATGCGTGCACTGTAAGCATTGTTTTTTTCCATTTAGTCTCCTTTTATACGAAACAGTAAAACTAGTCTTTTCGTGTTTTAAATAACAAAAATGACATCCTTACCATACTAATTTGCCGCGAAAAGCCACATACCCTCTCAGATCCTACCATGGACCGGAAGCGCGACAGGTTGTCTGCCGCGGTCTAGGAGCGAGGCATGTGACTTTCCGCGGCAAATTAGCTTGATAAGAGTGTTATTTTTGTTATTTTAGACGCGAAAACTAGTTTTACTATTATAAATAAAAAATACTTATTATTTCAACCAAAGACTCTGCTGTTGCCCTCCATGGATGGCGAGCCTAAACTAAACTATACTATGGACTATATATGGCGTGAAAGAAAACTCTTCCACGTGCCAATACATAACATTCTAGCCTAGCCGGCCATTGATCACTGCACCGTAATTCCGACCTGACAACATGTTGAAAACAAGGGCAATATTTTAATTCTAGATTTTAATAGAAGGTAAATATTGTAAAAGACTAATGATGCATGAATCGGTACTAATAGTAAGCAACTCATTGTACTTCACAATACATGTAAAAACAGAATGTAAACAAGTCAATCAGTCACACGAAAGACTTACTGATGAGTTCGATGAAGAACAAGAAGCAGCGCAGACTTGATGCAGTGCAGAAACGTAGATGAATCAGCGAAGCGAGCAATCACGAAGATGCGCGCTACCCAGAAACCTTATTGCTTCCCCCGTGCATGTCTTCACGGCAGCAATGGCTCATAAATACCGCCCCCTTCTTCACGGTGCATGCTGAGATCAAGAGTCGACGAGGTTCAGACGCACAATACAACAACACAGGTTTGCAGAAGAAATAAAAGAAGGAATGGAGGCAGTGGTTCTACCCGCTATGCTCTGGACGTCTCCAGGCATATATATAGAGAGATGCAAATTGTGAACTAACTAATTAAACAGTCATTTACCTACTGGTAACTGACACACTTAACCAGCTATTTATCCACTGGTAACTGTCTGTCATCATCATCCAATAAAGCCTCAAATTCAAACATTTGAATCTCATTCAAACAGAGAGAGATGCATGGTTCAGCAAAAATAAGGTGGATTTGGTCTGCCAAAAGTCACAAGTCACGCGATTTTTCACGCGAATGCACGCGCGCGGGTGTGTGTTTAGCTAAAAGCCTCCTCGTGCCAACTTCATCCATGTATCACATGTTTCAAAAAGTGGCAAGGACTCCACCTTATATGTTGGTCACCTCCATCTTATCTTAACAATATGGTACTAAATTATACATACTTTAAAATTATAGAAAATAAACCTTACTTGTATGGGTCAATTTCCAACACAACCAACAATATCTTGATATATTCTCGAGTATTGAAAAGAAAAGAAAAAAAACAAGAAAGGAGCTTAAATATGTATGGAGTATTACTTTTGATGTGACCAACACAGCACTTGCTGTCACAGTTACTGAACAACCTCGAATGTCGATCGATCCATCCATCTCCAAGCTAGTGTGATTTTGTCATATTCACGTACACTAGCAGCTAGTAGTCAGTACTCTGGACTGAATGAAGCTTATGGTACATGCAAGTTCAGAAATGCTTTAGAAAAGCTTATTGCACATCATATAATATAGAAGGAAGATTCTCCTAACTGCCCAAGAGAGGCCAAGGGAGGAGACGAGAGAGGTCCCCTTATATAGCTAGCTAGCTAGCTTTATGTATAGTCAGATACGCAATCAATCCATCTTCGCGACACCAACCAGCTGGCTCCCTTACACACTGCACTTTATACGAAGCGCTCACTCTAACCCGATCAGATAGCAGTTTTTATTTTTTAATTTTTTAAAAGTATTTTAAAGATAACTTCTTCTTAACTTTATTTTTAATTTTAATCTCTTTAGTCACGTCAAAACGCGTGGCGTGATAAAAACATATTATCACGCCACGGATCTTGACATGACAAATGAGTGTTGTCACGTCACTCCTCTTGGCGTCACAGGAGTTAGCCCAAAAACGGACGCGTGTTGGCTCGGGGGGTTATCTGGCAGATTTGGTCACGCCGTAGTCAATGGCGTGACAGCACAGTTTGGTTACACCACGGGTTATGGCGTGACCAAAGGGGTTAGAATTGAAAATAAAGTTAGAAACAGACTATCTTTAAAATAATTTTTTAAAAAAAGATTAAAAAATAAAAACCGCTCTATCTTCGATGGACCGAAATAGTGACTAGATGTGAAAAATAGGAGTTCACTTTTCCTCCTCTCATATTTAACTCATTTTTACTTCAATAGTTATGCAAAGATACGAAGATTAAGGTCTCAAGATCACAGAAAAAGACTTAAGCTAAAACCAAGAAACCAGATTTCAATGCCCCTCGGCCGGTCTAACCGCCAAGACGTCTGACCGCTCCGCCCCGCCCCGCTGACAGAAAAACAATATGACGAAGGATCCACAAAACAACATAACTTTTGATCTAGAGATTTAAATCACTTGAAATTTCAGACATAGCTCTCTAAGAATGTCAGGAACCTATTCCAATCGAAGATTGAGACGATCATAACCAATGTTCCATGAATTTCTTTATTGGGGCAAGAAGGCACAAAATCGAGGGAAAACCTAATTTTGATCCAAAGATTTGCTCATGGATGAAAGATGGTTAAGTTGACCTTAGATTTATTTCCATGAGTCTTAGCAAGCTAAATCACATCAAAAGACCAAAACAAAACCCTAAAACACAAGAACCCCAAAAATCACAAAAATATCAAGAACAAGAAAGAACTCATCTTTGCGCAAATATGATTAGGTTGATATTGAGGATTGAATGTTTACAACCACTCCACTATGGAGGATAAAAGCTCACTCATTAGCACCCAATCCTACAATTTTCTCTCAATACATCTTTCTCAAACCCTGGCCTCTTCCACTTTCCCTAACTCACAAATTAGGGTTTCTAAGCTTGATGGATTTCAATAAGTGTGCAAATCCAGCACCACCCTTTATATAGGGGAGGCTAGGTCCAGAGAGGAAACTCTAATGGGCACCCGTTAATCCCACACACAAATAAGTCTACACTCATGCACGCTTCTCAAAGTAGGTGACGATCCGACTCTCCTGAATCCGTCTCTTAGTGATCTCGTCCTTCTCATGACCTAAACCGCTCCTCCTTTGCGGTTTGCGCAGTCTTGTGCCACGATTGAAGAATCTAGACCCGCCATTATGAGTTAATAGAGTATTTTGGTAATTAATGACAATCGTCATGTGGACTAACATTTTTCATGAGTTGGTAAAACATGTTGAGTCCCATGATGCATAAGACTTTGAGTGGCATCATGAGTTGATTATCATCAAGTTAAGATTTGGGATGAAGAATGTCATCATGTGTTGATGAGCATCAAGAGAATATCTCAAAGTAAAGAAAATCATCATATATTGATGATATTCAAGAGAAGATCCCGAATTAAAGAAGATCATCATGTGTTGATGATATTCAAGTTTAGAACTTGGAGTAAATAAAATCATATGTTGATGATCATCAAGTCAAGAACCCGGACTTAGAGTGGAGATGTTTCCATCAAGTGATCACTCTAAGATGGATGCTCAAGGCAAAGGTATGACTGACATAGGCTAAGGATGTGTTCCTAGTCTTTTACTGATATCGGTGTTTAGTTGGAAAACCGGATTGCTAGTATAGGTTGTTGTACTATTAAGAGGGGTATTGTCTAGTAGCTTGAGTCTCATCATATGTTGATAGCTCATTCCCGCTTGCTTTAGCTCTTCTAGGCATGATGCTATTGTTTGCAAATGTATTTTGTAAATAGTTAAAGCTCATGCATTTAACTCTTTGTAGCATGAGACTATAATTTGTAAATGTGTTTTGCAAATGGTTGATGTCCATGAACCTACGACCAGTGGGGTTTTATCGACACCGTTACGGATGTCGATTGGCTCTTGAAATTGCCATAAGCCGTTGGTGAGTATCTATCAACCATGATCGTATCGAAAGTACATTGATCCTTGAGTTGTGGCGCTGAGGTTTCATCACCTTTTTCGCCGGTCGGAAGGACCGGACTTACAGAGGTCCTTGAGTGTTTCGGACTGATCGGAAGCACTTCCTCTGAAACCGTCATTGGTCGTAGCGGTGTATCCTCATCCATCCGGTCGATTTCGCTCATATCTGCGATTGACGAACCGGCGGAGGAGGAGGATGATGACATCATGTTCTCTTGCATGGCGCGGATGCATGCGTCCATGTCGAGATTGGAGTAGTCCGCCAGGTCGAACCAGTTCTCCTCATCCTAACTTCCTGCCATAGCCGCATGAGCGATTACGGAAGAGAAATGGGTGAGGATTTGTTGAGCGAAGAATCTCTTCAGGAAATCCGCGCCTTCTTCCTCACGGACGACACCAGCTATCGACGATCGAGTCGCCGATTTTACGAAATAAAATAGAGGAAAATGGCACGGGATTTCTTTGGAGAGAATGAGACTGCTCTTTATTGATATGAACTGGCTATTATAGGGGGTGACTGCGATTAGGCAGTGGACTAACCTAATTACACTAAGCGTAACGCTTGCTATGCTAATGACTCAGGCTTGAAACATAAGTTTGATGTTGATTGCTATGCTTCAACCCGATGTCGCTTGATCTGATTCCAGTTGATCATTCCTCCTTTCGTTCATGCTCTATCCTTAAATAACTTCTCAAGAGGTGGCAGTTACTCTTGGAGAGACGCTTGTTGTGAAGTGTTGCGACTGGTCGGAGTGAGGCGATGGTTGATGAAGTATCAACTATTCAGCGGTTAAGTGTATGTGAGACACTCAACCGTATAGTGGTTGTTGTCAGTGTCCATGGTTTATATAACGTTGCGTGGCATGGAATATACGACATGTGTTCCATTCATCACACGGTAGGGAATATACCTGGAGTTAGATCTAGATGCCAGTTTATAGCTTCTACAAGCATCTAACTGGTCAGAGGCTAGGTACAGGACCTTGTCCGACCAGGGTACTCATTCATGTAACCTCTGAAATCCTTACGACCAGTGAGGTCGTTATCCTTAGAGGTTACGACCATGAAGATATATGGTCTTTTATTATGTATTAAAGAAATACATAGAGGTTTTAATCCTCGTCAGAGCTGTTATAATAAAATTTGGCAACAGCTGGTCCTAGTGGTCAGGGTGAAGAGCGGCGGTGACTACGATGGTGGTGCCGCTGTTTTTGGTTTTTCACAGGTGGTGGCAGTAGTGCCGGCAACTGCGATGGCCAACCAAGCCTGGCACAGAAACATATGATGATCTGGCCGCACTCCTCCACTATGAGACAATGCGGCAGCCATAGGAGCAGCACCGAACGGTCTTCGTCAATGGTGGCATCATAGCATGTGGAGGGGCTCTCATATATGCATCCGCTATGACTGGTTGATGGTGGGGTCCTGGAGGCAGTGGGCGTAGAGACGAGTACTACAGGATAGGTGGCATCCATGCAGGATGGCCGATTAGTCAACTTTTTTTGTCCGTACAAAGGTCATTGCTTGGTATTACGTCCTGAAGTCCCGTATGCATTTTTACCTTTTGTCACTTTGGGAATGAATTCTGTATTAACACCAATACTTTAGGTAGACATGTCATATACCGCTTGGAAAGCTTGTCACATCTACTTTCTAATGCACAAGTCAATACATCGCGTAGGCTTTTTTGTGTGAAAAATAATATATATGTTTTGGTTGACATCATCCTGACAACATATGGATTGTTCATAGCAACCAAGAAATAAGCATGCAAGAGTTTTTGTGAGTGTATCCAACTAAAGGAACATATAATCGCCTAGATATGATCCTACATGCATGCATGCATTTCCGGAGGAAATGATGCAAATAAGACTAGCTACCATTTCATTTGACTGCGATAATACCTTAATTGGCCGTTTAACAATGACCGATGATAATAAGAAAAGAAGTAGCCCATTGTATGTTTTCACCTCCTTATTGTTCTGTTTCGTGAGGAAGAACACTAGTGACATTTGACTGCATGGACATAAGCAACATATTTCTCTTACTAGCGGTGAAATTGGTGTGTTGGTTCCTCTCTTTATACCAAGAGATGATTTAGTGGTATAATAATATTATATATTTCAACTCCAAATAAACCTATGGCGTGCATATTTTGATTTTATCCAACCTGTAAACAAATAGGAAGGCACTAGATATTCAAATCAGCCAGACATGTCATAGAGTTATGAAGAAAATAAAGACTTCCAATGCATGAAATATTTTTTCCAAAAATGTGAAAAGAGTTCAACTGTCTCTTTCAATCAACGAGACAAACATAGGATAATATATTTTTGATTTTGGGGGAGGTAATCAAATCTGAATGATATTGGAAGGCTTTTGCAAGGATGAATCACCTGTTACCATTAACCACCGATTCACAAACCAGAATGCTTTGAATACGCCTTCATTATGATGCTATATATTAGGGACACATGATTACAAGGTTGCTACACCAAGCCATCACCTGAGCAGAATCACAAAAAAATTAGTCTCTCAAATCCCTCTTGTCCTCAAAAACACATAGGTAAACATCTTATTACTATCTGTCCATTTGATTTCATTTATGTTCCTTCATGAAACATCACTGTACAAATGTGAGTCTTTAATCTAATCCGTGCAAGCCTGTCTGATTGTACGGCAGCAAGAGGGATGGAGGGTAAGAGAGCAGCAGCCATTGTTGCCTTGTGCATGCTCATGTTGCTGTCAGACAAACAATAGGTGGCAGCCAAGCGAACATTCTGCGCTTGCTACCTACCATGCTACGATCAGTGCAGGGTAAGCTTGCCCCGGTGGATCTGCCTGACCGAGTGTGTCGTTAGCTGCAAAACCTTCGGGGTCAAGGTGATCGCCCCGACATCGGCGGCCGACTGTAGGAAGACCTGCTTGATCTCCTTCTGCGGCTCGGCCACGGCCGGTATGACGACAATCTTTCATTGATCCATTCATTTTTTGTTATTTTTGATGGGTCTCTCTCCTAAACACTGATAGCATTGGAGTTTTCCCTTGCTAATGGTGACTCTTACATTGCAATTGCAGATACAAGTGGTGTCGCAGCTTGTGTAGATGACTGCACCAAGAACCAAAGCCAGTATGCCAAGCACCTTTGAAGAGCTGGTTGATGACCCTAGAATATATCACACAAAACAACTGCTAATCTCTTGTGATCCGTAACTCTTTGTGAGTTGTTATAATAAATTTGGCCATTGATGTGTCACCATTTATGCACCACATTCAAGGTTTTTCCCACATGACTGCACAAGCTGGTATGCATGCAATAGTAATAGGGCTTTAACAAGTCCGCTGGCTATATGCTTGAGAATTGAGATGGTTATTTACTACAAAGAAAATCACACAACATACTAGATCCATCCCTCTGAAAAAAGAAGGAAAAAATATCCGAACAATAAGCACTAGATTGATTTTGAGATCGTTCAAGTTAGAATTACCTAATCCTACAAAGTGCTACAGTCCTTTGTAGGTTTTACGCAAGAGATGATGCTGCAGAATCCAGAACTCCATATAGCTAGAACCAAAAGAAAGAAGAACTGCAGTTTAAGTGTTTTGATCATTGTCACAATTGTAATAAAAAAATTCTCATTGCACAAGGAAGAAAAGCTGCAAAATGATTATTCTCAAAGAGCTTATACATTTTTGCTCTGTTATGTTTAACGGGGTATAGATTGAGATCTTTTATTCGTGATACACAATGTCTTAATGTTCAAATAGATATCCAGCTGATTGGTCTTCCGTTTCTGATCAATCAAGGTTAACTAACACAATTACACATCGAAAATCAATTAGATCAGAAAATTCCTTACACTCCCTAGTTCATACCTATATATGGATAGTTAGGAGAGTTAGAATTGGTGGTTCAGCTCAACAGATGATTCATGCATGTGCCATCAGCTTCTCTAGTATGTTTCTGGCAAATGGCGTGTCTGTGATAATTTGCTGAATCATTCTTGCACGAGCTAGCTTTTCCTCGATTAGCAGTCAGATTTCATTGGGAAGACTCCATGCATCGTATGGCTAATATTCCCATGCCTAGGTGCAACTGCATTCCCTTTCCCTAGGCCTTGATATAATTCATATCAACTTTCATAAATCTTCGGATTGGTATCAACGACATGTATGACAAATTGGCACTATTCTTCTCTAAAAATGTATATTGAGTCATCCCAAACTCAAAATATATGCTGCCTTGCAATTGCTAAGGTGTTATAATTCCTTAAGGGTAATATTGTGATTGCATACGAGTGTTGAGTTTGTTGATGTGGAGAGGTAACACGCTAAAGCTAGCATAGGCGCTGGGCCATCAAGGCTCGATGAAAGATACATATACAACGATTAGGTATAAGAAATATTGATATTGTAATCATATATTCATATATAATGAGATCAAAAATAATTGAATTGAACTTTTTCATGCCATATAAACGTTTATTTTTTAATGCTTCTAGAGTGTTTGGCATAAGAATTTTTTCTAGTCCTTGTTGTATACAAAAATAATTTGTCACAGTTGTCAGCTCTAGGACGTCTTGGCCGTGCCATGCCGACACGGCATGACCCAACTCCCAGGGTTACCCGGGAGAGGACGACAGCCTAGAGCACCAGGGTCATAAGGGACATGGACGATGGCGGAGCCCGTGGGCTTGCTGCCCGACCACGGTGGTTGGGGCGCCCCTGGTGGAAACAGTTGATAAGTTAGGCAAGCACCAGTTGGTCCTAGTGGTTGGGGCGAAGAGCGATGGTGAACGAGAGGATGGCGCCACTATTTTTGGGCTTTCATAGGGTGGTGACGGTAGTGCCAACAACTGCGACGACCAACCAGGCCTGGCGTAAAAACATATGACAATCTGCAGCACTCCTCCATGATGAGACAATGCGTCAGCCACAGGAGCAACGCCGACCGACCTTCGTCAATGGTGGCATCATAGCACGTGGAAGGGCTCTCATATATGCATCCGCCACGACTAGTTGAGGGTGGGGTCCTGGAGGCAGTGGGCGTAGAGACAAGTACTACAGGCAAGGTAGTGAGAGTCGAGATCCTAAGTTGGATCGATTTGCCTTCGGTAGGATAGAAATCGTAGTATCGAATCGTAGAATCGGCGATTCTATGGAATTGTAAAAATACACATATTTAACTGTCAGAACTCGGGATCAACAGCCCAGATCCTCTGTGCATTTCTGAACTAGTCCCATGATCAGTAGCTAGTTCACACAGTAAACAAATGTGGTAACAAATTCATATCACAACTTTATTAATTATCAACAGAGTTTATTACAAAAGAGGCTGACAGCCAACAATAAAGAACACAATGAAAACGAAGATGCAGAGGGTCCAAAGAATCGCCACAGTGCAATCGATCGGGTACCGCCTAGTCGTCACGATCCAAACTTGCAATGAAGTCCTTCTCCTCTGAAATTTTATTTGCATAAAGCAAGTATGAGCACAACTTCCGTGCTCGCAAGTTACACCCGTCAAGTAACAGAATGATATGCATATATGGATTTAACAAAGGATGGCTTAATGGTTGATTTGCATAAAGCAACATTTTCTTTTAATACTTGTACTAAGTTCAAAAGCAGATATTTCATAACTACAAATCATTTATAAATTCTCAATTTTTTAGTCAGATAACATTCACACATGAATGGTGAAGGATACCCTCCTATCACATGGCTTCCTGCCCAATTCCCATTTGGATAAACCAGTTTTGAAGAAGTCTTTTTCAAACAAAACCAGAGTCTAACTTTGAATAGTTCTGCTAGCATGTCCGTAACCATGGACACGGCTATTCGAATAGTTTTACACTCTGCAGAGGTTGTACAGCTTTACCCACAAGAGATAATCGACTTTAATGTCCGTCTGACACACTTCCGAAGGTGTGCGACTAAGTGATTATCACGAGGCCTTTACAATGCGCCATTCCACCGCAGTTACCCCTCGCTAAGGTTTCGCCACCCCCTTTGGAATAAAGATCTCCGGGCTCGGGCCCCCTCTTGCGCTAGGTGGGACTAACATAAGTCGTAACATGACTACCCATTGCATCTGTAGGGAACGACCACGGTGAAACATTGCAGATTAATTAGCCAGGTCCTGCCCATACAAGACATGTGGTGGTACGGTAAGGCGTAGCATCATGCGCTCGAAGACCGGTCCTTAACTGACTTGGGCAACTTTCCAGACTAACCCTGGGCCTTAACCCTAACCAGATTAAGCCCGTGCATTAACATGCACCCACCAAACATCCATTATGCCCAAGTCCAAACCCGTTTTTATTTTATTTTTCGAAGAAAAGCATTTTATAAACCTTCTATGGTAAAACAATACCACAGAACCAATTTAAATCAAATTTGGAAAATTTGGCTAAAATTTCCCCATTACAAAATTTGATCTAAGCATTGGCTAAGCATGTGATTAATTTTAATACCATTTTTCCTAATTGTGACAAGGTATTCACGTTCAACATTCAAATTGGCCATACAAGGAAAATGAGAATAACTAGGCCATTAAAACAGGGAATTAAAATAAATGTATAAACATATGCATGCAGTACTAATTTAAAACAAAATATAAATAATTTTAAATAATGGGATCGATATGATCAAGGGTATAACTTGCCTTGCTTGCGGTGATGTTGTTTTCCTTAACAGATCAACTGGTACTAAGGTGACGTTGTTTTTCTTAACAGGTCACCTAGTACTCACAAGTACTTTCTCCAGGTGTACAATCACGATGATCATACAGTCAAAATCAATCTTCTTATAAGCTCTTTCAACAACGTCGAAATCTGACTCTCCGAAGTCGTCGAAATCTAATCGTGAAAATACGATCAATTCAACTCAATTTCAGATAAATTCAAAAAGGCAGATCAAATTAACTCCAAATAGAAATATTCTAGTTTAGTTAGCTAGATAATTATTTTATATGAATTTAGGAATTTGAATCGACGAAATCGGAGTTCGAATGAGGGAGAACGAACCCCGGGAAGTTTTAAATCTGAATAAACCCTAAAATCAGATTTTATTGAATTTATTGATTTATTTTTCTAAAGAAAATTGGTTTATTGCGCAAGATGATGTCAGCGAGGGAATTTCTTTTCCCGGCCGAATTAAATTTGTAAAGAAAAATGAAATCAGCCACTGACATGTGGGACCCACATGTCAGTGACTCGGCTCACGGTGAACCAGGTTCACCGAGCCCAAGGAATCTGGTGCGGGTGGATCATGCGCATGTGGCTTGACGTGGCGCCACGCGGACGAATGCGACGACGTGGCGTCGAGGTGGCAAACACGGTGGCACCGAGGTGGCGATGCCACGTAGGAAGTGGCCCGCGGTGGCTCGGGTGCCTAGGGCGCCGGCGGACGGCGGCCCGGCGAGGTCCGGCGAGGAGTCAAACGAAAGAGAAGGGGGTGGGGATTATTATGCGCACCAAAAGGTCACCTGAGGCGGCGGCGTTAGCCGGCGGCGAGGAGCTAGGCGGCGGTGACGTTCGGTCTCGCGGCGGCGACGAGTTCCGGCAGTGCTCCGATGGCGAGGGGATGCGCACGGGGACAGCGAGGTGGCGACGATGCCGAAGAGGGGGTCGAGGTGGCCGGAGCGGACTTGACGACGCCGGAGAAGACGGTGGACTAAGCTTCGGGGGCGCGACGGAAATCTCAAATTCCGGCCGCTTGGAAGGGGAAGGGGAGAAGTGGATGGTGGTGGCGAGTTGCGGATGGAAGGGGGCGCGGTGTGCTCCATTTTATAGGGGCGGAGAGGACCAGAGACGGGAGATCGGCGCGGGATCGCGGCGGCGATTGCGGGACGTTCCCGCGATCTCACACGCGACGAGGGCCAATGGCCGGGAGAAGAGGCGGCGTGATCAGGGGACTTGAATGCGCGCGACCATTCTAGGAAAGAAGGACGGATTCGCGGGGTTGATGGAGCTCAACGCGGCGCTAATGGTGGTCGTGCGTTGCGGCAACGGGAAGAAGACTCGGGGAGAAGACAAGTCGCGGGTCGTTGGATTCTCATCTAACGGTGTGGAGGGTTGGGGTGGCGTGGGGCGATGATGGCTGTCGGATGGCGATCTGACGGTGAGGGGTGAGAGAGAGGGAGCGGCGGGAGGAGCGGGCTGGCTGGGCCGTGCGCACGCGAAGAGGAATGGGTCGACTAGAGATTCGGCCGAGAAGGGGTTTTGGGAATTTTAAATGATTTTACAAATGATTTATTCCAGAAATTCATTTAGGCTTTAGAAAGTAGCAATTTAAATCCAAAAAAATTCTGAGAAAATTCACAGAAATTCCCTGAGTTGTTTTGGACTTAAATAAAATAGTTCCAACTTAAAGTTGGCTATAGTTTTTGCAAATAAATTATTTTGGCTTTGAAATATTTAGGAAAAAGCTTTTAAAAACTCAGAAAATTCTAGAAATTAAATAAATTTTTGTTTTTCAGGTCAAACCAACTAAAACTTCAAGAACTTCAAGTAAATTTTAAATTTTGACTTTTACAACTTCAGAAATTCAAATAAGGCAATCAAACTCTTTCAAATTTCAGAAAATCCAATTAAAACAATAACTTTATTTTATTTTATTTTATTTTGGTAACAGCACTTTGGGATGTTACATTAACATCTATACTATAAGTTTGTATGTTTCTTATATGGTTTACCACTTGCATGTTCCTTAAAAGTAGCTAGACATATTCTAAGAATAAAAATAGCTTATCGTTATCAAGCTCAAGATTGCTCATGCCCTAATATAGATATTTGTACTAGCATTACCACACTGATACAATATTTTACATGCTCCTTATTTATTTATAGTTTCATTCTCAGAAATTAATATCAACAAATTTTGCTCTAAAACAAAATATCAGCAAAGCTTGGCCTCTAAAAAAATTACAAAAAAAATGCCCTAAGTCTCTACGAGTAGGATCAACAGTGCGATTTGGATCGACAGGCTGTCGTGGGTTCGTAGAATCGTAAGACTCTAAGAGTAGGATTGCGATCCTAACTACCTGTAAACATTGTTAACTGTTGGGATCGAGCCTAAGAGAGCACGCAAAGAAGAGAATTTGGTGCTGCACTGCAGCATTTTCTGTTTCTCTCCTCTATTGTTTTTCATGCCAAATAAAACAACTTGGTTACAATGTTTTTTATAGCTACAATATAACATATAACCTCTCCACTAACACATTCAAGTAGGTCACTAGCTCCACTACATGCGCTAGGTAATTATTTTATTAACTAATTAGCAGTCCACTAGTTCCACTAACTCTACCGTGCAACTGAAATGCAAATTCAATTAACATGCAAAACACTTGATTAATTTCTAACATTAATATCCTCCCGTTCCTCTCATTCCAAACTTGCCAAATGCTAATTAGAATCACCAGGGCGGAGATGGGCCTTGGCCCCAAAGAAAATAGTAATGGAGTTTTATTAGTATATATATATATATAAACTCAATACACACTGTTAGGCCTAACATTTACCGGCCAGCCCAAGGCCCAGCCGGCCCAGCCGAGCGGCCTGCCGCGTGGTGAGGGCCAGGGGAAGGCGGGGAGCCCTAGCCCTAGCCGCCTTCTCCCTTCGGTCTTCCTCCCCCTAGCAATTTCCTCCAGAGTCCAGTCCTCTCCGCGGCCGGCAGTTATCCAAATGGCAGTGGGATTCCGCCGACGGCTCACCGCTCTCACCATCCCCAAGGCCTCCTCCTACCTCTGCCGCACGCGGCACAAGAAGCTCTCCTACTCCCGCGCCCGCTCCGCCGGCCTCCCCGGACGCTTCCACCCGGTCGTCGCCGACCTTCACGACTCAGCTAACGGCCTAACGCCCTACTCGGATGGACCGAGGCGCCGGCGCAGGCCGGCCCGGTGCGGATCGATGATGGGGTGGGCCACCTGGGTCGGCCCTTAGCGGGCTTGAGCGACCTGCTCCACCACCCGCAGGAGCAGGACCCGCTCCGACGGCGGCTGCTTGATGACCTCCTCCTCGCCGACGCGCACTTTACTGCATACGCTGCCTGGTTGGATTACTGATCTAGACATCTAGTATCATGCAGAAGCAATATGAGTTGATCGGTATTGTTCTATAAGAATTCAAATACATCCCAAATTGGATTTACCTTTGTGTATGTTTATTCTTTTAGTCTGAGTTCTGTTGGTCCTTACTGATGCAGAGTTTGGAAGCATATTATCAAGAAGCTGGTCGTGCTGGTAGAGTTGGAAAGTTGTCAGATTGTAGTGAGTTGTTATACTTCAGAATCTCGTAATTTGCATTAAAAATATCATTTTGGTCTCGCGTCCCTCGTGTACATATGTAATTTTATCTTTCAGGTTCATGTTCTCGTATTATTGTTGGTGAAAATATGATAAACTCAAATAAATTACTTCGTATTAGTGGTATGTTATATTCTCTTTTTTTTTGCTATGTTTTATCTATTTTGTCGTATCGTTAAACATGGAATTCACATTTTATTTTGATTGTGTATTTGTGTTGTACTTTTGTTATACCTCAGTGTTTATAGTATTTGACGTTAGTTATAGACTTATAATCCTTTAGTTTTGGGCCCAAGGGTTATTGAAATCTTAGCTCCACCGCTGAGAATCACCAACGTATATCGAAACCTTTTCACAGCTCCTTTCTAACTGATGCCAGCGCGCTAATCCCCCAATCCGACAATGAAACTTCTCTTCCTTCCTGGCGTGAGGATCCCATTGTTTGTTGCTGAAATGACTTCAAACCATAGTTGCCTGGCTACAGCGCAATTAACAAGGAGATGATCGGTTGTCTCCTGCTCTTGCGCACACATGATGAAAGTTTCTACATCTGGCAAACCCCTGTGCATTTGACCATCGGTTGTCCAACAGCGCTCTTGAACAGCAAGCTAAGTAAAAGATTTGCATTTCAACGGCGCCCTTGATTTGCAAATCGGTTACAAGATAAACCGATTGCTCCATTAAAAAAGGCCACATATAACCTGATCTCGCCGTGTAAGAAGCTAGCAGCGATCTTGATAATACCATGCTTGGGGAGCCTCGCTTCAAGTTCAAGTACAAGTCGGCTCCTCTGAGAAGCTAAGGAATAGGTGTTTCAACTTTTGAAAAACAAAGGGAATTTCAGGTTCCCTGAGAAGCCATTTTGGGTGCTTAAACTTGCAGTAACTCCAGACCAAAACTGAAGCTAAATAAAAATAGAGCTAGTCAGTGCCGACGCAAGTAGGCTTATTTCTACTTCCTTCCATGAAAGGCTCGGATGGCTTGCTAAATCACGTATTCACATTCAAATGCAAATTTTAATCAAAACCAAAAGTTGTGTTTCGCACACGTACATAAAAAGAGAGAGGGAATCAGATTCGCTTTCACACTACATTGTTTAAAAAAATTGAAGAGGAAAAAAAAGCAAACGTATCTGCAGCGCCTGAATTCTCACAGCTTAGCTAGCAGTGAACAGTCACTACTGCCACTACAGGTGAGCGTTCGGCCGTACAAAAAACAAAAGAAGTCCTTGGAAATGGTGCAAAGCAAAGGTGATGGGCAGGGCAGATTGCACCGGTGTACTACAGCAGCTGTACTCAGCGACCTGTCACTACGCTCTCTCTGCTAGATGGATACAGTTTCACTTGTCAGGCCTCTGCTAGCTAACTGGTCTTTGTTTTTCTTTCTAGAGATTCGATATGGATTACGATTTACGAGCTTGATTTGTTACATATACTATGTTATGTAGGAGCTTGTCTGTCAGTCTGAGGATCTGTCTGCTCCCCAGCTATATCTATCCCTCTCCCTGACCAATGCATGCATGGGAAGATCGATCTACAAGAGTAACTAGGCAGTTAGCAGTAGTAGTGAATTGACTAGTGATCATTAATCTTTGCAGAATGACTAATTCTTTCAACCTGCTCAACATATAATTAAGTATTCACGAGTACGCACATGCAGATACAGGAGCATATTGGATCGAGCAAGAAACAAATTGTTTTTAGCTAGCAGGCGCATGTTGTGCAGACAATGACAGATGTGTATTCCTTCAAAAAAAAAAAACACGACAATGTATAGCTAGTGGAGTAGTACATGATACTTCACTCCATGCATGTGTAGTACTCCTATCTACGTTGATTTCGATATATGGAAAAAAAATCATATAAGATCTGATTCACAACTCCATTAATGTAGACCAACTTCACTGTGACACGTGTTTTTTCACGCATCTCAAAGCGCATAACCTCATAAATCACTGATGTGAATTTTCACGAATTGAATACTAAAGGCTAGCATGTCACATTTTGAGATTCGTGAAAAGACACATGTCACGCAGTGAAATTGATTTATATTGATGAAGTTGTGAACCAGGTCCTATAGGATTTTGATACACACCGCCACGTGATACACTCCTCTTTTTTTTTCTTTCTCGACCCCACATGAATCATGGTGCATATACGTCCACTTACTCCTTGAATTAATCAAATTTCTTCTAATTGAATTTAGGGTTTATATGCATGTTTGTTGTCTGTTCCCTTTCAGCTCAGAACGTGATGCATGTGTTTGGTTGTATATTTGACTGGGAAAAAAACTACTACTCTACAACATAGCATCATATGACACTGTCTTTCTAGAACGAGGACACGTGGCAAGCAGCCAAGCATGAATCTTTCAAAACCCGACCCTCTAACTCCCACCTTGCTTGTAGTATTCGAGCAATTCTTCGTGCTGCTTGGTAAGAGGTGTGGATGTACACCCTCGCCATGCATCTAGGTTAGATTTCTCTTTGTAGGTGTGTATTTCTTCTTAATTAAAACGATATCTAGTTCCTCTTAGGTATCAATAATAATTATTATTACTATGTCGTCAACATATTGCCGGCCCGTTAATACAATCCAAACATTATTTGATTCCAAATTCAAAGCACAACTAATACCCTAATTAGTCCCTTGTGCAAATTCCACTAATCCACCTTATCATTTCACCAAAAGACCTACAATGCAAGCACTCAGTAATTGAGCCTAGCTCAGAGTACTCCACCAGCCAGATACGAGTCATTCTTTGAGTTTAAATTTAGGTGCATTTTCCTGCTTTATTACTGAGACATATATGTAGTTCCTTGTTCATGTGCTCTCGTATCCCCACCACATCGAAAACACTATTTATATCTATAAATCTTGGAACTCGATGATCCGGAAAGGATTGGTTTGGCTTAATTAATCTTTTGCATCTTCGTGTTAACGTTCACATGAGACAGTAGCAGTCAGCAGCTATACATACATGTTAATTAACTCGGCGTGACCGTTGGGGAATTAAAATAATCAACAACTTAACCTCCGCTAGATTTGCCTTGAGATATATATTTGATTGTCTAGATGGCTCTGGATGGATCTAGCGTGACTGGTGGCATGGCATGTGCACATTGCATGCCTCCCGACCGAACCGTGTGGTAAGGTTGCCATCATCAAATCATTGTTGTTTCTAGCTTAGCTGCCGATCGATCAAATTAATCGATACTCCATGGCATTGGGCATTAATTGGCAGACAAGCCCAAGCCCGAGCCCAAGCCCGAGCCCAGCAGTGGTGTGGTGTGGAACTCTAGGTCGAGCCATGAAATGGAAAATATATACGACGACATCACGCGCGTTAGGACCATGCATGGGAATCTCGTACAAGCTATATATATATATATTAATGTTTCATGTAAAATTTCCCGTACGTACGTGTTCCAAGATGTCTAACGTGCTTGGGTGGCTTGGCCTACTTTTTTTAGAGGCTAGGGAGGAATTAAGCCCATCGACCAGAGCTTTATCATCTAACCAATATTTGGATTACGCAATTAGCACGCGAAAACGAATGATTGTCTGCAGGACAAGGAAACATAGGGCAACACTGTATTTAGTTCTCCAGCTGCACGTGTTAGTTCTTGTGTTGTTGCTTTCGGTTGGAAATTAATTAATTGAAGACCCCATTATCCGTCCTGTGCTGTGACAGTTGCAGCTAAAACATGTACAATCATGGTGCCCATCGAATAGCAGCTGGTAGCTAGGTTACTAGCAGCACGTACTGCTACATGTACAATCCAAAGCAGCTCGCTCGCTCGCTCGCCTCGATCATAAGACAAAGGTTAGCATGCAAGGAATTATCATTCGTGATGCACTGCATCTTGAGAAATATTATCATTGCCATGGTTGCCCTGCCCCTGCCCTGGTCCATCCAGCTAATAATTTGCTATGCCGATGCATCAATTCTCTTCTCCTCCTTGCACCAAGCGTGCACCCACGTATGTATGTCGATGTATCATTACTTCACTTGATCACTTTTAAACTGCAAGCATGAGTCTGGCAATGCAAAAGGTTACGACTTGTTCATAAATTTAGCCGAGTCAGCGGTTGGGCTTCTGCAAAGATCAGGATATAAACTCAACATATATGTTGTCTCAGCCTCAATCCTCAGCACATGCAAATGTGGATTATGCTGCATGCTTAAATGTCCAATAATACTAGGAAAAATCGGGAAAGCTAAACCACATTATTGCAAAAATAGGGACAGATCTAGAGACAGTAGACACGATTTTACATAGAAATTCCTCGCTGGAAAAAATCACAGACACACAAAAGCAGAATTCACTATACGAAGAGAAATTACAAGCACGGGATGACATGACATCTAAAACACGTTACTATAGGGGTACATATATAGGGGGAGCAAGAACAATCCGGAACGGACAAGAAACGTCGAGTTGTAGTCAGTTGCATGGGTTGGCGCTCGTGCCCAGGCATGGAAACAACACGAATTCGGGTCACATCGCAACAATCTCCACCTTGACCCAAATTCCCTCCTGTAGTCGAATAACGCAATGAACTCCTCTAATCAAAACAGCATGAACACCTTGTGCGCCAAAAATTCATAGGACTAGTGAGTGATACCAACTAAGCTTGAGCTCAAACTTAACTACAGGAACTGGCTTTGTTAATATATCAGTTGGATTATCATGAGTACTCTGACTTTCATGTCTCCTTGAGCAATGACACCTCACATATAGTGATATCTGACATCAATGTGCTCTGTTCTCTCATGGAGCATCTGATCCTTTGTAAGACAAATAGCTCTTTAACTGACACATAAAATTGTAGTGCAAGATGTACTTCCTCAAAGCTCAGTAAACAATCCTCTCAACCAAATGACTTCTTTGCAAGCCTCAGAAATAGTCATATACTCGACTCTGTAGTGGACAAGGCAACAGTAGCTTACAGACCTGCCTTCCAACTAACGGCACATACTCCAAAAGTAAACATATACCCAGTAAAAGGTCTTCTCTTATCCAAATGTTTAGCAAAATCTGAATCCACACAACCAACGAGTCCATCTCGAGTCTTCCCAAACTATAAACAAGCATCAGAAGTGCCCTGCAAATATCTAAAAATCCACTGAATTGTTTTCAAATGCTCTTTTTCAGGATTAGCCATATATCTACTGGCAACACTCGGTAACTAAGATAAATCAAGACGAGAACATACCATGGCATACATAAGCGAACCAACTACATAGGCATACGGAACTCTAGACATGTACTCAAGTTCATCATCTAACTCTGGACATGACGCTAAAGAAAGTCTGAAATGTGCATCAAACGGAGTATTCATCAGTTTGACTTTATGCATGTTGAAACGTCGAAGGATTTTATTAATATACACTTTCTGACTTAGGTATGACTTTCCAAACTGTTTATCTTGGGTAATTTTCATACCAAAAATCTTCTTTGTTACACCGAGATCCTTCATCTCAAATTCACTGCTCAATTGTGCCTTTAACTTTAAAATTTCTCCCTTGTCTTTTGCAACAATTAACATATCATCAACATATAGGAGCAAGTAAATAGTTGAACCTAGCAGCCTTCAAATAAACATAACTATCATAATCGGATCTTTTAAAATTCTAAGAAATGATAAAAGATTCAAATCTTTTATACCACTGTCTCGGTGACTGTTTCAAACCATAAAGATATTTCTTCAACTTACAAGCAAAATTCTCATTTTCCAAAATGGCAAAATCTTCCGACTGCTTCATATAAATGTCTTCTTCCACACCCCATATAAGAACACAATTTTTACGTCCAATTGCTCAAGCTCATAATCATGCATAGCCACAATATTGAGTAAAGTATGAATAGAATTATGCTTCACAACTGGGGAAAAGACATATGTAAAATCAACACCTGGAATTTGATTGTATCCTTTTGCAACAGGCCTTACTTTGTACCTAACCTCTTCGGTTGGTGAAACACGCTCCTTCTTCTTGAAGATCCATTCGCAGCGCATAGCCTTCTTCTTAATTGGCAACTTTATCAGCTCCCAGGTGTCATTTTCTCAAGAGATTGCATCTCATCATGTATGTCAGTCATCCATCTTTCTGAATCATTAGAAGAGGTAGCCTACAAATAAGTCGAAGGTTTTACAATACCTTCAATTTCTTACACATTCAAACAATAAGCAAAAACATTAACTTTTTCAATCAATCTCTTAGGCTTTTGAATTGGCCTCCTCTCTCTGTCCACTTCAATACAACATTGCATTGGTGGTGCAAAAAACAGCAGGAACTTCTTATATGTTTTCTTTTTTGGCTTCTGGTGTAGATCCTGAATAAATAACATGCTCCACCTGCACGTTTGATTTCTTCAGCTTCTCAACAGGAACATCAATGGATGGTTTATCATGCAACATATCAGATTCATCAAATGTGACATTTTTGCTAATAACCATTTTTCTAGTTTTAGGATTCCACAATTTATATTCTTTCACACCAGGCTTATGACCAAGGAAAATGCACTTAACAGCTCTAGGCTCTAATTTACCATTATTAACATGAACATAAGGAGGACAACAAAAAATTCTTAAGTTTGAATAATCTATTGGAGAACTAGACTATACATCAATTGGAATCTTCATCTCAATTGCCAGGTTGGGTCACTGATTAATCAAATAACAAGCAATGGAAGCGGCTTCACCCAAAACTCCCAGATAATCTAGAGTTAGATAGCATGCAACGTACCATCTTCATAATGGTTTTGTTAATGCGTTCGGCTACACCATTTTGTTGCAGAGTACCAGGGACTGTGTAATGCCTCACAATGTCCTTTGATCTGCATAACACTTTAAATTCTTTAGAACATAACTCCAAGTCATTGTTGGTTGGCAACTTCTTGATATGCTTACCAGTTTGTTTTTTAATCATAATCTTTCACTCCTTAAATGTCTTGAACACATTCGATTTGTACTTCACGAAGTATACCCAACATGTAACTTGCACATCCTAAGGAAGGAACATGGTATTCTCCCCACAAATTAGAGTGAAGGTAATCCAATATGCCCTTTATAGAGTGAGTTGTTATGCTGAACTTCACCCTCTTTTGCTTGCCGAAGAAACAGTGCTTACAAAACTTTAACTTGTCGATGCTTTAACCATCAAGAAGACATCTTCACTCATATGCCTTGGGCGCATATGCCAAATATTAGTACCATCAAAATCAGATGATTTATTTGAGGCAATAGCTGCATTACCTGAAATTGTAGTGCCTCACAGGTGATATAGGTTGGCAGCCTTGATATCACCCTTCATCACAACAACAGAACCTTTTGAGACCTTCAAAACCCCACCTCAACCTGAATACTTGTACTCTTTAGCATCAAGAGTACTCAACGAGATAATATTTCTCTTCAAATTTAGGATGTGTTGCACATCCGACAATATTCTGACAGTGCCATCAAGCATCTTGATCTAGATAGAACCAATGCATGCAATCTTGCACAGTGAATTATCACCCATCAACAAGATCAATCCACTTGCGTAGTTTCATAGGCAACGAACCACTCACGGTTCAGGTGGAAAGTACATGCTGAATCAAGAATCCACTCATCGAAATCACCGGCAAAGGCAACCATAACATCTCCATCGAAGCTTTATTAGTAACAACAGTGGCTTTAGGTTCATTGTCTTGTTGATCCTTCTTGTAACTGTTATTCCTTTTATCCTTGTTCTGCAACTTCCAGCATTCTGATATATCATGACCGTTCGTTTTGCAATACATGCACGACCTCCTATTCCTGGACTTACATCTGCCTTGGTAACTGCTTTCTATCTCTGGAATTGTTGTTTGAACCCTTCTCCTGTTGCCTATCACGGACAAACAAACTTTCTGCATGTGTACTTGAACTTTCACTCAAAGCATAAGCTCTATCTTCTCCTTAGCATACAACACTTTGTAAACTTCATTGAGAGTAAAATTATCTTGGCTATATAGAATAATATCTTTGAAGGTAGAGTACAAACTAGGCAATGAGCATAAAAGAATCAGACTCAAATCTTCATAATTGTATTTTTACCTCCATAGCTTTTGCTTTTCGATGCATCTCATTGGTCAGATACTTGGTCATACAAATTTGTTCCAGCTTCAACCATAATGCAGCGCGATTGTCTCCTCCAAAACCACATGCAAGAATTATTTGATATATGAAGATGAATATGATATAAGGCCCTACGATCTTTTTCGTTACTTCTCATTAGCAGACAGAGCCGCATGCATCTTGTCAATCCCCAAAAGAGCGTCGTCCAAATCCATCTAGGCTAAAACAACATGCATCTTGACTTGTCATAGAGAAAACCTCGTATCTCAATCCAACAACGAAAGAACATATTTGAAAGATGCCATTGATAGATGAAACCCTAACTTGAATAACGATCATCAACATTGTAAAAAAGAACCAGCACTGAAGCAGTCGCTAGGGTGGTGGTGTGGGCCGATGCAGAGGCAGCATGGGCAATGCAAAGCATGGGCTGGTCGACGCTAGCAGTAGCGCGGGTTGGCGTGAGACGACGCTGAGTCGAGGTAAGACTTCTGAAAGTCAGTGAATTGGATCCGAGTCATGGCAACCCTCGAAATCGATGTGGGACAGCACCGAGTTGAAGATGAGACGAAGAAGTCGGTGAATCGGCGTCCACGAAGCATCACAGGGCCGCGCTAGAGGAGTGCCGAGAGGCACAGAGGTTGTGCGGGGCAGTGCTTTGGGTAAAAACTCTCCAAACCCTAGATTCAACTCAAAACTTAGATCTGATACCACTTGTTGTGAAAATATAGACGAATCTAGAGACAGGAGACACGATTTTACAAGGAAAACTCTTGTGGGAAAAAAAAACCACAGACGCACAAATACGGAATTCACTATATGAGGAAAAATTACAAGCACAGGACGACAGGACATCTAAAACATGCGACTACAAGGGTACATATATAAGGGGAACAAGAATAGTTTGGAACGGACAAGAAACACCAAGTTTTAGTCGATTGTGCGGGGCGACACAACGTCTTATGTGGCTTGGCGCGCACCCTAGCCCAGCCCGGTACTACGTATAGCGCGGATCGTCGCTCGTGTCCAGCACAGACACAACACGAATTCGGATTACATTGCAACACGCATGTACATGTGGTGCTCTTGGATAGGCTTTGAGATATGTGAACCTGTCTCACTCTATTTTGCAAGAAAGTCCCTCCCTTTTTCTTCATTCTCCTCCCCCTCTCTCTCCCGGCTCGCCCCGCGCCGCCGCCAACTCGGAGTTGTGTCGCCATGACCTCGCCCACCATCAGATGCTGAAAACCATGCCCGAAAACCTCTCATGGCCCAGGGTTTCCAGCTGGCGACAGCGGGAGGTTTCTAGCGTCCGGTGACGCGAGGTTTCCGCATGGCGGCATGAGGTTTTCGGCATTCACTAGCGAGGCTTCCGGCATTCGGCAGCATGAGATTTCCGACGTTCAGTGGCGAGGTTTCCAGCGTTCACGTCATGGTGTCCAGCTGGCGGCGCGGTTGCGGTGGGTGGAGCGGCGAGGTGACAACACGGCTCTAGCGCCAGTGACGACGGGCGGATGGGCGACATACGACTCATGACAGCTCGGAGTGGCGGTCGGTGGCGCGACATCCGGAGCTGGGAGGGAAGAAAGGGGAAGGGAAAGAGAGGGGGAAGAGAGGAGAAGGAAGAAATGGAGGGCCTTTTCCACATAATGGATAGAGCTGATGAGGGAGAGATGCATGAATCTCGAAACAAATCTAATGGTACACAATGTACATGTAACTCATTGCACGTGTGGGAAAGCCTCGTTCAGGGAAAAAAGAAGAAGAATCGTTTTAGACTTACAATAAGATAGCTGTTTAAATTTGAAGTATGAAGTATACTGCACTGCACATGTACGGTATAGCTAGGTGGTACCTTGGATGGAGGAAGGCTGCAGAAGAAGATACAGCTAAATTTGTTTGTCTGGTGTGAGCTTGAAAATGAACTAACTAGTTATTTGTAAGAGACATCAAAAGTTAAAGGAGGAGAGAGAGAACAGCAATGGAAACAAGCAAGCAAACAACTGTAGTTATGGGAATGTGCAACAAGAGTCCAAGATGGGGAATGGTAAAGCAAAAGAGGCCAAAAAGGAAAAGGGAAAGGAAAAAGGAAAAGAAGTGACCAGCAGGCCGGCTTGCCCACACCACACCAGTGATGAGGTGAACGGGTCGTCAAGTAGCAGTAGCACTGCAGCGGCTGTGACTCGAGTGTGATGAGTGAGCAGTGTCTGTCTTCTCTTTTGCCTGCTCAGCTCAGCTCAAAGGAGTAGTAGAAGAATACTCGTAGGAGTAGATTAGATAACAGAATAGAGAGAGAGAGGAATAGAAATATAGAAGAATACAACACAACTAGAAGAGATTCCTCCACTCTTCCATTCCTTCCAATTCCATCTGTCGCCGCTCCTCGATCTGCTCCAGTCTAGTGTTTTGTCTTGTCTTGCTCCCAAATCCACTCCTAAATCGACCAAGCCTGGCTCACTCACTCACTGGCTCAGTCCCAGCAGCCAAGAATCAATGGAGCTGCGTTGAGTGAGTTTGGTAGTGGGGATGGATCAGCCGCTGCCCTCCATCTGCAGCCTCCACCCGAGCATCGCCGTCACCGGTTTCTGCCCCGCCTGCCTCCGCGAGCGCCTCGCCGGCCTCCACCCTCCCGCCTCCCACCCAAACTCCACGGAGCTCCGCCGCTGCAAGTCCTTCTCCTACGGACGCTCGGCCGCCGCCTACATGGAGCCGCAGCGCCGCTCCTGCGACGCCCGCGGCGCCCTCTTCCACCAAGAACCGCCGTGCGTCCCGGAGGAAGGGGAACAACAGATAGGGGCTTTCGGCTCCACGGGGAGGCCGATGAAGGATCACATCAGCCAAGAATCCTCCAGCTCCAGAAAGATGGCCGGGACCTTCGGGGTCTTGGGCAAGAGATGGCAGGAATGGCGCCGCAAGAACAAGCTCAAGAAGCAGGGGCAGGGGCCCACCACCAGTAGGGCCGCCATGCCGCCGGAGAATCCCCGCCGGCACGAGCACCACAGCTTCGGGGACACGCAGTCGGAGGTCGCCGTCGACGCGCTCGGCCGGCGCTCCTGCGATGTGGACCCCCGTCTCTCTCTGGACGCCGGCCGCATCTCGGTTGACATCCCAAAGTATTCGCTGGTGGACGAGCCCCGTGCTTCCTGGGACAGCTACCACGGCGGCCGCCCGGTGCTTGCTCGCCTGCCCCCGATGCTGTCAGTGGTCGAGGATGTGCCTGCCCCACGCTATGATGGCCAAATCCCTGTGGAGGAAGACGACGAAGCTGTGCCCGGCGGCTCGTCCCAGACAAGGGATTACTACTTGGACTCCTCCAGCTCCAGCAGGAGGCGTCGGAGCTTGGACCGGTCGTCCGTCTCCGGCCGCAAGTCATTCTCCGATGCCAATGAGCTGTCCAGGATGATAGCTGGTGCCAATGCCAATGCCAATGCCAATGCCAATGCCAATGCCAGGGTTTCACCGGCTATCGGCGCAGAGTTCTACCACTACCATCACGCCCAGAGCGTTCTTGGCAATCATCAGCACTGGGAGCAGGGACCGTATTCTCTCCGGGATGATACCTCCGAGAGCTTTGAGTCGGCATTCCGGGATCACACCAAGGGCGTGCCAGCAAAGAAGTCTAAGAAGTGGACCAAGGGGTGGAACATTTGGGGTCTTATACATAAGAAGAGCAGCACCAGGGAATCTGAAGCCGCCCGTGTGGCCGACAGATCATTCTCGGAGTCATGGCCTGAGCTCCGCGCAAGGGGGTACAATGGGCAGATGCTCAGGTGCAATAGTAGCGTGAGCGCGAGAAGCTCTTTCAGTGCTTGCGGCGCAGCAATTGGCGCGAGCGGGAGGAGGAGCAATGTGGAAATGCATGTAAATGGCTTAGGGAGGATGAGGAGGGATGAGGTTTTACTCGAGAGGAATTTGAGTGCAAGGTATTCGCCTTGCAGGGTTGACAATGGCATGATTCCACCTCATCTTAATCCGGTGGGAGGTAGCCAATTCAGCCGGCGGAGTCGGAATGGAAGGCCCGCTCGTTCATCCAATTCGTTGCCTAGGAGCACGCTTGGACTGTACTGATCTAGCAGTAAATGGTCAGAGATGAAGGCAGGTTCTTCTGTTCCTTAGCTACAATGTGCATAGCCTATATGTTAGCATCATCACAATCATACTTTTCTTAGGCTGAGAAGGGTCGCAAGTGAACTGGTGATTGTGTTGGGGTATACCTTACTTGGTCTTATTTCCAACTGGGAGTGGAGTATATCATTTAACTTTATACCCTTTAATCTTGTATAAGATATGTATGTTTATTTTTTTCCAATTGAAATCAAGTTAGCAAGAGACCAAGAGTAAAGCACAAGCATTTCTGGCAGTGGTGCTGTACTCCATAGGGGCTCTTGAATCAAATGCTCCGAGCTCCATGGAGACATGTGATGCTGTAATATTTTGGATGTTCACATTGACATTTGGTGGGCAGGGCAGGGCAGCCTAGTGCTCAGAATGGTAATGTATTGATCTCCCATTTGATCAGATCAGGTGCCTCTCACGGTCAGACAAATTGTTTTACTTGATATACATCTGTCTGAGGTTTCTACCTGGAAACCGGGTGCAGGGTCGCTGTTGCAGCATGTCAGTTCTTTTTTTTTTCTTCCTGTTTTGGTTCTTGGTGCTGATGGAACCGAGTTGTTTGTGGTGTTGGTTCCTGAAATCCAAATCTCAGTATCTATGGAGTATGTTGCTCACTGCATAAATCTCAGTCTATCTTGTATCAGGGACAGAACAAGGACAGGAGAAGAAGCACTGCCAATTTGCAGCCATTAAGATTCAGTCCCATTCCGGGCACAATTCCCCCGTATATGCTGCTTCAATTTGAATCTTGTTTAATCAGGAGTGAAACCAGGAGTTTTGTAGTTGTGCCTGCCTCTGGCTGGTGCCCTGAGACCTCATCTTAGTTGTGCAGAAATATCTCGAGAAGGTAAGTGATTAGTATTTAATTAGATGAATGGTAGATTCTTATTGTAGCAACCGAGTAGTCGGTTGTGTAGTAGATGTATTTGAACTTAGCGCTTGGACGTAATTAGAAGACTTAGTTTGATTAGCACGTAATTACAAGGCTTAGTCTCGATGACGATCGGTCATAGCGAAAAGGCAATCGTGTGCACCTTGAACTAAGTGAATGACAAACGGCCCCACCGTTAGTAGGCTTGTAATTCGGAAATAAAGTAAAAAGAACACCGTACATTAGACCCTGCATGTGAGTGGTAGACGCTGGTTTAGCTCGGTAGAAAAAGTTTGAAATGCAACAAGGATATTCAAGCGATTTAAAATTCATAACCATTTGAAAGTAACTCAAAATTTTATTCTCTAGCTAACCATGAAATGTTTAAGTAGAAATAGAAGTGAAACTAAAACTAATTTTTTCGCCTACTAGACACTAGGACATTAAATTTTGCAGAAATTACTAAAGTGACGTAATTAGAAGACTTAGTTTGATTAGCACGAATTACAAGGCTTAGTCTCATGACGATCGGGTCATAGCGAAAAGCGCACCTGTGCACCTTGAACTAAGTGAATGACAAACGGCCCCACCGTTAGTAGGCTTGTAATTCGAAATAAAGTAAAAAGAACACCGTACATTAGACCCTGCATGTGAGTGGTAGACGCTGGTTTAGCTTCTGTAGAAAAAGTTTGAAATGCAACAAGGATATTCAAGCGATTTAAAATTCATAACCATTTGAAAGTAACTCAAAATTTTATTCTCTAGCTAACCATGAAATGTTTAAGTAGAAATAGAAGTGAAACTAAAACTAATTTTTTCGCCTACTAGACACTAGGACATTAAATTTTGCGTAAATTACTAAAGTGTCAGAACTTGAACCTAAAATTACAAATGTGCATGAGATGCAATGTAAATAGAATTGAAAACATTGAGTATGAAAAGTGTATTTAAACTTAGCGTTGGGAAAATTAGAATACTTAGTGTGATTAGCATGTAATTAGAAGGTTTAGTGTGATTAGCACGAATTAGAAGACTTAGTGTCGCCGACGATCGGGTCCCACCGAAGTGGTCTATGGATCCTGACCGCCATGTTGACCTTTGTCCGCATGCGATGCCAAGGACCGAGTTAATGACAAACAAAGGTGAATCTGCACAAAGAGACCTCGCATGTCGCTGGTAGAGGCTTGGTTTAGCTCGAGTTGACAAATTTGTAAATGCAATAGGCATTTGTAATGTGATTTAGTTTTCCACTGTAAATTCGTACAACTTAAAAAATTCATAACTAGTTGATAGTAACTTCAGATTTAGTGAAACCAATTTTGTTGGTTTCTATTGTTATTGTACTTTAACTTAGAATAGGTTTGAAACTTGTTACTGGCACTGATAATTTCCGAATTTGAATTAAATTCGGTTAAGAAGTTTTTTTACAGTACGAATTGAATTAATTTTTGTTGGTCATGAAATGTTATTCTGTAGGTAACCATGACTATAATTGTGGAATAATTCATTTGGAAAACTCACAAATAGATGGTGCAAGCATTACATATAACTTAGTGGTTTTATATGCACCTGTGTTAGGTACCTCATGGCGGAGATTCAAGATCTATTCGTATTCCACGGGAACGCACTCGTACGCGACGGACCGTGACGGGCGGACTGTTAATCGCGACGGACGTTGATCCGGCGCCGGTCCGAGGGGCATGAGCCTCTCGAGCTAAGGCGGCGCGCGGTCCGCATTCGATCGCGCCATCGCAAGGATGAAGTCGCGCATTGAGGCGCTTGTATGTCTCGTGGTGGGTGACGAGGGGAGAGCGTTGGCAACTCGCGAAGGTGACAAGTGACGCTTCATGGGCCAATTACATGGAGGTTGTTTGCAACCCCGCGGCCGCGATCTTTGCGCGCCGATGGTGTATGTTCGTCAGGAGAGGACGTGGACATCCGACGTGGGTGGTTCCGGTGAGGTCACTGGTGAGGAGGAGCTCGCGTTGGTCTCCCGTGTTGAGGAGACGCGCGAGGAAGTGGGCGATGGAGACTCGAGGAGGCGTGGCCGACAACTTCAAGCCCAACGGCGGAGGATGATGGTGGCGCCTCCGTATTGATTGCCACGAGTACCGCCGACTGTGGAAGAGGTGGAAAGCGAGGAAGAGGAGGATGTGGAAACAATTGGCCCAAGAGGAGGAAGACAGAGAAGTCACACGAGGTGTTGGTGGTGTGTTGTGACCACCGACACCGACACGCCCTCTAGATTGGACGACGCCGCAATCGCATCGCTGGTCCCGCCACACCGAGGGGACCGACCGGGTTTAATGAAGACACCTCGCCCTAGGCGCGCTTCCCTAACAAGAGCGCCGCCAAAGATGCTATTGCCGATATGCCATCAACATTGGCCGACATATCGGGTGCAGAGGTTCAACCCGACACCTACATCGTTAGGTGTGTTGAAGAATCTGTGGTGGCAAGGTCCGTGGCGCAGCGTTCACCGCCCAGCAGGATTTTCGGATCACGGTCAAGGACCACACGCGTGAGCTAATCGCCGCTTCAGGCACCGCAACGCGGACGCCCTCGTATGTTGCCAATTTCTAATAAGCCACCTCGTGGTCGAAGATGTTTGCATTTCGCCAAAGCTTCTAATGGCGAGGTTGCCAACATGGTGGGGTTCCGGTGAGCTACAAGACGGCATGGCGCAAAACGGAAGGTCGTGGAGAGAATGTTTGGCACATTCAAGAGGCTTATAACCTAGTTCCAAGAATGCCGATCAAATCGCAGAATCAAATCCCGACTTACATAAACAAGATTGACCGTGCATCCGAGGAGGGCCCAATTGTTTTGTTCTCGACACGGCCTTTGGCCTTCCTCGTGCAATCGGCGGTTCAAGCATTGCCGCCCCGTACGATGCGATGGACGGCACCTTTCTATCCGGAAGTACAAGGGTACCATCCTCACCGCGGTTGCGGCCGGCGCGAACCACCGCCATCTCCCGTGCCTTCGCAATTGTTGAGAGCGAGCACCGAAGCCGCTATGGTTCCCGCCCAACGTGAAGCAGCGCGTGGTCCAAGGCCGCCCAGATGTGTGTCATCTCGGACCGCAATGCCGGGTTGTTGTCCGCGTTGAGCACGATGCAAAATGGGACGCACCGTTGTTCCAGTGGAATGATGTCGAGAGCTCACGCATGAGGCATCTCGCGCGAACTTCCACACAAGGTTTCGAGTAAGGACCGATGAAGATGTTCAAGAAGCTCGCATGCGTAACTAAAGCGAAGTTCGATGTCGTGTGGAGACAAACTGACGAGGAGACCGGAAGCATGTAAGAACTCGCGGACGCGAGGAAGGTGCGCGGCAAGAGGGTCCATGAGAGTTGGGGAGTTCACACAGCGGTTAACTCACACGCACCGACCGGAGAAATGGTCCTCGCCGCACGACACACCGATGGTGCAAGGTACGGATCATGACGACCAACATGTCTGAGGTGTACAACGGTGTCCTCAAGGGTGTCCGATCCCCGCCGATCACCGCGATCGTGGAGGAGAGCCGAACTGCATCGTCGGCTACTTCATCAGAGCCATGATGGCCAAGAAGCATCCGGAGGATGGCAAGCAATTTCGGAAGTAATGCATGCCCACATGGAGAAGAAGATTAGCAAGGCTCGCTCGCACGCCGTATCATGGATGGCGCCGTGCGAAGTTCGAGATCCGCCAGGGAGAAGCACGTCATGGGCCACGCCAGAGGGATCGAAAGCGGTCCGCACGACTGGCGATGAGGCGTCGTGCACCGCAACAAGCCACGCTTCTCCACAAACCATGTTCCCATGTGTACGCGGCGCGCGCGGGGTGGCGCCGCACTTCGAGCTTACATCTCCGAGTACTACGACATCCACCACTTGTATGGCACTTGGAGTGCCGAGTTCCATTCTCACGGGATGGACATGCACTACGTGGACCTCCGCCGCAGGTGTGAAGTGGGTGCCTAATGAAGCATCACACCTCGCCGTGGAAGACGCCAAATACGACGATCCGAACGACATGGACGATAGCCGCCACGCCAACGGGTTCGCCGCCTAGATGCAAAGCTATGCAAGACGGCTGGGCATTCCATGAGTCATCGCCCAAAACGTATCTAGCACAAGTAGCGCATCAGAACGCCCAAGATACAATTACCAAGTCGTGATGTTGCATGCTTATTTTAATGCCTAGTATGAGTTGTATCGTTATCAATCCACGCCTTCGCATCGACGTAATGTAATGTTCGTGGTCATTATGGTAATATTCATCGTTATGTTGTACGGTTTGTACATGGAGTCATTCACTTTGTCTTACATTCGTTATCATATGTTTCGATTTTTTGTATGTCACACATTATGTTATATATGTGGACTTACATGTTGTTTATCTCTCGACAGAGATGGCGCAGACTTCCGCTTGATGGCCCGTGATTTAGCCGCCGACGACGCTGGGATGGGCGACACCGATGCTGGCGTGGTCGTCGGCCGGCCCCCGAGCCTAGTC
This sequence comes from Ampelocalamus luodianensis, assembly GCA_036346255.1. Taxonomy (NCBI): domain Eukaryota; kingdom Viridiplantae; phylum Streptophyta; class Magnoliopsida; order Poales; family Poaceae; genus Ampelocalamus; species Ampelocalamus luodianensis. Next base: position 391,489 of record CM070625.1, read on the forward strand.
CCGAGCGCCTAGAGAGAGGTGGGCTCTTGACGAGCCAGATGTCCTAAGATCGCGGGACACCGCCCCCGCCTTGGCCCGCATGTTGATGTACCGCACGCGCTTTCAGCTTTGACGCGCACTTATCGCGCGCTGTGGATCGTTGAGACCGAGACTCACACCTTCCACTTCCGGTGGGGAGATGACCATAACACCGAGGACGAAGCTATGCTTACGTGTCCGCCACTACACGGTCTTGCAGTAGCCACCTCCAGGCGAGGACCGAAGGTGCGATGGTCGACGATTTGGTCACCCGATTCCGACAACGTGTCGGTGTGCCATTCATGGTCGCGAGTACATGACCGCCTCAAAGACGCGATCGTGGAGACAGCTAGGACACACTTCGCTGCATACCTTTTGTTCTCTGCTCGATGGATCTTGTTTCCTACTACTCGTGGTGATTGCGCGTACCCTAGCTACATCCATCCGCCGAAGTCTTTGGTGGACGCCGCCCGACGAGGTGCCGAGTATAGTTGGGCCTCCGCAGTTGCTTTGTGCCACTTACCGAGGTTGTGCGATGCCACTCGGCCGCAAGACGCGGGGGAGCCGGCCCGCTGTGATGCTACACATCGCTGCAGCTATGGTCATGGGAGCACTTTCCTGGTCGACCATATTTTCGAGCACGGCACCCTTTTCGCTGACCGCCCACCAGACGCAGATCGCTACTGTGATGACCCCGCCGATGGGCCTACAATGGGAACGCGTTGACACATGGTACCCTAGGTTGGGCCGAGAGAGACCGAGGCGTGCATACCCCGAATTCCATAACCTATTTGAGACTCGCATGAGGACGAGGTCATCCGTGGCCATGGACCGCATAGCCTCTGCAGACACCCGCCTCACGGTTATCCTCGCAGCACTCGTGACGACGCGCTCTGTTGACCACCGCCACCGATCTTCTCGCACATGGTCGAGCCGCATAATCCACAACTGGTCATGAGACGCTTGGCCTTTACCAGAGGTGCCACTGCTGTCGGACGACCTCTCACGAGAAGGCCCACCGTGTATGTCATTTTTCGCAGATCATAGTAGGCGTGTTCGACTTACATTTATTGATATCCGAATTCAATTGCGTGCAAACGAAGAGGTCGGAGGAGCGACGATCGAGGCGCATACGCAGCCCGTGGGACGCACGATGTGGACCGAGAGGGCGCGCGCACGCGGGTGCACGAGTTACGAGGCTACGCCATCCGCACGCACGGCGCGACGGCAAAGTGGTACGCCCGCGCACCAGGTGTAGGCTTATCGCCAGCGCCACCGCGACTGGAGGTCATGCAGATGCCGTTGTACTAGCAGTCCCGATCACACCGGCGCACGCCACGACGAGATGGTAAAACATTCTTGCTAAAAATTTCATCCGACCACGCTGGCTCAGAATTTACTATCGGCGCCATTTGCGCGATTACCGCTTGATCGTATCTCGCCGTGGTGATGAAACTCTACGCCGTGGTCGCAATAGCACATTTGATCGCATCCTACACGCCGTGCGCGTGATGACCGAGGACGCGAAGAATGCAATGAGGACCATAACTTGTGGTCGCCACGCTGACGCTCACGACAAAGATCGTGGACACCGAGGGCACCCTCCACCCTCCACCTCGCACCTCCTCGGCACTCCCTCGCACCTCCCTCCGCACGTCCGTCGCGACTCGCGAGTCGCCGAGCTATGGTCGATCACCGACGCCGCCGACCACGTATGTCATATGTCCGCCGGTTGCTGTTCTCGCCAATACTTGTCCAAGCACTCTTTTGAACATATTTGACATCATCGCGATTCTGCAAAGACTCGCGAGGGGACAACACTCTATCGCAGTCATCATCGCCACGAGGGAGGCGCAAAGACTTGCGTAGGGGACCACACTTTGCCGCAGCGCCATCGCCACGCAGGAGGCGCAACAAATGCGACGTTGTTCCACTCCGCACATTGACCGATCGGCCGCAGCCGCTAAGACGCACGGTTGGCGTATCATTGCCGCAGCAGGCATCTGGCCGCACGCAGGCGAGCGCGACCGGTGGTTTGCCGAGACTTACGAAGGGTACACCGTGCAAAGATTACGCGCATCGCCAGAGGATCTCGCCCGCATAACAACCTACTCGTGTACACTTTAACGTAGTTGTAGCAATTTTAGCAATGCATAAAACCAATGACTAACTCACCAAGTACCTTTCCTCGTGATGAGCACATGTGGATCGATAATATGCTCGGCTTTGACCCGACACCTACACCGAGATCACCGCAATGACGCTCCCACGCAACGCCCCTACTACGGCTTGCGACGCACGCCGCCTCCCGACAGGTTTACCTTTCCGAGGATCACTACGCCGCCCGGCACTCGACGGCGATGTACCATAAGTAATGCCATGGTCGATAATGCATGTTATGTAACATCAAGTGTGTATTGTGTGCAGATGTCATGTTATGTGATTTACGAGTGTGAGTGTGCAAGATGTCATGTTATGTGAATTACGAGTGTCGCGGTGCGCGCGTCTTTGTGATTTATGGACACAACATGTTGTAAGCTCCGTTGGTATCTCAAACATCCGTATTGTGTGCAAGATGTCATGTTATGTGATTTACGAGTGTCAGCAGTGCGACGAGTGTCGGGCTATAAAGATGACCTTGTGATTTGTGGACACAACATGTTCTAAGCTCTGTTTGTATCTCAAACATCCATGATTTTTGAATACCTACCGTCCCGTGGTTGATTTGCTGGGATCGACACTACCTCGCTGGACGCGAATTTCCTTCAACGCCGCCACACGATTCCTCCTCGGCCCGATGCCTCACGACGCGATTTTCCTTCAACCCAATTGTAATTGAGCCGCTTGCTATATATGGATGCTTTGGCCGCCATACACCTCACTCTTCATTTCGTCTTCCTTTCTTCCAGCCTTAGACGGATGTCTACGACCTCATCTAACTTTCGATGAGCGCACAATTAGAATCACCGCAAGAATCGTTTTCCTCGCTGCAGGCTCCGGTGAATGTGTTCACCTCGCATACGCCAACTAATCCATCCCGAGTGTTCATGAAGTGTTCAAATCTTACGGAACTTTTGCCTATTCACCTCGAATGAATCGCATTCAAACAACATGTTGTTTTTTCACTTCAAGTCATATTTTTTTTAGAGCACAACATGCCGCTTTTGGCAAAGGTACGATAATGTCTGTCCCAGGTTCAAGATATTGCGATGCAAATTGTTGCCTTACAAGATGACTTCGTGGTGTTCTCAGATTTAGTGTAGTGGCTCGACCCTCCGATCCACTAACGCAAAATGAAGAGAATAGACTTACAAGACTGGATGAAAGGATGGAAAGAGTAGAGAAAATGCTTCGTAAATTAGTTGCTTAGTTAGTTTTGTGGTATTTCTTCTATTATTTCTTGTTGTTGCCAAGTAGAAGTTCAGCTTGTAATGATATCGTAATCTCCACTTTATCTATGCATCGCAATCAGTCATGAATGAGAATAAAGCAAGAATATTATCTACGAATGGATGAACCGTCGGTATCCTCGCATTACTTTGTGTGCGATTCATGAAATCATAATTTCAAACCTCAAATCCAAATTCAACACTTAGTTTTCACTACGACAAGGCCACACAACTTCTCTCTTCAAAGCAAAACGTGACCATCTTCTCGAAAGTTACAGTGACAACACTCGCCTCCCGGTTTTCGGATCAAAAGATGACACTCGCAAAGAAAGACGTGACAACACTCTCGCCGCCACTTTTTCGACCGAAAAGGCGGACTCCGCAATGAAAGACGTGACAACACTATGCCTCGCCGCCTTTTCGGATCGATAAGACAAGACTTTGCAAAGCACGACATGACTTCTCCGCAAAGTAAGATGTGACAACACTATGCCTCGCCGCCTTTTCGCATCGATAAGACAAAGACTCGCAAAGCACGACATGACTTCTCCATGCAAAGTAAGATGTGACAACACTATGCCTCGCCGCCTTTTCGACCGATAAGACAAAGCACTCGCAGCACGCGACATGACTTCTCCGTGCAAAGTAAGATGTGACAACACTATGCCTCGCCGACTTTTCAGATGGACATGACAACGCCTACCACCTCTCCTTTCCGAACTAAAAGACGGACTCTTCATAAATTAACCACACCATGCCAACCATGGAGCTTACAAAAGGGGTTGAACCAAACCAAACCCAACACTACACAATAGATACCCAACTATGGACTCTTCGCAAACTTCTACTCGAGGATGTTGCGAACAAAAGTGGCTTGCGTAAGAGGAAGCACTTACAATACCCGATTTTTCAATGAAAGATGCTCAGCATCACCACGCTCACCGATCCCCTGTGTGTGTGGCGAACCAAAGAGATCATTCGGCCCACGCACTCACCACCGCCGCCAAGGCGCATTACACGCGGCGGGCACCATCTCGTAGCGCTTTCGCGCGCATCGACGCCACAACGCTGAATTCCTTAAATTTTTAACTTCATCCCCACTTAATGGCAGCCCGAGATGCGCCGCCACTTCTTCCAAAGATCGACGCCCGTAGATGTACGATAGGGCATTCATCGGTACGCCGAACTACTCGGCGGGCCGAGAACTTCAGCGTGGAAACCTACGCACGGACCGGGAGGAGGCACCGGGAGCCCAATAGTCGCCGGCGTAATCCATGCGACGTAATGCATATCCATATTACGTTTTATCAGACGGCACTTACATCATACAATCGCAGACATGGACGACTGACATACCAACCCGACGTGGACCCTAACGACAAGGGAAAGGGAAGGCTCATGCGCCAAATTCGGCCACACAACAGATCCGACGCCCACCGTATCCGTAACCACGACGTGAGTTATGAAGAATTTACATCATTCGACGATTTTCAGCAGACGCTGCACTTACATCATGAAATCGCAGGACATGGATGACTTCGACGTACCAGCCGCACGTGGACAGTCCCGCGGCAAGGGCAAGGGAAAGGCTCATGCAGTTGAGCCCTACGCCACAACAGATCTGTCGCCGGTAATCCGATTGACGACGCCGCTATAAAGAATTTACATCCTTCTTACAATTTTCACTATACGGTGCATTTACATCAATGAATCGCAGGACATGGACGACTTCGATATACCAGCCCGACGTGGACACTCCCGCGACAAGGGGAAGGGGAAGGCCGGTGAGGAGTTCAACACCGAGCTAGCAAGGAAGGGGAAATGGCCCCGGTCCACGCAGTAGGTCAGGTCGTTACGTAGTAGTCCGCCGTCCTACCGCCCATTACTATCCCCTAAAGGCATGCATACTTATATGGTCCTGATGCTTGTGTCACGATGTACCGTAGTAGTAGCAAGGAAGACTAAAGCAATTAGTCGAACCATCATGCCATGTCACTACGTAACGTGCTTATGTCCGCGGACTCTAATGTACTACAGTTCCGTGTTCCGCTAAGCCATTAAAGCATATATTGCAAGTATGCCTCTTCTAGTGGAATCTCATAAACAACCATTCGCACCGACATCGAATCGTCCATGTTTTAGGGTATCTTCATAATGACAACGGGCGTTCACATCCCCTTCAATCATATTCTGTATAAGCTTCACAAAGTACTTCATCGACTGCCTGCCTACATACGTGTATACGTCGCATTTATGAAACCCTAATTTACAAATCTTTGCCCATATTACTTAATGAATGTTTTTTTTACAAATATCGCGTCATTGAAACCCTAATTGAAATGATCAAGAAAATTCGATTCCTATCGCTAACCCAAATCGAAACCCTACTTTTTTCATTTCAAAACCCTAATTGATATGATCAAAAATTGTGCAAGGTATATAGAGTATGGAACTACAACATTTCGCCCCAACATTTCAATCTTTGCTTTAGGCCATCTTCATAATCACAACGAGCATTCTCGCCACCTTTAATTGCATTTTGTAGAAGCTCCATAAAGTAATATGCTTTAACTCACGTCATTTTCACATTATATTACATATAACGTTGTCGCTATATGTATAATTGTATATCCTTTGTATATGCTCTATTGCTCTACATGACTCTATAACCACTAACTAGATTGAGACATTGAGCTAGGGGGCCAAAATGGAATTTTAGAGCTAATGGGGCTACTTTTGGGAGCCCGAGTCGACTGCTAGCGGAGCCCGTGACATGGGCCTAAATCATTTAATTGGCAACTAAGGCCCACCCAACTAGTCAACTATCGAAGCACCAATAGGCAACTCCTAGTCTCCTATCCTATCACTGATTGCTCCATGCCTGATGCCTCACCCTTCTACAACGAAACCAACGCCGCCGCCTCCCTCATGCCCTCATGAGTCACACCTCACGGTCTCCCTTTTAAAGCTAATTACTTTTTAGTCACGGTGGATGTGGCCATTGCTTCAATAAAAAATACATTTGAGGAACTTAAAGTGTTTAAAGGTATTTTTGGGTTTTTACTTAGCTAAAAAAACATAAAGTCATTGGATGATATCGAGCTAAGAAAATGTTGCACTAAATTTGCAAAAACTTTTTCTCAAAATGATTCATCTGATGTTGAATTAGATGATCTTTTATCTGAATTAAGAGTGTTGCAAATGACTTTGCGGATGTGACAATGTCCGTATTGAGATTTTGAGTTTATTAGAGATGTAGATTGTTATCCAAATGTTTCAATTGTTTATCGAATCTTATTTACTGTACCTGTGACTATAGCATCAGCTGAAAGAAGCTTTTCAAAGTAGAAGTTATTGAAAAACTACCTCAATGTCATAAGAAAGGTTGAATGGTCTGGCCACTTTATGTATTGAAAAGGATATGTTAGATCACATTGACGTGGATACTATTATAAATGACTTTCATCAAGAAATGTTAGAAGAAATTGCTTTTTATGATTAGTTTGTATCTTTTTGATGTATTGAATAGCTTTGCAGTCGATATAAAAAGTAACATTATATGTTGATGTTAAAATAAAGGGCCTCCTATTTTGTCTCGCCCCGGGGCCTCCAAAATGCCAGGAACGGCCCTGATTTTAGTGTATTGTGTCGTCTAATAAAATTACTTTGTATGTGCACATCTACCTTTTGTGAGTGTATAAACCTTGTTGGCTATTTTATTCTTACTAGTTCAATGCCCGTACTTTGCTATAGATAAAAAAATACGATATTACCCCACCCTCGGCTCAGCCTCTACGCTCAGTCGAGCTCCGACAAAACTAGCGTTGTGCCTCCAAGCTCAGCCTACACCGCACCCAACAAAACTAGCGTCGTGCCTCCGTGCTTGGCCTACATCGCGCCCTTGGCTATCATGCGCCCTATGTTTTTTATTTTGTTAGAGAATTTTTATAGAGGTAGAATTTGTTTGTTTGGATATTGTTTTTTTCCTGTTTTTGGTGGAGATTTTCTAGGGAGGTGGAATGAGAAGTTGAGAGGGGAGAATGTACCACCATCACTATGTTTTTCTTAAGTAGTACACTAGCCAAGTGCCCGTGCGTTATAACAGACACATATTACGTGCTAAACAATTTTCATGTTTTTTATTACATTCATTGTGGAAGCATACAAATAAATATCAAGCGAACATCTTGTCATCGTAATATATTTCGCAACTACAATTCAGAAACCTTTCTAAATGGGCACATTTGGAAGAATTTCTATTGAAAATTTTCATCAAAGTCAAAATATCAATATCTATGTTGGTGTAGTGTAAAATAGTTGAACACAAAAGAGGTGGGTGTTTTACTCCATGTCTCAAAAAATTGTGACCAAATCCAAAATTATTGTTCAAGGCAAGCATAAAGTAGGATCCATGATTGGACCAAATGCTGGTCATACAACTCCACCATTAAGAACTGTACATTGCCAACAGGCAACCCCTTGCACTAAACAATGAAAAAAATCCTCACAAAAAAAAGAAACAACAACGGAGTATGTTGGCATACCAACTAAATGAGATAGGAAAGCAAAGTGGCATTTGAATATTGCAGTTAACTTCTCCAATGAATTTCTTGAGCCTCTGTTAAGGCTATGGAACCTCCTGACGGTCTCGTGGAGCCGATATGGCAAGTGGATCACAAATGCTTTACTATTCCCATTGGCATCCATCTAGCTGCAAACACAAACACCACCACCATCATGTCACATCTTAGCGGTTCTTTTATGTTATCGCAAGAACTAGAAGGGGTGCCCCATAGGCAGATCACTGTTGAGATCAAGTTGAGATATTGTCTAATTAAAAATAATATTTTATTATATACTAATCCAATTATCCTACTTTTACTGCCTTCTTCCGATTAATATTTACCCATTAAAAACATTGAATTTAACTTATAATCAGAACATAACACAAAAAAATACAGATGCATTCGAGTTCAAGGCAATAAACTTAAAAGTAAATGGCCGCAAAAAAATAACCTGGGAGCAATAAGCCAACAATCAAATTCCTAATTTCCTGCCATAAAATCAGAGATGAATAGCAGCACGACACTTAGTAGGTTAGGATTTTTGTTGCTTCCCCAACCATATAGAAATCCAAAAAACATGATGTAGATTTTTCAAATAATTGATGTTACAAGTTTCGCAAACTACTTTTGATGATAATAATCTAGATATGAAAGCCCTTAGGGCAAACAATTGTATTTGTGATTCCATATACAAAAAAGCATGTAATGGCACAACAGTTCAACGAAACCTTATAAATAATCAAAAGGTAATGGTGGACATTTGCTATACTGAAACATCATGATTGACCATAATATTCTTATCTCAAGTTGACATTTTTTACCTTCCTCTGGAGAGCCTTATCAAGGTCTTGCTTATCACTAGCAGTGATTTCATTCGCATAAAGCTACATCATGTAATTCTGAATATTGCAGAGCAAGTTGACATCCTTGTGCTCGTGCGTTGCGACAAATTTTAAATAAATAATAGCATTAGTTCTAAACTCTCAAAAACAACATAATCTAACTTTCCCTATAAACATAAGTTGGTTTCCCATGAAACAAACTTTGTAATAAATAGTTGAATTCATGTGTCTTGCTATGGCCTGAGCCAAGGCTTCGGTGTCGGTGCAGAGCCAAACCGAGATTTGGTGTGGCAAGTTTAGCCACCGTTGTTGTGCTTAGCATGTACCATGCCCTTGGCTCCGCCCTGCATCGTGCTCACTACTATGCTTGACTTACACCACACCCTTGGCTCCGCCGCCACACCTGGCCAAGCTCCGTTACATCTAAGATGTGATGGAATCAACTAATCTCTAGAAACTTAGTTAGTCACAATTGATAAGGACAGATCCCACTGAACAATCAAACTGCATGCGGGTGTAAATAGATTCAAATTATTAATTAAACAAGTGCTCACCTGGTCCAACTCAACCAGACTCACGGAAGTGACCAACCATGAACAGTGTGAAAAGGGAGCCAAGAAATTTGAAAATAGAAAATGCGCAGATGCAAGGATTCAAGTTACAATAATAAAATCTATCACCAAAACCTTAGTATAATCGCACCATACTTACATGTAATTAAGTCTCTAGTACCAATTCACGGTTCTGCGTCTACACTCTATAGAAGGAGAAAATGCAAGCCGGGGGAAAAATGCAATCTTATTAAACCATTATGCCAACAGAATGAATATTTGAATTTAGAAACTAACTAAAACCTAGAAATAGATCAAAATGCAAATGAGCTTGCGCTTGTTTAAAAAAAATATCACCCAAACTGAGAAATAACCCCCTTTCAATTGTCTTCAAAACCTGCAATGTCTCACAGCAAGACCCATTCCACCTTGTTGGCTGTAACACCCTGGTTTTTCTGAGTCTTTTTGAAAAATTCAAAATAAAAAAGAACCATTTGGTTTTGATGAGAGCTCAAAGCTTAACTTGAGATTTTCATAATTTGAGTGTCTAAGATGACTAAACCAAACTCCAACTAACTCAAAAGCTCGGTTGGTTTGGTGTTGTTTGAGTTTGGAACTCTCTTGTATGTTTGGGTCTCTTTGTGTGGTTCAGACCACCTTTTGGCTCAAACATCCTTCCCGGGTTAGATCTCCATGTGGTCTAGACCTTCTGTGTGATCTTTGAAGTTTGGATCTCCTCAAAGGTCTAGACTTCCCTTCTAGTTTAGGCCTTTCCTCTGGCCTAGATCTCTCTCTTGTTTGGACATTTCTATGTCTAGACCTCCTTTGCACCTATACCTCTTTGGTTTAGACCTCCTTGTTGCCTGGGCATTATCTTTACATCTGGACCGCTCATACCTCCTTTGATTACATCCTGACCGTCAAGACCTCTTTGATCTTCTCTTGGCTGTCAAGATCTCCTTTGCCTTTCATCTTGGCCGTTGGGACCTCTTTTGAAACCTTCCATGGATCTCCTCCGTTGGATCCCTCCTACTTTGAAACCTTTCTGTCTGGACATCCCTTCGTTTGGATCTGATGGTCTAGACCTCCCTTCGCTTTGGATCTGAGGGCCCAGACCTCTCTGTCCACAGGACCATCTTGTTCTTTGGACCTCCCTGTCCGGAGGACCTCCTTTCGAGACCTTCAGGACCTCCCTAAGCTTTGATTCTTATCGTTAGGATCTCCCCCTGTGAGATCTTAACTGTCAGGATTTAGCCCTTTGGACCTCCTAGTCCACAGGACCCCTGAACTTTTGTAAAGACCACCTCGTGGTCAGGACCCTGGGTCTTTTTAGCAAAGACCACCTTGGTGGTCAAGACCACCCCTCTTTGACCAGATTGTTTCTTAAAGTTGACTGGCCCCACTTGCTAGTCTGACTCAGACTTATTGCATTGTTTTCTCCGCACAAAAGTACCTTGTGTATTTAATGTCTGTTGTGTCACAATAAATACAGCAACATACGTAGTTGCATGCATTGAATATAGTCACCTATGTGGCACATTGTTTTCTCTCCCTTGTCACATCCCTTCACAGCAAACCCTATTCTATTATTTCTACAATAAGATTGGTCGTACCCTGTCTCATCCATTACCTATTTTTAATCTATCTTGTACGTTTATCTTGGACACGTGTGTCCCGAGTCTCCCAGTGCTTTCTCCACGTACTTTGGCTATAATAAGCCCATGTAGCCTTTCTTCCTCACCTTTTTCGCACTTGCTCTTTTGGCTCTTGCTCAGCGGCTCTGTGGGGAGACCTTGCTGCCAAGAGCTCTACCAGGGACCTTCTTTGTTGTGTTTCCACCATTAGAGGCTCCACTGGAGCCTTGGCGCCGGTTTCAACCCCCACTATTGCCTCGACCTCCCCTTCCTCCATTATTTCTTTACTGGCTCTGGTAAGTCTTTTGGTGTTTTGATTTTTACCCTTACTCATACCACCATGATAAGTGGTTGCATCTTTCCAGGACCTCTCCTCCTGGATTTTCCTCCGGACCTCTGTGGCTTTTATGAAAATCATCTCCCTGGTCCCTGTGCAAGGAGCATTCCCTTGGCCTTTTTGCTAAAGACCACCTCTCTGGTCTTTTGCAAAGACCATCTTCGTTGGACCTCCTCCCAGTAAGTTGGGACCTCTCCCAAAGAACTTACGTATGGACGTGCCCCAGCACCTGCACCCCCCAAAGGGCTGGGACCTCCCGTCGTAGACCAAACTAGCACATGACCCGCTGCACCTGGTACTCCTTCACGAAAACATCGTGCACCAAGGCCCTCCGCGTGTACCAGTACATGTAGTCTCGCGTGCACAAGCTCGATAGTCCTCCAGGCGTGCGCGTGCCCTCTCATGAGTGTACGGTGTCCAGATGACGCGGTCACCCGTCAGCTGATCGAATATCGTAATGTACTCCGAGTAGGACTCCTACGAAGTGATCAGCGTGTACGTGACCTGTGGAATATAACAACATAAACTTATCACTCGAAATTGTGATTACATTATGAAAAATAATAAATGATCATGAAACTAACCCATCGGCGGCACCACACCATGCCCATGGTCGGTCGGTCCACGTCGTCATCCTCGGCGTACAAGCTGACCGCGTGCGCTCCCAAGTCCAGCTGTGGTCGTCCGATCTGGAAGCGCTCGAAGGACCACAACTGCAGAAGTAGCAGGCATCCGGAGAGTATGGAACTGTCCTAGGCCCTGTGGCATGTGTCGCACAGTGCGCGGTACGTCGCGCACAGCGCGGCCAGACCCCAAGCGTAGGGCTAGATCTCGTCCACCGGCCAGTCCGCCAACTCACGCGCGTACCGGACGTAGTGCTTGTCGACGCTGTCGTCGTGGGACCCCAGGAACATGACCCACCCAAACAGCCACAATATGTAGGCCTCGAAGTGCCTCCTAACAATGACGTCACCTGTGTTCTCCGCCATACGCTCGGGCTGCAAGAAGACATGTACACGTTAGCAAGGTTCACATAAGAATTGATGCGAAAGGACAATAGTTACGAAGACTTACGTAGAACTGGTAAATCCACCTAAACGTCGGCTCGTGCGGGCTGCTGAACTCCCTGTACCTACTGCCCGGCGACAGCACATCGTGGAACCTCGCTAGGAGGTCCGTGCGCCACGTGGCCGGGACGTCATACGCCGCCATAGGGAAACCAGCGCAGGGCAACCCGATCACGAAGGTGACGTCCTGAAAGGTCAATGCCATCTCCCCGCACGGAAGGTGGAACATGTGCGTCTCTGGCTTTCAGCGGTCAACCAGCGCTGTCAATAGGGCTCGGTCGTATGGAAAATGCCTAAACGTACGACCAGGACCATGTCCTCCCATGTCGCCTCCACCATCCTCGCTAATAGAAGGAGGCCTGCCGCTCTCAACCTGCGTTAAAACGATTAAGAACAAACGTAAGTCCACGAAAAGTAGTCAGACCGTGATTGAGTGCATGAAGGTCAAAACTACACGTACCTCAGAACCCAGTCTCGGTGCAGCCTCTATGCCCTGATGGGCATGTGCAACCGTAACTCGCCAAGCTCAAACAGCGCCTCGCCCTCCGGGGGAGGACAGTACTAAGGCGGATATGATGATGCGCGTCAATCATTGGGTCAAGCAACTCGTAGTGGCCTGCGTCCACCATACCTAAAAATTCAATGCATGCATTGTAAAGACTACGAAACATGTACAAAAACCAAAATTCCTACTTCATAAATAATTTTCAGCGTTAATAGAATAATTACCACACAAAAATGTAAAGTAAATATAAGCTACTCAACAATTTAAACAGATTTATAATAGGGTTTTCCAATTTAGAAGATATTTTTAAATATTTTCCAAGTGCAAATATAAATAATAAATAAAGTTCTTCCTATTTTCCTAGTTTTGTAGTTTAAAATTAATTTTTGATATTAACAATATAATTACCGCACACAAATGGGAAGCTAAATAAAGCTGAGATTATTTTTTACATATTTGTAATAGGCGTCTTCCTATTTCTGCTGATTTATCCTAAATCGTTCGACTGTTGTAACATTCATAACATGTGTACGACGAACTACACTATACACAACTCAAATAATATAGTACATAATCTGACTACAATTATCTAATCTACTAAATTCTACTCGCTATTCTACTGAATTCTATGTACTTAATTCTACTCGCTATTCTACTTAATTCTACTCGTTACAGCTCAAATGATGTACTTAATTATACATAATTTGACACAATGTACAAAGTTACAAAAAAAATGTACCTGCAAGATGACCGTCCGATCAATCTGATGCTCTGTCAATCTCTCGCATCCGCGACGAACTAGCAGAGCTTCGCTACCTTTCTTCTCTCTCTCTCCTCCTCTCTCTTTTTCTGGAATTAAAATGAGTTTTGGAGGAATTTTTTAGAATTTTGTGGATGGCAAACTGGCGACAAGATGTTGTTACTAGCGACAGGAAGACTGTTCACTTCCTGTCACCAGCTGGTGACAGGTAGCTGGACCGACGACAGAGGGTCAACAGGCTCCCTGTTGCTAGTTCAACTGGCGACAGCTACCTGCCGCCAGTTGAACTGTAGCTGCTGCCAATTGAACTAGCGATATGGAGCCATTTTTGTAATTTTTTAGGACGACTATTTATTTTTGTAATTATCTTTTAAAATAATATTATTTAAAAAATCTCTGGTGGGGTGGCTTACCATTTATCCTCCCCGACCTCATGCTGTTGCTGCTGCTTCTGCTACTGCTACTCTTCTTGCCACACACAACACAACCTGAGTGAGTATGCGATAACACAGAAAGAGTGAAGGGTAGACCTGTTCAAATGTCGAGCCGGGCCGGGCTTCGAGTTGGGCTTGAAAAGCCCAGTCTAAAATCGGTAGGTCCGAGCCTGCCCGACTCGAAAAATTGAATTTCCTATTAAAATGAATTATTTTAATCTTTTTTGGAATACAAAAGTATTATTTAATTCATTTCTAGGATTAAAATAATATATTTCATTTTTTAATTGCTTTTTTTGAGATTTCAGGCTAAACCGGGCTTCTTTCGAGCCAAACTTCCTGTCCCAAGCCCAACTCGGACATGGCCAAGCTCGGGCCGGGCCGGGCTTCTTTCGAGCCAAACTTCCAATCCTAAGCTTGGCTCGGACATGGTCGGGCTCACGTTGGGCCGACGGGCTGGGCCACCCATGAAAAGGTCCATTGAGGGTGGGTGGGCACTGTGGAAACCAATCAATACGGCCGGGCCGGGCCGATGCTTTGCTGCGTCAATCCATTCAGCGGCGCCCGAGCCAGACTTCAGTCAATCAATCCAAGTATCCAACAAGAAGCAGCAGGAGCAGGAGGAGTGCAGGCCATGGAAGACTCCAAATTAGCTGCAGCTGCGGTTCGGGCTCGGGACGCCCTGAGGGTGAGCGCCGACGAGTGCGCGCGGGTGGACGCGCTCTCCTCCGCTGCAGCCGCGGCGGTGGCGGCGGGGGCGAGCAGCTTCTTCGAGGGGTTCGTGCTGCGTGGGATCCGCGTCCACCGCATCCACCCGGGGCTCGTCGCCTGCTCCTTGACCGTCCCTCCAAGGCTCACCGTGAGTCCCTACTAGTTAGTACTCAGTCATCTGTTTCTTTATTAGCAATCATTTCATTTCATTTCGCCGTGCCGTGCCAAGGACTCGACGACCGGGTGCCTGGCCGCGGGCGCCGTGGTGTCCCTGGTGGACGAGATCGGCTCCGCCGCCGCCATCGCCGACGGCCACCACCTCAAGGTCTCCGTCGACATGTCCGTCTCCTTCGCCTCCCTCTCCCAGGCCGCGCCCGGGGACCACCTGCACATCACCGCAAGGGCGCTGGGCCACAAGGGCGCCTACTCGGGCACCCACGTCCTCATCACCAACGCGGCCACCGGGGAGGTCGTCGCCGAGGGCAGGCACTCCCTCTTCGGAAAGATGAAAAACAAGGCCACCAACACCACCGCCAGGATGAGCAAGATGTGATGAGATCCATACACTCCATTTCTTGGTCTTGGACACACTACTAGTACCAACTACTAGCTACTGTCCTCTGCTGCACTGTACCACTCCTGTGTACTGCACCAGTATAGGCAGTTGTATACTCTAGTACCCTACTAATCTACTATACTGTAGTACTCCTAGTCTACTTACTACGAGGAGGAAGGACAGTAACTGATAATAAGGAAGGAAGCAATGGTATATTACTGCTGTCAATGAATCCATGATCCCAGGCAGACTAATAGAATTATTATGTCCTCCTCCTGATAATCCATGATCCAATCCTTTATTTGTTTTATATCATCCAGTCCTACACTTTTGATGCTACATCAGAAATTATCAAAGTAGGGTGCTTGCTGTCTACTGGTGTAAACTGTAAAACAATCGTGGATGCAGCTTCCTTCTGAACCAGGCAGCAAAAACACCGCTTCTTGAATTGGAAGACCATACTCTCTCCAATGAGTATCCACAGGCAGCAGTGCACAAGCAAAATCATGTGTCCAGAAACAAGCCAGTGGCCTCCATTGTCTTTGTTTACTATGCTCCAAACTATCAACTAAACATTCTGTATTCAAACAAACGGCTTCATAAAACCTTAAAATGGCATCGGCATTCCTCAACACTCCTCTTTCGGGACCTGTGTGGCCGTTCAGAAATCATCACACTGTCTTCATTGTTGACTGTTCTGTTATCTTGTTCGTTCTGCTCAATTTTAATGTTCATATCCCTTGACCTCTTTTAACCACTACAAGTTTTGAGCAGCACACGTATTATTACCACAAGCTTCAAAAAGTTGAATGGATTAAAAATATCTGTTCGAACAGTAACATGGAAAAACGTGTTGCACATCCAGACCTGTGATTTCTGATGCATATTCAGCATCATGTACTGATAACCAAAGCATGGATCCAGTTTAAGGTGGGATTAAAGACCCAGTTATGTGATAATTCATTTCTGTATCCACCCTATGATTGAACATCAAAAGAAGAGACATGATCAATTTATCAAACTCAGGATGCAGAGCATCACGTTAACTGCTTCCAATCACTTCAGCAACTAACGTGTAGTTCTCATGTATACATTCAGACGAATTGAGGGAATGAGTTTCAGGTCATTTCCAGTACATGATTCAGTAAGCTAAAAAAGCTGTTGCTAACTAGATTAGCTGTACTATGTAGTTGCATGCATGCATTTCAGAAAGCCATCCTCTTGTACATACACCTGACATGCTATTAGAGTGTAGTAGTGTATTGTTGTTGTAACGAAATGACTGGTTTTGGGGCACCCCTCATAAGCACAGCAGGGGAAAATTCTAACATGCTAGAACAATAGACAGGTGCATGAGCAACATACAGCTAGTACAACTAACATAGACAAAGTACAAATATAAATATATAAGTATTTGATATTTGGTAAAGGTGTTTCAAATTGGAAAAGCAAATATTGAGCAAAACAATTTGAAACTGACAAAAAAGGGACCAAGATCAGCCCGTACCTTTTGACAGAAAATCGTATCATGCTTCCTTTTTTAATCACGTGCCGTGTCTGACCGGATAATAAATTTTCCTCCATCTCCTTTCTGTGTGAAAAATATAAATCTCGTGAAAGGAGAGAAATGGCACCTAAGTAATTTTTAAGAGATTGATTGGGTTTGATGAAAATTAATATTTATACAGAATTATACAAAATAGATAAGTTTGCTGGCCACATGCTGTGTTCACTAGCCCATGCAAAATGGATGTATCAGCCATTTCTTTCTACAGTATAACAAGGGATTCACAAATGTTCTTCCCAATGGGTCAGAAGTTGACCAAGGAATTGTCACAAAAATGTAAAATTATGAAGGATCCCATGGTACACGTAAAACTACAAGAGAGCTAAAAGGCAGCAAGCTCGCTGGAGTTGCAAGGGAGAAAAGATCTTTTAACACTGATACCACACAATCAATTAGATTCTGATTCTCAACACAGTTGGAAAATGTTTAGTAACACAGTCCTAATATTGTCAAAAACCTTGAAAGTTGTGCTAAAAAGAAACAAGTGATATACTTCCAAGTTCCAACTACTAACATCAATGTGACAATAGGCGAACTTAGGCGTTACAGTTTTACATATGTGTAATAGGTATGGGTGAATAAATGCAAGCAAATACTCATATTCGGAAATCGGAACAAGTGAAGAGCAATCAGAGTTGCCGATGTTGACGATAAGAAACAATTCCTGCCAAGTTTTTTCCGACGTCCATGGTATTTGTTTCATTTAAAACAATTTGTGAAGCATACATAAGAAAAAAAAAACATGAATACTACCAATAATCAATTATTAAAACTACAAACATGACAAGCTTCATCTATAAAGTCACATGAAAAGGAACAAAGAGTAGTTTCAAACCATTACATTATCAGGAGAATAGTGTTTTTAGTCGTTATCAAGAGAATAGTTGATCACTTGATCTTACTCTTTTGAACTTGAACTTGTCATGAATATCATCTGACATGATGGCTGCTGAGAAAACCCCTAGTACAATGGCATGAATTTATTCCTTCCCAAGCATCTCAACCTTCCCTTCTGAAGTTAGAAAACAATTAAACATCAGCCTTCTGAAGTTAGAAAACAATTAAACATCAGAACTACTCCCTCTGCCCAAAAAATATAGGACGTATTTTTTAATTGTCTTGTTCATAAATATAGGGCGTATTTCATATTCAAAAGCAAAATAAGTGTGTTGTCCCATATATACCCCTAATAAATATCCAGCTTTAGTTTATATTCCCTACATGCATGTTGAATATAGTACTTAGCGATAATAATTAGGAGTAGTCTAGTCGTTTTTTATGTCTCCTTTGTCTACGTGCAAGACAAATACGCCCTATATTTTTGGACAAGGGAGTATATATTTATTTCGAACTTTTACCAGACTAGTTTTTTTTCATTGAACAAGATATGTATGACAATTGGATTCAACCATTAGCAAAATGACTACAACACACTTGTTACAATAGAATACGAACAATGTAATCTCTTCAAGGTGCTGCAAATTCGTATAATTAGCCACCGTAACATGCCGGTATCAGCTTATTAAAAAAAGCAGTTGAGCAGGACATATTTTTGAAGTTAAGGGCGTCCGCAATAAGCCAACCTACCCAAGATGATGTCTGGCTGGGGAGAAAATAGCAGCAGCTTGGCGTCCACTGGCACCCCGAAATACGGTACCAAACCATTCAGGATTGTGGGTGACTTTGTCACCCCTGGACGGACAGTAACTTGATGAGCCAATAGCACGCCATCAAAGCGATCTTCGTACCTGTATATGAAAATCAATCATCAAAAGTTGCTCGTATACCCTCGACAGTAGTGTACTTGTTTTTCTTCTTCTTCTTCATACATCACCAGCAGAGGAGGAGGGAGACGGGAAGGGGACGTACGAGAAGAGGAGTGTGCTGGGCTGGCGGGCGACGGCAGCATTGGAGGGGTGAACGTACACCGTCAGCTTGGCAACCACCTCCCGGAGCGCCCCCATCGCGAAGGGTGGCGGAGGAGGAGGAGAGGAGTGCGGCGGCGGCGGAGGGAGGAGGGGAGGGAAGTGGTGGGGAGGACTGCGAGGAATGGTTGGTTGGATCTCCTCAGCGTTTGAATCCAACGGCCACCGTTTACGAGGAAAAATAATCTTATAGACCTGGTCCACAATTCCATCAGTGTAGACTCATTCCACCGTGTGACACGTGTCTTTTCACGAATCTCAAAGCGCACAGCTCAATAAATCACTGATGTGAATTTTCACGAATTAAATACTGAAGACTAGCATGTCATACTTTGAGATTCGTGAAAAGACACGTGTCACGCAGTGGAATAGGTCTACACTGATAGAATTGTGGACCAGATCCTATAGAATTATTTTCTGTTTACGAGTGTCTGTGTTTCTTCTTTCTTGTCATCGTAGAGCTCTAGGGGTGTTTGGAACGGTCGAGCTCTTCTGGAAAGTGGTTTTAATGTCTTTGCAGGTTTTCGATCGTGGATTGAGCAGTGAGGTTTTTCGATTTGTTGTTTGGTCATTCGCTAGGTAGGTGTGACAACTTTCAAGATGAGAAATGTCTGAAATGCTCCTAAGAACAGTAATAGCTTGTTTGATGTCGTTTAATGCAATTAACAATATTTGACAACATTTAACGACAATTGACGACAACTAACGCAATTGACGAGAACTATCACAATGACGAGAACTACCACAATAAACGACAACTACCGATATTCACCGTGATTTACGACAATAAACCGTAAACAACGCAATAAAGCACAATTAGCGTATTTAACGATAATTATTACAATAAACATTTATTACAACAAATAATTATTACACATAATTATTACAGTGAATAATGAATACAACTAAAATAATTATTATAATGAATAAATATTACAATAAATAATTATTAAAAAACAAATCCATGACAGCATAATTTAAATTTTGATAATGCTCAGTCAGTCAACAATTCATGCTCCCTCCACTTTTTCCAGGCTTGGGATTGGCATCGGTGGTGTTAGGCAACATTATCATAATGTTTTGTAGAGCAAACCAATCATGCAGTAAATCAAAGATGACATATTAACTGATCTAATATCAATCAAGTAATTTGATTTGTAACTATCAACAACAACAAGTTGTCGTGCATGCTCTAGAGAGAGATCAAAGCATAGAATAGAATTACATATATCAGTTTGTGCCTAAAACCAAACCTTTTGCTAATACATAAATATCTGATCATTAGTGATGACGGTACTAGTATTCCAAAAGCTTCAGATTTGAAATGACATAGTGTTACAGAATTATAGAATTCCAAATGCATCAGTAATTAGCATCTCAGGTTTAATCTTTCTCATCATTGCTATTTATGTATGGCTAAAAACAATGTCAGCAGCACATAATGAGTTTTCAAATACTCAATAATACATTATAGAAGTCGAAAATTCTGAAGAAAAAAAGGACCACATAGCAACAGCATTTGCCTCTTGGTGATACTCAACATTACACAATAGAAGTTGAGAATTGGGGCTAGTGATAACAACAATAATCACTTACCAGTTAGCAATTGCATTAACCAGTTCCATCGACAAAAAAAAAGAAAATTTGTACCAACCAAGGTTCGAACCTACAATCTTAAACCATGTTTTGTACAGAACTATTAATCTTTCCATCGACAAACTACATGGTGAATTGAAAATTGAAAATATCCAAGATGCTTAACTATGCACTTGTTCCCATATTCCCTAATCAAAACAACAATCAAGCATAGCAGACAAAAATCGCAATTTCCAACAAACACCTAATAAACATGACAGATGTCAGATGATTTTAGAATAGGTGTGACACATTCAGAGTATGCAGGGAGGCAAGTAATTCTAGAGGGAACTTATGTAAACTTAATATAGCATAGAATGCAAAGATTTCACAAAGTTGTTGCATTGACAAGAGTATTTCATAAACTGATTGAGGACTAAGCAATCCAGCCTGCTAGTGGTGTCTCATCCTGATTGAGGACCTGTTTTTGGATTAAGATCAGTACAAAATTTAGTCCAAATTTCCCTCGAGATACAGACTGAGAGAATCATGAGAAGGCGCCCGGGATCATGTGGCAAGGAGGTGCCTGTAAGATCGAGAAGGCCGACTAGAGGGGGGTGAATAGGCGTTTTAAAAACTTCTATGCGCTAAAACCGATTTCTAATGCGGAAGCTAATACAAATACGATTTTGCACAATTAAAACCTAAATCAACTAGATTCAACTAAGTGCATCAACAATACAAGTCTATTGATAATAATCAATCAAGCATGGACTTGTGAGCAATTCAATTTAAGCAATGTAAATGATATTATTGCAATCACACACAATGAATAAGCAATTTAATACAAGGTATATAAATTGCACAATGTAAAGCAAGCATTCATACACAATGAATGTAAATGCAATAGTAAGGCAATAGAGATCACACCACAAAGACACGTCGATGTTTTACCGTGGTGGTCGGAGACTTGTCGGTCTCCCCTAATCTACGTTGAGGGAAACTCAAACCAATTAGGCCGGCTCCACGAATTGAGTCTTTCTCCGAGGTATCAACACCTCGCTCCACTAGGGTTGCTCTTACTCCACTCCGGAGATGGCGAGCACCAAGCCACTCACAAACACCGGGCCTTCTCACAAGCTTCACTTGAGAAGATCACCGGACCACGACGCCTCCACGCCGTCTAGGTGTCGGCAAACACCAAGAGTAATAAGCTAAGCCCCTTGCTTGACTCTCACCACATGCAACGAATGCACAAGCTCAAGTGGATACGAAATCCACCTCTAGATGCAACACATGCAACTAGAGACCTCTCTCCTTACTCACAAGGTGCAACACATGCACAATTGAGAGGAGAAGCTCACACTAGCTCAAGTAAGTGAAATGGGATGCCAAAGGTTACCTCTCAACCGGCCAAGGGGGTATTTATAGCCCCCAAACCAAAAACTAGCCGTTTGGAGACGAAACAGCCAAAAACTAGCCGTTACAGCCTTTTGCGGTCGTACCACACTCACAAGGGGCGGTACTACTGTTCTGCAGTACTACCGCTGTTATAAGGGCGGTACTACCGCAGCCTAATTTTCAGCACAGACGATACTCGGTAAAAAGGTCATAACTTTTGACACCGATGTCGGAATTGAGTGATCTTGGACTCTATTGAAAGCTTATTCAGAGGGCTACACAACCCAACTATTTGATTGATCTCAAACACATTTGATCAAATCAAAAAGCACAACTCAAAAGAGCCACTACCATGGTCTAAGTCCAAAGAAATAGCAACACACAATCTTAGACCATGCCAAAGGAATACACATGAATCTTAACCATTTGCAAAACACATTTGCAAACTTAGATCATGCCACAAGGAGTAGGTACATGGACTTCAATCATTTGCAAAGTATAGTCACATGCTACAAGGATTATCCATGAGCCTCAGCTATTTGCAAAACACATTCGCAAATATAGGCAACATGTTAGAGTGAGCTAGAGCAAGTGAGATTGAGTTATCAACGCATGATGAGACTCAAGCTACTAGACAAGACCCCTCTTAATAGTACGGCAACCTATACTAGCAATCCGATCTTCCAACCAAACACCAAGACCGATAAAAGACTAGGAACACATCCGTAGCTCTAGCTAGTCATACCTTTGCCTTGAGCATCTTCTTGAAGCTTGATGACGCACATCCTCGCTTCAACTTCGGGTTCTTGACTTGAAATCTCATCAACACATGATGACTTTCTTTGCTTCGGGATCTCGACTTGATGCCCATCAACACATGATGACATCCTTCATCCCGAGTCTTAATATGCATCAACACATGATGCAGTCTTGACCTCCATCAATACATGATGGATCTTCTCTTGACTTGATGATCAACTCATGACCATATCTTCTTCGAGATCTTGATATGTATCAACACATGATACATCTTCTTGAACCTTGACTCGATGACGATCAACTCATGATGTCATCCAAAGTCTTCATCACCCTGGAACATAACCTATTCATCCAACTCATGGAAAATGTTAGTCCCACAATGTCATTAACATTAATTACCAAGATATACCTGCATAAATGCTTTTGAACAAGCCATTACTGAAGGTGCGGTATTACCGCCAACTAGCATCCGTGTCTGACTCTCGGTAGTACCGTTTCTCAGATGCGGTACTACCGATTTCCAGAGTCTCGAGAAATACAGAAAAGCACCTTCTCTGGAATTTACATACCGCCACATAACAAACGGAACGACCGGGTTGCGGTAGTTCCGCCAATATATTTGCGGTCATACCGCTACGCGGTAGTTCCGCCACATAAACTCCGGTACTACCGCACATCGGTAGTACCGCTTACCAAATGCGGTCATACCGATTTTCACTGAACTTCTTCCAGAAGCTTTTCGAAATGTAATGCATGACTCCTTTGTCTTGGGCTATGTCAATCTTTTATCACCTTTACATTTCCTTTTCATGTCATCATTCAAACTTGAGGACTAAGCCTTGAACACATCTTAGCACACGCATTAGTCCCACAACACAATTGCAAATAATTGAATATAAAGTAACATGAGCATATATGGACTACACAAGTTATATATACCAAGAGTATATACGAACTACAAGTTGTATATACTAAATATGAGTGTATACGAACTACACAAGTTGTATATACTCATATGAATATATTAACTACACAAGTTAAATATATTCAAAGATATATGTGCATCTATAAACTACACAAGTTTCATATGCTCTCATATACTCATATGAATATATTAACTACACAAGTTAAATATATTCAAGGATATGTTACAAAGTAAAGATCCTTAATATATGTGGAAAGAGAATATGGATCAATACTAATGAAACCACAAAATATAGAATGAACTCCTCCTAAATGTGTGCATATACAAATGTGTAATGGAAACATATGCACATATCCAAGTTAACCTTTGTGGTGGAGTTTAACCTATATTTTGGATCCGAGGAATGCAATAATATATAATAAGAAGTAGAATGCATACCTCTTGTATTTCCATCTTTATATCCAAACGAGACTAAGCAATAGATAATCAATATAATTGTTAGTCTCACAAATAGATTGTCATTTATGAATACATACCTGTTTGGATTTTTGCTTTTATATCCAAGCTGAGACTAAGCATGATATAACAATAAGAGTATTAGTCTCACAAGTGCATTTGTCATTAATCACTTAATCACTTGCATGCCTTCATGATTTTCACCTTTATATCCAAATAAGACTACACAATATGTATATCAATAAAAGTGTTAGTCTCCCAATTAGATTTATCATTAATCACCAAAACTCCATTACCACATAATGACGGGTCTAGATCTTTCAGTGCCGGCGGTAGGAGAGGGAGTCCAAGGAGGAGGCGTCGGGGCAGTAGGAGGAGGTGGCTGGCGTCGGGGGAGGAGGGGCCGCGTAGGGGGAGGAGGCCAGCGTCGGGGATGTAGGGGGCCGGCTCGCGAAGAGGGAGGAGGCCGAACGCGTGGGGAGGAGGAGGGGACCGACGCGGGAGGAGGAGGCGACTGGTGCGGGAGGAGGAAGGGCGTGGGGAGGAGGAGAGGCGGCGGCGCGTGGGGAGGGGAGAGGCGGCAGTGCGTGGGGAGGAGGAGGGGGCAAGCGTGGGAGGAGGAGGGCGGCGTGGGAGGAGAAAGGGCGCTGGAGACGCTCGGGAGGAAGAGGGAGCGCCGCACACGAGAGGAAGAGGAGGAGGGGCTCGGGGGAGCGGGGATTAGGGTTAGGGTTCGATCAGGTGGGGGGTTTATGCGATGGCAAGTTGCGGGTAAATACATGTGAACTTGAGGGGTAATTACGGAAGAGAGGTGGTGGGAAGCGCGGGAAGCTGCCCCGCGGCGGCTTCCAGCTTTCGCGCGTTGAGACCGGAAGCGCTTCAGCGAAAAGCGGCTTTGAAAAGCCGTCCGTTTGGAACGGCTTCCGGCTTTTCCGGCCGGAAGCCGAAGCCGTTCCAAACAGGCCCCGACCGTGGCTTTCCTGAAAAGCGGCTTCCGGCTAGGCTACAGGGCTAAATGGCTGGGCTAAAGAGATTTTGTGTTTTGTTGTTTGACTATCTGGCTTTTAGGTAGGCTGACTGCAGCTTCTGAGATGTAAAATGTCTGAAATGCCCCTGAGGACAATAATGGTTTGTTTGATGTCGTTTAACGACAATTGACGATTATTAACAATGACTAATAGTAGTTAACGACAAGTGGCAATAACTAACGACATTTGACGACAACTAACGGTAGTTAACGACAAGTGACGATAACTAATGACATTTGATGACAACTAATAGTATTTAACGACAAAAAAGCTTGCAAAGATCTTTATGTTATGGAACAAAGAGCATACTAAGGCCCTACCGCCCTAGAAGTATATGAACATGAAAGATGGGCAACATAACCTAATTTCCTTTAAACCATATTTTCCCACGCAATTCGATTCAGGAGAATTCATGACATCATATTTACGCTCCATTCATTAGTAGCATGACGTAACAAAATACTAGCTTTACAATCTCAGAGAAAAATCATTATTATTGCAAATTTCCAGAGACGGGACGACAAAGTTGAACGAACAACAATGCATTATAATCCATAGTTGGAGAGGTCAGTGGTGCAAATATACACATGAATAACGTTCTTGAGGGTTTTTTTTTCCTTCAAGCATTCTAGAGCAGCCAAGGCTTGTCCAAACGGACTTGATCACAAAGAGAGACCAAAACAAGGACAAGGCATCAAATGAGACACAAATCTTGCATGCTCAGAACAGAAGAAATTTTCAGCATCCACATTTGCTAGCTCTATTCAATCTCTACGGCATCTGTTAACTCTGAAGCAGGATGCTATCGAAAGCATTACAACAAGAAGGCACCAGCAGGCTGATTCCAGTGTTGGCTGTTGGCCTGTAACATGGAAACCACTTCCCTTTGCAATTAACACAATCAGATGTAAATGTCCAATTGTTACTTCCAAAATTTGATGGAAAGATGGTATGAGGCTCCCAGTATACAGAGCAAAACACACATCAGGATTGCGCAGCTTCAGCTGAGCAAATCATGTCTGAACACTCTGAACCATCGCTGAAATTGAAGGTTCTCGCCAAGCTGTGCACAAGCTGGTGATGGATCACCTCGACGGGAGGGGGCTCCACCCCCGCGCTCCCGCCGCAGTGACGTGACCTCCTTGTCGGCTATGCCGCAGGGCGCAGTGTGCTTGAAGTACCCCAAGTCAGGATCGATATTGAACGCCAGGCCATGGCACGTAAACCCGTTGGAGATCCTGACCCCAATCTTCCTGTCCCCGACCCACACGCCGGCAACCCACGGCCGCGCCTTCACGTCGTACAGTGCCGTCATTGTGATCATGGCGGACTCGAGCCCCTCGACGTACCTCCGTGCACCAAGCCCGATGGCGGCGAAGGAGGGCGGCCACAGGCAAGGAGGGCGCCAAGGAGGAGGTGCGCGCCGGAGAGGAGGGTAGTCGTACAGTGCCGTCATTGTGATCATGGCGGACTCGAGCCCCTCGACGTACCTCCGTGCGCCGAGCCCAATGGCGGAGAAAGAGGGCGGCCACAGGCAAGGAGGACGCCAAGGAGGAGGTGCGCGCCAGAGAGGAGGGTACTGGGGGAGGAGGTGGCCACCGATAGAGGAGTGAGCCAGGGAGGAGGTCGGCGGGGGAGGAGAGAGCTGAGCAGGCGTGCCACAGGGGAGGGGGTTATGGAGTGACATTCAAACTTCAAGGGTAATTTCCAAAAAGAGACTGCGAGAAATCGTTGAAGCACCCCGCGGGCGGCTTCCCACTTCTAACTTCTGCGCATTGAAACGAAGCCACTTCGGAGAAAAACGGCTGTGAAAAGCCTCCCGTTTGGGACGGCTTACGGCTTTTTCGGGCAAAAAACCAAAACCGTCCCAAACAGGCCCTTAGTGAAATCAAAGCTAACCTATGAATTGAACCCTACGTTGCGTACTATGCCAATTGCCAAATACTAAGCTCTTGCTTGTACCTAGCAGCTAGTTTGATCATGCTACCTACCCGGCAAGCAAAAGCATTCCACTCTTTAACTATATGAGCAACAATGATGGAGACGACACCAACAATGGAAAGATCAAGTGAACCTTCAACTGCAGCTCAAGTTCCTCCATTCAACACAAATTCAAACACTTTGATTGGCATCTTCTGTTTGCTACCTTAGAATCCTTTCAGGCTCATGCAAAAGGCCAGCTAATTATTACTTTTATTACTATAGTATCTCACAGTTGAGGTGTCAGATTTCTCCTTGTTCCCCAATTCTCAAGGGATAAATTGTCACTTCTTGTGTAGGAAAAAAAAAACATCTTGTATGCCACCTGACTGCAAAAATCATGACCTTGTCTTTAACTCGTAGGTTTTCTCACAAAGAGCTTTTGGACCTGTGCATGCGAGTAAACAGACAAAAGTTTATATATTCGATTCAACATGACGTGCATATATACTTCCACTGTAATAGTTACAACGAAATTCAGCTACTGGTTTACCTGCTCCAGTGTCAAGAACATAATCACATTCCATGATCCCAGCCTAGCAAAGTTTGGGAGGAAGCCTTTGTAAAATGCCAGAGGACCCTGCAGAGAAAACTCTTATTATCTAGTACCTGCTTGGAGTTCCTTTTATATCCAACAGGTATAAATAAGCTTAGTTGCTACACAAAAACAGATTTTCCAGTTCCCAGCCATTTCCGACTACAAATCACTGCTCAAAATGTGCTTTAGCAGCTCAGAAACCTAGAATTAGTTCGTACAAAGGGGACGAAATTTTCAACATAATCTGGACTTCAAGATTTGGTTCACACACAAATCAAATGGTGGTTGCTAGGAGATCAAAGATTATTCCTACAATGGGCTGTCATGAACAAACAGTTCGATGGTACATGATGGCATCTAAACAATGGAGTTCCACTTTTTATTACCAAAACTAACTTATGTTCAAGTAAACAAAACATCTGCCATACATAATTTCTGCCTAAGAAAGGTCTGGATGGCAAACTAACTACTCCCAGTAGAATGTCATAGTTAGGAACCACCAGATACTTGACACTCGCAATGACAAGTTGACAACCATCAGGCAGTTTAATTTCAAAAGAGGCTGCATAAGTGGCCAATGAATTATACTGATATATTCTATTCTATGAAAAATGTCAGTATGAAATCAGAACAATGTTCTTCTCAATCACTGTCCAAATGTTTTTGAAAGATCATGTTATATGTATTTATTGCTCATCTAATTTTGACTCAAAAAAACATGAACAGAGTAGCAGAGTGGACCATACATCATTCTTTAGTGTCTTCACAAAACAATCAAGAGTACCCGTGTAGGACGAGTCACCCATCATTCTTGACTTAACCTGCAAGAAGATGCTTTTTATCAGTCTCAGATACTAAAGGAAAAAAAAAAGAGAAACTGTATCTACAGGTAGAGATCTTGAAGCCAATAATTCAATCACAAATCAATACTCAATAGTACAGAAAGGCTTCTTTTGATAATGACCACAGGAAATTAGGGCTTCCTTGCTGTACAAAGAACGGTCAGCATCCATGCAGGCAAATTAGCATGCGGTGAGCATGGATGCACACATTAATACAAAGGCATGAATGATAAATCTAAAGAAGTACGAACATCCCAGAGACAGGACTAAGAAAATAGCTACAAGGGAAGACCGTGAACATATCGTGAAACTGTGAGGTGTGCACAATAAAAGACGAACTGAATTTTCTTAGTTGGATCTTGGAATAGTGCATCACAGTCACGTACCACCGTTGATAATAGAAATTTGGTTGGCATGATTCCTGGAAGGGGCACTAACAGAGAGTATCAAAGAGAACTATTGTTTCATCGTGTGCAACATGTCCTCAGTTTAATACTGAGTGGATAGATATACCAAAGAAAGCGTCATTCAGAATAATTTATTTATGTTAGTCAGATAGGAAATAACGTTTAGACTACATCACTGCAGTAGGGAAATGAACACAATAAATTGATCATTGAGCACAGAGGACATCTTACCACATCAACCGGAGAACCTACACAAACAGCAAAGAAGCCAGCACCCAAACCAGCAAAGAGGTGAGTCACCACATCATCTTTGAACCCAGGAAGTTTCAAAATTGTCTGCACGACAAGTAGCACAGTTTGCATTCGCAAGTGAATGAGCAAGCAAATGGAGAAATCACAAACAAGAACCATACCTGCTTCACTTGATCATAACTGGCCAACTCAGCAGCATTTATGATTGCATTACGTGCAATGTTCGGTCCGAGGCCGGTCCACAAAGCGGCAACCCCTTCCTAAAGATCATACAGATAACAGATGTTAATGAATTCAGCAATAGAACAATCCAATACCGAGTTGGTACAAGAGTAGACACTGACCTGCCTAGCAATCTTGGCATAAGCATCCACAGCCCCAGCATAGCGCCGTTGCACACCAGGCGCAAGCTTCCCCTCAGCCTGAAGCCTCACCTTGACAAGGTCAGTGGGGTTGGCCACACAGATTGCAATGGCACCTGATCAAAAGCATGCATGTCGGTCACACCCTTGATTTTGCTGCAAATGTCACGGGGTAAGGTATAATTGATCAAGAGTTTATTTGATCATGACGGTACCAGTGGTGAAGCCAGCAGCAATCTTCTTGGACAAAGGCACATCCCCAACATGGTCTTGGCCAACATAGAACGATTTCACCTGCAAGGCAGGCACGTACAGTCGATCCGGTGAGTTAATACTTGCATTGCATACGAAGTATTCGACAAAATGCGACATAGGGAGAGGGAGAGGGAGAGGGAGAGGAGAGAAGAGAGGCTAGGGTCTAGGGGAGCGTACGGGCTCATAGAGGCTAATGCGTAGACCGCCATAGATGCACTGGCGGTGGAGACCGGGGACGATACCCTTCCAGAGCGCGGCGGCACCTTCCTCCCGCGCGATGGTGGCGGCGGTGCCGAGCAGGCCGCGGTACTTGGGCGCGGCGTCCCCAGCGGCGACGTTCTTCTGCAGCTGCAGCCTGACCTTGGCCGTGTCCAGGGGGATCGTGCACAGCTGGGGAGAAGGGGGGCCAAACCATCCAAAATTAAATAAAATTAGGCAATGTACCAGGACGAGCCAAGAAATGAAGAATCCAGCGGGTGGGTGATCCCAGGAAGCAGCAAGATCCAGCGAAACGAAGTGGGCTTAGGGGTAGAGGTAGTACCTCGGCGAAGCATGCGGCTATGGCGCTTGCGGTGAAGCGACCGGCGAAGGAGATGTCGGACTTGGAGCCGTGGTCCGGCATGCTTGACGCCTCGGGCGGGTGGGTGGGTACCCTTGCCTTGCCTGGCCCAGGGAAGAGGCAAGAGCGAGCAAGATGGGAAGACTCCTACTACTACTATCCTACCACTACTATCGCATAGAAAGAAGAAGAGGCCGAGGGAGGAACCGAGGAAGGGAAGGGGGCAATAAAAAGAGGGGAGAGAGAGAGAGAGAGAGGAGGAGGACAGAAGGGGCCAAGTTGGCGCCGGGAAGAAGGAAAGAGAGGACCAAGCTTGCTTGCTTTCCTCTCTCTCTCTCTCTCTCTCTCTCTCTCTCCCCTCTTAAATTTTGTTTATAAATTTGATGCTCTCGACTCCACCATTTCTTCGATCTGCTTGCTTTGCTTAGTAGATCGATTTGATTCTGGAGGTGCTAGCAGCTGATACATACATAGGTTGATAGATAACGCAGATGACTCAGATGCGCATCAACTACGACTAGTACTCTAGTCTATCTAAATCCGGCCGGTAGACTATGTACCTATGTATTTCTTCTCTTCACGTCTGCTCATCCTGCTCTTGTGCTTGCAAACCCTAGAGAAATTTTTCGCGCAAATAGTTGTGGCTCGTACATAATTTTTGTAGCATGTGATTTTAGTTTGCGAATATATTTTACAAATGATTTAAATCTATGTACCAAATTCCTTGTGGCGTGATTCTAAAAGTCGGCAAATATGTTTTGCAACTTGTTGAGAATCATGCTTTTATACCCCTGTTTGTATCGCGCATCAATTTGCAAATGTGTTTTGCAATATCGAGTTGAAGCGATATGCAAAATCAGTTTTTTCCTATCTCCGGCGGTCTGACCGCAGCTCTAAGGCGGTCTGACCGGCCCTTAAAGATGTGATCGGGCCGAGTGCCGATCCATTTGTTCTGGCGCTCTGACCGCCATGTTTGACCGGTGGGCAACCAGTTTGACCGTCATGTGTTGACCGGTCTGACCGGCCCCAAGGTCAAAATCCTCTGGTTTGCTTTTTCCAATGAGGGGTGCTTTTCCCCTCAGCATAACTCCTCTGTGGAGTGGTCTAACCAACCCCTGTGAGGGAGGTCAGTCCGGTTGAGCGTCTAATGGCTAGTTTTTATAGCCGCTGGAGCTAATGTGGTCTGATCGACCATTGGTTGGCGGTCAGACCAGGAATCACTGTTTTCCTGTAGATTCCTTTCCAACGGCTAGTTTTCTTGTGTGAGTGTATAAATACCCCTTGTGGCCGGTTGTGGGAGAGCATTGGTGCCATTTTTATTCCGCTTGAGCAAAGAGCAAGTCATCTCCTCTCTTTTGTGCATGTGTTGCACTTAGTGAGCTTAGAGAGCAAAATACTAGTGCATATATTGCATTAGGTGTTGGATCTTAGACACTTGATTCGTTCAAGTGAGCATTTCCGACTTGTTACTCTTGGTGTTTACCGACACCTAGACGGCTTGGAGAAGTTGCGCCAGTGGCGATTGTGAATGGCTTAATGCTCGACATCTCTGGAGTGGAGGAAGAGCAATCCTGAGTGGATTCGAGGTGTAGACTTAATTTGTGGAGTCGATCCAAATCGTTTTGGCTGAGCTCAACATGGACTAGAGGAAATTGGTAAGTTCTCGATCACCACAGGGAAAAGTTCAAGTGTTCTTGTTGTTTGCTTTTTTGAGCTTTACTTTCTTGTAATTTAAACTAATAGAATTAAATTGCTTGCTTGTCTCCATAGGATTGCAACCATTATCTTAGTCTTAGCT
The DNA here is from genome assembly GCA_036346255.1 of Ampelocalamus luodianensis. Lineage (NCBI taxonomy): Eukaryota > Viridiplantae > Streptophyta > Magnoliopsida > Poales > Poaceae > Ampelocalamus > Ampelocalamus luodianensis. Next base: position 423,487 of record CM070625.1, read on the forward strand.
TGTTGGTGCACTTAGTTAAAACTAGTTGATTTAAGTTTTAATTGAGCAAAACCGAATTGATTTACAATTCCGCATAAAACTCAGTTTTAGCCAAAAGGATTTTCAAACCGCCTATTTAGCTCCCCTTAGTCGGCCTCATCGATCTTACAGTGGGACCGGCCTTAGCAAAAAGAAAAGAAATAGAATAAGAGTGAGGGTAGAAGAGTCATTTCGTACCCTTGGGACAGAAAACGCGACGACAATTGTATTTTCCAGAGTTTTTCTTATTTGTGATGATATTTTCTAGTCGACCTCGTTCGCGATGGTATTTTGCAACTCACGAACGATTGCGATGTCACTGAACAAATTTGCCCTTGTTTGATGGACATAGCAAAATCGAGCGTATTTGCTGCAACACACCTTTAACATAAAAATATGATTTTTGAGGGATCTTGAGAGGGATAATTCAAAATTCCCAAAGTACCCTTGCTCTTTCTCCCTACTCCATGCTAGCTAAGATGGTTGGCCTGTGTGAATGAAGGACACCACGCCTTTCTCCCTGCCGGGGCATGTGAGGTGCGTGTGTCACAAAGGGGCAGGACGGAGGTGGCCATCGCCGCCGCCGGACGGCCTACCACCACGCAAACTTCGGTGACATCCCTCGCCCTTTCCTAGCTATAAATAGCCTTCAAAGTTTCACAGTAGAATGCTCACAATTTTGCCATTTGTTACACAGCTGTAGCTGTAGAAGTTACAGTATCTATATATGATTAATTTGCATCATTATAACTTGGTTCCACTGAAATTAGTGGTATAGATCTTTTTTTCTCCTCCCCATTAATGAGAGAAATTGTAAGGATTTTTTTCTTCTGATTTAAGTAATTATTACGGGATTTTCTAAAGAGGTTCGCCGGTACATGTATATAAATTAAGACTGTAGATTAGTCATCATGGACGTACTCATGTGATGTGACGGGCGTAAATGAATCGTATGGCTGCGGTGTAGCCTAGCAATTAAAAGCATCGTACGCACTCAATAGTCATAGCCTCTCAGAGAAACCAAATTGCTCGAAACATAGGGACGGAGTCTCCAAGGAATAATACTGTATTGTCGTTGGTGGGCTACTGATCGTGGATCGGGGAACATGTTCTCTTGGTCTGCATGCTGCCCCTGCCCCTGCCCCTGCACTTGGCAAACAATCTGGATGGATGGATGGATGGATGGTGCGATTCGAAACGTACAGCATCCAATGCAATATTACTCGATTAATGGCCTGTCAGAACAATCCAGTACCACTTGGCAGAATAAAGAGTCAAAAGCGACTCGATTTGATATACTAAGTGATGGAATGGATCAGTAGTGGAGTACTGGACCATCAATTCACTAGCTTGCTTGCTAGCCCATGCGTATATATGTGGTCTATCATCTACTTTCACTAGCTAGCTCAGCATTCTCAATTCAAATATATATATATGCATGCAGCACAATTCAATTATATGGATCTAGTCCACCCACAACACAATCCAATCTAGTTCCTTCGATTTCTCTCTCTTTTTTGTTTACTACTAGCTTGCTGCTTGTCTCAATCTAGTGAAGGTGAAGCTGCTAGCCGGCCCACATTTCGTGACAGCATGCGGTAAATATAACACCCGAGTCTTAGCTACTATATATGAATGGATGCATGATCGATCATCGATACCTTGAGCTTCCTTCCATTAAAATGACGACAACCGAAGGAATGCTAAAGCTAGGTGCCCAAATGGAGTCACTCGTCAGACATCAGCAAAGAGGTGGTAGGTGCTGGAGTCAACGACGATGAGCCTGAGTGCGGCAACCGCGGCGGCGACGGCGAGGACGGTGAAGCCAACGACGTTGAGCCAGTGCCACGACTTTTGGAGGGAGGAGAGCTGGCGCCCCTTCACGACGAGGTACATGTGGTTGGCGAGGACGAAGGTGAGCGGGAAGGTGCTGAGCGCGCCGGTGAGGCTCATGAAGTCGCCGAGGAAGGGCAGCATCGCCGCCACCAGCGTGTTCACCGTCAGGTACCCTCCCCTGACGCCCACCCTGAAGAGCACGTTCTGCACAGCGAAAGGGCCGCCCCGCCCGCTCCCGAACCTTGTGTCCAGGTACTCGTACATCGGGCTCGCGAAGATCTGGCACACAAATAAATCACAGATTAAAAAAAATGCATTCTTCTTCGGTATCACCACTCGATCATCTTCCATCTCTGTATCAGCACGCAATTAATAGCATCAAATAACTATTAATTCAGAGACGCCGAGTAGGTGGACTTACATGCAAGGCTATGACGGTCTGGAGAAACGCCGAGAGATTGGCGACGGCTTTGACCCAGATGGGACCATGCACGCTGTTGAGCAGGTAGCTGGACGTTGAGTTGCCGTACGCCCAGTAGCCTATGAATGTCACGGCATACAGGGGCAGCAGCCCGACGGTGAACTGGAACCACAGACCCTTCTCCATGTTCTTCACCACAGGGGGCCGTACAGTTGCCTGCACCACAGATCAGATCGACGCACTTATGTCAATAAGCAACCGAATACCGCTGATCGAGCTCATGACAAATGTTGATCCATCGACGGCTGGCTCACTTGGATTTCTGGCAGCATTCCAGTGTTGTAAGCAAACACCAGGCTTGCAGCGGCACCCGTCGTACTGAACACCCTGCTTGACACATCTCCAGGAATACTGTAATCCCGTGCAGGGGCATGCATCCCTGCACAAATCGAATCGAATCGAATCGAATCTCAGTTTCAGTTTCAGTCTCAGGAACAAAAAAAAAAAATCGGTTTCCTTTCAGTTTTCAGTGCTAGCTCCCACCCCGTCTATCAAAGACTGAAAGCAGCAACGCCGGCCAGTTCAACAAGCTAGCTACGAGTAATTTAGTAAATTAAGCATGACGCATTGATACAATACATACCATCTTTCAGTGACAGCACAAATGCTGCGATGACGTAGATGAGGCCGAAAACTGTGGAGAATCCCAGCCAAATCCTGAGAGCTGACAGGTAAGGAATTCCGAATGCAAAGAGAGCGCACACAAACCCAGATACTGCTATGCAATAGGGTAGCTTCAGAGCATCGTCATCCCTGAAGAGGACATATGTTGCCTGGATGTGCAAGATCGATCGAAAATTAATAGGCTTGAATCCAAAACCTCCCAAGTTTTTGGTGGTTTTACTTGGCATGGAGTGAGTGGGTGGGTTACTGAGTAGCATACCTTCAAGGCCTGGCCAGCTAATATGATGTATCCAGTGTTGATCATAAAAAGGTTAACATACTGCAGTGCCCATGTAAGTGCGTACATCTTTCTGCCTGCATGGCCATGCATGATAACGAAATTAATTAAGCAGCACAGGAAAGATAAGAGAGCCGATCCATGCCGAAGAGAAACGATGAAAAGGCATTTCCATGTAGACATTATATCCAAATTATGATAACGAGGTAGTACCGACCGTATATGTGGCCTGCAAGGTCTCTGTATCTGATGTGGCGTTTGCCGCCGACTTCATGGAGGCGAGCGAGAAGAGCATTGGCGTACATGGAGATGGCGGCCGCGAGGAGCAGGCCGCAGGTGCCGGCGGCCCAGCCGAGAGGGACCATGAGCGAGCCGGAGTAGCCCAGAATGTACGCACTGTTCACCCCCGTTGTCAGCACGAATCCTACCTGGTACCAAGGATCTGGAACGAAAACAAACAAGCACTGCAATCAATCCACTATTCTGAGATGCTGATGTGCACATTGATTTGAGGGGTTCTGTCTGTGTAGACAGCTAGGACTAGGAGTATAATATGACATGCAATTAACAGTCCCCCTAATTAACCCATGAACATGACACGTGACTCCCCGGTCCACATATATGCATAGAGAATTAGTGCGTACGGATAGGACTATATGGCTAGAATCATATGTAGAACCTCAAGCTCTGAATGATATGGCCCTTGTTGCTACACTATAGCTTATTTTTTGATCAAGGGCAAAGGAAAGGATTGCCTTAATTCCATTCACGGAGAAAGAACAGGAAGGTACAGAGAGAGAATTAGTCTAGTGCTGCACCAATCCAGCGTTAGTCATTCTGGACTTGTAGTCTTCATCAAAAAGTTAAAAGTGGTAGTACTAGTATAGTTGTTCTGTACTGTACACAAGCGGTTGTACCGCAGGTGCAAACAGAGGAAAGATATATGTACAGCTATACATGTACAGCTGAAGTAACAATTTGCTGCAGCATGTGTTATATTAGATCCCTGTCATGGCGATGCAATGCAAGCCTAGCTAGCTAGAAAGGATTTCCGAATTACGAACAATAGGTAACACGCATGCAGTATGTAGGAGAAGAGATGCTAGTTGAATAAGCAAATTAACAGAGAAGGAACGAACGCCGTATAGATAGAATTGCGACCTGCAAATCTAACAAGTAGTGAGATGATAGACAAGATCGAACATGATGTGGGACAGACAGACAGACAGACAGAGTGAGTGAGTGACTGACTGACAGGCATAAGGCCCCAAAATGTATTGATTAATAATGAAAGCTGGAAGAGAGATTGATCTGAGATGCATGCAATGTAGAGAAACGAAGGGGAGGGATCTAGAAGCAAATTTCGGAGGGATCGATGGGATACAGCGAATCGGCCAACATATAGTAGAAGAAGAAGTAGATAGGTACGTACCAGCGCTGATCTGGTGGGCGGTATCATCGGAGGACGTGTCGACGACGGGGTGCTCCGGCTCCGGCTTGTTGCTGGTGTTGGCTGCGCCTGCGCGGCCATGGGGAACGTCGACGACGGCCTTCTCCGCCGCCATGGCCACGGCCGCCCTGAGCTCGAACAGTTAGACGGTTGTTGGAAGGCAGAGGCGCAAAGGAAGGGAGGATAAGGAGGAGGCGGCGGCGCGAGATGGTCGGCACCTTGGCGATCCAACTAGGCGCGGACGTACCGGAGCAGAATAACAGTAGTAGTAGTCCGATCCGAGGGAGGGTATGGAGAATTCAAGTGGAGGAGGAGGAGGAGGAGCTAGAGAAATGGCTAGGCCGCCAAGCCAAAATGCCTTAAATAAAATTCATTCTCACTCGATCAGATTGGTTGCCTGAGCTGAGCCTAGCCTCGCCTCGCCTCGCCTCGCCCTCGTCTCGTTCGGTCCACCCTCCCCATCAGCCAAAAGTAGCATGCGTTCCATGTGCCATCATTACTGTCTCCACTTAACTACTATCATTTGCATTTGCATTTGCATTTGCATTTGCATTTGTTGCTCCTCCACCTATTCCTGTTCCTATACCTATTCCTACACCTACACCTATATGTTCATTTCCTACCATTCACTACTATCTATGTGCAATGCTAATCCTATTCTATTCTATTCTTTTCTTAGGAGGAGGAGGAGGAGGAGAAGAAGAAGAAGAAGAAGAAAGATACATAAATAAAGATAATTGAAAGAGAATAATTCATGAGGTAATATTAATGTAGGTAGCCAATAAAGTTGATAAACCCGGCGCTCTTGTTTTTCATCGGTCATCACATCATCCTTCTATCCCTGTCCCTTCCGTCCATCCCTGTCCCTTTGTGTGTCCATACTCCATGGCTCCGTGCTCATGCAGTCCTAGTCGATACTGCTGCTCTTCCATCCTTGTCACTTCCATCCATCCTTTGCCCCTTTCTTTGTGTCCCCATGCTCGTACACTGAAAGCTACTGCTGCTCTTTGTGATCCACTGAAAGCTACCACTCGACTGGGCTGGGCTGGGCTGGACTTGTAGTAGGATGCAGCACGCAAGACGGAACTTGTCGGCTTGCAAGATCCCAGTGTTTTTATTTTAATTTTTGGCACATAATCAGCTGTGAGCTTAAAACTGGATTTTCTTCCTTTGTTGTTCGGTTTCCTAGAACAGAAGGTCGGCTGATAATGCGGCTTACTGTCGTGCTAAGCATGTTTGCACGCAGAGAGTTTTGCTACAGTGGCTCAACTCGAGTCCTACTTTTCTTGTATCCAGAATGTTTTAAATAAATGAAAGCTCATGCTTTCCCCTAAAAAAAGCTAGCTAGCTGATGATTAACCAAATCCGAATCTCAGCTTCTGCTTTGTAATCGAATATTTGCTAAAAAAATCATCACGCTTTTCGAAAATTGCATCCATCTAGGCCCCTATTGAATCAACGACCTATGGGTTTTGTGTTCGCTTCTTTTATAGAAAACCCCTCGTTGTTTTCGACAATTGCGTTCAGATCATACACATTTGTGACCATCCGATCTAGCGCAAGACGCTGGCCCCGTCGTGAAAAACCCTAGCCTCGAGCCCTGCGCGCCCCAGCCCTCCTCGGTTCATCTGCTCACCTGCCTCACATGGACATCGTTATTATTTTCAAAATCACCATTTGTGTATTTTTTAAGTTTTTTTTTCAAAAAATAGAAATCGGTTAAAAGGGGTTTTCTAATTGCTAACAACAGTTTTATAATTTTAGAAATTGGTTAAAGCTTCATTTTTATTTGAGTTCCTAATAATTGAGTTCCCCAATAATACAAGCACACACACCAAAAATCATAATTTTTGGAGTTGGTTTGCTAATTTTCGAATTTCAAACTTGAATTCTTGAATTATTCAAATCGGAAACGATTTAAAATCCAAAAATCCTTTCTATCCTAAATTCTTTTCGCTCAGCCCGGCCTACCCCTGTTCCGGCCTAGTACAACCTACGCGTCGTCCTCACTTCGCCACTGCCGGGTGGGCCTAGGACCGACTCGCCAGACTTCGTCTTCCACCTTCTGCCTGTCACGCTAGCACGCGCAACACGACAATCGGCGCTGGCCAAGCCGCATCCTCCGTCGCTGCGACTGCGCCCTCGCTTCGCTGTCGCCAGCACCCTGTGGGCCTGCTTGAGCAGTCTCGTCCCTACTAGTGCTTATGCGACGCCACAACACCCTTGACCTGTGAAGAATCTATGAGGAGAGTCCTCGTATCGGCATTAAAACCTGAACTAACCCCTCCTGCCTCCTCACTACTTCACGTCATCTCCATTTCGTCCATTCGGAGTCTCTCCCTCGCTTGGTTGGCCCAGAACACGGTTATCGTTCTCAGCTCCCTTGCGCGCTCCGCCGAGCAAGAACATCCATCCCCAGTGAGCTTTTGCCTTGCCGCCCGCGTCATTTTGTTTCTTTTCACTCTCTGATCACATTACCCCATCTTCCCGCTAAGGACCACCTTCTTCCCCATTTTCTGCCGTAGGGAATTCTCCTTCCCCGGAAAGCCTCTTGCGTGATCGTGAGCATCTTAAGCATCCCTAGAGCACCCTCCTCCTCACTGCACCATTTTGTAGCACCTTCCATTTTGTAGCCCGTGCATCACCACCAAGCCTCTCTTTCTTCTTCTATATCCTTTTGGTCTATTAGACTCATGATGAATACAAATGCTATTCATAATATGGTATCAGAGCAAGGTTAGGGTTTTACATATAGTTTACGGTGTTAAGTATACATTTTGCAAAGTTGAAGGCGTAAAATAAACTTACTCATTCGGAAAATAAAGGGAAGGGAGGGTTGCTTGCAAGGCATTGTAAGGTGGGCCGAAAGTAGGAGCGGATCGAGGCCTGTGAGGGAAGGAATAGAGGCCCGCCCAGAAATAATTCCCTTCCCTTGGCTGGTATGCTGCTGCTTCCTCCAATCGTCGTCTCCTCCAAAGCAGCTTTCCTCCCCTTTCTTGTCGCACGCATCAACCAATCTCAGCCAGAGCCTCACAATTCTTCGATTCAGAGGAGATAGGGTGGGAGAGATGGTGGGCAAAGGAGAGGCTGCGGCTGCGGCGCATCAGCAGCATAAGGAGGAGGAGGAGGAGGAGGAGGGCGAGACGGCGGGCGTGGTGAAGCTGATCAGCGCGGAGGGTTTCGAGTTCGTCGTCGACAAGAAGGCCGCCATGGTCTCCAACACCCTCAGAAACATGCTCACATCACCTGGTTAGTATTCCCCTCCTTTAATTTCTTGCAAGTCTCCCCGATTAGATTCCTCATCTCATTCTCTTCCTCATCCGTCTATCCATTGGTAAACTAACTAATCAATCAAATCTCTTGATGAAATTGGATCTTCAACCAAAAACCAACAAAAAAAGGCGGCTTCTCCGAGACGCGGGAGGGCGAGGTGAGGTTCCCGGAGATCAGCACCCCCATCCTCGAGAAGATCTGCCAGTACTTCTACTGGTCGCTCCACTACTCCAGGTACCATGTTGCCTTTCCCCTTTACCCTCTCTGTGGAGATAGATTCGGATCACCACTAGCTTAATCGCTTAATTCTCATTGCCGTCGATATCCTGACCTAACAATTAATCAGCCCCAATTCTAAGCTTTGTAGAACCAAGGTCATGATCCAATTTAGCTGCCTACCCACTGCGTCCTAGTCACTCTCCTGATTTTTAATCAACTGCTTGTATTCTATGACTAGTACTCTAAAAAATTTTGGATGATTTTCTTAACCAAGCTACAACCCACCACTTCACTACTTACTAGTATAATCTATTCCGTGTTTGACTTTATCTTATTTGCACTGTCTTTCTATATTTTGTTAGAAGCCCTGCTACCTAAATATCCAGAATTAAGGGTGTTAGGCTTGATGATAGCCTAGAGATTTTTCTCCAACAAACTGCAGTTAACCCAACGGAATAGGTTTTATTTCTTCTAGGTGCTTCCAATTGCTTCATTATGGCAAAAGAAACTAAGTAAATGTATCCTAGTGAAAAAGAGGAAATTTTCATCACCTATGTTGCCCCGACACGTGATACCTGTACAGTGATACGGATACGGCGATACTCAATTTCCTAAAAACAAGGATACGTCGATTCGGTGAGTATATATGTATTTAAAATTTTAAAAATGTAAAGAGATTACGAGAGATTGAGACAATGAGATTACCTTGATGAAAATTATGTATTTCTTGCATCCTAGCTAATAGCCATTTTTCGGGCGGTCGAGCTCCTCAATTCCTCCATCCATGCAAATAAATCTTGTAGAGTATCGCCATATCGGTGCAGTATCGTGTACGGAACGGCTGCTCAGCGAAGTATCAGGGTATCATAGTTCATCTTTTGTGTGTGTGTGTGTGGGGCTATCAAAATGTCATGGGACTTTTTCGATGATTTGGAACTTGTGAAGCACGAGACTTTTAGCTTCTAATAACAATACTAGATCTGCATTCAGTACATCATTTCCAGCTTGCTGTTGGCGCACGAGGTTCTTTGTGCAAGTCTGGAAGACATCACAAATCTTTGAAATAACAGTGGTCCAAATGTTTAACATCCACTTTAGATAGCATAGCGTAGAGTATGTAGAGGTACTCAACTTAATTGCGTTAATTCTGTTTCCTCTACCTTGCAATTTCTTTTGCCTTACCTTTTTCATATTTTTTTCTTTCCCATTGGATTAGTGGACTACTGGTCATGCACATTCCTCTTAATTTACTGTTGCTGGTGTTAATTTGAGCTAAATATGATCCTTTGCTGGATAGTTTTGTGGTGACATGGTAAATATTCTAGCTGTGTGTGGAGGCGCATCCTTTGACTTTACGTTGTAAAGGCAAACTTTGTCTTTGGCTCATCCTGTGCGTCCATTTCACAGCAACAGTAGGATTCTTTGGTCCCACCACGGTCCAACACCTGCCCACTAAAAATCAACATTCATCCCAAGTCTTAGTCTTGCCTTTGTTGTGATTACGTCCATTGTGTTCTTCACCTTGTGGTTCTGACCTCTCACTGGTTCTGACCCTACTAATTTTCCCCGTCCCGTCCATCACCCTAGGCCAGATGCAAGCAGCTTCAAGCCTTGACATTGCTCCATCAGATCTTAAATTTTAATTTCACCTTTGGATCTTGCCAGATGGTGGATGCTTCAAGTGGAGCTGTGTGCTTCAAACTAATTTTATATTCCTAAAAAATGGATTTGAGTGTCTTGAATTCTGAGTGATCCTTTTTGCAGCGGCCAGCACGAAGAAATTCATGGCCTTTCTATATGTTGCATCTTCTCTTTTTTCCTCCTCTGTAAACAACATTATTTTCTTGGCATGGATCAATGGCGTGTTGTCATGGTGTGCCCGGCAGGAAGAAGGGAGGAAGGATGGACAGCATGAATGGGAGCAAAGAAGAAGAATGGTGAATATTTTACTGAGCGAAGATGGACAACTACGGAACCAGGAATCTTACTGTTGGTTTGGAATAAACGCACAAGATCTGGCTTAAGGCAAAGTTTGCCTTTACAAGGATAAGTCAGAGGATACACCTCGTGACTCCTAAGCTGTCGAGCTCTGTGATCAACTTTGCCATTTTTGTGTTTAGTTAATATCCATTTGGTTTAGAAACATTAAAAGTTGGGCAGTTTTTTTTCAACTGATCGGTGCTCCTGAAATGGCATAACTGCATAAGTGCATAGCATCGAAAAGAAACCTGGAATGTTTTCTACCTTACAGATGTTGGTTGTGCCTCTTCAATCCTTTGGTTGTGTTTTAAAATTTTCCTGTAATTCCAAGGCAGACTTCTTCTTTAGTTGTTTTGGTTGCCACTTGGCTTATCCTATTTATTATATGGTCGGCATGTTGTAAATTTTTAATTTTGGTACGGGGGATTCAGATGAGGATTTGGATGGTCTCATAGGGCCGCAAGGACTAAATTACATTGTCACCAAATTTTGCAGTGCATCTTTAGATAGCTTGCAGACACCATATCGGTTGACAGGTTTCTTGGTTGAAGATATCACATACCAGTATAATGATAGCGCTCCAAATGTTCACCGCCTAGACTCTAGCTTCTTTCTCTATTGTATGATTAACCAGAATATGCAAGCTTTTAAAGAAAAGACGCGTTATTGGTTGTACCGTAATTCCTTGTTGATAGATATAGTAACATATTTGCGGCATGTCGCAGTTGCTTGTTTGCTGACTGGAAAATTTGTTTTTCTTGTTTGGTTGCAGCGGGAAGGAGACAGCGGAGTTTCCGATCGAGCCTGAGATAACCCTGGAGCTGATGATGGCTGCAAACTATCTCGACACCTGAGGAACTGGAATTGCTGTGCAGCATTTTATTAATGAATGAATGAATCTAGAGTGTAAACTCATTGGACCCCTTGTTTACATCCATGCATCGTACGCTGTTACACAAACTGATGTAAACATTAATTAGAGGAGCTAGTAGACGTGTGCTACACAAACTGATATACATTTGTTTTGTGCAAGTGCTTAATGACAGCAATCGATGGGCATGTTGGAATGATCCAGGCAAGGCAAGGCAAGCATGCTAGGATAATATGGTTTTGTACATACATGTAGATGTATGTGGGATTCTCGTGGTCGGGTCGCATCGCCCAAAAGTGGCCCAGAACTGAAAAAAGGACAAGGAAAAGCCGCCTCGACACTCAAATGAATCGCAGAAAGATCTCTTAAATGAAATGAAATGAAATGAAATGAGTTCCATCCACACTGACTGACAGACACAGAGTGCGACACGAGTCGAACAAGAGGAAGGCCACTGGAGCAGCCAGAAGCAGAGCCAGAGCCAGAGCCAGGCGAGAGAGACGGCAATCTCCCCCATCCGGATCCCCCCTCCCCTTCGCCGCCGGCGAGCCCACAATGGCGCCTTCCGTCCTCGAGTCCGCGTGGGAGGTACCACTCATCACCCATCCAATTCCGCCGCCCTCCATCCTGACAGATCTTCCTTCCTCATCTTGTTGCGGCGGCCTTGCTGGGACGGAATGCAGTGCCTCATCGGAAACTTCAGCGACTTCCAGCTGGCCACCGTGGTCACCTTCCTCCTGCACGAGAGCGTCTTCTTCCTCTCCGGACTCCCCTCCCTCCTCTTCGAGCGCTTCGGACTCTTCGCCAAGTACAAGATCCAGGTCAGCTCTACTACTCCCTCCCATTTCCTTGCCTGCCTCACCACCAACACACACACTCCTCCAGCCCTGCATATATGTTGCCTGCGCGCTGGCCTGGTACTGATTGTTTGTTTGATCCGCCCCCAATCCATCCATCCACTGCCCGTATCAGTTGTTGCGGTTTCCCTTCCCCATCTGTGTGTATCTACCCATCTATGCCTTCGAAATTTTACGACACAAGATAAACAATGGCCGGTTCACAGCAAGGGTAAACGAGATAAGACGGGGATAGCCAAGGGAAAGATGGCGAGACAACTTTCTCCACTTCTTTAGGCTATGAATTGATTCTTCTTTTCTGTTGTTGTTTCACAAAACTCTCTCCAAGATGGCAAGAAAGACAGCGATAACAAGAAAATGACACATATCATTGTTATTTCCAATTGTATGGACCAAACAAGACTAGGCAAACACTCCTTTTCGCTTCCATCTTCGCTTCTGTGTATGCTACGTTCCCACGTAAGAAACCCCTTCTGGCTTTTCTGCCATTAGAGTGGTATGCATTGCGTCCAAATCAAAGCTGCCTATTGAGAGAAAAAGGAAAATAAGCATGTGGATCACTCGGTCAGAGGGCTCTGCTTAATATGTGCCTAGAGACATCGAAAAGCTGATGTGACCCTAGGTCAATAGGCCACGTTATTGCTCCTCACTGCGGATGCGGGAGGTTATATCTCGTTTTCCAAAAAGGAAATTCCAACCTAACAAATCCTTGGAATTTGGAAATGCTCCAATGTTAAGCACTTTGGCCATTAAACTCTTCATCTTTGTCGGTACAAGCAAATGCCTTAACTTGCACTAAATACATGAAGATGTGGAATAGTTGAGATCCAGAGTCAAATCTCTGTGCTAGCAAATCATCAAAAAACATAAATGTTTTCCTAATTACGCTAGAGCTATGTTACAGCTACTAGATGTCAATACTAATCGAACTATCACTAACTCACCTGCACTTTTAATAGAAATGCCCTGCTGCAAATTTAGATATAATCTTAACTGATTTTTCGGCGCTAGAAATAATCTAAACTTGAGGGCCTAACATGTGGACTTTTAGAGTGAACCAGTTTGACAGTGAAATGTCCTCACCAAGCACATTAGTTTTGTATAATATCTTGCCTTGGAGATATATGGTGTTTCGTAACTGCATAACACGGTGTTATATATATTTCCATTGGACCAAATTTATCCCAACACGCTGTTTCTCGATATCATCGAGGAAACTCAGCCTCCATTTGCTTGTGTGGAGCTGTCACGAAATGTTTCTAGGTGGTGCTTGTTTGTTTCTCTTTACAAAGTAAAACATGCATGTGATTCTGTAACTGTAAGAGACCCTGTAATGCTTATGTTTGGTTTCAGTAATTGAGATGGGGTTTATCCTCCTGGCTCTAAAAAACAACTTGCGTTCGATTGGTCTTATCCCAGTTTAGAATGCTCACCTCACAATAGTATCACTTGAGCTGTTGGCGCTATGTCATTCCACGAATCTTTTTGTTGATGTCCAAATCAAATTTAGGTCCTGTTTGGATACAAAGTATTTTTGGATTTTTGATTGAATACCATGGTTTCTGAAAAAAAAACTGTAGTATTAAATACTTTAAGGTGTCTGGATACTACAGAAACTGCAGTTTTATAAACTGTAGTATTACCTCTGGATACTAAAGAAACTGCAGTTTTAACTGTAGTATTACCAATACCATGGTTTTTTTTTTGGAGTTTTAAAAAATCCACTCCTGACCTTTTTTGCCCTTCTAAACCGAGCCACGCCGGTGTGTTTCCGTGCTATCAGTGAGTCTGCTACTCGAGTTGGTTAAGAAAAAAGGTTGCTGGCGGCCGGCGCTCGTGCCACATCCGTATACGAAATGTGACGTGATGAACACGAGATGACCTTTATGAATATAGAAAACTGGGGCTGCGGTGTGTGTTCAAGAGTGGTTCCCATGTGAAATCGGAGATGTAAAAACTAGCTACGATAAAAGTGCATGTTGAAGTGTAGTTCCCATGCACGTATTCAACCTTTACATTTTTCTTAATAATGGCTAGCTCATCTAAAGGATATTTTGTAAAACAAAATACTGTACTGAATACTGCAATTACCAAACGCGTCATAGTTTTTCTCAATATGGCAAAAAACTGTGGTATTCGTAAACTGTAGTATTTCATGCCTTGTACTTTTAAAACTGTGGTTTTCAAAAACTGTGGTATTCGTAAACTGTAGTATTTCATGCCTTGTACTTTTAAAACTGTGGTTTTCAAAAACTGTGGTATTCAAATGCTGTAGCATCCAAACAGCCTGTTAGTTTTTCCAAGAAATCTATCTTGGAGTGTTCCCAGTTTTTAGTGTTCACCTTTAAGTTGAATTTGCTCTCTTTTCTTTTTCTGTGATGGAACATTTGATCTTTTGGAATTATATAATTCTATGAACATTTGTACTTAGTTTGCTACCATATTTGGTTTCCTCAACAAGAAGTGTGTGCATCTTTGCAGAAGAAGAGCAATGCCCCTGCTTACCAAAACAGATGCGTCCAGCGTCTCATTCTGTACCATGTCTGTGTGAATTTGCCTGTCATGATTTTCTCCTATCCCGCCTTCAAATTCATGGGTCTGAGGAGCTCTCTTCCTCTGCCACACTGGTATTCAAATTTAGTTTCCTTTACTCCTTTCTTCCAACTGAAGTTGCTCACCTCCTTTATTGCATTACCAGTATTCTTCTCATCTGAGAATGTAAAAATGAAAGCACCAGGATAACCAAGATTCAAGTTGAAATGAAAATGGTTTAACTTGCTACCTATGTTTATGCAGGACGGTCATTGTATCTCAAGTTCTTTTCTACTTTGTACTCGAGGATTTCATATTCTATTGGGGGCACAGGGCTCTACATACCAAATGGCTATACAAGCATGTCCACAGTGTCCACCACGAGTAAGTGATACTGCCTCATTACCTCTTATTTTATGTATTACATCATTTTGTTATATTCTAATTTTTAACACAATAAATTGTGAGCAGATATGCTACACCATTTGGCTTAACTTCCGAATATGCCCACCCTGCTGAAATTTTGTTCCTGGGATTCGCCACAATTGTTGGTCCTGCCCTGACTGGCCCCCATTTGTTCACTCTATGGCTGTGGATGGTGTTGAGGGTGTTGGAGACAGTTGAAGCTCACAGTGGATACCACTTCCCATGGAGCCCATCAAATTTCCTGCCACTGTATGGAGGGTAAGCAAGCTAGAATTTACAAAAGTGCTATAGGATGGTAGGGGGATTCTATTTGTCTATTCGATGTGTTACATTTAACACTGTTCTGAATTTTCCTTTTGAACAGCTCCAACTTCCATGACTACCATCATCGTGTGCTCTACACCAAGTCTGGGAACTATGCCTCTACTTTTGTTTACATGGACTGGTGAGTATTTGTTTGCCATTGCTGTGTTGAATCATGCATGGTAACCTCCTTCCCTCCCTTGCGTGACAAGCTCTTCATCTTGTGTTAGGCTGTTTGGGACGGATAAGGATTACCGCAAGGCAAAGGCCATCGAGGAGAAAGAAGGGAAGCATTTGTAAATTGTGGAAGCTACTCCTTTTCTTAGTCAACTCATCGAAACGAGTTTTTGATCTGTTGTAGTGGTGATAGCACTGCGTTCATGGGAGGAGATAAGCATCCTAGGCACAGGTATCACCTGAGATGATCGATCCTACCTACAGGTTGATATTTTCTTTTCCCATAATTTACCATCATGATGAGGTCCTGTGTTATCGAGGCCGCCTGCCTATATGATGTCATGAATTAAATTTGATGTGTGCTATTGGGGTTTGTTTGGACGGATATATGCCATGCCAGAAGTAACTATTTGAATCGACAAATTATCAGATTAGTTTTTCAAGTGAAGTAAAAAAACTGAGATGGGATTTGCCGGTTAAATGCTGGTTCTGATTGATTAATTGTGTACTAATTGTCTTGTTTGTTTTGGTAATCGATTCCGCCGGGAGATGGGTTGTTGAGGTCGCGTGGTTGGTATCGATCCTGGGACGTTTCCTTGCAAACTGAGCCCATTATTTGGCATTGCACGTTCAGTCATCCATCATAGTTGAAGGTGCTGTTTTAACCACAGATGCGTGTGAATAGTGGTAAATCATGCCTTCAATTTGCAGCGGGATGATGGATGCAGTGATGTTAAATGAAGAGAAAATTGCACCGTAGATCTCTGAACTTGTGAGATTGTACACTTAGCTCTTTGAACTTACATTTTACCTTTTCAGCCTCCTGAACTTGCGAGGTTGTGTCACTTAGCTTCCTAAACTTAAAAGGTTGTGTCATTCAGCTTCTTGAACTTGCGTTAAAGCGAAGTTCGTTGAATGCAATGCCGGCGATTTCGCCCCCTTCGAGTCCGGTGGATTCGTCGCCGTCCTGTTTCAGCCGTGTTCATCGTTCCTGTCACCTCGTGCCGATAAAAATGGATTATTCGAGCTCGGGAACGTACTGTACTTGCATCTTTGTTGGAGCTTCACCGTCGTAGCTTGCTGCTGCTCTCGCCCTCGCCTCCTTTGAGTCAATCGTGAGATATATATATAGGAAAAATACTTTTTACTCAGAGAGAGAGAGAGAAGTACATTCTCAGTACCAGAGCAGGGCCTCTGAGTCGGACGTGAGAAAGAGAAAAGTGCATTCTTAGTACCAGAGCAGGGACACAATACTTCTCTTACGATGATTTGCCAGCTCAACCTTTTCTGTTAGCAAACGGCTAAATAGACTTCTTATTAGGTAAGTAGCTTAATTCTCTCTCTCATGGTGATTCGTCAGCTCAGTCTTTTCTATTAGCAAACGGCAAATGGACTTCGTGCAAGGTGAGTAGTTTCTACTTTGGCACTGAGAATATACTTCTCTCTCTCATGGCCAATTCAGATGAGGCAAGAACGAGGGTGACAACAAGTTGCGACGGCGAAGATGCAAGTACGGTGTGTTCCCGGACCCGAAGAGTCCTTTTTTATTGGTGTAAGGTGACAGGGACGATAAATACGGTCGGAACAGGACGGCGACGAGTCCATCAGACTCGGAGGGGACGAAGTCGCCGACATCGCATTCGACGAACTCCGCTTTAACGTAAGTTCAGGAAGCTAAGTGACACAACCTCGCAAGTTCAGGAGTATGAGAAAGTAAGATGCAAGTTCAGAAAACTAAATGGTACAACCTTGCAAATTTAGGGAGCTAAGTGGTACAAACTCACAAGTTCAAGGGGCTGAGAAAATAAAATACAAATTCAGAGAGCTAATTAAGTGGTGCAACCTCGTAAGTTCCGATACTACGGTGCAATTTTCTCTTAAATGAATAAACCAAGCAAGACAGAATAACGCCTTGATTTGCATTGCAGCTAGGGAAACATGTTATGATCCTCTGTTTATAGTGGTAGTATATGTCTGTGCACGTAACGTAAGATGTAAAACAATACGCTAGCTAGGTGCTAGCAGGTAGGTAGTAAAGTACTTATAGTTTGGCTGCTATGGCGCGTCCGCCGTCGACGCAGATGACCTGGCCGGTGATGTAGCCGGCGGCGGGCATGCAGAGGAAGGCGACGAGGGCGGCCACCTCGTGGGGCTTGCCGAAGCGGCGCATGGGCACCCGCGACATCTCCATCTCGGCAAGCCTGCGCGCCATGGCCGGGTCGCCGAGCGTGGTGCTGGAGATGTCGGTGTTGTGGATGCCTCCCGGCGCGACGCAGTTGACGCGGATGCCGTGCGGCGCCCACTCGGCGGCGAGGCTCCGTGTGAGCTGGTGCATGGCGCCCTTGGTGAGCGAGTACACCGACAGCGCCGGGTAGGCGATGAAGCCGGCGATGGAGGACATGTGCACCACCACGGCGGAGGCGCCGTTGCTGTTTCGGAGCAGCGGGTGCGCGAGCCGGGTGAGGTGGAAGCAGGGGTCGAGGTTGGTGGCCATGAGGCGGGAGTAGTCCTCCGGCGTGGTGTCGGCGGCCGCCTTGTACAGGGACTGGCCGGCGTTGTTGACGAGGATGTCGAGCCTGCCGTCGAACATGTCGCGGGCCGTGGCGATGAGCCCCTCCCTGTCGCGGCGCACGGAGACGTCGCAGACGGAGGCGGTGATCGAGTGGAGGCCCTTGTCCTGCTGCCAGCGCCGGCGGCAGTCGTCGAGGTCGGCGGCGGTGCGGGAGCAGGTGTGCACCCTGACGCCAAGGCCAGCCAGCTCCTCCACGATCGCGTGCCTGCACAAGCATGAAGCATCCATGGATCCGTACGTTACGTAGAGCATCAGCATGTATGTGCATGTAATTAGTGCGTACGTACGTACCCGATCCCTTTGGTTCCTCCGGTGACGAGCGCCGTCTTGCCGGCCAGGCTCCACCGGAGGCTCAGGCCCATCTCCTCCGCTGCCGCCATCTCAAGGTGCACGGTTCGAGAGTATCTCCCTAGACCCTGCCCCTGCCCCTGCAGTATGTATGTTAAATGCATGCTAGCCTAGCTACATTAGTATAGCATCGGTAATAGAGTTCTCCATGTTTGTGTCGTCGTCGTCGTCGTCGTCACCGCTGATCGATGCGTCGACATCTCGTTGGTCTTAAACATGTTGCTGAGCATGCCTTGCTAGTAGCCAGTATTGGATTCTCCTCCACTCCCCACAACTTGTCCGCTGACAGAGCAGAGATGAGATGGACAGATTCGATGCTCCCTGCTTGTCTGCAGTCTGCACTGCTTGCTTGGTAATTGGGGCCGTATCTCAGAATTTAGGGGCTCCATGCTAAACTTAAAGTCAGGCGATGCAGTTTAGAAAAGATAATTACCAAATCATATATTTTATTTAAAATTTGACCATAAATTAGCGTTGGTTCTCTTTTTCCCCCTTACGCTGTCATAACTAGATTCACCTCCACAATGTTGAAGATATGGCTAAAAACTAAAATAACACCCAAATGCATAAATACAAGAAAGAATAACAATAATAGACATTAAAAATTTAGTAACAAAACTAAGTTTCCAGACTTCTAGTTTAGCAATGCCGAGTGGCTACGAAATGGGTCTATAAAACTAATTGTTGCGGTGTATATAGCCCCGTATGCATACAAAATTACAAATTAGTTGAGTATACAAAGAAACACACAATAAACAGATGAACATAGAGTGGGTTGATTCATATGAATAGTGGTTGTGCGGTAGCAAAAGGGGGAATGAAGAGAACAATATAGAGGTTAGGATAGTGGTAGACATTAGGAGGAAGTTCTAAGGAAGAAGGTATAGAATGGTGTACTTAACTCTATCTCATACCAATATCAACTATAGAGCATTATTTTTTCTTGAAATACTAACAACTAGTAATTGAATATTAGATAAAAATCGGGGCCCTTAACTTTGGGAGGCCCCTGTGCGGTTGAGCACTTTGCTCATGCCCCTGGTACGGACGGTATGTATGTGTGTTTGCGTTGGTGTGCAGCTGACAAAGAGGCCATCTGTAATAGCCAAAAAAATTCACGCATTTGGAATTTTAAAAAAATATGGATTTTTTTTTAGTTTTTTGGAAACATCTTGACGATATTCGAATTTTAGGATTTTATTTTGGAATTAGTTGTCGGGCAATAAAATTTTCAGAAGCCAAAACCCTAGAATCTGGTTTGGGTCGAAAACCATTCGGCCCAGCCCGACTTCTTCTTCTTCTTCTTCTTCTTTTCTCTCCTTTTATTTTCTTTTCTTTTCCTCCTTGCCACCCAGGCCCACTTGCCAGCACCCCCTCCCCGCTCCTTCCTCCTCCTTTGTTCTTCCACGCCAGCAACCCCATCCCTGCACTTGCTCTGTACTCATCGCCTCCACGCACACCTGCTGCATTGGTCATGCACGAAGGTGACGCTTTCCCTCCCCGCACTGCTAATTGCGTCAACAACATCATTGCATCGTCGCTTAGCTGCCAACCCCCATCGCTCAATGGCGCTGCTGCCATGCCGCTGCCAGATCACGTCAACCACCGCTGTCCCGCCGTGCGTCCCGCCCGGCCACCGGTTCCCCATCCCCTTCCGCCTATTTAAGGCCAGCATCGAGCCGCCTCACCCCCACCCTACCATTCCCCCTCTCCCTCTCTTTCACCAGGCGCATTTGCAGAGGAACATGCCGCCTTTGCTTCGGCCGCCGCGCCGCCATCACACTATCGCCATTCTAGTCGCACCGTTGAGCTCCTCCCCCCAAACCACTGCGTCACGTCGCGTTCCACAACCTCACGAACAAAACCCCTCCATCAATTTTGGGATTCCACCACGGGAGCTCGCACCGCGGCCATCTCCCCCAACTCTGACCGAATTTGCCTCCATCAACGCGGTTTCTCCTCCGTTAATCCTCTCGTCGATTCCTCCCCATGGGAGCACCTCCTCACTGCCCTCTACCTCTCCCCACCACTTACTCCCTCTCTCCCCCACCCAGTCACCTCCCCTAGGGTGAGCCAGTGGTTGTAAGCTATTTTACGACTACCCTATATGGTCATAAGTTTTTCTATAACCACCCTATATGGTCGTAAGTTCTTCTACGACCACATACTAATTGTAAGTCCTACTATGATTATGTCATGATCGTAAGTTTTACTACGACCAGGTCATCTACGACCACCCTATGTTCGATAAAACTTACATACATGTAGGCCCAATCAACTAGAGACATTTGTGCGCCGTGTTTAATGCACACAATAGTTAACATGTGCTGTTATTCCTGAGATAACTACACGTATTAAAACCTTTGTCTCTGACATAACTGCAAGACGACGTGGGAGAATGTGTCTCTGACAATAACTACCCTTAAACGTGCGTATTGTATCAAATGACAAGATGCCTCTTGGAGTGAACAACTGTTATCTCTTCATGCACTATATAAGGAGTAAAGTCGGTGGACAGAGGGGAGAGGCGATCAAGCAACGAAAGAGATAGGAGTCATTAGTCTTAGCTTTAGTGACTTCTCTTCTGTAAATGCAATCAATACAGCAAACACAGTAGGGTTATTATTCTATCAGGAGTAGGCCTAAACCCGTATAAAATTGCAGTGTACTTTTCTGTGTGGTTTCGCTCCAGGAAAGCCCCCAGCATTCATTCATAAGATCGATACTAAACCATCAACAAATCCAATATAGTGTTACTGACTTATGATATGGTAGTATGAATAGGTCATCGTATTAATTAGGTCAAGTAATGTGTAAATGCCGACCATTAGTAATATTAACACTAAGGGGTGATAGTGATAAAGTGTTAGCAACAAGTGTGACCCACTAATAGGATAGGCATAAGGTAATAAATCATAGAAACATGCACACAAGTATCCCCTTACAAATCCTTGATTAGGTAAAGTAGCTACTTTAATTAAGGGTTGTCCAGGTTTTGCAATCGTGTCAAAGACACCAGGGACCTAGGCAGTAACTGGTAACCATAATGACATAAGCTCACATATACTTAGGACATAGAATAAGCAAGGGAATGAATGTATATGTATATGCATGTATGTTGACATATGGACCATGCTAGTAGTTGATTAAGAAACTAAGTGTGTCCTCGACATTTAGAGCAAAATGCCAAGTAAAGTGTAGTAGTGATAAACCTTAAGGAAGGTTAGCGATAGCTGTGACCTAGATTCGTGCTAGAGATAGTAATCAAGATAATAGGGTTGATCGCTAAGCAAAGGCTAGTAGGCAAGAGCCATAGATCTTGTAGGGTAGTTATCTACTTAACTAGAAGTAGACGTTAGCAGATGTTAGAGCTAAGGATCAGTCTAGTGTGATAGGTTACTTTAGTGTATGCCAAGCCACACAAGTAATGAAGCTAGCTAAAGATCTCCGCAACGATGAACCAAAACCCGTAGACACCACTGAGGGTATGAGGTTAAAGTCTAAACAATGCTTGGAAGTTCCAGCTATGGCTCATGGAACTTCCTCGATAAATATAAAATCATAGAAGAAATCATTAAAGGAACTAGATCCCATGTATCGGTGAGGCTTATGTCTACCCAGAGCGAACCCCATACTTATGCATAGGTCTCACCTGACTATCATTGAACTTCCTCGATATATAGGAAATAATAATTAAAAAACCATTAGAATAGCTAGGTGTCATGTGTGAGTAGCGGTGGTATGTTTCCAAGTGGATGATAGCAGTGAAGCAACTAAACAGTATCGCCTAGGCTCTAGCTATCATCCATCACTGTTTGCTCCTGGAAAAAGGACAATTCATGGTTTGAAGGTGGATCAGAGGATCCGATCTAGCAAGGTGATCACTCCCATCTAAGTAACCGATGAGGAATATTCCTATACCTATTCTCTCCCTTCCGCTGGAGTCCTCACTCCTCGTACCAGCGGACTTTCCGAGAGTCTGATCCCTCTCGCCCTCACTTCGGATCAAAAGGTTACCTAATCCTAAGTCCAACTATCAACCCAACACCCCACCACTAGACCAAACGAATAGAGTTTGGATTTATCTACTTTGGTCTGAAGTATTTCCTTCATTCCAAATTTTCGTCTGAAGTATTTTCTTTGGATATACTTCGTCTGAAGTATTTCCTTCATCAACTTCTTTTGGATATATTTCGTCTGAAGTATTTCCTTTATCAACTCCATTAAGTAGGTTTAGTTTCATTTGGAATGTTTCTTTCAAGGTGATGTTAGCCATGTTTGCTTTCATTTGAAGTGTTTTATTTGGTTTGAATGTCTTTGAATTTATTGGATTTTATTTGATTATATTCAGGCATTCTTGCGTTCGATTGTAATATGCATAATTAGAAGTCTGAAGCCCAGGAGGGGCAACCGTCCGAGCAGGAGCAAGAACAAGACGAGGTTATCAAAACATTGGGCAAGACAATTATCAGAATATTGAGCAAATCGAGTCAACATTTTAATCATGTTGCACATACTTTTGAAATACAATTATATTATTTTAAATTATAAAATTGCATTGCTACGATTTATACAAATATGTTGGTTTAGCTCATAGTTACTACCTTAATGATAATTGCATATAAACATTCACATCCTTGAACTTGGATACTATTCTTTGTCACCCTAGTAATAATGGTATACATGACTAGTTACTAAGTCCGTATCTAAGTGTCATACTTAGCCTTGCTTAGATACATTGGTATGCAGGCAATGATTCGCCCCAGCATCATTTAAAATTTGAAATTGGATTTGGGCAGTCGAGGTTGAGCCTAGCTGGTATATTGAACTAGAAAAGTGTTTCAAAACAAAAGGATAACCAAAAACGGATTTTGACTTGGGTAGCTGGAAAGCGTGGTGGGTGCGAATAAGAGCATGGAGAGTGGGTATGAGAAAGTACCGCCCAAGTCAATAAAGGATTGAGTTCTTGTACGACTTGTCATGTAAAAATAGTACATCCATAAGTTTATAATGGGTACGACCTGGCTGACTAATTTGTTCATCTTAGTGTAACTTCACCATTGGTGGGTTTGTGGTGTGGGTAGAGGGTAATGAAGCCATAGGAAAACTACACAGCGCAAATGGGAAACCTCCCAGGGGCGAGGCCCAAGGAGGTGATACCTAGCGGATGGGATTACGAAGAGGAGGGGCATTGTAAAGGCCTTGTGATGCCATAGGTGTCAGGGACATTAGAAGTTGATTATCTCTTGTAGGTAAAGTGTGCAAACTCTATAGAGTCTAAAAACTATCTGGATAGCCGTGTCCACAGTTATGGGCAGTGCCGAGAACTTACTTGAATTAGCTTCTATTTTCATAAAATAATTTGTGGGTAGGATGAAAAGATAGGTTGGAGTCCAGAGATTTGAGATGGCTTGGTTGAGAACCAGTGAGAAGTATGGGATGTGACTCGAGAAAGAACATGAGCATTGGGTGGGTGGATCCACTCAATGGTATAGGCGGTTGGAGTCTCCACTAGTATTTTATAACAAAATCAACTTTGTTAAAACCTGTGTTAGTTAAGGATGCTATGTCTCAGGATTTGCTACTACTTAATCTATTTCAATAAGTGGCTTTATGCAAACAAAAAAACAACAAGACATTCCTTTGACCAGCCTTGCACATTATATAACTGCATTCTGTGCTGACTCGTGAGTACAGTTGTTTACTCATGCTTGCTCAATATTATTTTTCAGTAAGTATAGAAGAATAAGGCCATGTCGGCACTTATGAGCATTCATCACGACTGGAAATCAAGAAGGACAATAACTAGGTCGCGGGCCCCAGTCGATTGTCTGTGGGTATATCGTGAGGGTTCCACATGTTGCACTTTAGATTCCGCTTCCACTGCTGTTCTTTGAAAGGTATTTGGCCTGACCGACCATTCTAAAAGATAAAAGCCATAAAGTATATTTATGCTTTTTTATTATTACGCAATAGCTTACATTTTCGTGAGAGGTGTTTGATATCCAATGATGTAACTGTGAGCACTACCTACTGATCCAGGGAGAGGTGCTATGAACACAAAAGATTAAAAATTAAAAATTTGGGGTCGGACACCGTCCGGCTCAACTCGTGTTACATACTACTAGCGCTCCACTTTCCGATCCCTTTGGGTTAGCTTGTTGTTATTTTCAGTTGGGCCTTTATGGTCACCTCTTCAAATCAAATCAATATATAACATGCATGTTGTTTGTATAGAGATTGGTTCGTAGAATTTCGGAAATAATCGTGTGTACTTTGGGACTCTACACCTTTTATTTATAGTGTCAAATATTATAGTCTGAGTCTAACACAACTCTCGACTTGCACATGACTTGAACTTTAATCAAACCCTGAAACTAATTCTTCAGCACTCCTTCTCAAGATGGGCATGAGATAACAATCATGTTCATCTTGTTATATATTACAATACCATTACTAGACTTTACCAAACCTACCATTGACTATATATCTAATACCATCACAAAGACCAAAAGTTGTTCACCACCAATACTACCAGGGATGTCACAAAATCTATCTCTACCATCTACCGGCTGCCCTGACCTTAACCTCATCTTCCTCTACCCACATGCCCCATCCACCCGCAGCCTCTATCACCTCTGCCCACATGCCCCCAGTTCGGCCTCCACCACCTCTACCTCTGCCATAGACCATTACGCTTGACTCCAGTCCTAATCCTCATCAGGACCTCTCCAGCTACACTATCTTCGGCACTCATACCAACACCACCGTACGATACCAATACCACCACTGCCGCCGCTGCTCGACATAGCCTCCACTGGAGCTACCACCAGCTCCTGCTTTGTCATCACCATCGTCGAGCTCATCACTGCCATTGAAATTACCACCATCGTCCAACACTTACCACCACAAACACATCTCTTACTAGTACCAGCACCAACTCCAACGAGCACCTCCGCTACCAACTCCAACATCAACACCACCTTCGAGACCGCCACCAACACCACATCCCCTACTAGTACCAACACCAACTCCAATGAGCACCTTTGCTACCAACGCCAACGTTGACACCACTTTCGAGACCGCCACCAATTCCACCATTAGCACAACCATCAGAGCAACTGCTTAAACAATCTTCTTCCCTTGTTTTATGACACCTCTACTTGCCCTAAAACTCCACCACTAGAATCGTATTATCCATCACAACCTACGTTAGCATCACCACCACCACAACAACACACACCATGCCTCGCAAAAATCTATGCCACACCAGATCTTGTCACACTAGACCACACTAGACCTTGCACACCAGACACACCAGATCCACAAATATCAACCTCCTCCTCTCCAGTCTCTCTCTTATTTCCCTAACACAGCACACGAGGCCTCACAGCCTCTCGATCTACACATCCTAACCACCAAACCATGCCGTATTTCCTTCTCATGATCATGACAACACCTCAATCAGCAACAAACAACAGTGGCTTGACCAACAGTTTTCCTACAGACCAGCAGTTCTTTCCTTCCTCCCTCCTTCCTTTTTTCTTTCTTTCTTCCTCCCGCACGCCTCCTGTTTCTCTCCTTTCCACACCTCTTCTTTTTCTGCCGAGTAGCTCGTAGTTGGTTCCTCTCCCCAGAGCACGTCCTCCTCCACTCGTCTTCCTCTCCTCCGAGTGCAGCATTGGCTCCTCCACCATCGGCCCGAGGGCGCTCCCTTCTCCCCTCCTCCACCGTCGGATCCAGTTCCTCTCCCCTTACTGCATCGCCGACCCAAGCGTCGGATCTCATCGAATCTCTTACCTCCTCAAGTCGCCTCTGCCGCTCCTGCCTTCTCTCCTCCTCTACCTCCTCCGCCTCGATGCCACGACGCGAGGCTCCTCTGTCGTGCCGTCGCCCCAGGCCGTGCGTTGGGCCGCGCCTCCTCATGCCCCTGACTTGCCCGCGCGACCGCAGGGATGACGGGTGCCATTGCGCCCGCGAGGCGCAGTAGCGGCAGGCCTTGCACCAACAAGATGGCACCGCTCGAGCCGAGGAGGGGCGGTGGACTTGCGGCGGCGGATTGGATTTGAGGTGATTTGAGGCGAGTTTGGGGATTAGGGTTAGGCTCTGATACCATGTAGAATTTCGAGAATAGTTGTGATTGTCCATTGGGACCCCACACCTTTTATTTATAGTGTCAAATATTATAGTTCGACTCTAATACAACTCTTGACTTGCACACGACTTGGACTCTTATCAAACCCTAGCAGTAGCTCTCTAAGAGTTGACATCGAATTGGCCATCGTACCTTTTTGGTAGGTTTTAGCAAAAACATGAGTCCCACAGGTGCTAAGAAATCAAAACTGCATGATACAATTGAATTTCTAACCCGCGAATCAAATAACATGCCTTAATATGCACATACATGCATGATTAAATTAGTGGCGATTGAGTTGCTTAAAGGTAGGTCGCGACTTGCGCTCGGACGTACGATCCGAGTGCTAGCGTCGTATGGTCCGAGCGTAGTAGCAGGGATGCAGGGGCGAGCCGAGGCAGCTGGCGACCGGAGGCCGAGCCGACCGGGCGCGGTGCAGGAACCGAGCCAAGGGGGCGCGGGGAGCCAAACATCACCGTGAATCATCATCTCAAAGAACATCATAATAAAAAAAACAAAGCATTTGAAAAAACGCATTGAAAAAATTACAACACCACCATGAATAGTATGCAACACTTTTTTTTTTCTACCAATGCAACTTTTTTTTTCTATAGATGCAATATTTTTTCTCTACATATGCAACATTTCAAAAAATAGTATGCAACATCATGCTCAACGGGATGCAACATTATTCTCAACAAGCCGCAACATCAACATTAGACAATCAAGATTTCAATTGAGATCCCTTTCAACCCTTTCAACTCGATTCATAACATTCAGATCGAAGTTAGGAACTTTAAAAATCAAACCTTCTAGAAACTAGGTGGCAGAGGAGGCACCGTGGCCGGAGCTTGGAGCTGCGTGGCCAGCACGCGACGCTTGGGCATGGCCTCCACCCGCCGCCAGATCCGGAGTGCAGCGCGACGAGGCGCAGTGGCCGGAGCTTGGAGCTGCACGGCCAGCACACGACGCCTGGGCGTGGCCTCTACCCGTCGCTAGATCTGGAGTGCAGCGCGACGAGGCGCAGTCCCCTCGATGATGCGGATGTGAGCGAGCAAATGAGGAGGCAGAGGAAGAGGAGCGGATGAGAGTGGATAGAGATGGAGAAGAATGGGTGGTCGGAAGCATTGGCTTCAGTGGCTCAATAGATAAGGCAGGAGTGGTTGGGAGTAATGCGAATATAACTTAGCTGAGATGACCGGAAGTTCGGCCCAAAGCATTGCCCTTAAAGGTAGCGACGTATATTGTTCTTCGTCCGTGTACATAGATAGATAATCAAGGATCGACAGGATAAGTGACGCCAGGGGGTTCCACACCCAAATATGTAACCGTTACAGGATCAACTGTTTCTCAACATCAGCGACCGTACACAACAAGACACACATATATAGCTTGATGTCATTAACTCGTTCCAGCCGGCACATTATTATTTTTAATTCCTCGCTAGTGCCTTTAGAAATGGAATAGAGAGGGTTAATTATCCGATTTTATAATTGATAGTGGGAATTGGATATGTTTACGATAGCCGAGGGGTAATGAATATGGAGTACATCTGTCTTACGGTCTGCCGCAATAAAATTTTCTTGCGGTCATCTTCTTCACCGTGATTGGTCCCAAAAAAGTTCAACGTACACCTCTGCTCCATGACTATTCTGCCCACACACCCACCTTCGGAGTTGAAGAGAAGTACTTTCGTCTGTGAATCAAAACCTTTCAATTGAGATTTCATAAATAAAAAAAAACAAATTTGGGAACTTTCAAATGAGATTCCAATTCGCACTAAAAGACTTTCAATCTCAAAGATCAAAACCTAGCAGCGCACGAGCACGAGCACGAGCATGGCCTCCCCTTGGTGCTTGTGTGGGTTGAGCATGAAACGATGGTGCCCCAATAGCAGGGGAGTCGTTAGAAGCAGTAGTGCTGGCGCAAAGCTACTATACATGTACAGCTGCTTCCATCCGGACCAGAGCACATGAACGATCTCTATAGTGTAATAATAGAGCAGCTTCAGCTTCCAGGGGGGTTAGGGTTAGTGGTGTGGTCGATCAGACAACAACACAAGAAGAAGAATCTTTGCTTTGCTTCTGCTGCCCGGCAGCTCTCCCCCTGGAGAGAGAGCTGCGCACGGGGCTTAAAGCGAGGAATTTAGGCTTAGCAGCAATTCAGCGAATGGTTTGGAGACAACGCTCTCGAATTACGTGGTTGAAATTAGGAGATGCAAACACAAAATATTTCTATTCCAAGGCAATTTCTAGGAAGAGAAAAAGTTTTATCCGCATTCTCTCAGACTCGGCAGGAACCTACTCCCTGCAGTCTGAAAAGGAATCGGCGCTTTTCCAACATTTCTCGCGCATCCTCAGAACGGCGCGGCAGGCAGGTAGGGAGTTCGTCTGGGAACACATCCGGCCTAACCGGGATTTCTCGGTTCCGTTGAGTGAGTTGGAGCAACCTTTCTCTGAACAAGAATCATTCAAGCGATTCACAGATTGCCACGAGATAAGGCCCCAGGGCCAGATGGTTTTACCGGGAATTTTTACAAGGAAACTTGGGACATCATTAGGCTGGATATATTGGCAGTTTTTAACAAATTCTACAATCTTAACAGAACCCATTTCTCAAAAATAAACATAGCCGACATAGTTCTCCTGCCTAAGAAGGAACATCCGATTGATATATCAGAGTTCAGGCCTATCAACTTGATTCACAGCATGGCCAAGATAATTTCTAAGGTGCTATCCAGCAGGCTTGCCAAACACATGGACATGCTGATCTCTAAGTGTCAGAGCGCCTTCATTAAGACAAGATGCATACAGGACAATTTCCTACACGTTCAAAATCTTGCTCGGTGTTATCACAGATCCAGGACGCCAGCACTCATGATAAAACTGGATATCTCTAAGGCCTTTGACTCTGTCTCTTGGCCTTATTTGCTTGACGCCCTTTATCAATGTGGTTTCGACCCTAGATGGAGAGAATGGATCTCAATGCTTTTGGGTACATCAAACTCTTCTATAATCTTGAACGGGATCAGAGGTCCAAAACTTTGGCATCGGTACGGAGTGCGACAAGGGGGCTCTCTATCTCCATATTTGTTTATCCTAGCGATTGATACCCTACAAGATCTGTTGAACAAGGCTACAGAGAATGGATGGCTGTCCCCGCTTGGGGGAGGGCGGTAAAGGCACGTCTATCTCTCTACGCGGATGATGCCATGATCTTTATGCCGCCTATCAAACAAGATTTGGACAACCTGAAGGAGCTCCTGATCTTATTCGGTGAAGTGACCGGGTTAAAGATCAATTTGGCCAAAAGCGCCATCATACCTATCCAATGCCAAGACCGGGATTTAGACACCATCTTACAGAACTTTCCGGCTCCTAGGAGATGCTTGCCTTGCACTTATCTGGGGCTGCCGCTTTCTCTGCGCAAATTGAGGAAGGTGCACTTTCAGCCACTTGTAGAAAAAATAGATGCAAGGTTGGCGGGTTACAAAAGGAATATGCTATCCCGAGCTGGTAGACTCACTTTGCTCAAGGCGGTCTTCACTTCCATGCCTATATACCATATGACCTTAGCTGATCTCCCGGAATGGACGCGAAAACAGATAGATAAACGGCGCAGATCTTGGTTTTGGAGTGGGCATGAACTTCACACGGGGGGAGGGACATGATGGGTTAATTGGAGCACGGTATGTCGCCCCAAGAAATGGGGTGGTCTCGGACTACTGCACCTCGCCTTCTTTGGTCGCGCGCTACGCTTACGGTGGCTGTGGTATCATTGGAAGGAACCTGACAAATAATGGAACGGTATGCGGCTTCCAATCGACGAGAAGGACCATGAGCTTTTCCGAGTCTCTACCAAAATAATTCTCGGGAACGGGGATAAGGCAAAGTTCTGGAATGATGTGTGGCGAGGGAACACGACTTTAAGAGAAGTGGCCCCCAACCTTTATCGCATAGCGGCCCGGAAGAATAGAACGGTGAAGGAGGCGCTACAGGGAAACTCCTGGATCGCCGACCTTAGACGTAGGATCACCCAGAATCACATTCTAGAATTCGTCAATCTCCACGGAAGAGTCGCGCAGGTGGCACTCTCCCCCGGAATCCCGGATGATATCTCTTGGAGATGGACAGCGGCAGGGATTTACACCGCCAGGTCGGCTTATGAGGCACAGTTCGTGGGCGCTATAGAAAGGCCCTATGTTACCCTCTTCTGGAGCGCTTGGGCACCGCAGAAGTGTAAAATTTTCGCATGGCTCATCGTTCAGGAACGGATTCCAACGGCCGATATTCTAACGGCAAGGCATATACGAAATGATTTCTGGTGCCCTCTTTGCACCGGAAATCCAGAAACAGCAAAGCACCTCATTATCAATTGCGCCTACACAAAGAGGGTGTGGAACGCTATAGCATCCTGGACAACTCGTACTAGTATTCAGCCGATGAATGGGGACTTCCAGGAATCGGTCCTGCAATGGTGGGCACAAACGTCGGAAAAGGAAGTGGCGTCGAGAAGAAAGGGACAAAGCTCCTTAATCACGCTCACCCTATGGCAAATCTGGAAAGAGAGGAATAGACGGATCTTCCACGCCCAAAGAACGGGAGCTCTAGGGTGGTAGCATTAATCAAAGAGGAAGCCCGTGCTTGGATTCTTGGCGGGGCAAACAGTCTGGAGACTTACCTTCCTTCGGGCGACGCGACACTCTCTTAGTTTAGTTTTTTTTCCTTGTTCTCTTTCTCCTCCTCCCCTTTCTCTCCCTTCCCTTTTCTTCTTCTTCTCCTCGTTTCTCTTCTTCCCTGCTAGTTTTCGTCTGTTCCCTGTTTTTTCCGTCTTCGTTCCTTCGTCTTTTTCGTTTTCTTTCTTCTTCCTGCTGTTGAGTCTTTGTAAATTCCAAACTTTGTTTTTTCCTTCTCTTTTAATGCAGTTCGGGCAGTTCTCCTGCCTCGCCTCAAAAAAAAAAAAAAACTAGCTCTGATTAACAAACAGTGGCCTCCCTCTCTGCAGAGAGAAGAAGGGACAAGAGAGAGATCTCATGTCTCAGAAGAAGAGCAAACATCGATCTGTCGGTCATATCCGATGACTCGGCCGATTAGCAGTTGTGCAGAAAAGGATCGATAGTGCCACTCTCAAATCGATATGCGTGCATATATGTACAATGCTTGAAGCAGCTCCTGCTGCTGATTCTTTTCTCCTCTTTCCTTTCCTTTTCTTCAGGCATCACTATGAATGTGAGGCCGGCGCACACAGCAGAGAAATAAAAGCACAGGACAAATATACATCGCGCGACTCCAATGCTAATACCAATAAATGCTAGGGGCGCCACATGACAATGCAGTTTAATTATCTATAATAAGAAAAGAGAAAGAATATTATTGCAGGTACTGAAGAAATCGTTCTAGCCGCCAGCCGGTAGTGTACGTGTGCAATTCTGTCCAATAGCTGGAGCTTAATCAGCTAGTTCTTATTATTTTACAGAACAAGGAAGATATCGGAACGCAGATGAGGAAAAGTGGTGAGAAAAGGAGACCAAAGTTAGCAACAAGACAGACGCACCACGCAAGCATCGACGTTATATATTACTACGGCTCAAGCGACCAGTCGACTAGCTAGCTAGCTTAGTTTGACCTAAATACTCGATCGGCTAGCTAGGAGAAGAAATTAAGGGGCCATTCATTCTAATCACAAGGGCACATGCTAGGCTAGCAAATTAAGGGCCAACGTACAACGACGGTGGTTGAGTAGAGCAAGGTTAACTCATCCAATCTTTTTTTCTTTTTTCTTTGTGGAAATTAAACTCGTCGATCGTGTGATCGTATCATTGTTGCGTGGGAGCAACTAGGCTCGCACTCCTCTCCACCATAGGATCTGACTTACAATGATTGATCTTAGTCATCTGATCCGACGTAACAAAAATCGGTAAGACGTAACAAATATTTAGTAAGCCTGCAATAAAAATCTCCACCCAATGCAATAAATTCTCAACTCGAAGCAACAAGCACGGTTCCTGGGTGCAACAAATAGACATCTTTAAAGCAACAAAAAGTTTACTCCTGTGCAATAAATCAAAAACATAATTGGAACAAAATGCCTCTTGTTGCAATATTTGATGCAACGACATCACAATAATAAAAAAACACTTCATACAACATTTCGAGCCAACTTTTGCAACAAATTGAGCAAATAGATACAATAAAATGTACCCGGACTGCAGCAAACGCTCTGGCGTCACTGCACGTCGGACTTGTGGGTGGTCGTGGGGAACCTCCCGTAGCGGGCGATCACGGCGCCGCCGACTTCGTCCCAGTTCGCCACCCTGAGATTTCCCTTGTGCAGCACCTCCCACTTGTCGCGGTACGCCTCGATGAGGGCCATCGTCTCCTCGTGCGCCCAGCACGGTGGGGGTAGCCTCCACCCGGAGCCCCCTCCTCCCCCTCCAGCACCGCGGCGACGGGCACAGCGAGTAGAAGGAGTTCGGGGGAGAAGATGGCATTGGGCTTGGGCAGCAGGGACGATGAGGACGACATGGCTGGTGGGTCGTTGCGCATCGGGAGTGTCCATAGTAGTTGTTTTCAGCATAAGACCACAACCACCAAACCCTAGTAGCGGCGGCTAGGGTGTAGTTGTTTTCAGCATAAGA
Source organism: Ampelocalamus luodianensis (assembly GCA_036346255.1). NCBI lineage: Eukaryota > Viridiplantae > Streptophyta > Magnoliopsida > Poales > Poaceae > Ampelocalamus > Ampelocalamus luodianensis. The sequence goes on from CM070625.1 coordinate 456,502, forward strand.
CCACAACCACCAAACCCTAGTAGCGGCGGCTAGGGTTTGGTGGTGATGGTGGAGGAGATGGGTCCTTGATGCATCAGGAGTGTCCATAGTAGTTGTTTTTAGCATATAAGAAAGTAGAAACGAGTGGAAGCGATTGAATCGCGACGGGAGGAGCGTCCGATACATGGGCTTCTATCGGACGCACGAGCCGAAGCATTGTCCTTGTTGTATTGGAGCGTTGTATTGTTGGAAAAACTGAAATTAATGTGATTTATGTTCAATTTTTCTTCTGGAAATATATGTCAGATGGGGCATGACTGGATTTATATGTACCGGAAAACAACAAGTTTCGTCTGTCGGAGATATACAACAAACAATGAGATAAATTAAATAAAAAGGATAATCATGTCCAGGTAACGTTACATCAGTATGCCTTGGTAACGAAATGCTGTTTAAACTAGGACCACATACTTATGATTAATTATTAATGGAAAATATTTGAAACGTTTCGATTGAAAATTAATGTAGAGGTCTAGTACAAGTTAATTAACTGTGACATGAAAAGCCAAATTCAGGCCCATCTTTAATTAGTGGTCACTAGTAGGTCCTTCAAATTCAATTCCTAGCAGTAATCAAATACTACCAGCAATATATACTCCATTTCAATATATATACTACATGAACTGTAGGCATATAAAGTACTCTAAACTGTAGACTGTGTGTAAACTACGGTATTATTGGTGCTAGCTAGTCTAATTAGTTAGGTATTGGAATTCAGACGAAAATTTTCACAAGAAAGTCTGAAGATTACCGAATAATGTGCTCATTTATCTAACCAGCACTGAGGTATTCATCGGACATCATCATGTTCTAAAGCTTGGCTCTTGTTTATAATTGGGTGGGAGCACCTCGGATGCCTTTGCCTGTTGAACTGTCAGCTAGGAGTACTGTACATATATCAGTGTCTATTCTTCTTGCACGGCCTCTTCTTCGGAGCAAATTATTGCCTGAATTTCGATATTGGCCATATGTATGGCAATTAAAGCAATTAATCCGGATTCGACGGAGAAACACTACCACCTGGCCGGAGCGGAACACCTGCAGGATACATAGGGGTCGCTAGCTAGCTAGGATTGCCAAACCATGCATTCCAGACAGCCATCAGTGACCAGTTAACACCAAGTACTCCAAAATTTGCCCAGAAGGAACCAAACTCAGACCATGCATATATATTTTGTTCCTCCTTTGTATGAGAGAAATTAAGCTGCCTTAACAGTGGCAAACATTGTTACATACACCTCGGCCACTGTGCACCAATTATAGATGGATTTCTGAACTGAAATCAAAGAAGATAACAAAAAGGTTCATGTACACAGTGCACCCACCACCAATACCTGAACAACAAATAAACTTGATAAGACTTGTTATCGATCTAATCATACATATACAACTGATCTACTTCTCCCTCTTTCTTTTCCTCTTCTCTTCCCTGCAGCCGCTGCTGTCCTCTCCAACTCCAATCATAGGATTCATAGCTACACCCCACTCTTCACACAGGGATGCATGCATCTAGGTAATTGATTCTTGCACATCCAAATACATGCACACAACAAAAGAAAGCCTTCTCCAACTTGGCATATATATGCACCAAGAGGTGATCTTGTTGGTAGCTTTGATCATCTAGTTGCTGCTTAGCTTAATTTCCACCAGTCTAGAAGGCAGTCCACCTAGCTAGCTCCAATCAATCCCATGAACTCCACAGCAATGGAGCAAATAGCCAAGTACTGGGGCATGTGGGGAGCGAGGAGAAGTAGTAGCACTGCTGGCCCCACCATCCCTTGGGCGTACAGCGGCGAGCCGTCGTGGGAGGAGCAGGCGTTCGCACGCGATGCGGCGGCGAACCTCGGCGGCTGCGTGTGGCCGCCGCGCTCCTACTCGTGCAGCTTCTGCCAGCGCGAGTTCCGGTCAGCACAGGCGCTCGGCGGCCACATGAACGTTCACCGCCGCGACCGGGCTCGTCTCCGGCAGTGCTCGTCCCCTGACGACGTCCAGGAAGCGCCCCATGATCATCAACCACACCAAGACACGTTCTTGTACAGGGCAATCTCTAACCCTAGCACTACCACTCGGCCTAGTGTCCCAGCCAAGGGGGATGTGACAAGTAGTAGTACCACTCCTCATTCCTACCTATCAGCCATCAGCAAGGAGAGCAAGAACAAGGTCCTCATGTCGATGCCGATGTCCATACCGGTGAGAGAAGAAGCTATAGATCAGTACGACCACGATTACGAGGAGGAGTCGGGGAGGGCAAAGAGGAGGCGTGTGGATCATCCGTCGGTGGCCCTTCCGATCTTTGTGCGGCCGGTGGCGGCTGCTGCCCCGGCGGCACCATGTGAAGGAGAGGGGCTACAAGGAGTTGTTGATCATGATGCAGAGGTACACAAAACAACCGCAAGCCCTAGCTCTATTTCGCCCCTTGTGGATCGACAAGAAGTAGATCTAGAGCTTAGGCTTGGGACTACTCCACAAGTTACATGACAAGTTTTGAATGCAAAACAGATTAATTCCTTTCTACTTCTGCAAAAATAGTTGTTTGCTCCCCTTAATTTTGTTTTCTTTCTACTTTTCCTTTCCTTTATGGTTTCTCTTGGATCATTTAGTTTTTAGCCAAAGGGCTTGATTACATCTCTCTTCTCCATATCAATTGTTGCAATACATATGCAAGTGTTGTAAAAGAAGCTATACATGAGGGGTTTGTTATGAAGTCTTGTATCTTGCCTAATTGATATTAATTGCTCATACAAGCTTTTTTGTGTAAGTTCATATACATAGTTCCATGGTCAAATTTGAACTTCCTGGTCATTTTGCTGCCTACTTTTTTCCTCTAATTAAAGTTATTTGCGCCTCAATTTGTTGAGTACTGTTAGGTTTTGAGTTTGTTAGTAAGATCATTTTCAGCAAGTACAATACTTCATTAGCCAATTCAATCTCTGGTTATTTATTTGCACCTCATATATATCTGCAAGCTAAACTGGAACTTGAAATTGGTCGGTAAACATATGTTAGCTAATAGTATATATCAACTAGTTAGTCTGATTAGGTTCTCCATTCATTCTTCAAGTAATATATATAATTAATTAATTGGCCAGTCCCCTAAGTCGAGTCTTGATATACATTACACCCTAAATAACTGCAATTATAAAAGCCCCAATCAGAAAAGATTCTATAATTATATACTTTTGTGTACGTCTTTATTAGTTTATTTTTTTGACGTAAATTATTAGTTTATAGCTAGCTTCTTTTATAGCTTAGCCAAAACCACAAGCAGACAGTAGTGAGGACGAACCGACGACGTGATCATCTGTTCTTGTCTTATACATTCCCTATATATGCATCATGTGGGGGCGCAATGCAGCTCATATTCTGATCCCTTTGATATATTATATCGTATCAAGATTATATATAACTCTATATACAAACTTGAGCATTTATGTAATTCAATAATTATAAAATTTATCTTAAATATTACAATTTGTTCACAAATTGTTTTCTTCACAACAAATGTACATCTGATTTTATAAACTGCAAAAGTCCCATGTTAACTCTACATAATTTCATGGTTGATTTGGCCTTCCTAATTAATCTCTCTATCTCCCTTTAATCTCATGTGTGTGTGTATGTGCGCGCGCGTGTGTGTGAGAGAGAACATAAAAATTAGGTGTAAGGAACAACACCAACAGCCATATATGCTGCCATTGTTTTGTCCCTAGTAGATCGACCGAGGGGTGGGGAGATATTGATGAATTCCAAAAGCTCACAAGCATATATTTCTCACTGTCTCATAATACGCCACTGACAAATTCCAGCACAGAGGCTAATAAGCAACACATACTTGCTTGTATCCGATCGATGCTGCCACATGGAATAATTCAATTCAAAACACACTGTGCACTCAGCTCCTCTCCTGCATGGATTCCTCCCACTGCATCTGCATGCATGCCCCAGTGGCAGTCTGGTTTGTTTGGCCATACATGCGCACAAATTCATGCACACATAGATACAACATGCAGCTGCTAGATTCGGATTCTTTGTCATAGTCAACATTGTTCATGTGTACGTGAGGTCGATCTGGTTCTCATGATCAAGCTCAGACTAGAATTCAACTGAGCTTATTCATGCACGATCGATCTCGCGCCAATTTCTCATGCTTGATCCAGCCTTGTATTAATTTCTAGATTGTGGAGTACATGACAATGAGTCAATCACATGCAGAAATCTGTGCCATTTCATTAACATTGACAGATCTGCAGGATCCTCGTCAACATTTTCGAGAACATGATCCTCTTCAACATTAAAACGTATATGACTATACATCCTGATATCCATTAATTTGAATTTATTTATAGGTCTAGCTAGCTCTCAGAATCTTGTAAATCTTTGGCACACTCGCGCTGATCATCGAGCGGCTATCATCCCAATTCTGATGGAAATCCTAGAGCTTAGCAGGAATTTTTCTTCTTTTAGCATTGAGTTTGTCAGGTGTGATGCAAACTTGGCAGCTCATCAGTTAGCTAAGAAAGCATTGCCATCTGTTCCGGGTTGCACTTGTTCGAACCAGGTGCCGGACTTCATGACTATATTTCTGCGCCTTAATATAATGTAGAGCTCTTGTTCTAAAAAAAAAATCCCCAAAACAAATATACCACCGTCACCTAACTGCACATATATGGGATCAATAAGTTGCAATAAAAACTGTAGTAATACACGTACTAATAACCCATATATTTATATGCATATGGGCAGAGGTAGAGCTGGGCCTCAGGCCTCAAGGGCAGTGACTCCAACTCAGAGTTAAAATACTATATGAAATTCTTTTAAAAAAACAAAAAGTAACTTTGGACAAAAATAACTGGGCGGCCTGAGGCTTGGCCCGCGACCAGCTACGCCCCTGCATATGGGCTGATATATCATACTCATCTAGCTCGTTGAAAAAGGAAGGGAATAATCCTTGCACGTTTTGTCGTGTTATCAGATATCGTCGATCATGCACATGTTCCTATATATGCATGGTCCCCGGTCCAGCATATGTAACTCCATCGGCCTATTGTTCACTACTCCATCGAGCCCTAATAGCATTTATAATAGTACGACGTTAGACGTTAGCTGTATGTAAGTCTTACGATATAGAACATGAGATGATGTGGATGACAGAGAGGGGGCATAGAGAATTGGGCTGTCTCATATGCAGTAGTCGATGGTAACACGAGAAAACATATTGTACATAGAGGAGTTATCTATAAAGACAAGTAAAAAAGATAATCTATTATTGAAACTATCTTTAGTGTTGTCTATAGATGATATAGAGGAATAATATAGACAACAGTTGTCTATACCATTTTTCATGCCCTAAACCAACCTCATTATTATTATATGCACATTTGTCATTCCATCCTCCGTTTCATTATCGTGTAGGTAAAACCCTAAGGCTAATTGATTTGGCTGTTTGCTAGCTAGACCAATATATATAGTTTATGCTATAGTTTAACTAGATATAGCTAGCAATAGATGATTATGAGGTTCTGCATGGAGGACTGAATTTTCGCAAGCTTTAGTGAGACCGTGAGACTATGTGGAGGTCATTCCATGGTGTTGATGAGTATTTGACTTTGTTGTGCATGTGTTGTCGAAGTTTGAGTTTGGTTTTAGGAGTTTGCAATTTTAGAGTTGCTGTTAGGTGGCCAGCGGTCTGACCGGCCAAGGGGGGCTGGCTGACCGAGGCTAGGTGGTCTTAATTGAAAATGGAGACTAGATGCAAAACTAGATAGAACTTTGCCGAAATATCAAAATAGGGTGTTTTCAAGATTTGGGAAGTGGTCAGACTGGCCGTTGGTTGGCAGTCAGACCGTCCAAGGGCCGGCGGTCTGACTGGCCATGGCGTTTAGGCACAACTCATGTGCTGAACTTTGAGGGTTGGTCCTAGGAGTTTGGGTTTGGTGCATATGTTTGCATTATACTCTTACAGACTAATATGAGTCAAGTTGTGAAGAACTTGTGGTCGGAAATGGTTGCTTTGTCTATTGTTGTGCAAGTGGCTTGGAGTCAACTATAGTCAACGACGAGGAGGACCAGGACTTAGTTAGGAGAACCAAGGTCCAGAATGGTTGTAGATACCTGGTGAGATAGTTGGACTCAAGCAAGGTGCAAGATAGACAAGAACTATAGAATACAAAGTTTAAGCAAAGACCTTTTGAGGTAAAGTGATGTTTCCAGGAGCGAAACTTTGAAGGTATGCGTTCGTGACTCATCAATTGTGTGAATTGATGATTTGGTGTGTCGTGTAGTGCTAGTAACGGTTTGCTTGATGGTGATGGTTGTAGGACTCTAGAGCTACGTCATGGTGAGGCAGACAGGATCTAGACTAAGCTATGAGAGCTTAGGTCTAGAACGATCAAGGTACCGTCAGAAGATGATTGAGGCTAGCGTGATGGTTACAAGCTGAGAAGACAAGGAACCAGAGTGGGAGCTACTGGTGATAGACATGATAAGCAATGACAAGGTGGACCGAGGCTAGGCTCAGGAGGAGTTGAGGTCCATAACGATCAAGGAAGCCAAGTACGATCATAGTGCATGGTGAGGCATGTGGTGCGCCAAGTGACTTAGGTCCGTTTACAAGTGAGGATGGTTCGGTAGGATCCGAACGTATGAGAGGCTTAATGGCAAGTCATTAGGCATGGATGATAGCGAAGCATTGGTATGCTTCGATGTGAAGGAATCAGGAAATATCGGTAGAGGGGTATTTTAGTAAATTGCTAAATACCGAAAAAGTGGTGGTGTGAAAAACCACTGCGATGTCCTAGGTGGATTAGATCAAGGATACTCCATGGAGGGCAAAACATGATGGCTTTGGCCTAACATAGCTAAAAATGAAGACGACGCTTTGAGAAGCGTGCGTGAGTGAAACCCATTTGTGTGTAGGCTTAACGGGTGTGTATTAGGATTTTCTCTCTAGACCTCGACTCAACTATATAAGGGGGGTGGTGTAGGATTTGCACACCCACCTAAGCCAATGAACTCTAATGTGAAATATGGGGAAAGTGGAGAGAGGAGGCTAGGGTTTGGGAGATGTATTGAGAGAGATGAGAGTACATGTGTGTATGCTGTCCTAGTGGCTTTATCTTCCCAAGAGAGTGTTTGTAAACATTCATCTCTGAAGAAATCAAATTTTCAATTTTGTCCAAGTCTTACTCTCATATGCTCAAGTATTGATTTGTTGATTTGGCTTAGTTTTTGGTGTTGCTTCCTCTCCTCTTGATCTTGCTTTGTACTTGGACGTGTAAGTGATGGATATATCTCTTAGAAACCAGATCCCATCTATCTATATGCTTTCTATTGCAAGTTCTTAAGTTAATTTGCTCGATTTTGGTGGAAGAAATGGTGATTTTAGGGGTTTGCTCTTAAGGACCTTTGGCTTTATTCTTGCTATGATTGAGGGTGCTAGAATGTATGGTAAACCATCCTTAGTCATCTTATTCTCGTATGCTCAAGTATTGATTTGTTGATTTAGTTTTTGGTATTGCTTCCTCTCCTCTTGATCTTGCTTTGTACTTAGGACGTGTAAATGATGGATATATCTCTTGGAGACCAGATCTCATTCATGTAGATACTTTCTATTGCAAGTTCTTAAGTTAATTTGCCCAATTTTGGTGGAAAAATGGTGATTTTAGGGGTTTTACTCTTGAGGACTTTTGGCTTTATTCTTCTGTGCTTGAGGGTGCTAGAATGTGTGGTAAATCATCCTTAGTCATCTTGGATTGATTCCTCTTACAAGCTTCTCTCAATCATTGTTTTCGTATTTGGTCCGATTTTGGTGCAACCTTTACACTCAAACAAAAAAAAAGTCAGAATTTTAGTAATGATCTTTAGGATTTTTTTATTAGAATAGGTTCCTAACATTCTAGAGAAGGTGTGTATTTCAAGTTTGTCCAGTGGAGATTTTGGCGAGTTTTAATCTTCTTGTTGCCTTGTTCTTGTTTGAATGATTCTCTCTCTGATCTTTATAACTCCACATAGTTATTGGAGTGTAAGAACTTTGAACTTCTTATGGCAAAAGATTTTGAAGGGGCCTTTGATTGTATGACACCTATTCAACTCTTTCTACTCACCTTGTCGGTCCAACAGAGACTATGAAGCGATGACATATATGGATGTACCGCATGATGCAAATCCTGCATGTAATATATTTTGTTCAGCTGGATGATCCTAGTTCCGCCACTGCTTACGTATATAGATGCATGCTTTTTTTTGAAGATTTATACGCATGTTAAAGTTGCAGCATTTTGTCAAGACCATGCGCGGTGATAACTTGTGTACTAGCACATATTAGCATCAATATGTTTGTCTTTAATTATTGCGCTATGTCCATTAAATTTGTTTCTTGTGAGGGTAGCTATCATTTTATGAGTTGACCATAACAGGTTTGGTCATCATGCATGTTTCCATGAGCGTACGGTTATTTTCTTGTAGAAGTACACGAATGGATCGGGATCATATGTCGTTGCAACTAGCAATGATAGAGGCGCATAGTGCTATCTGTATTAATGCTTCTCAGCCGTTAGATGGAATGCGGACAGACGAGATCGGTCGCTACATCGCAATCTAAACACAGTGTGGTACAATATTCTATCTACATTGTTTTGTACAATGACTTGCTTCAGTAAAATCCTGTAGTACGAGGCAAAGCGTTGTTGGTATAACTGAAATCATCGTTCACACAGACAGTGATCCGGATCCATATATGAATGGACGCCAAATATTTCCTTGCTTTCTTGTAGAAGTACATGAATGGACCCAAATATTTCCTTGCGACAAACTAGATATCTAGCTAGCTAGGTAGGTAGGTGTATGTGCTCCATGCATGCATGCTTCATGCTTGGATCTACCGACCAGTTTATTTTTTTTAGAGAAAGATCTACCGACCAGTAAATGGTGTTCCTTTGACATATTAACATTTCTTTGGAATTGCTAAACTGTACTCAAGTATTTTTTTTAGAGAATATGTCAAATTTCTAGCTGTTGGTTTTACACCCTGATTCATGCTCTGACGCACCTCCATCTCCGTCCCTCGTGAAGATCCGGCGAGGCTTAGGGTGATCAAGTTCATCAGGTTAGGGTTTTGGGAGGGAGGGGTGGAGGAGGCCCGACGGTGGCACCACCGGCCGTGGGCATGGAGGAGAGCGTTGGAAGCTGCGACAAGTAGGATGACAAGATCTCGAGAGTGGTGAGTCATGGGGCGACAACAGGGGGATCCGGCGTCAGAAGTAGACGCGGGGTAGAGGAGGAGTTATATAGGTGGCGCTGATAGCCATGTTGAAACTCAAGAGGCGGTACCGGCGGCAGAGGTGGCTCGAGGGTCGGCCTCGTCAGCATCGAGGGCTACGATGGGGCAGAGTAGATTCGGGAGCAAAAGGTGGGCGATTGGATCATGGGGGAGGTGTGGATTTGATCGATGACCCAAAGTTGGACTAAAATCGTTTAAATTTTTGTTTGAATCAAAATCTCTTAAATATTAAGGCCCTGTTTGGTATAACTCCTACTCCTAGCTTCTCAGTAGGATCAGGAGGAGCTGAGCCAAACACCCATAGCTCCAAAAAAATGGATTCTCAGAGCAACCAGAATCGAGAGCAATTTTGTACTAGCAGCTAGGAGCGACAAACAGATGAATATTACCCGCATTTTGCCATCCACTCACCCCTTCTGCTCCCGCATGGCTGCACCAATCCCTTCCCCATTTGCATTTCTTGGCGCACGGAGGAGTCCGGCACGGGCGACCACGTGAGGTTAGCGAGGTCCGCTACTCCGACGACCACGGCGAACACCAGCAACCACAGCGATGTTGGTGGCTTCCCCGGACTTCTCTCATCCCCTTAAGGTCAGCATCCACCACTGCCCTTAACCCTATCTCCTCCCTCCACATAAAAACCCTAACCGCTGCCACCCTCAGCCCTTGCCCCCGCCGGGCCTTCAAACTCCGCCACCGTCGCCCTTCTTCTCAGCCGCCGTCGTCGCCCTTATTAGCGGCCATTATTCAGTCAAAACGCCCTTCTTCCCCACCTTCTTCGCCGTCGCCGTTTCCCGAGGACCACCGACTGGTTCCTGTGAAGTTAAGGTCTCTATCCGGTCGTCCTCCTTGCCCTCCCTACTCCTCCCTTGTCCTCCTAGATTCATATCTATATTGGCTCTTTACATTTTCTTTGTATGTCTCTTTTCCTCCCTTTCATTTCTTGTTTGAACGAATGATTCTGCTGGTTGAGATGTAAAGTTTGTGGCCTAGAAATCCACATGTATTTTAGTTGGTTGAGATGCAAATTGCAGATGCTTGCATATCACATTGTTTCCATAGCATCATGGTACTTTCTGAGTAACTAAAATGTTGTTGCCCATGGAGTAATGTGAGAGGTAAAGTCGATTGATGTGCTTGAAGAATTCTATGAAATTGTGAATGTTTTGTTTGGTTTTATGCTTATGTGAATTTGTGGAATTTTTTTCATGCTTTTGTGTATATCTGTATTGTATGTGTGGTGCTCGATGTTCTTGGTGGGAGAGAAGTGATTAAGCACTGAGGTTGAGTGAATGTATAGATCTCTATATTCAGAAGCGGGAACTTCTTTGTTTTTGCTAGAGGAAACCTGAACTACAATTATGGTGAAGCACTCAGAGAGGATGACTCTGTTGTTAGTTCTTGGTATTATGTAGACATTTGTATTGTCAGCCGATTATGTTCGACATTTGTATTGTTCTTGGTATTCTGTAGTATCATATTTATTGGAATTGTTCTGTTCTTTTGTCGGAAACTCAGATGGTGGTGCCTGGGCTCTGTTTGGTTTCATGCATCCTGAACTCTGTATTTGATTATAGGTAGACTTCAAATGGCATTGATGGCCAACTCTAGTCTGTGATTGATGATTTGTTTGGATGATAATTTAGAAGTGTTCTGCAGCATTGAAGTATGCACTATTGTTTAGTCGTTTTATTTATCTTGAGAGATTTCAGATGGCTGATAATATTGAGTGGAACGACGAGAACACTAGGATAGTGTGTGAATTATTCATTGAACAAGTAGATGCGGGCAATCGCTCGAATACCCATTTGAACAACCCAAAGCAATCTCAAGCTTCATCTATCGCAGCGTGAACAATACAAAATTTGATTATACACAATCAATGGTTGTGCGTCAATTCGTTATTTGCCAATAGTTGTACTCAATCATGAAGTGTAATTGCAATGTAACCTAGCAATGTGTACAAATACAATGTATATACATTCATATGGTCCATACAAATTTAGGGAAAATTCTAGAATTTGTGTACAAATACATAAGAGAAAGACGCAAATACAATTGAAGTATTACAACCAGAGGTAACATGATCTATTTGCCTCAAATTCTCCCTCATGTGGTTTTAGAGCCAACCTATACCAGTCAAACACTTTCTTGAGACAACTCCAGATTCTTAGAGAATCAAAAGTAGAACCTGAAAAGTAGGAATATGAAACTCTACCAAATAGGGCATAAGTTGACAATCCTTTTGGGATCCAAGCTTGGATGGGTGTAGCCCATGTACGGAACTGCATGCAAACTAGCAGAGCAGTATAGTATAGTAAATAGTGCGGCCCACGCACGAGTTAATTTAGGAGCGTGCGGCCCAGGTTCAAAGCCCAAATTAAGCTAGAGTCTTATTCAATTCGTTGCAACTCGACACGACACGATTCGATTCGAGAGAAGAGTTTTGAAGTTTCCCGAACAAATTCGCGACGAACAAGAGCGAGCGTGTTATTTAGAGCTCACGAATTATTATTATTATTATTATTATTATTATTATTATTATTATTATTATTATTATTGTGGTGGTGCGCGCAAACAAAGTTGAGATGGATGGAGAGGTTCATCAAGTTTTAATTCCTGAGAGGAACAAACCAAACGAGTGTGCGACGGATCCATGCAACAACAAACAACACAAGCAAGGTAGCTCTCTAGATATTTCTTTCATGCATGAACGAAGAATGTATTTGAAACAAGGGATCGGAGCAGTACGTATATATTACCAATGATGCACGCTACAGCATGTATGTATTGCTTGGGTTGGGTTGGGTATCCGACAAAACAGCGACAGCCAAGTATTTAGTACATGTGATGCAACCGCAAGCGCGAGCTTAATTAGTGTTGAACTGTAAACGAATTGTCCATCTTTCCTTCTTATCAGCTTAAGCTTTTAGATGAGTTGATTGGTGCGTGAAATCCAGTATGATTGGATGGGTGCATGTATGTATGGTTGTCCGTATGGTTAATGGATGGACGGACAGATGGATGCATCGGGAGGCTGACGATGGAGTATGCTCCTGTCCTGTGCGTGGTGCCGAACCCAACCCAATCCTCAGCGTGTGGCTCCCGGGGGACCTCCAACCAACCTCGTCCACAGATACATCAATCACCCTCATCGTAGTCATGGATCGCAGTAGCTTATTAGGAACCCAGGCAATAATTAGCTCCATCGCTAGGATTAATTGGAGCAGGCCTAGCTCTTGCTTAATCTCTCTCTTGTCGTCTAATTACGCGGGCTTAATTGCACGCTAGCTCTAGAAGCGTCGCGCACACTGCAGTAGGCAGGCGATCTATCTGATCTAGCTTGGATCGCCGTGTGCAACTATATAAGGCGCTTAGCCTGTCATGGTTAATTTGCATCGGCACCCGTACCTGATATACTACTCCAGATCCAGATCGATCATCCATCAGTGGTCTAGCTAGCTCTCAGCCTCTGATCGAGCGAGCGGCGGTGATCGATCAGCTGAGCTCAGCTTGCACACACGCACATATACACAGTAGCTATCAGATTCAGACAGCAGCTGCAGGCGGAGAGAAGACGACGACGACGACGATGGCTGCTGCCTTCTCCTCCACCGTTGGAGCCCCGGTACGTGCCTACTTCAATTCCCGCACCGCACCGCACCGCACCTAGCTACAGCCTGCCTTATTTCACCTACGTACCTTAATTACCTAGCCAGCTACTGGGCTGGCCGGCCGGATTTATTACTATCTCGTCTACCTTAATTAAGTTACTACCGGTGTTAATTTCAATATATACTACTTGTCAAGCTTAACAATACCGATGTAAAAATAGGACATAAGCTTGTAGTATGCGCAAGAGGATAAGAAAAATAAGATTGAGTAGCTACAGTTCAGGGGGGCAATACCCAATAAGAAAGAAATCAAACAAACTCACAAATTGAGTAAATTAAGCTGGTATGATGAGATAGTGGCTATCTATTCGTAGGTAACTGAAATTTTAATAAGCATAAGCTACATGTTTTATCCATTGAATTAATATTCAATCATATGACACAATCAATCTCTACATAAATCTAATGGTCATAAAAATAGCTTAAACTTAACAAAATTTCAGACGACTTAGAAATAGCAAATCCGCTATTTTTAAGTTTTAGTGACGATATTCTCTCTTTTTTTAGAAAACGGCAAGCTGCCATTATTGCATTAAAGAAGGAGTAAACAGAACCGTAATGTCAGTTTTCCTGCGTAAGAAAACGTAAAACAGAGGACAAAACAAAGGAACAAAGAAACGCGCGAGGGGTCTGCTCTGACGGTGCACCTGGGAAGCGAAGCGCCCCTTCCACGCTGGGCTGAAAGAGATCTGCTAGATCAGACTTCCTAAGAGCCTAAAATTTAAAAGGCGACGTATGCTAGATCCTCTAAATCAAATGGCTGGCTAAATTAAATTACTAGGCATTAGCTTATGGTCCTATATATGCAAGCAAATGCAGTACCGTGCACAATCAAAATCCGACATGCACCGTCACGATCGATTCCTACAGAGAATCAACAACATATATATACATGTATGTACATGACATGCAGGCGTCCACGCCGAGCAGCTTCCTTGGGAATAAGCTCAAGAAGACCTCGGCCGTGAAGTGCTACCATGGCAGGCAGCCCAACCTCAACAGCAGGTTCGTCAGAGTCATGGCGGCCAAGGATCTGGACGAGGGGAAGCAGACGGACCAGGACAGGTGGAAGGGCCTCGCCTACGACATCTCCGACGACCAGCAGGACATCACCAGGGGCAAGGGCCTAGTCGACACCCTCTTCCAGGCGCCCATGGGCGACGGCACACACGAGGCAGTGCTCAGCTCCTACGAGTACATCAGCCAGGGCCTCAGACAGTAAGCATTATGTTGTGCTACCATACCATATATGTACAAGGAGAAACAGTCTCAATTAGTAACAGTGTTGTGCATACTTACTGATCTGAACTGAACAAATCTACATGCATCCTGCAGGTACAACTTCGACAACACTATGGGAGGTTTCTACATTGCCCCGGCCTTCATGGACAAGCTTGTTGTTCACATCGCCAAGAACTTCATGACCCTGCCAAACATCAAGGTAATAATTCTATCTTATCTATCTATTATTCTTATCTTATTAAACTAATAAAAAATAAGTCACCACGTTCGCTCTCAATGCCTATAAACTTTCACGTTAATCGGTAGAAAAAAAAAACACCGTCATTGTGGTGGGTCCAGATTATAACAGTCTAGATTAAAAGAAAGAGTCCATGTCAAATACAATACAAAATATCTAAAATTTGGAATTAAAATAATATAAAATTAGCAACTTGATTTCGATACAAATTCCCAAGTAAAATCCCTAAATAATTGTAATTCGGAATAAAATTTTGAAATTACATTTGAACATGAATTCCAATAAAAAATAACTAAAATTCGAAATAAAAAATAAAATAAAATATGCAATTTAATTTCTATACGAATTCCATAGTAAAAATCCATAAATAAAAAATTAAAATAAAATAAATAAAATTAGCAATTGGACTTGTATACAAACTCTAATAAAAACAACTAAAATTTGGAATAAAAAATAAAATAAAATTAGCAATTTGATTTCATTCGAGTTCCTAAGTAAAATCTCTAAATAAAAGTAATTCGGAATAAAACTAAACAAAAAAAAAGCAATTGGATTTGCATATGAAGTCCAACAAAAAAATAAATGAAATTCAGACTAAAATCAGTATTAACAATTAGATTTGCATATGAATTCCTTAGTAAAATCCTTAAGTAACAAAATTTTGTAATAAATTAAATAAATAAAATTGGATTGTATATGCACTCCAATGAAAACATAATGAAAATTTGGAATAAATAAAATTAGTAATTTCATTTTGGACGAATTCTAAAGTAAAATCCCTAAATAATTGTAATTCGGAATAAAAATTAAAGAAAAAAAATAGAATTTGGCTTTGTATACTAATTCCCACTAGAAATAATTGAAATCGTAACAAAAAGGAAATAAATTATGCGGGTTGATTTCCATACGAATTCCCACCACCGGAGGTGTCCCCGGCAGGGATTGGCAACGGTTGCACATATATTCGCAAATAGCCTACAATATACTAAATATATTCTCAAGCATCTAAGGTATATCATTATACTATAAACTTTAAAACAAATTTAGTCGTGCAAATGTGCAGGCCACCCTACTAGTTAATATTTAAAATGGCTCAGTTTCAGTTAACCCTGAAGCTTTTCTTTCACTGAGCAGGTACACTGCCAGCTTTTCAGAATTGTTGTTTGACAAGTTGATCATGAACTGATTCATAAAGCTTGTCTATCCTAGTGAATAAGGAAAGGCAGCGAGCTAAACCACAAATGATGTCTCCCTTGCCACATACATACTCTGTTTATAACTTTGATCACTAGGCGAATTGACTAGTAGCTACACAAAGGATATCTTGGTACAAAATATAATAAATGCTATTATGGAAACACTTTGGATGAACAATCTACCAAAACTATTTTCATATCACTAATCTAGATGTTTTACCTATATCAGTAGTAAAAGTTTTCTGACAGAGAAAAACACCAACCATCGTAGCTACAAATTAGATAATAAAGAAAGGGAGATCCTGGAAGGGGTGAAACCCGAGATACTCAAAAATGGGGAAACGGTACTGATATGAGTAAATGTGTCTTTTTTTATTCCCAATAATCCTCTCCTCTCCACAATGGAAGGATGGGCTATTTATAGCGTTACATCGGGTATAAGATATTACAATGCTACCCCTAAAAGGCCTTATGACTAGGGTTTCTCTGTCTTTGCACCCTTATATGCGTAGTCTTGGTGCACAATGGACCTTCATGGACCTTGTCCATCACGTCTTTACTCCTGGTCCACAGATAGCCTTAACTCTCTTCGATCCATGCGAGCGGACCCGGAGCGAAGGCTTCCTAAATCCTATTCGCTCCATACGAGGTGGCCCTAGAGTGAAGCCTTCCTGGACTCCATTCGCTCCAGGGTCTGTTCCAAGCTTCATCCAAGGCTGTTGTGTCGGTCTTTCTGCACCCTTCACTTCATACGAAGGGGTACCTAGTATGCTTCGACTGGTTCGAGGGGTGCCTTTGTTTGTAGTCTTCGCTAGGTTGGTGGGGCCGATGGGTCACCCTAGGACACCCACTTAAGCCCTAGATCAGAATCCTGGAGAGCAGTTAGTTTATCTAAGCCTTCCATGCTCCATATCACTTGAAGGCTTCTAAACTTGTGTACTGACAATGAAAAATGGTCAGGTGCCACTCATCTTGGGTATCTGGGGAGGCAAGGGTCAAGGGAAGTCCTTCCAATGTGAGCTTGTCTTCGCCAAGATGGGCATCAGGTAAGCTAGAGCTAGCTAGCTGTTCCTATATATTCCTCTGTTCGATCTCGCAATTAATGTACTACACTAGTACGATATTTGCGTATATATAATATATGGAGCCAAATCTCTGACAGCCAGCCAAACTAATGCAATGCAGCCCCATCATGATGAGCGCCGGAGAGCTGGAGAGCGGCAACGCCGGTGAGCCCGCGAAGCTGATCCGGCAGCGTTACCGCGAGGCGGCGGACATCATCCGCAAGGGGAAGATGTGCTGCCTGTTCATCAACGACCTGGACGCCGGCGCGGGGCGCATGGGCGGGACGACGCAGTACACGGTGAACAACCAGATGGTGAACGCGACGCTGATGAACATCGCGGACAACCCCACCAACGTGCAGCTCCCGGGGCAGTACAACAAGGTGGAGAACCCGCGCGTGCCCATCATCGTCACCGGCAACGACTTCTCGACGCTGTACGCGCCGCTGATCCGCGACGGGCGCATGGAGAAGTTCTACTGGGCGCCGACGCGCGAGGACCGCATCGGCGTGTGCAAGGGCATCTTCCGCACCGACAGCGTCCCCGACGAGGCCATCGTGAAGCTGGTCGACACCTTCCCGGGGCAGTCCATCGACTTCTTCGGCGCTCTGCGTGCGCGGGTGTACGACGACGAGGTGCGGCGGTGGGTCGCGGAGGTGGGCGTGGAGAACATCGGGAAGCGGCTCGTCAACTCGCGCGAGGGCCCGCCGACGTTCGAGCAGCCCAAGATGACGCTGGAGAAGCTCATGGAATACGGGCACATGCTTGTGCGGGAGCAGGAGAACGTCAAGCGCGTCCAGCTCGCCGACAAGTACCTCAGCGAGGCCGCGCTCGGCGACGCCAACGACGACGCCATGAAGACGGGGTCATTCTACGGCAAGGCAGCGCAGCAGGTGGGCGTCCCCGTCCCCGAGGGGTGCACCGACCAGAATGCCGCCAACTACGACCCCACCGCAAGGAGCGACGACGGCAGCTGCGTCTACAACTAATTAAACCAGAATCAAATCAAATCGGCTGGATGGACGATTTGAGTTGCTTGTACGTACGAGTACGATGCGATCGACTGCGTTGTTAGCAAGATGCATGCATGCATGCTTCATCCACCCTCTATATTGTTAAGCTGCACTAGATGCATGCCAGAATTGGAATTTGGATTGGATCCATCGATTCGAATCCACTGAAACCTTTTTTATCACCGAGTCATCACTGCACAGGTAATTATTAATCGAGTTATATATGCTATATATTGCCTGTAATTAAATTGTTTGCCACTTCATTTTGTTGGGTTGATCTCGGCTAACGGAACCCCGAGATTCCAGGGAGACCTCGTCTTCCCTCGCGCCATGATCGGAGGCGCGGCCAACTGACTTTTGGTTCGGGTCCCGCTCACCTAGCGTCATAAGAACAAAAGGGGCTCGGCAGGCCATTGACTGTTGGAACAAACCCAGGCAAAAACTTGGATTTTGCACGCTGCAACAACAGAACCAAGAAGAACAGACGCGATACAGGATTTTTGTGCTGCACTGCAGCTTTTCTCTTTATTTATTGCTTTACTCTTACATAGCTAGCTCTGGTTGCTTCTTCACGTTCTTTCTTCTTACTAGTTACATGCTTATAAAGACTATGTATACGACGGCACGTCGGACTCGAACTTCGACATGAAGCCGACTCGGATCTGACCAGTATGCATACACGAACTCGAAACTAAACTTAGAAATTAATACAAAGATTACCTAACAATCACTCCTAATCTTTGTATACTTATATTTTGTGTCTTTGCCAGTTGGACACAACTTCAACATGGCTCCACACACTTAGCGAAGACGGTGGCACAACTCAAACACGTCTTGGGCTCCAAGTTGGACACAACTTCAACTTGGCTCACACTTACTTGTCCGAAGACGGTGGTACAACTCGAACACGTCTTGGACTCTTACTCATTGAGGCAGTCGGTCTCAACTACGACTTGCACCCCAACTCGTACTCGGACTTCAAGTTGGTCACAACTTCAACTTGAGTAACACGGACTTGACTCAGACACGACACATCTTCTCAACGTCCCTCGCCTTCGCCTTTCAATGAACAACGGCATGATGCACCATCGTCTTCAACGTCTTCCACACAACTATGGCCGTCTCTTTTCGACCCGGTAGGAAGGCGTTTCCTCGAGATACCTCCATAGATAGCCGCCAATGCCATCGATCTTTGCGCACATAGACGTTGCCTCGTCACCGGTGACACAACTTCCGAGAACGCGACATAATCTTAGGCACAAATCAAAAACTCAGTCTCCTCCTCGTCACGAAGCCGCATGCACCGTACAGTGTATCGGTCTCGCCGCCGCGCACTCCCACCGTATATGCCACCCCGGGAGTCGAGATCATCCTCCCGGGAACAACTAGGTATTGAACTCAGTAGCTCGATACCAATTGTTGGAACAAACCCAGCAAAACTTGGATTTTGCACGCTGCAACAATGAACCAAGAAGAACAGACGCGATCAGATTTTTGTGCTTTCTGCTCGCACTTTTCTCTTTATTTATTGCTTTACTCTTACATAGCTAGCTCGGTTGCTTCTTCACGTTCTTTCTTCTTACTAGTTACATGCTTATAAAGACTATGTATCGACGGCGCGTCGGACTCGAACTCGGCATGAAGCCGACTTCGGATCTGACGGTATGCATACGAACTCGAAACTAAACTTAGAAATTAATACAAAGATTACCTAACATTGACCGACGTCGTTCTTGGCTACAAAACCCGCACAAATCCGATCTATTTCGAGCGCTAAGGTGGACGAAGACCGGAGCCGTCGTCACCCTCGACTCGCCGCCTCGTCCACGACCACCTCTACGACGCCGACCGTAATCGCTACCCGTCGGCTCTACTCGACACATCTACACCAACTCATCACCACCCTCATGGCGTCTTCAAGTTCGGGTAAGCATTGACGCTTCCGCTCTAATGTTTTAGTCTAGGTGTTCTTGATCTGGAGCTAGGGTTCATGTCATTAGATCATGATTAGCATTAGATAAACGCCTACATTTGGTATCAGAGCACCCCTAGTTCATCTTGAACCCAAAATTAGTCAAATCCGAACTTGATTTTGCCCGGATCTATTGATTAAAGTTTTAGATCTAAAGTTTAGAGGTTCGGATCTAAGGATTAGTGTCCGGATCTAATGTTTTATGGCCCGATTTTAGCATGTAGAAGGAGAGGACTTCGATTTTGAGGAACCCTAAGAAATCCCGAGCCAACTAAACCCAAATCGGAACCTCCCGAAGTCCTTTTCCCCAAATCAGACCCCCCAAAATCGAAACCCTAAGAAATGATGCGGCGAAAGCCTACCTTTGGAGTCGCCGGAGTCTCTTGGCCTCGGCGCCACCGTAGCTCACTCGGCGGCGTGTGCGCAACCTCAGTCACACACACCGCCGCCGGCGAGAGCTGCAAAGGCCGCCTCAGCGCCGCCACATCGATGCTCCGCATGCTTCGCGTTCGTTCGCTGGCGCGTGCGCCTCAAGCCGTCACCACGCGCGCCTCGCAGCGTGGCGCGCTGCGCTCGTGTTTTTCGCGAGGAGGATGAGAAAATGCGTTAGGGTTAGGGTTTTTGGATCCTTTTGTATCGCTCGGGAAGATCGCCAGCCGTCCAATTAGATCCAACGATCGCGTTTTCACAGGCCGGCGCAAGGCGTTGGCCTGGATGCTTTTCGGCCGTTCAATCAAGATCTGGTGGCGCGTGTGGTTTTCGGGCTGGCAGAGGAAAGATGGGCCGCGTGCACGTGTTTGGGCCACGTGTGTTTTGGGCCGAATGTCTTTAGAAGCCTGAAACAGTGGGCTTTTCTTTTTCTTTTATTTTCAGTGCATTTTCTTATGATTAAGTCTATTTTTTGTGCACTGTTTTAATTATTGTTTTGTTGCCCAAATTATGATATATCATGAATAATGTATTATTACCCAATATTATGCTTAGTCTCTGATTAAAATTGAACCAACGAGATATTTTAATTAGAGATTTTACATTTTATGTTTTGGCATTAGGTATGCATATGATTACATTCTAACCAAAGTTGATTGTAGTCGTGTGTCGTCATATTAATTGTTTAGTCCTTTTTTCATTTTCTACCCAACGGTGATGTGAATTAGGACTATAGTTTTTTCATGTTATTAATCAGACCAACGTAGGATTTTGCATGCAACATATTCTTATGTTGTTACTAATTTATGCCCTGTATTTTGGTATTCAGCAATAAATGCATCAAATGTCGCTGCCACAATCGACAACATTGAGCAGCTTATGGGGAGCAATTTTCCCACTTGGAAGGAAAGGATTCATGTTGTCCTTGGGGTTTTAGATCTTGATTATGCTTTAAGGGTGACTGCTCCCATTCCTCCCACTGAAGGTGAGGAAAATTATGATGACAAAACGAAAATTTATGAAACTAATGCTAAGAAATGGGAGCGGTCCAACCGTCTATCACTTATGATTATGAAGACCTCCATTTCAGTTGGGATCAGAGGAGCAATCCCCGATTCCGAAAATGCTAAAGAGTATCTGGCTTCAGTAGAGGAAAAATTTAAAGGCTCCACAAAAGTTTATGCCAGTACTCTAATTCAGAGGCTCTTAACAACTAAGTATGATGGATCCGGCAGTATTAGAGAACACATCATGATGATGACTGATATGGCCGGAAAACTTAAAGGCATGGACATGGAAATATCTGATGGTTTTCTAGTCCATTTTATCATGACTTCTCTTCCTTCTAAGTACACAGCTTTTAAGATCAACTATAATACTCAGAAAGAAAAATGGAACATGCGCGATTTAATCGCCATGTGTGTCCAGGAGGAAGAAAGAATAAGGACGGAAAAGAGGGATCTTGCACTTCAAGTTGGTGGCTCCAACAAAAGGAAGTTCCAAGGGGACTTCAAATCTAAGAAAAAGCTGACGTTCTCCCCCAATGCAGATAAGTCGGGGCCTAAAGTGCACAATGCACCTAAGCCCCATGTGGCTCCCGCTGGAGCACCTAAAGGGGGTGAATGTCATACGCAAGCGACAGGTATTTCCAAAAGGACTGTGTTGGATTCCTAAAGTGGCTCGCAAAGAAGGGTAATGATACAATAACGCTTGTTGATGAAACTCTTTATGCTAATTTTTCCATTAATTTACGGTGGATTGACTCGGTGCAATCGTGCGTTACCAATTCTTCTACGGATTCCTTACCGAGAACACTAAGAAAGGGAGCGAAGCCTTAAGTCGCGGATAGAAAGGAAGCCGAAGTAGAATCAATTGGATCAATTACATTAATTTTAGACAGCGGCTTCTTGCTTCGTCTCAATAATGTAGTTTATGTTCCTTCCATTAGGAGGAATTTGATTTCAGTTTCTTTGTTGGACGATGAATGTTTTAAGTGTATTTTTGGTGATAATAAATGTATTATTACGTTTAATTCTAACGATATTGGTCTTGCTTTTAGACGAGATAAACTCTATATGTTGTCCCTTAATGAATCTCATGTATCCTTAAATGTGTGTGATGCTAAGTGTAAAAAGAATAATGAGACTTCTTCGAAATTGTGGCACTGTCGTTTAGGCCACATTTCGAAGGGGAGAATGGAGCGTCTCATTAAGGAAGAGATTCTCCATCCATTAGATTTCTCTGACTCAGATCACTGCATTGATTGCATTAAAGGAAAATATGTGAAACAAATAAAGAAGGGAGCTACTCGCAGCACATGACTCTTAGAATTAATTCATACTGATATTTGTGGTCCTTTTCCTGTGACATCAGTGGATGATTTTTATTCTTTTATCACATTCACTGATGATTTCTCCCGTTATGGTTATATCTTTCCCATTGAAGACCGATCTGAATCACTTGATAAATTTAAGATATTTAAGGCTGAAGTTGAAAATCAGCACAACCTAAGAATTAAAGTGGTAAGATCGGATCGTTGGGGAGAATATTATGGAAGACATGCCTCTTATGGACAAATTTCGGTCCTTTCGCTAAGTTCCTTGGAGAAAATGACATTGTTGCCCGATATTCTACACTGGTGAACCTCGTGAGAATGGGGTAGGCGAGATATGTGTAGTCGTACACTTATGGACATGGTACGGAGCATGCTTAGCCACTTTAGTTTACCAATTGGTTTGTGGATGGAAGCACTAAAGACAGCTGCACATATTCTTAATCGGGGCCCTAGTAAATTAGTGTCTAAGACACCTTATGAATTATGGACTAGAAGAAAACCGAGTATGAAAAATATTTACGAGTGTGGGGTTGTCGTGTCGAAGCTAAGATATTTAATCCACATATTGGAAAATTAGACCCTAAAACAGTAAGTTGTCATTTTATTGGGTACCTTGATAGATCCAAAGGGTATCATTTTTACTGTCCTGATAGGACAACTAAGTTTGTAGAAACAAGGCACGCTGTGTTCTTAGAGAATAATGAGGAGCTGGAACCCAGGAAAATAGATCTTGATGAGAAGCGGGTTTATGTTCCTTCACCGCTTATCCCAGAGAACTTTATTCCTGTGTCTCAGGTGGTTGCGCCTCCAGTAGAAAATACTGTTGTTGCACCCACTGTTGATGTCCCTGAAATTCCTAATGTTGTACCTAATGATGAGCCTCGTGCATCTCTGTCATAGCTAATGAACCTATTAGAAGATCACAGCGGGAGAGAAGATCTGTCATCCCAAATGATTATGTTGTATATATGAATGAGGATATTAATGATATAGGGAAGGTAGATGATCCCACCTCTTATAAGGAGGCCATGATGAGTGAACATTCTCCTAAGTGGCTTGATGCCATAAAGGATGAACTAAAGTCTATGAGCACTAATGATGTATGGGACCTAGTAGAAATTCTGACGAGTCAAAACATGAGGTTTGTAAATGGGTCTACAAAACCAAGCATGACTCTAAGGGAAATATCGAAAGGTTCAAAGCAAGGCTTGTAGCAAAAGGCTTCTCATAAAGAGAGGGAATTGACTATAATGATACCTTTTCTCCTGTCTCAACTAAGGATTCATTCAGAATTGTAATGGCACTTGTAGCTCATTATGATTTAGAGCTGCATCAGATGGATGTTAAAACGACATTTCTTAATGGCGACTTGCAAGAAAATGTTTACATGGCTCAACCGGAAGGTTTTGTCGTGGAAGGCAAGAAGCATATGGGATGTCGACTTAAGAAATCAATTTATGGCTTGAAACAAGCATCGAGGTAATGGTACCTCATATTCGATAAGATAATAAGGAATTTTGGTTTTAAGGAAAATGAAGTTGATAACTACATATATGTTAAGTTCAAGGGGAGTAAATTCACCATCTTAGTACTTTATGTGGATGACATCTTATGGGCCAGCAGTGATAAAGATATGCTGTTTGAGACCAAGAGATTTCTTTCATCTAATTTTGATATGAAGGATCTTTGGTGATGCCTCTTACGTTCTTGGCATTGAGATTCACCGAGATAGGTCCAAAGGAATATTAGGTTTATCTCGAAGGCATACATGTGATCTTCAAGAAATACAATATGCATAAGTGCTCGGCTCGCCTACTCCTATTGTTAAGGCGATATGTTTGGGACATTTCAATGTCCAAGGAACCAATATGAAACCGATCGGATGAAATCGGTTCATTATGCTTGGTATCGGAAGCATTATGTATGCTCAAGTATGTACACGCCTAATTTAGCTTTTGTAACGGGATGCTTGGCGATACGGTCAAATCGGGACCGAACCACCGGAAGGCGTTAAGAAAGTCTTGCGTTATATGCAAGCTACTAAGCATTTCATGCTCACATATAAAATTTCGATAACCTTGAAGTTGTTGGTTATTCATATTCAGATTTTGCGGGATGTGTTGATACTAAGAAATCCACGTCGAGTTATATCTTCACACTCGCTCGGGAGCTATCTCGTGGAAAGCTCCAAACAAACTCTTACGGCATCTTCAACGATGCAAGCTGAGTTTGTGGTATGTTATGAGGCCAAGACAAAGTTGTATGGCTTAAGAACTTTATCCCGGACTTAGAGTGGTAGAACGGCATTTCTAAACCACTCACCTTATACTGCGATAACGAACCCATGCATCTTTTATGCGAGTAACAATAAGTCAAGTGGTCTTGCCAAACACATTGACATTAAGTATCATGTTGTGAAAGATAGAATCCAGGATCAAACCATTAGTATCAAGCACATTAGTACTAAGTTAATGCTTGCGAATCCTCTTACTAAAGGCTTACCACCCAATATCTTTCGTGATCATGTTGCCGGCATGGGTTTATTGGAAAACCTCTGATTCTGGATAAAGGACCTTGAAGTAAACCAACTCCCATTAAGTATAATGTATATCCATTTTAAGATAAGATAGTACACTATAGGTACTGAGGTTGTATAGCACTTCATTGGTCATGCGACGCATTATCTTGGTGTACTGTTTTATTGTGAATAAGCTTATGATGTTAGCCTTACGATCAAAGGGGAGAATGTTGGGTTGATCTCGGCTAACGGAACCCCGAGATTCCAGGGAGACCTCGTCTTCCCTCGCGCCATGATCGGAGGCGTGGCCAACTGCCTTTTGGTTCAGGTCCCGATCACCTAGCGTCATAAGAACAGAAGGGGCTCGGCATGCCATTGACCGACGTCGTTCTTGGCTACCAAAACCCCGCACAAACCCGATCTATTTCGAGCGCTAAGGTGGACGAAGACCGGAGCCCGTCGTCACCCTAACTCCGCCGCCCTCCTCCACGACCACCTCTACAGCCGCCGACCAGAACTGCTACCCCATCCGGCTCTACTCCGACACATCTACACCAACTCATCACCACCCTCATGGCGTCTTCAAGTTCGGGTAAGCATTGACGCTTCCGCTCTAATGTTTTAGTCTAAGTGGTCTTGATCTGGAGCTAGGGTTCATGCCATTAGATCATTATTAGCCTTAAATAAACGCCTACACATTTCTCCATTGGAAGCAATGGTCTCTTAAGTACGGATTCTTATGCCATACACACCTCTCTCAATGTATGGATGTACTCTCACACTGTGGGATCCCGATGGACTGTGGCAGTCTTGGGGTGGGCTAGGGGCAGAGCGCGTCGCGTATACCCCGAATTCCACAACGAATTCGAGGCCCTGCACGAGGGCGGCGTAATATGGGCTCCTTGGGCGGATGTCTTCGCGCGAGCCACGCGCCGACGATGCGAGCTGCTATGCCACCGTGATGAGGCGTCTCGGAGGACAACTTCTCATCCGGTGTTCTCCCATATGGTTGAGCCCTACAACCCTCAGCGGGTGATGAGCGATTCAGATCGCACCAGAGACTCCCCGCTCTAGGCGGCCAGCCAGGCGTAGTCACTTGTAAGTGTAATGTATTGCTTAATAATATTGTAGTCGTTTACTCATGTGTTATTACCCTACCATAATTTGTTGATTTTGTTTGACTTTCGAAACGCAAGCGAAGAAGAGCGACGGCGGCGGCTTGACGCAGCGGCCGTGGGTAGATGCGTGGCAAACGCCACGATTCCGTTTTGCGTGAGGCGACCATATGATGAAGGGCGTCGACACCCGCTTGGGGTGGTACGTACGGCACACGCGGACGAGGTTGACAGGCGTCCCACCGGCCCGTCCTGAAGATCCTAGCCACGCGGAACGCTTGCACTTGGGGCTGGACCCGCGACTGCAAAAGACGCGTGGCGACTCGATGCGTTGAGCACGTGAATACGGTAACCACCCTCGGACTTAGGATTAACTAACACAATTTTGTTTGTTCGTGCAGCGTGGACCGTTTGCGAGTCTTTGTGGGCGTGGCGCGGGAACTCGGCGGGTAGTAACAACACGATGAGAACACCTTGTTACGGTGATTAAGGCGATTGTTGATGATGTTAAGCGGGTCGTCGCAACATGAGTGTGGAAGGCCCAGCGATGTCGACTGAGGCATCGGACGGGCGTCGTCACGCACCCTCACCCCTCCATCTTCCGTCCGGCGAGTCGACCAGCGCCGCAGCAGCGACGAGCGCGGATCGTCGCGCGATTCCGACGCGAGGACTCTGGCTGATGCCGTGCGTCGTCACGGAGGGACCGTCTGGCCGAGGCCGTTGTCGTCGCGGAGGACCCTCGGCGACGCCGTCTTCGCGGAGGACCTTACGCGAATGCCGCCGTCGTCGTCGCGAGGCGAGAAGAGGACATCCCGCACAAAGACGAGCGTGCAACCCGCACCGCGGATGTCATCCCGATTCTCCCTCGCGATCCGACATTCTCGGACAATTTCCGATAGGCGTCTGGCGCCATGGTGCGGTCGGGCTACCACCGTACCCTATGCGACTCACCCGCAAGGTGAAGCGTACCGAGCGGTTTACCCAAATCGCTCTCAAGGTGAGCCGAGTTGGTGGCCCTCACGGATCATACTACGGATCCTAATGCTTGGCTCACCGACTTGTTGTCAACGCCAGTCCCGCATGTGGCGCCCCGGTACGATGACACGGGTCTTGAGAAGGCCCGATACGACTGCGGCGAACCCACGGTCACCCGATAGGCTCACGTTCCCACGAGGCATTCGTCGAGACCTATGGGCTGAACACGGCGGAAGGGCGTTACGAGGTCCTATGCCCGTGCGATGGCGAGGCGTGAGTAGTACCAAAAGAAGTGTATTATATGTTGTAACTTGTACTTGATTATGTATTTGAAATCCAAGCGATTGTGGTACATGAGATTGTTTTCTTAAGAATTTTTATTCGTTCAGAATTTTTATCGGTATTTGGTGTAAGTGTATTGTTTGTACCAATCAATGAACGTAGAAATTCCCCCCCACGTAAAAATAAGAACACGTTTGAGTATTGTTTGTACTAATCAATGCAGCTACATATGCGATACATGAAACAATACATGGCATGTGTGGAACTCTAGCTAGTCCCACCACTAATCCTAACATGCCTTAGAGAATTTAACTTCTTTGGGTGTATTACATTGTTCTACTGGGTGCAGCGTGGTTGTTTTCCCTTCCTGTCGCGCCCTGAAGATGGTTCGGCTGCATCCTTCTTTTTCTTGTGAGCTGCCTCCCGGACTTTGAGCTCCTGCTCTTGACGCTTGATGGCTGCTTCACGCAGCTTAATCCCTCCTCCTCTAGCAAGCTCATCCTCCTTACCGTTTAGACGGATGTGGTCCTGGCCGCGCGCGCTCTTGCTCCTCCCCGATTTTTCGACCATCTCGCTCTGAGTCATCTTCACAAAGTATTGGCCTTTGTTTTCCACCACCGTGGGATCTTTCTTAGCCATCTTTGGGAACTCCTTATCCACCATTCGATCCACTTGCAAGGCTACGTGTATAGTGGCATATGTCATGGATCGGGTTGAGAAAAGATAACGAGAAACCAAGGATTTAGTTGTCGTTCTTACCACGAAGTCGTTGTCCAGATCTGGGCACGTGAAGTACCTACAACCGTAGTGTTGGTCGGATCGAACCACACGGACGGGATTGTCCTAAACCCGCAATGGCACCGGCGCTCATGCCACTCGGGAGTTGAGTTGGGTCGGTCCTCGGGGCGACATTGTTTGGAAGTTGAATTAGGATGAGAGGTGAACGAGATGTCTTGTGGTGAACCCATAGGAGGCCTTTATATAGCGGTTTACGTGGTGCGATGGGCGTAGTCTACGTTGGGGACGACATGAGAATCTTCGAGAATCAAGAGGACCAATAAATGTTCGTACAATATCATTTATTGCTTCGTAGCATAATACGACCTACACGCGCATCAGTGCAGAACAAGGTGCGGACTCATTTTCTTCTTATTTTCTTACATTTCAAACACAGACCCATATTTAGGTGGCGCGGACGAAGAAGGTCTACTCGGGCGGTTTGAATGAGTGCCCATGAGTCTTACATAGCTCGTGCACCTTATTGCTCTTGGCGATCTCCACGTTGGCTCGCGTCCATGTCGTTGCGGATGCGCCTTGATAGCGTCTCCACGGCTGGATGCGCGATGCTTCATTCGGTGACCACTTCACGCGCCCGCCATATGTCCTCTGTAGTGGCCTTCCACGCCGTGCAGTTGAACTCCCGTTCCAAGTATCATACAGTGTCGTATGTCGTAGTACTCCGACGTATACATGCTACAAGATTGATGAAATCTGGCACATGCGGCATATACGTGGGAGCAAGGCTTGTGGAGGAGTTGAGGCTTGTTGCGAGGAGCAAAGCGCCACATCGCCTATGGTGCAAACATGCTTTCGGTCACCTCGTGTGGCCACGAGCGTGCTTGTCCCGCGGCGGACCTCGAACTTCCTCCACGCCATCCATTGTGATAGCCACATGGGATCGAGCCTTGGTAATCTTCCCGTCCATGTAGGCAAGGGTAACCTCAAATCTTGTTTCCGCCGTCCAAATCTTTGCTTGGCCATCATTGCCCGGTTGACGAAGTAACCGACCGTGCGATTCCATGTCTCCTCGATAACGGCGGTGATGGGCGGGGCACGAACCCCTTTCAACACACCGTTGTAGACCTCGGACATGTTGGTTGTCATGATGCGTGCCGAGCACCATGGGTGTCGTGAAGAAGGACCATTTCTCATAGTCGGTGCATGCACGCTTATCCACTCGGCGAACTTCGCTGCGGTGCGGTGGGCGAACAACCTTCCGTTGCGCTTGGTTTCGACCTCAAGCTCCGCGACGGCATCGAACTTGCGCTTAGTTGCGCGAGCTTCTTGAACTTCTTCATGAGGTCTTTGCTTGGCGGCGTGTGGAAGTTTGCGGCCACATGCGCATGCACCAACGTGTGCGCATGTCGTTCCATTGATACGGCGGGCTTGTGCCGTTCGCATTGTGCGCAAACGCGGACAACAACCGGCATGACGGTCGGTTATGAGCACACATTCGGTCGGTCCTTACAACATGTTGCTTTATGTTTAGTAGGAACCACAACCAATGTCGGTGTTCTCATTCTCCACAATTGCAAAACAGCCGGGAGCAATGTGCGTTCGCATCGGCGCAATAGCGGTGAGAATGGTGCCCTTGTACTTCCCAAAGAAAGTACAGTCCATAGTTAGGGCGGGACGGCGGTGGGAGAAGCCATGGGCTGGGGCCAAATGCCCGAAGACTCGATCAAGGATTAGCGAATGTGGGTTGTTCGATGGGTGAACTGTCTACCCTATTGACGCATGTCCCGGATTAGCATCCGCAATCTGTTTGAGCATTCTTGGGACTAGGTCGTGCACGCCTCCTTGTAGGTACCATACAACCCTTCGAGGACCTTACGCCGCGCCCATACCTTCATGTAGCTAACGCCATAGCCTATTGTATTTGCTACGTTAGCCATGAGGACCTTCAGCGAAAGCGGTCAAATCGGCGACAACTACATGGCTTATGATGCTTGCGATATGCGCGAGGTTACGTTCTTATGCATTTGCAATGGCTCTTGAAGCTCACATGTGTGATCTATCGGGGCGTGATGCGGAAGGTCGTTTCCCTGAGGAATCTCTGCGCCACGGACTTTGCGGGGCAAGAGCTAACCACGCGCTTAACTACGTAAGTGTCGAGTTAGACTGCGAGAAAGATAATGGAAGGCGGATAATAGTTAGTGCGATTGTGTACATAGTTAAAGGTACAACAAATAACGTACAAACACACACAAACTTCGGTAAGTCAAGCGGTCTTCATAGCGAAAATCCACGATAAGCTTGCTGGCGGCGACCTTGTGTGAAATGTTGCCCCACAGCGGGGTGTCGCATCGAAGGCCCACGAACTCGTGCTCTTGGGCAAGAACAAGGAAGAGGCGGCTTGACAATCCAACGGACTTGGGCGTAGTCGGTGTCGGCGAAACAATGCCACGACGATACCTCCCTCATCGTCGGCTTCCTCCTCGCTGGATTGCGAGTTAAAGTTCGCCTCATCTTGGTGGCGGTGCCCTCGGATGAGCCCTCGGATATGGCATCGACAATCTGCGTGAAAATCAACACGTGCGTCCCCATTTGTCCACACCTCATTCGGTTCGAAACTACGAATCTCCACGATGTGGAGCATACTCCTAACGACATCCGGGGCTCTGGAGAGCTCACTCGTCGTCAACAAACCAAGAGGGAGAAGAGCGTCGCCGCCTCCACGAACGCGCCCCCGCGATTGAGTAGGATAAACAAAATGTACATACACCATGGGTCGTCCATACATTGGGCGTGAGGATTGGTAACGATCTGCATATCTTGTGCCCACATGCAATTTGCTAGTCACCTTCGTAAGGCCCCACGAAATATGGCGTGTGGTGGGACCGTGGTGGCGTAACGCCTCTATTACTATCTTGTTCCTAGCGGCGTGCGTATCGAGCGATTGCGAATGCACCGTCGTAGATCGAGCAAATCGGCGTGTGCGGGTTGGGAGCGTTGACGAAGCGCGCTCGCGGTGGACAAATCAACTCCGTGCGGACCCGCACGAGCGTTTCCGTGGAACACATAAAGTGTCTCCATTTACGGCGAAAACAAAACAATATTTAAGCCTAAACACACCATTAAAGTAATCGATTGTTGATCAAATTAACTTACGTTACGCCGACTTGGCGGATGGTAAGTTCAGAAGCGGAGGCACCTCGAAAGAGGAGACTTTCACGAGAGCGATCGACCGAGTGTGCGGTCGAGCCTTTAAATAAGCGCACCATAGGGGCGAGTCCCTACCACGCCGCGAGGGGAGTCCCTACCGCGTTCGCCGAGGCGGTCCTCCCTACGCGTTCGCGAGGGCGGTCCCTACGCGTTCGCGAGTGGCGAGTCCCTACGCGTTCGCGAGGCGGTCCCCCCTCCCTCGCGTCCGGAGAGAGGCGGTCCACGAGTCCCTACCACGCTCGCCGAGGGGCGAGTCCCGCGTTCGCGAGCGGGGAGTCCCTCCCTACGCGTTCGCCGAGGGCGAGTCCCTCCCTACGCGTTCGCGAGGCGAGTCCCTCGCGTTCGCGAGTGGCGAGTCCCTACCACTGCGTTCGCGAGGCGAGTCCCCTCCCGCTGCGCGTCGCGAGGCGAGTCCTCGAGTCCCTACCACGCCGCCGAGGGCGGTCCCACCGTTCGCGAGGGGCAGTCCCCCCTACCGCGTTCGCGAGGGGCGTCCCTCCTGCGTTCGCGCGGCGAGTCCCTGCGTTCGCGAGTGGGCGAGTCCCTCGCGCTTCGCGAGGGGGTCCTCCCTCGCGTCGCGCGAGGGGTCCCCGAGTCCCCACCACGCTCGCGGAGGAGTCCCCACCGCGTTCGCGGGGGGGGTCAGTCCCCTCCGCGTTCGCGAGGCGAGTCCCTCCTCGCGTTCGCGAGTGGGCGAGTCCCTGCGCGTTCGCGGAGGCGAGTCCTCCCTACCGCGTCGCCCGAGTGGCGAGTCCCTCCCTACCGCGTTCGCGAGGCGGCAGTCCTACCGCGTTCGCCGGGGGCGAGTCCCTCCCTGCGCGTCGCCAGTGGCGGTCCTCCCTCCGCCCGAGTGGGCGGTCCCTACGCGTCCGCCCCGGCGAGTCCCTCGCGTTCAGCTAGAGGCGAGTCCATCCCTACGCGTCGCCCGGGGGGGTGTCCTACCGCGTAGGTCCGTCTGCGCGTTCGCCGGGCGAGTCCCTACGCGTCGCGAGAGGCGGTCCGAGTCCCTACCGCGCCCGCCCGGCGAGTCCCTCCCTCTGCGCGCACCGGGGCCAGTATAAAGATATGCACGTATACTAACAATGGAAGCTACTCAGCTGGATTCATACAAAAATGATGCAGTAGGAAAAAAGATATGCATTTTATAAGTTTGCTACATTTCACGAGAAAGATGTTAAGTTCACTTCTTTACTAATTTTTAAATTGGTTTTGTAGGGTTCATCATGGCCAACAATTATTTATCTATTTAACTTCAAGTTATAAGGAAGCAAACAAAATTGGAATCATGTAATTTGGAGCTAACATGACAAACATATGAAAATGAGAAGACCCTACTATATTTACTTTTGGGACAACACCTTACGAGATTTTCTAACTCTCATCCAATTGTAGTAGCTTTTAGGTGCTTAACATCTAAGAAAAGTTTAAAATTGTACACATTTTATTACATTTCAAGCGTGAACCTAACGTTGACATGACTACTTTCTGCAAAGCGGACGTGACAACACTCTACCTTGTCGACTTTCCATATCGACATGACATGACAAGACAAGGCGTGCATAAAAAAATCATTCCATTCCAACTAGGTTGCTTATAAAGGGGTGGAGGATACGGGAGAGAACAATACACAACAAACCCAACACTCTGGCACAACTTCCTTGACCACGCCGAGATGGACAAGAGCGGAAGAAGCAATGGGACAAGATGGCGAAGCAATGGGACGAGATCGTGCCTTGGCAAGGCTTTGGAGATGGAAGATGAAGCAAGAACTCTGCGGCCGGGTCCACAAGAGGCGCGCGCGGGATCGCAGCTCTCCACAATGAGGCTAAGGCCAAAGAGGCCCGTGGCGAAAGACTGGCCGAACCCTCCAACCGGCGTTCGCGCGGCACCCACGAGAGGAGACGCCCCCTCTGGCAGTGCGCGGACCCGTGCAAGTTCTTCAAGTCCAAGCATCCGCTAAGCCTAGGCATGCGTTCATCGGGTTGTACAAACTACTCCTCGACTATCCGATCGTCGTTTCGACACGAGAAGTTATCGGCGTGGTAAGATCTGTTACGGTATGTTTCGTAACTTTCCTCTTTGAAAGTGCGCACTAACAACCTCTCCCATCTACTCGTAGTCCGGATGCACTATGTGACTACGCAAGTGGATCGACGAGGAGATCCACCGCATGACCGATGGACTCGACTTCTACGAGTGGAATGACAAAAGATCACGAGATCCGGGAGGAGGCGCGCCGCAACGGCGAGCTAAGCGGCGTATCGTCGGAGGCAGCTCATCTCGAGGCATGCAATCGCGAGAACGCGAGGCTCGCGAGGCGGGCGCGACAAAAGAACTTGCGGCCAAGGCCAAAGAGGCTGCGAGGAGTCCAACAACGGCGGGCAAAGAAGGAAAATGGCCCGCTCCACGCGATGGTCCGCCATTCCGTACTAGTCGCCCGTCGAATGTCGAATTTATTTCAATTCCAAAAGGCGCATATGTATCGTAGAGTCGGTCGGTTTGTTGCATCGTGCATGATGTTGTTTGTTATGCACGTAACAAACCCTTTGCGCCGTGCAAGCCCAAGCTTTATTATAAAGTCTACTTTAATTCGCAACTCGCATTAACAACATGATCCCAACTTCAAAGCGAGTTATGCAATGTCACGCGTACCAAATGGCGTGACAAATGTCTAATATGCTTCAAAATCGATATGCTTATCAATCATCATTTCAAATTACTACAAAAAATAAAGAAGCAAACAAAACTATCACGGAGTTCCACAAAAAGTTTGAAATTTTCCTATATTTCTGATGGCAAGTACACGTAGGAACCAAAATATGTGTACAAATATAGTAAAACAAAATCGCATAACACGCGATACTATATGGCTCACTCGTGCGAGCCACTACTCTCTCCTGCTGCGGTTGCGTCGCGTCGTGCGCCTTGTTTTGCGCCGAGCATGACCGTCGAATCGTCCACCGGTCGGAGAACGTGTCGGTTCGGAGGGTATGGAGATCGTTGAGGTGGAGGTGGACGATGGTGACTCGGAGAAGAGCACGGTAGGCGTACATGTCGTCGTGATCGGCCGGGGAGAAGTCAGAGAATTCATCCACGGTGGAGGCATCCAACTCGGTTGCGGAGGAGCTCGGCACGGGCGTCGATGGGGCACCGAACCGGAGGAGCTCGGCTGCGGCGTGCGGTGG
Source organism: Ampelocalamus luodianensis (assembly GCA_036346255.1). Lineage (NCBI taxonomy): Eukaryota > Viridiplantae > Streptophyta > Magnoliopsida > Poales > Poaceae > Ampelocalamus > Ampelocalamus luodianensis. Next base: position 491,001 of record CM070625.1, read on the forward strand.
GGCACCGAACTGGAGGAGCTCGGCACGGGCGTGCGGTGGAGCACCGAACCGGGAGGAACTCTGCCGGTACGCTAGAAACCACGGCGCCGATCGTCCCCTAGTGTTGTGTCTTGCTCCCTCGCCTGAGCCGGAGGCCCGTATCCTCATCATCGATCGGCGTGGCTCGCCGTCACCCCACGAGGCGAAGGGCGCAAGGCGGAACGATGTTAGTCTGAGTAAACACTGCGGGCGTAAACTAAGAACCCGTACCTCCGGATGTGCGGTGCGGATGACCGGCGGGGCGCCGATTGGATGCATGCTTCCATACCGGAAGCGCTATGGCGTCTGCGGACTCCTAGGTCGTGGTGACCCGGCGGTGAGCACGGCCCCCGATTGATGGCGTCGTCCTCGAGCGACCGCGGCTCAAGTTCTTTACAATTTTCTTCATCTCCGCGAGATGTGCTTCAAAACTTTTTATACGGTGAGGTTCTATACGAAGCTGCCGAGCGTCGTCCGATGCGCTCTGGGCGCGCGCGCCCCTCTAATCTGCATGACATCGTAACATGTTCATTAATGAAAGTGCGACTCAATGAAACCGAACGGTGTGGTAGGTGTCGTACCGCCGTCCAAGTCGGAAGCGCCGTGACGATCGTGCGTCTGCGGAGGCTCGTGGTCTTTGCGTCGGCCGTGTCACCTCCTCTGCGCGCTCGGAGGAAAATGGTCGATCTTGCGCGCGTTGCGTGGCACGTACCACTCCATGCGCGCGATGCGACTCACGATCGTGCGGACGCTCTCACCCTGAACATCCACATGGGCGCGTTCATCCATGCGAAATCGGCTGCTGCTGGCCGCAATGGCGATCCCTAATCGCCCACCCCACCTTGTTTGCTGCATTCAGAAGAGATTAATGTTAGAAAATAAGACGTAGGGCGCAAACAATAGTCCAGTTAAGTTTGACTCACGTGTATGCGGCTCGATCCGGGGGCACTGCGGTCGGAACGCGATGCAGTACACACAAGCGCCGTTACGCATTACGCTGCGGCGCGTAAGGCTCCACCATATGCGAGAATACGGTGGCGAGTGCGTCTTCCACGATGATACGTCTGGATGCATTGCGAGGATATCCGTGCGGCGCTATATCGGCGAGAAAGTAGGATGCCATGGACACGGATGATGTCGCTCTCGTTGCAACAACTCGAACTTCGTTGTGGTACAACGGTAGCACCTCGCGGTCTTGCGGCCCGGCGCAAGCGGCGGCGATCCCACCGTAAGCCCATGGTCGGCGGCGTCATGGGGTCATGTGGGCGGTCCGTCTATAGTGTGCGGTGCGCGCGCTCTCGATGGTCGGTCGCCCAATGGGAAGTGCTCCCAACTCCGCAAGTGCGAGGAGCACGTAGCGGATGGCGAGGTTGGGCGGTGCTACGCGCGCGGCGTCACACAACCACATGTGTGGCGCAAGGGCGGTGATCCCGGTATCTTGAGGCATCGGCCCAGCCCCCGCGTCAACCAAAGATTCGGCGATTTGGATGAAGCTGGGGTTCATAATATCGCCCTTTGTGGTTGGAAACATGACCCAACCAAAGAGGCGGAGAAGGTAAGCAATGAGTGCGTCCTAACGACCTCGTCAGGTGCACCCTGCGGGCAATTCCTAAACTGCCTCAGCCATGCCCGGGGGACACCACGTGCACCCTCCGGGAGAGATTGGCCAAAGCGCTGCTCAAGCCTGGCCTTCCAGTCCCCACTCCGAGGGTCCGGAACAAGCGGCACACCCCGGATCGGGAGACCGATCAACACCGACACATCTGTAGGGTGTTGTCATCTCACCCCACCGAAAGTGGAAGGTGTGTGTCTCGGGCCTCCACCGGTCAACAAGTGCGGACAGCAAGCTGCCGTCTAGGGTGAACCCGCGGTCAACGGAGACCATCCTCGCAAAGGGCAACAAGCCCGTCTCCCGGAGGATCGGGGTGTAACGCTCGTCCAACGCCCACCAGTCCCTCCCCGCCCGAAGTGTCAGGGGCGGAGGGCCATCCGCGTCAGCGGTGAGCCACAGCTTGCACCGGTGGTCCTCATCGTAGAATTGGTCTAGTAGCTCCGGTGGACACATGCCTACCAACACATGGATAAAGAACATTAGTGAGAACTTCATATTCTTGCAATAACAAACTAAAATTCATCTAATTACACCCTAATCACATTGCTAAAATTAGCTAAAAATATAGTCGAAATGAAATGAACTTCAACTTCTCTGCTCTGCTCCCTTCTCTGCTCTGCCCCGGGATCACTGCGATATGAAATTTGTGTGCTCGCCTTACGCACTCTCCCGCGAGCTCATGAAATGAACAAGTGGTATTGACATATGAAATGAAGCTCTCTCAATTTATAGCGAATCTTTATCCGCGCTCATAAATTAAGCCATAAATGTAGGAAGTGACATCGTTGCTTTCGGTGCAAATGCGGGGAGGGCACTGCTGCTCGTCTTCGGAGAATCAACACATGGCGAGGTGGAGGAGGTGCAGCTCAAACAATCAACACATGGCGAGGTGGAGGAGGGCTGGCTCAAACAATCAACACATGGTGTGAATCGGTGTGAAAAGAGGAAGGGCACGGTTCAAAGCTTTGTACAATCAACACTGGTGCTTGAGGGCTCTGTTTAAATCTTTTATCAATCAATAAATGTTACTAAGGATACTGATCATACTAATTAGCGAAAACATAATTGAGCGAATAAAATTATAAAAATTAATAAAACATAATTGAACGAATAAAATTATAAAAAATTTATAGAAATAAGTAAATGGTAGTAGAATTCTACACAAAAAAAATTTCATAATTTTTTAAAATCATTTAATATATTTTAAAATTTTCGAAATCTATCCGTACTAATTAACTAAACTAACTACTAATTATAATTAACTAACCTAACAACGCATGGTGGCCAAATAGTAGGGGTGGGGTGGGCGCATGGGGGCTATGCGGCATGCAAATAGTGGCGGGGTGGGGTGGCGCATGGCCCCCATGCGGCATGCAAAAAAAAAAGGGGTGGGCGCATAGCCCCCATGCGGCATGCGGGGGAGAGAGAGGTGAGAGGTGAGAGGAGAGAGGAGAGAGGTGGCGGGCGGGGCGGGGTGGAGGTGGCGCCGCGAGGTTGGCGGGCGGGGAGCGATGAACCGCGCCCGTGTCGGGCGGTGTCCCTGCCGCTCGGTGCGAGGTATGCCCTCCGCGCTACCATTAACGCGACGCGTCTCTGTTTACGGGCTATTTCCGTTAATTACTTCCGAACGGAGCTACTTTTGAAAATAAAGTATGTTACGGGGCCAAAACAGTAAAAATTTCTACAATATTGGAGATGCCTCATCCAACAAGCAACGAGAGGCAGCGAAAGTTTTTCTGTGGTGATGCAAAATAAACAAGTTATATAGCTCGACTCAGATCATCAAACAATTAACTGACTACCGGCGGCCGGGAGAAAAATGAAAGGCGGGGAAAGAAAAGAAGAGCTGATCGGAAATGGCTAAATTCTGTGGTTATGAAAGGGCATGCGACTCAAGCCAGGAGATATACCTGCTGTAGTGCAGTGTCCGGCCTTCCCGGTCCAAGTCATCCTGTCGGCCGGCCGAGATGGCGCCACGTGTGCAGAACCCAATCTTCAGCGTGTGGCTTGTGGGGGATATCCGGAAGCTGATCCACAAGCACGAGTGTGCGAGAGCCTCTCGATCAATACTCCAAGCTAGCTAGCTTCCACAACAAGAAGCTGTATTTATGGCCTCACTGAGCAGTAGCAGCCGTTACTGATCACTGCACAGCTGCTAGTACACATCAACTAAGGTCTTGCAATCAGCGAAGCAGCTAGCGCAGAGATGGCTGCTGCCTTCTCCTCCACCGTCGGAGCTCCGGTGCGTACACAGCGATTGATCGCATCTCTTGCTCAATGATCCTTGCAAATGATACCATGTGTTCAGTTCAGTGGCGTCTCATGTGTGTATGTGTATGTATATAGGCCTCCACGCCGGCCAACTTCCTTGGGAAGAAGCTCAAGAAGCAGGTGACCTCGGCCGTGAACTACCATGGCAAGAGCTCCAACGCAAACAGGTTCAGAGTCACGGCCAAGGAGCTGGACGAGGGGGAGCAGACTGACACCGACAGGTGGAAGGGCCTCGCCTACGACATCTCCGACGACCAGCAGGACATCACCAGGGGGAAGGGTCACGTCGACTCCCTCTTCCAGGCGCCCATGGGAGACGGCACCCACGAGGCCGTCCTCAGCTCCTACGAGTACCTCAGCCAGGGCCTCAGACAGTAAGCACACTGCACATTCTAAAGGTTACTGCTGTACATAAGAGTGTCATGTGTATATAATACTGAACTGAACTGAATCATACATACACCCTGCAGGCTTGACAACACCATGGGAAACTTCTACATCGCCCCTGCTTTCATGGACAAGCTAGTTGTCCACATCTCCAAGAACTTCATGACCCTGCCCAACATCAAGGTACGTAATTCCGCCAATTTACTAGTAAAAATTCTGGTTCTGAAGAAACTTAGTATTACCTTAATTAGGGTCTGACTGGTTGTACTTGGGTTTAACTATTCTTGATCAATCGAAATTCAGGTCCCACTCATCTTGGGTATCTGGGGAGGCAAGGGTCAAGGAAAATCCTTCCAGTGTGAGCTTGTCTTGGCCAAGCTGGGCATCAAGTAAGCTAGCTAGCTAGCTAGCTATTTCTGTCAATATCGAATGAACAGCTGCAGGCAAAGCACTGACAGTCAGCCAAACTAATATGATGCAGCCCCATCATGATGAGTGCCGGAGAGCTGGAGAGCGGCAACGCCGGAGAGCCAGCGAAACTGCTCAGGCAGCGGTACCGTGAGGCCGCGGACATCATCAAGAAGGGCAAGATGTGCTGCCTCTTCATCAACGATCTCGACGCCGGTGCCGGTCGCATGGGCGGGACGACGCAGTACACGGTGAACAACCAGATGGTGAACGCCACCCTGATGAACATCGCGGACAACCCCACCAACGTGCAGCTCCCGGGTATGTACAACAAGCAGGAGAACCCGCGCGTGCCCGTCATCGTCACCGGCAACGACTTCTCCACCCTCTACGCGCCGCTCATCCGTGACGGTCGTATGGAGAAGTTCTACTGGGCTCCCACCCGCGAGGACCGTATCGGCGTCTGCAAGGGCATCTTCCGCACCGACAACGTGCCCGACGAGGACGTCGTCAAGATTGTCGACTCCTTCCCAGGCCAATCCATCGGTACGAGCCTAGCTACCTGCAATCGAGGCACAGCATATCGGTCTAGCTGTTAAAATACAGCCAACAGCAGTTGATCAAGAATTGAAGTTCCATAGATGCATGCTGTAATTAACAAACAACAAATACTGAATATATGCAGATTTCTTCGGTGCGCTGCGTGCTCGGGTGTACGACGATGAGGTGCGCAAGTGGGTCACCGGCACCGGAGTGGAGAACATCGGCAAGAAGCTGGTGAACTCCCGCGAGGGCCCCCCGACCTTCGAGCAGCCCAAGATGACAATCGAGAAGCTGATGGGGTACGGGCAAATGCTGGTGAAGGAGCAGGAGAATGTCAAGCGTGTGCAGCTTGCCGACAAGTACATGAGCGAGGCAGCTCTTGGTGATGCTAACCAGGATGCCCTCAAGACTGGTTCCTTCTACGGTTAGAACACTCTCCATACACCATCTCTAGCTATTCCATCGTAGGTGGCCCCTGCATAGGAGGAGGTGAATAATATATATTGCAATCTTTCTTTCCACCTATTACATTATTCTATATACTTCTTACTTGCCCCTGCATCGGAGGAGGTGAATAATATATTGCAATCTTTCTTTCCACCTATTACACATTATTCTATATACTTCTTACTTGCGTACTTCCTTTTGTGTTACTACACTTACTATGTAGTACTACTATGTATAACTACATAGATACTTTGGGGGCCGGTAGTCATATATATATATATATATGTGTGTGTACTACTTCCTATTCTGTTCCAAATAAAAGGGGGTGAATCCATATATAACAGTGATAGATTATTGACAGAGAAAACACAAAAGATATAGCTTGCTTGTTCTTCCTTTGATCCAATCATGATTGCTTTTAAAAAAAATCGACAGCTACTCATCAAGGTGATCTTTCTCATCAAATTGTGCAAAACAATTAAATTTCAGGTAAAGGAGCACAGCAAGGTAATTTGCCTATACCCGAAGGTTGCACCGACCCAGATGCCAAGAACTTTGACCCAACGGCGAGGAGCGACGACGGCAGCTGCCTTTACACCTTTTAAGCATGCCGCTTTTAATTATTCTGATGTTTTAGTCTTTGTAACTAAGTACCGGATCGCGTCCAAGCAATAGCTGGGCATGAAAAGTTTTTGTCAATATATATAAAGATAATATTGGGTATATTCATTTGGTAAAGAGAGTAATAGAATTACTAATCATGTGCCACTTTCTGTATTCATTTCTTAAGTAGATATTATAGTTCTTACTCAGGTGAGTGAAAGCCACTTACTGTATTCAGAAAACTCCTAGAAACAAGTAGTGTAATCATCTTTTTCTCTGAAGGACCAATTAAAAGCAAGCAATGCTGATCGATCCAGCATGTATCCCATTTAGAGCCAACAAATTAAAAAGTGAAGGTTGTGTTAGGCTGCCTTACAAAGGAGAGACAAATGAAAAAGAAGCATGGACTGCTGTGGTGTTGTGTGGCACGATGGCTAGTGCCCAGTGGAAACTCAAAAGAAGCCACTCGTGTTGAGAAAGCAGGTAGAAGATGATGATGTGGTTCTGCAAGAGCAAGACAAGTGTGCGCAGTGCTCAAGGTGGTCCATCAAATGTAATGTACAGGGCATATATATTTATGGAAACTGTAGATTTCAATTTCATTGGTGTGTTGTTGTAGCTGCACTCGAACAACAACACACAATGCAAGCAGTCGAATAACAGCAAGTGGCAACGGTTGAACTGGAACAGTAGTACGGGTAATGGATTTAGTAGGTCCGATTCAGTAGCAGGGACGGTAGGTTAGGTACTCCTACTAGTTTGGGATGCAGAGGCTAGCTAGCAATAGCATGCATGGAATTGCATCTTGGTGGTGCTTATTTTTTGATGAATTGATCCAAGTAAGAGCAGCCTGCCATCCAACAGGAAGAGTGTATATTGTAGACAAGAAGAAGAAAGAGAGGGCAGGGAGCTCAAGGAAGAAGAGATTCATTCTTCCCAAGTGTAGCGTAGAGTACCTAGGGATGTTGGAGCAGGGACATGGACGAGCGAGGCCATCGGATCGGGGTGGTAGTCGCACGGGCGATTGGCCCTGGCCGGCCATTGGGGAATGCGAATGGCAGGCAGGCAAGCAGGGCGGCGCGCGAGCCGAGTATCCGAGCCACCCCGGCGGCGAGGAGGACGAGAGCCATAGTGGTCTAGTCTTACGTGGGCCGTGAAGGTTTTACTCTTGGGCTTTGTTTGGCCCACCCTGCTAGTTTTGTTTATTTATATGGCCATCCTGACCTGGCCTGGCCTGGCCTAGCAAGGGCGCCCAGCTGCCCTGCCCTCTTCAACATTTCCTTTTTTCTTCTCTTTTTCTTTGAGATGGGAGAGACAACAAACAGTCTCTATTAAAGAAATGTGATAGGTTAGAGTTGCTACAGAGTTGAGTCCAACAGCAAAAGGAAAAGAACTGAAAAAAGTAAGGGTAGCAAGCTAACAGCAGAGCTTGACCACCATTCGAAAGTTTCAGAGAAAACAGAAACCAGAGATGGCATTTGCACTCCAATTTCATAAAACCCTGAACTTCGAGAAAGAACATCACGTGCCACCAGTCCTTATTTTTGCGAATTCTTCACTCCAGCCCTCCTTGCAAACGCTGAACTCCAACGCTCCAGCCTCTTGATCTGCTAAAAATCTCCTTCGCCACACAACGCAACACCTTGGCCCCATGCCAATAGCAAACATTAAAAATAAAACTGTTAGGGCCAGAAGGAAGTATATTGTTGAAGGTGGCAAGATTTCTGGCTTTCCAAATTGACCGGATCACTGCTGCAATCCCAACTACGATCAGTCTGCGTTTTGCTTTTGAGAATTCAATTTCCTTTTTTTTGGGGGGGGGGGGGGCACCTCAATTCAATTTCCTCCTCTTTTGTTTTGTTTCAGCTTTTTTTTTCTTTGCATCGCACGAGTCATATCTTCTTGTTTTTTTAATTTTTCTTCACATGACTGGACGTAGATGAATCTATGCACCACTTTCAAACTCATTATTCTAGTTGTGAAAAAAAAAAACTCATTCTTCTCAGATGAAGCACAGATGACGCTCTGTTCTTCTTTTCCCGTTTTTGTTAGAGAGAGAAAGATATACAGAGTAACAGAGACGCGGATGCTAGCCAGGGCAGCTGCTGCACGTACTATAGATGCTCGATCGCTTAACTATGGTTCAATCATGAGATCAAAATCTGCCTGCTGCTGCTCTGCTATAGCTATAATGCTATATATGTACGCATGTGCATATATAACATATAATGGGTTAAGCTTACACTGACTGACTGACTGACTGCATGTCAGGGTCGATCAGTACAATACAGAACCATATGCATTCCATCAAGATTAACGCCGCAACCGCAGAGATACACAGGCAGGCAGGCAGGCAGGCAGGCATCTTGGCTGAGCAATTTAATTCCAGTTGGCGCTAGCCTGCATCGATTAATTGGTGAAGGATACGTCGTATGCATGAGCATGACGATCGATGAACCTACGTACTGTAGATCTACCACGTTAACGCGTCACTCCATGCTAGAATTACTTGTGGTGGCAGTTTGTCGTGCACGTACTACACCCAACTGTACATGCATGTACGTATGTGTTTGTGACTTTGATTCATTATGTATCTTAATTACAGAGCTTCCTATCATATGTATGCATGGAGGAGCTAGCACTGATCAAATACTTGTCTGAAATTTCAGGGCGACGCATGGTTTTGGTTTGTAAAAATACTTGTCTTTTCTTTATATACAACCAGCTAGATTAATACCTCCGTTAAGTAGAAGGAGCACCTAATTAATATACAGGCAATTGCAGATTCACAACGTACGCTCACGAGCCCCTCTCTACGCATGGATCGATCCATCCACCGGCCAGCACCTAGCTTGAATGTACAGCGAGCGTCATCTGAGTACGTACATGAATGCATGCATATATATGGACCACCAATACAATGCCAGTATATTAATTATATATCCGCAATATATATTGCTGTGATGTCTAAATGCATGTCCAATTAATTAAAGCATGCGTGCAAGCATGCCCAGAGATCTAGAAACCATTTCTTCCGCTTGCTAATACATACATACATACATATATATATATATACACACACACGACACTCGTTTCGTATATTTATCATTTTTAGTATACTTAAATATCAATTATAAGATGTCCCAATGCGACTTAATCGAAAATAATTTATTAGAGCCCTTTCTTTGCTATATACCTTTTTCATATATCAAAGAAGTTTATACAGTGGACTTCATGAAAATTTTCATAGAACTTACTTTAGATTATCTTATAATCATTATTAGAGTATGCTCAAATAGATAAAGAGGTATCATCATATGATTTAAGTAGTATATGAGAAGTGGGAGTACGTACTCCTAGCAGTATTGTACCATTTTCCTATATGTATATAGCGCTATTCAGCGCTACATGCGGTTAGCCAACGCCCCGCCTCCCGCTCGAGATCGATAATAAAACCCTCACGCATGCGTCCAAAATGGCAGTAAACCCTCACGCGCGCATCAAAACGGCAGTAAAAACCTCACGCGCGCCAACGCCCCGCCTCCCGCTCGAGATCGACAATAAAACCCTCACGCACGCGTCCAAAATGGCAGTAAACCCTCACACGCGCATCAAAACGGCAGTAAAAACCTCACGCACGCCAACGCCCCGCCTCCCGCTCGAGATCGACAATAAAACTCTCACGCACGTGTCCAAAACGGTAGTAAACCCTCACGCGCGCATCAAAAACGGCAGTAAAAACCTCACGCGTGCCAACGCCCCGCCTCCCGCTCGAGATTGCCAGTAAAACCAACACGCACGTGAGGATCAGAGGTAAAAGTCTCGATGTCGCCCAATATGACAGTAAAATCCAATATCAAAGCGAATATCAGTAAAATCGACAGTAAAACGAAAATCGCACATCACCTAAATTGGCAGTAAAAGGACTGTTACTACCGAAATCGATGGTAAAAACCAAATAATCACTGGTACGCCGCGGGTCGAACTGTAGTTGACAGTAAAGCTACTCCCAGGAGGCACTTGAACGGTTGTAACAAAACTACCGGTAGACTCACATGTACCTAGCTAATTTTACTGCTAACTCACTTATAGTTTGCTGTACTCTCACCCATTTACTGTGTTCAACGAGGTTTACTATTTTCCCCACTGAATTACTATAAGTACCTGAATTTTACTATCTTGGATGTGTATCTAATTGACTAGTTTTACTTCACACCAAAATGAGTTTTACTGTAAGACAAACTTATCGATATGACCACTCGATCCCTCGTTTGTTCGGACTAAAAAAAATGCTCCTGTATGTCCTCCTGTGGCACAATGCAATAAAAAAGACAGACGATCCCATGCATCCCATTAAACGCTCTCCCACGTAATTGATCATAAGATCTGCCCCCACCTCCCCCTCCCCTTGTTCGCTTAGTCATTATCGCTTCCCTCTACCCCCAGAGATCCCTTCCGACGACTCCCTTATGACAATAATGACTACTGGACATCCACCCCGCAGGCGTAGAGGAACCCAGTTTGCCAGTGCTTGTCTCCGTCACGAGCACGGGTTTTACTGTTGATCTCAAGCGGGGCGGCGAGCACAGCTGTCGCGTGTAGCGTGGGAGCGCGTGGTGCACGCGCAGCTGTGCCGGTCCACGCGAATAGCTATGGCTGGCTAATAGCGCCACGAATAGCTACACGCGAATAGTTATTATATATACACGATATATATATATATATATATATATATGATATATATATATATATATATATATATATATATATATATATATATATATATATATATATATATAAATGGTATGGTACTCTTGGGAGTACGTACTCCCACTTCTCATATACTATTTAAATCATATGACGATACATCTTTATCAATTTGAGTATACTTCAATAATAATTATAAGATACTTCCAAGTGAGTTCCATAAAAAAAATCAGTAAAATTCACGTTTTATAGCAAAATTTGTGTATATACTTCTTTTATATATGAAAAAAGGTATATAACAAAAATAAAGAGCTCCGATGAAATTTTTTCAATCAAGTTGTATTGGAGTATCTTATAATTGGTATTTAAATATACTGAAAATAATAAAGAAGTATAACATCTTAATTTAAGTGGTATATTAGAAGTGGTAGTACATACTTCATTAGTACGAAACGGGTATATATATATATATATATGTGAACCGATCTTAGCGTCATCCTTCGTTGGGCCCTGGTATGTATGTATATATGTATGTGTGTATGCATGCATTAACCCGGCCGGACGGTCTCTCCCTGCTTTTAAGGCAGCCACCAAGCACTACGTGCGTACGTGCACGCATTACGCGCGCGCAGACACTCCACATAACTCCCCCCGGCCGCCTCTCCATGGACGTCTTCTTCCTCCTCCCTCACCTCCACTGCTACTAGCTCATATATCCATCGTATATTTACATCGCCATGCACTGGCTAGCTCTGCGACGCACAGTACGGTGCCGTATCTTCATGTAGTCCTGTCCGTACACACACATGCATGAGCGATCGATCGATCGAGGAGAAAGTTGAGATTTAGCAGAAGCAGGCCGGAGGTATGGAAGTCGACGATGACGAGAGCTGGAGCAGCATGAACAGCCTTATTCTCTACTGCGACGAAGACCCTTTCGTCTCAACGCCACCGCCGACGACCACAGGAGGCGGCTCGCGACAGTCAGTGGCTGCGGCCGTCGACGGATGTGCCGAGCAACAACCACTAGTGCTGGACGATGAGGCTGATCTGCTGCTGATGGACTACAAGGCCAGGGAGAGATGCTATGCGCCGACGAGAGACTACCTCCACCATCTCATGACGCGAGGAGGAGATGGTTGTGTACTGTCAACCGCTAGGTCCAAAGGCGTCCACTACATCATCTATGTACGTATATACGCACGCACGCGATTCCCCTAATTATATGCTAGTACGTACGTACGTATACTGCTACTCTCATGTTCAGATTAACTGTCTCTAATCTGGCAACCGTACGTTTTATTTCCTTTTGGAATTAATTCGATTGCATTTCGATCTCTTTGCATTAACGGTTCTTAATTATTAGTATTGCTTGAACATACATTGGCTAGTTCACTTTCATCAGTGCTGTAACAATGTACTAGCATTTTTAATTTGTTTCTTACTCAGGCATTTGGTAGGTTGGGATTGGCGGCAGCGACTGCGTTCAATGCAGTCAACTATCTTGACCGCTTCTTGTCCATCAACTGCCACCTGGTGAGTTTTTTCCCCTAGGAGTTGGTTTTTTTTCCTGAATTTAATTGATTATCATCTTGTTTAATTAATTTGCTAGTCGATCGATCTTGCTGATCATGAATGAACTACACACATATGGTGGTTGTTGATGGATGCAATTGCAAATTATGCAAATGCAATGCAGAGTTGGGAGGTATGGATGGTTGAAGTGGTGAGCGTGGCCTGCCTGTCGGTTGCCTGCAAGTTGGATGAGGTCAATATACCATCGCTCCACGATCTACAGGTACGTACGTGGTGTAATCGTAGAAAAGGAAGCAAAAACACACACATGCAATTCATTGTTAATATGTCTATTATATTGTTAAAGCGACAGGTAAATAAGTCATTATGTTCACTCTCAAGGAGACAAGGACTAGAAACCCCTACGTTAATCGATGGAAAAAAATAAAGAAAAATCAATCCTGTTGATTGTGGTGGGTCCAGACTATAATGATTTAGATTAAAATAAAGAATTCATAGCAAGTATAATTTAGAAATAACTTAAATTCGGAATAAAAAGTAAAATAAAAGTAGCAATTTGATTTCCGTATAGATTTCTAAGTAAAATCCTTGAATAAATATAATTCGGAATAAAAGTTAAACAAAAATTAGCAATTGGATATGTATACAAATTCCAACCAGAAATAACTAAAATTCATAATTAAAAATAAAATAAAATAAGCAATTTGATTTCGACACGAATTACTAAGTAAAATCCCTAAATAAATATAATTCGGGATTAAAATTAAACAAAAAAATAGTAAAACAAAATAAAAAGCAATTTGATTTCGACACGATGCGTATAAACCCACCTAAGTTGCATCTTTTGCACTAAAAGATTTGCAACAAATCTAGTTGCGCCTGCTAGTTCATTCCATGCACCATCAACGATCCATACTCGCTGGCTACTGAATTCGACAGCTTAATTCGATCACAAGCACCGTGTGATATGTAGCTATATCCCCATCTATCTGAATTTTCAAGGTTGATTTCATCTGTATGCATGCATGATCGAATTGAATCACATCAACAGGAAAGTATACGCCTGCCTGCATATGCATGCATTAACATATCGATCCATATGCATGTCGAGATGCGTATGATTAAGCATGTGTGATAAATGAAGTCTGATATACTGCATGCATGCCATCGATCTAACAGATGGAAGAGGTGATGAGCCATTCGTTCCGGGCGTCGACGATCCGGGACATGGAGCTGACATTGCTCAAGGCGCTCCAATGGCGACTCGCCTGCGTCAACCCCTACTCCTTCCTCCACCTCCTCCTCCCCCACAATTGCACGCCTGCGACAGCTTCTCGCTGCACCCGCCTCCTCCTCTGCTCGCTCTCAGGTAAACGCTCGATCGTGCATCTCCGGACTCCGGCATCAGGTGACTTGCCAAATTTAGTCTCTTTTATTTCGAATTCCTTAGCTTAATTTGCCATATGGATGCATGATTGTACGTGCAGAGCCCTCGTTGCTCCGATTTGATGCCTCTGTGGTTGCCGCCTCTGCACTAAGGTGTGTGGCACTGCAGGATCATGCTCATCAACTATCCGGTCATCTCAGCAATCTCATTCGTCCACTGTGCCAAATGGTAAGACCAACATCAATTAACACAACAACTTACTCCCACGATCAGAAATATATGACGTTTTAGAAAACTATATATATATATATATATATATATATATATATATATATATATATATATATATATATATATATATATATATATATATTGTATTGGTAATGTAAAACAATATGTCATGAAAAATATTTTCATAATATTTTATTATCATATTCATATAAGAATTAATAGTCAAAGTTGCATGTTAGAGACCGTGTCAATGTCTAAAACATCATATATTCTTTAACAGAGTGAGTAATTTCTAGTATAAACTGTTTTATTATATATAGTGCATTCTGAAAATGTAACATGCATGCTCCATATGCAAATCAGTGCCTTGTTTTTCCCCGAAAAATATGCTTTGTTTTTTACGAGGGTAATTGATCGTATTTTACTGGTTAAAAAAAATTAATAGGACAATGAGGCCGATGAGTGCTTGAAGATGATGAAAGCACTTTACACAAGCTTGGATCTCCCCAACAATCATCACAAGTACAGTGACCAGCAGTGGAGTCCCATTTCAGTTATTCCCTTCGAAACTGACGGTACACTTGACAGGTCAGCAGTCAGTCGCTGCTTATTTGGCAGACCAACGACACCTGATCATGGTACACAAGATGAAGATAAACCACATATACAGGAGATGAAGTGATCTCACACAAATAACTACTGAAAGCATTGATTTGGGGGGGAGATAACATTATTATTATTTGTTAAGTGTAGCTAATCCGACAAATTACTGTGTGTTCGATTCGTTCTGTAACATCGATCCTCGCTACAAGCACGCATATGTATTTTGTTGTGCGTGCTGCTTGATTGTTAAGTTTTTAGCATTTGTACAAGTTGTGTGAAGAATATTCATAAATGTGTGCTTGTAATGTATACCAACCAGAACCACTGGTCTAATTGAAATATATCTTCAGTGTTTGGTGTGAAAACTACAATCTCGTGAAATGAAAAGAAAAAAAACGCACCAGCAGTGAGACTGGAAGACTCCGCCTTTCTGATTTGGAAAGCGATTGAGCGTACATGCTTGAATTAGACATGTAAGAGACGCACTTTTCGTAAGATAGACATGAAGAAAGTAGAGATCAGCTATGCCAAAAGAAAAAGAGAGACACATTCCAATGCCCATGAACTGGGCCACGGCTTATTCTTTTCCATATCCAAATCAAGCGTTAGTTTATTTGCAACACAAGTACAAAGGGAGAAACCGCAATCCAAAGCAAGGAATAGATCCTGAGAAGAGATGGATCGCAATCCGGAAAGGAAAAGAAGAAAGGAAAAGTTGGTATTTGCAGGGGAAGAAGACCTTTAGAGTTTGCTCTCCTCTCCCCCACTTGATTGTCAGGGTATCTGATTGCCGGTTGCAGAGGTGCAAGATATGTACAGTAGCTCACGATCAAGTTGAGCTAGCTTCGCTAGTCAGAACCAGGAGAATCTTCCAAGGTTGCTATTACACGTACAGTTGTGCCATTATCAGCTAGTGTTTGTAGTGAAATTAATCTTGCTTACTAGTTACTAGTACAATTTCAGACAATCTGCAGGCAGTTTTGTTCGATGTACAGAATGCAGCTTGCAGTTGAGATCTGCACTGATCTTTACAGGCAAGTAACCCACAAGCTTGTCGTCTACTTGAGCATGCACAGATTCCAAACATTCTCTTAGTACCAAACTGAGTACGTCGACTTGACAGAATTATGGAAACAACGTGTTGCAGCTTGCAGTTGAGATATGCACTGAACTTTACAGGCAAGTAACCCATAAGCCTGTCGTCTACTTGAGCATGCACAGATTCCAAACATTCTCTTAGTACCAAACTGAGTACGTCGACTTGACAGAAATTCTGTCGCAGATTTATGGAAACAACGTGTTGTGTAGTAGTAGTAGTAGCAGCAGCAGCAGCAGCAGTGTACAAGCTAGAGAGAGCTAGTACTAGTACTACCTAATTAGCTCGGGTCTGGTGGCTTTGTTTGCACACTTCACTTCAGCCCCCAAACATAAGTACACTCCCTGGTCTACTTCCAAGTTCCAGTTGAGACTTGAGAGCTAAACACATGGACCTGCCTAAGCTCCTCTTCCTCCTCGTCATTGTCATCTCCATGGCAATCACCGGTACTCGTAAGCAAGCAGCTAGCAGTAACACTCCATTAATTCTACTTCCTAGATTAATTCATTAGACGTTGAGTTGTCTGACATGCATGCAAGCATATATGCAGCTGATATTAATGGACTACTGATCGCGCTGCTTTTATTTACTTGATGCATGTTTTGCAATATAATAATGTAATGCAGCAGCGGCAGCCGGTGGTGGCATACAGCTGATCCTGGTGAACAACTGCGCCGAGTCGGTGTGGCCGGGCATGCTCGGCACCGCCGGCCACCCCACGCCGCAGTCGGGCGGCTTCCACCTCGGCGCCGGCGAGGAGGCCGCCTTCGACGTACCGGTGGGGTGGTCGGGTCGCGTGTGGCCACGGCGGGGCTGCTCCTTCGACGAGCGCGGGCGCGGCAGCTGCACCACGGGTGACTGCGGCGGCGTGCTGCGGTGCAGCGGCTCACCGGGGGACACCCCGGCGACGGTGGTGGAGATGACGCTGGGGACGCCCCGGTCGCCGTTGCACTTCTACGACGTGAGCCTGGTGGACGGGTTCAACGCGCCGGTGTCCATGGCCCCGGTGGGGGGCGGCGTGGGGTGCGGGGTGGCGGGGTGCGGGGCGGACCTGAACGTGTGCTGCCCGTCGGCGCTGGAGGTGAGGGACCGGGAGGGGCGGGTGGCGGGGTGCCGGAGTGCGTGCCGGGCGATGGGAGGCGACAGGTACTGCTGCACGGGGGAGTACGGATCGCCGGCGACGTGCAAGCCGAGCATGTTCTCTCACCTGTTCAAGGCCATCTGCCCCAAGGCGTACAGCTACGCCTACGACGACGCCTCCAGCCTCAACCGCTGCAAGGCCAACCGATACCTCATCACCTTCTGCCCGCCCCACTCCTCCTAGCTATTATCACCTTCTACTACTCGTTTGAGACAGCCTGCATGTACATTACATATTTCAGTGTGCTTGCTTCATGCATATAGAGCTCTAGCTATATTATCATGTTATCATCCATGGATCCATATTATCTAGATCCAATCCTGAATTAAAGCTTCATATATATTATATCCCAATCTCAAATCCTATGCCTGTACCTATTAATTTTCTGCTAACTGAATTGGATCATAAAATGCTGAAATGGACACTTGGAGCATTTAATAATCTGAAACTTACATGCTCAAGTCCTGACGACATGACAAAACATGCACGCAGCTCTATACATGGTCACACATGCATTGCATGCATAATCGACAGCCCTGGCAAGTCTAAAACCAGCACAAGTTGCAGTTCAGTTCACTGCTTAAAGCAACAGAGTTCACCATGGTTGAATCCACATACGGTACGACTACACACAGTAAGCCCAATTATTGTCGATCACCATACCATATATAGCTAGCTCCAGGCTTGAACCGGATGGAGGAAGAAGCAACACAGGTAGGCAGGCAGCTAACCTGACCTCAGTCAGCTTCATCCCTCGGATCACCACGCAAGCTCTTAACGGCAGTATCCGGGTGTGAGGCATCCGAGAAGCATCCTCCTCTCTGCGACAGGCCACGACCACCATGAGGAATCAAGCTAGCTAGAGCTAGAAGCAAACGGTACTAGTTAGAATTGCATACCCCGGGCCCTGAGGAACTTCTCAACTTGCGTGATCACGTGCTTCCCATGTGTGTACTTGATCAGCGTGCTGACATTGCGCCTCACCACATCCACGATCGCGTCGCACTGCCAGTCATCCGCCGTTTCGATCATCTTCTGTATTACATAGTTGGCATACTGGTTGATCATCATTCCCTGCATGCGTAACGACGAGACAACAGTAAATTAATTAGTCCCACTTCGTCTCAAAACAAGTAGACAAAAATCAGAGTCAAGATCGAGGCACACCAAAAGATTATCTGCAGTTTGACCACCCCCAGCGCAGAGGATCTCATTTGTGATCAACTGGCGATCATGGTAGCTACCGTAAATCAGGCTCTTCTCAATGACATTCGAAGAAAACTTCTGGTAGCACATGCGCACAATCCGTCCGACAAACCTCATCACAATAATTAATCGCTCACGGGGACCTCCATGCTCCAAAATGTGCTGCAACATGCCCGTAAACGCAGATCAAGATTTGCCGGTCAGTGGCGGCAAGTTCTTTTAAGTATTTGTTTAGCTAAGAAATCATTTCAATGATTGCAATCACCCATGCCTCTCCATGCTTTACCTGCACAACGTAGTTTCCAAATCGGTCTGCCGACAGCTCGTTAACAGCTTCGACAACCTCTGAGATCAAAACATGAAGAATTTCCGGATCATCACAGCACTCCAGCACTTTCTGTGAAGATCAGGAGAGTGAAAAGATGAGTGGTAAACTAATAAAAGCAGAGGTCAAAAGATAGGGAAGCAGGGAAAAGGTGATGACCAAATTAACAACCTGAACAACACGACATCCATAAGGATGGGAGGATAATATCTTGGCCTTCCCACAGAAGCCTCTATAGATGAATTGGATATACTGCGGTGGCACACACACTAGACATTTCTGAACAACATGGTTTGCGTTTTGGTCACAAACACATTTCAACAGGTTGCTTCCAAGCTCCTTAGCCATCTCTATCTTCTGATCGAGATCGCTTATTTCAAAAGCCTAAAAGAGACACCAAAGCAATAATGAAAGATCAGTGATCAAGTTGAGTTCACTGCAAAATAATATGGCATATCATAAAACCTACAGGACAATTACAGCAGAAGGCATCTAAAGATAAAAGCAATGATAATCTTAATTGCATTCAAACTTATATGAACATTACAGCAGAGGCCTTCTAAAGATAAAGCATAGCTTTGTATCATACAAACACGTCTGAATTGTATCCATTTATCCAATCCTGAGAAGTTGCAAAAGGCAGTGTTCAGTTTACCTTCTGGATCACTCGACAACCATACAGATGAAGGCTTAGGCCTAACACATGCCCACTTAGGTTACTGATGAGTTTCCTTTTGTAGAACGGTGAGCCATGCTCAAGAAGCTGATGGAAAAATAAAAGGTAAGTACAGGAGTTCATGCTCAATTAAAGTCCTACAGCTTCAAAGATTCAAGTTATAAAAGCCCATAGGAGTTGGAGGAAAACCTTCTGGATGGCATAGTTTGCAAAGACATCAATGACCAGTGTGCGGACATGAGGCATGATTTCTTCATAGACCATAAGTATCTCTTCAGTAGTTGCTGTGCCAAGCTTCTGCTGTATAAAACGGCTCCCAAATGGATCAGCACTGCATGCGATATACAGCAGAGAGTAAAAGATGATTTAGCCATCAAAGGTCGCAATTGCTTCAAGCAACACATAGCACAACAGAATGCATATTCTTATGGACGCACTAATTTAAACTACTGGGCAGTATTTCTAAGAATAAAACAAATTAATGCAGCACTTGAGAGTTGCATGAGTTATGCGCACCTGAAAGCAGGTACATGGCCCTTGATATGAATCAGCCGTATGGAATGGTTCATTGGATACTTGATCTGCTGAAGAAGGAACTGAAACTCAGAGTTCCTACTGTTCAGTCCACCACTAGAATGATGGATATTGTCTGGTCTGCCTCCAGAATGTTGGATTTGAGAAAAACCAGAAATCCTTCCAGTTCTAAGAGCAACTGTATTTGCTGGATGTTTTCCAGAATATGACATCTCAACATCAAGAGCATAGTGATTCTTCAGAGCTTCAATGGACTGACGCATCAATTTGAGAGGAATGCGCTGGTCTGGGTCAAACAATGCACGAACATATGCCTCCTGGACTGCCATTATCTCAGCAAAGCTCCCCACTGCACTTCTTGAAGAAGAAAAAGAAGAAGAAGATGACTGCACAGGCAGACCTCCAGCATCATGCTTATTCAGCACTGTAATTTGGGAGTCTTGCTCAACTTTTGCTGGGCTACCTGAAAACTGTTGACCTGAGCCAGAACTAGGACCAGACACAATGTTTCCACGATTGCTAATTTGCCCCGGAGGCTTCAACTCAGCAGTTTCTATCGCATTATTGTCCTGAAAGCTCATCTTTGGCAACTGAATCCTTGTTGGTGAACTGTCCAAATTGGTGTCTTCAGGAATCAATAGTGGTAGGTCAAAATCTTCCTCGCTCAGTAGTAACTCTAGAAAGTTTGGTTCTTTTGTGGTCTGAATAGGGAGTTGTGTTTGCACTTCCAAGTTATTGATATGTCTGTTTGCATCAACATTTGTAGGCACCTTTTGATGATCTTGAGTCAAAATTTCACCACTTGGATCAACCTGAAAAGGAAACAACAATGTTTCAATACCATAACGAGAATTGATTGTTGGTGTATAAATACTAGCAACAGGTAAAACAATCAACTACGGGGGAAACAACTCCAAGATGCTATGGTAGTTTTAACGGTAAGTCTTACAAAATGCCTTCATAAATCTTTTTTATTAACTTGTAAGTGGCACATAATAACATGCACGCTTGCTGTACATTCCATGCATATGTTACCTATCTAAGATATTGACTGGTCACTGCTCAGTGGATCATCATGTAATGTATCATAGTATAAGCACGATACAGTACATTATCGTACCAAAGGTACCTCATAAAAAAGTGATGCCTATTATATTTTAAAAAATAAATTAGTCAATACTCAATACTATAGGTGCCAAACTCAGTAAGATGCCATATTTTGTCCCAACTAATGTAGATTGCAAAGTTTCCAGAGGTTGATTTTTTTCAAGAACGCGCAGAAGGGCTGCATATTTTTGCATTAAGACAGGACAGAGATTGACACTTTTTGAGAAACGGTGATCTCTATTCACAAGCTCCCAGAGTTGAAGTCAACAAATATATGGTGAGCTCTCCATATACACGGCACGGGTAAACTCCCTTAGAAAAAGGCTTGGCAATGGAACCACATTGGCTTGTGCAAATGGAAGGCATATTTCTCTTTTGCATGTGTTTACTTGAAGGACGTGACAATCTTCACCACTCATTGACTCCACCACCTGCGGCCGGAAGTGCTTACGCCGCCCGCCGCACCACCTCCTCTCCCTGCCTATCACCATCGCAGCCCACCACCCCAAAATCTAACTCACTGGTGTCACCCGTTGCTCTGCCGTGCGCCGCCCTCCTCCGATCCAGTGGCTGACAGCGCCACTGCCACCCACCATGGCCCCCTGCCCCTAAAAACTAACTTACTGGTCTCACTCATCGCCATGCCACCCATCGCCACCGCCCTCCTCCAATCCCATGGTGCCACCATCAAACCGCCACCACCACCCACCTTAATTGTACAATCAAGGTCCAGTGAACCCTAAACCTAATCCGATGAACACTAATCCTAACCCCTACTGCTGAAGAATGTCGCGCATTCCTTCGA
This sequence comes from Ampelocalamus luodianensis, assembly GCA_036346255.1. Classification (NCBI taxonomy): domain Eukaryota; kingdom Viridiplantae; phylum Streptophyta; class Magnoliopsida; order Poales; family Poaceae; genus Ampelocalamus; species Ampelocalamus luodianensis. The sequence continues at coordinate 512,644 of CM070625.1, forward strand.
ATGCACTACCGGTAGCTACAAAGCAATACCCTTACTTAAATGGTTAGCATTTTTTTTTGAAAGAAAACTACTAAGAATCAAATGTTTGTTTTTCAAGCAAAAAGCACCTTACCTCCTCCACCCTCATATTGGTTATAAGATCCATGAAATCAAGCCACCTTAGGGATTTATCAAACGCCAATCTTCGATGGTCGGTGGCCAACTACGCTCAACTATTGCCAATGAGGGGGTTGCACCTGAAGCTGCGAGCAACCGATTGTAGGGGCAAAGGGGATTAAGAAGATGATGTGGAGGTGTCCGATCGATGGGTAGTAAGAACTGGAATGCAATAAATCAACACCAAGCAACGGTGGAGTAGGTAGGGAGGAGGGCAATGGAGTGTGGTTGGTAGCATACAAGGGAAGAGGAGTGTGACTAGAGGAGGAGGCGGCGGCGGCGGGGAGAGAAGTGATGAGGGGGTAGGGGTGGTGATGGGATTAGGGGAGAGGCAATTGAATGGGAGGAAGGAGTGTGTTATATAAAATAGAACCTACCATTTTGTTAAATAGCATGTGCCACATCCCAAAAATTGATCCCTTTATGTTAATACTTAATACATCGTAAATGTGTTTTTATGATGAGTAGATTGGCCCTAGCACATTTTGGAATGCCTAAGCCTAGCCCAATGTTTGTACCAGGTTGGGCCTAACCTAAACCGAAGTGACATACGTCACATACCCAAATATTCTAGAAAACCTAACACAAGTTTAGCCCAAACTTCTCAACATGGCCCGCACAAACTTGGTCAACCTAGCCTCACACTAATTCCAATTAGCCCAACCTCACTTCTATGGCTAGATTGGGCCAATCGGGGATGAAGCAAGGAACTTCTCATCGACAGGACTAATTAGCAAGTAGTATACATTGAAGGGGACAATTGAACTACTTTTACCAGATTAATACATTGAAAAATACATGTAAAATAATAATGGAGCTACCATAGGGGAACCAGTGCTCCTCTGTCCCAACTATATCCGTCCTTGGGGTCAATGCATAGCCAATCCAGTGAAACTGGATGCTTTTTCGACCTAACAAGAGCTCAAAGATGAAATTGTAGAACTATCATAGCAACAAACATCTTGGCAATGTCAGCCAGAGCTTATCAGGTGCCTTGGTGTGGTGTGTTTTATTGTACTAATTTGATTATAACATGCTACAATCAACACATATCGACCTAGTTAATCCTTTTGGGCAAGCGAGATTTAGGCCAACTATCAATGTGAGTTGAATTTGAGGGCACTAAATGTGTTTCCAAAGTAGTGCCCACTTTGTGGAAGCATGAAACGTAGGAAGTGAAGAGCATATAGCATATGCAACCCAAGTAACTGGATTCATGTACACCTGTGTAAATTCAGCCCATCACAAGGCTAAGTTTAGGACAATGTCTGACTCAAAAAATTTAGCTAGATTGCGAACCAAGCCAACCAGGTTTTTTTGGACTACAGCCTATGGCCTAGCCCTAGTTTGAACCCACATCAACCTAGCTACCCTATCAAGCCGGGCTTAGACCGAGGCTCATTAGCTCGAAAGGAACTAGTACAAGTGCCAGTCTAACCCGTGATTTGCTCCGGTTTAGATTTAGGTCTACAATTGCTACATTAGATCGTGTGGTGTGATGGGCATTAAAGCGACCAAGGCTACAAATGGTCTCTTGCGAGGCGTGACTATTGAGAGTCTTGTTATGAGACATGAATGTCAAGTCCTTTTCTGTGGGTGTATATCATCAAATCTGTAGTATGACGAGGTTTCAAACCATCATGATAGTTGAAGCAGTGTTTGGCAAGTTAGAATAGGCCTTGGGGCATTAGAAAAATACACACAAGAAGATGCTCGGTGACTTGAATTATACAGGAATAATTGGTTAGATGTTGTAACAACACTAACAGCAAAAATGGTATGTTTCATGAATGGTATTTGTATAATAACTTTTGGAATTCTTTGGATAAGAGGCACCTTTTTAGAAATATAACTCCCAACTCATTTCAATTGGATGCTTGTTCTAGTTTTGAGAATTTTAATAAACTATTGTAGGAGTTCAAAGGTTCATTCTGCCAAACAGTCATAAACTCATAATATCAGCTAAATGTATACTTGTCCATTTTTTATAAAGTAAATATCCTCACAAAAGAACCACATGGGAGCTGAAAGAACGGTTACAATGTTCAATGTTTCTTTAAATAGATCAAAAGAAAGAACGTTGGTACATCTCGTCCAAAGGTATGCTTCAAATCAATGAGGTTCAGTTTCCATCGGACGAGTTTGTCCTCTTGACATCATCATTAGTTCTACATTTCTCTAATCTATTGAACCTCACAAGAGAATATACTTTCTCAACAAGGTGAGTTATTCCACATTGCAATGCAATGCCTCTATGTAAAGGTTACATAAGTTTTCGGCCTGTTGGGAATCTTCTAAAATGACTCATATAAAATTTGGATCTTCCAAAGGGAGCTCACTAAAGGAACCTTGTTATTAATGAACCTAGGTGGCTTACACATCATAGATGCTAGCTTGCATGAGATGCCAACATGCGTGCAACTCGAGGAGGTGCTTCCAATGTAGTAATCATAACAATACATCCGAAGCAAGCATGACGAAAACCTTGGAGCAGTAGAGGAAGCAAGTAGTGTCCTTTCACAATGCAGGAACTCATATTTAGTCCCATATGTAGCCACCTCAGCTGGTATAGCCATAACAAAGAATTACATTATTCTCAACTAGAATTAATACTATTAGAGCATGTTGATACATGAAGTATTAATCGTTAAAAGAATTGAAAAGATGTATAGTGTTGGATGTATGGCACCCAACCTCCACTTCGGCCCCACGAGGGGTCACCTGGGTATTGCCTCGAGGGAGGAAAGCAACGAAGTGCTAGCCACTACCTCCGAGACTAGGAAAAAGGGGACCACACCCAAGGTCGTGTCACCCTTCGCCCCAAGAAAGCCGGGCTTCGGGCATTGAAGCTTGCCTCTGAGGTCACATCATCCTTTGCACACCTTGAGAAAAGGGCTTAGGGGACCAAACCATACGGGGAGAATTATTGTGACCAAGCTTCTAAATATACCAAAATATTGGTATCATTGGACTATTTATACCGACTTGATGTATCATTTTTAAATACCGGAATGGAATGTGTCAACCGATATAAATAGGACCCCTTAGTTGGGAAAGGGCTTAGCTGTTCTTCTAGCCTATTCTATTTACAATACACAAACTTTGGTTCGGTCCCAACTTCATACTTAGGCTTGGGGCCTGCTTCCCACCCTGAGGTACCTACTTCTATATTGTTCGGTCTTGTAACCACAACAACTAGTCATCATATGAATTTTCTACACACATAATTAAATTTAAAAAGGAATAAGTCCATTTGGCCCCCCTTAACTATTGCCTGAATCTGGAAATCAACCCCAGCTACAAAACCGGGTATTTGACACCCTCCATCTCTCAAAACCGTTCACTTTTCGCCTCTAGGCTGGTTTCATTAGTGGTTTCCACCACGTAGTCGGCCACGTCCTTAGTTTTTGTTGTGTAGAAAGCTGCATCAACGTTGAATCGCCTCCTAATGAGCTATATATGCATACTATTGAAAAGTAATCCTATGGTTCATGAAATGTTGGGAAAAAGTAGGTGAGACACTTTGCTAGCTTAAATCACATTGGGCTGATTTGTAAGTCATGTCAGTGTATCCCAGCTTACTGGGATGCCACGTCACTAAAAACCAGCCAAAAACCATGGTGATTTTGGATGAGGGGTGTGATATGCCCGGTTTTGATACATGAAAGGTCAAACGCTCGGTTTTGGAAATGGGGGGGGGGGGGGGGGTTAAATGGACATTCCATAAAAAATTGGCCATAATAACTAAAGTAGGCAGCCAACAAAGCATGGGAATGAGTTTCCATTGAAATGATAAAATGCTTAACATTCCCGAGAAGTTTAACTTTAGAGGCGACATAGTTGGTGCATGAATCTCAGCATGGTATCATTTCAATGGGAACAATTAAGAGATACTACGAGTCTAATGAGACAATTAGGTCTTACGTGCTATATAGCAATCCAAATTAAGTATGGAAAGACATGCAAGAACAACTTGGTTCAAGAAATTCAAGTAACAATGGTAACGGGGAAGGGGGGGGGTTAGAGTCAATGGTGTTTCCTCAATGTCATTGGTGGGAAAATGAGAAAGCTAGTGTTAATTTTATGTGGTGCTCAAATCTATAAAGAATGTGTAGAATTGAGCAACTTTAGATTCAAGGTAAGCCCAACAAACTGGTTGCATTGGCCTGGGCCATCTGGCTATGCTTTGGAACCCAACTCAACCGTCGAAGTGTGGTCATGCCAATTCGGCTCTAGATATTCCTGGTGGGTTCAGGTAGGCAACATAAAAAAAAAAATCCAAGTGACACCAAGCTTAGGTCTGACTTTCAAAAATTTGGTGTAGCATAGGTCTAGCCGGGCCCTGAACCTTGGTCTAGGCAGGCTAGGCCGAATGGCATGCCTTGGGCCTAGGCGGGCCGACCCGGCCATGACAGGCAAGCACGGTCTAAGGTGTAGGCGTTATCATAGTGACTCAAACAAAATCTATGAGTTCAAAACAGCAAACATACAACAAACTGTTAGTCAAACTAAAGAAATAATATACAAATGCAATAAGCAGAAAAAAAAAGGAGTACACAGCCTTACCTAGCAGGATGAAAGGTTTCCACCCGGTGCCAAAAACAAGCAATGGCGGGCAGTATCACATAAAAACTGGGGCAAAAGACAAAAAGGTGGTGCAGTGCGTATATTACTAGGCCGTCTATCACTGGGTTGTGTGATGCATGCAACAGTAACCAGAACATCATACAATGAGTTGATGTACTTGAGTGCGTGAAATCTTGCACATCGCACCCCTAATATGAGCGCCCATAGTCAAAATGCGTGTGATCTGCTAGGGTTTCTTTTTTCTCTGTGTGCGTGTGTGTTTTGGAGTTGGAATTAGATAGTTTCCACCATGCTTATTAAGTCACCGACTAATCGACGACTAGTCGTCAACTGGTCGACAAGTCGGTGGAGCAGAGGCGACTTGGTCCAGCAACTCGACTTGCCAGGGCAAGTCGGGCGACCTATCGACTAGTCGATCAGGCGGCGGCAAGTCGACCGACTTACCACGGGGGAAGGTGGGATCACAAAGAAGAGCTGAGGGAGTGAGGAAGGCAGCAAAGCACTGAGGGAGTGAAGAGCTCACAGAGAGACAGAGGGAGTGAAAGCTCACGCGAAAACTTCGTCGCCCTCAGCTCCCAGCCAGCTCGTCGCCCTCAGCTCCCAGCCAGCTCGTCGCCGCCGCCCTTCGTCTCCCTCGGCGGGAGCTGAAGCTCCCAGCTCGCCGCCACCGGTCGTCTCCCTGCTTCATCTCCCTCCAGATCCGGAGCTCCCGCCTCATCTCCCTCCAAATCCCGTCGAGGCAGCTCCCAGCTCGTCGACCCTTCGTCGGCACCAAAAGTAATCTCCCCAGTCCCCTCGCCCCAGCTCTCTCCTCTCTGTTCCCTCGCCGCTCTCTGTTCCTCACCCCAGATCGCCCCCCTCCGTCGTCGACTGCCGCGCCGACTCCTTCCCAGTCGCCGAATCGGTTGGGGGGGGAGAGATGTAAGTGAGGGAATGAGTGGAGGAGATAAATCGGTGGCGGAGAAGGATAATGTAGGTGAGGGAATGAGTGGAGGAGAGAAATTGGTGGTGGGCAAGGATAAGAATGGAACGTGGACCCCACATGTACCTATTTTTTTCAATTGGATGAGTAAGATGGGAATTTTGGGGGAAAAAAAACTAACAGGTTTTGCGTGTACCATATGAACAGTACCTTTCGACTAGTCGACAAGTTGGTCACTAGGAGGTAGCGTCGACTAACAGACTTAATAACCTTGGTTTCCACTTTCCCTTAGTGCATACTTTTGTAGAAAAAGGTAATATATGCTCTGAAATTAAATAATTCCAATATTAACTACATTCATCCATGAAAGTGGAACGATTAAAAGTTGTACAGTACAGTGACACCAAGAAACAATGCAGCGTTTCAACATTTCAAATAGCGCAAAATGAATCAGTGTGACACAAGCTAGTTTTAAAGGGAACAATCAAAAAAAAAGTTGAAGAAGAAACTGGAAGCTTACTTTTTGATAGAAAATTAGTCCATGACAAGAAATGGAAACAAGGTAAGCGGTAAAAAGAAAAGGCCGCAAACACAGCAAAAAAACTATTAGTAGCATGGTTGATATAGCAGTAGTGTGTTGTTTGTTGTGAGCAATATCAAGTGCCACTAAGCGAAGAAAGCAGTAGAGGACACTGCAAACACAGAGGCAGTGGTGGAGGCTGACTAACTGGCGGAGACAGCGGAAGGAAGGTGCAGCCAGTCAAGCTTCCAAAGATGCTGTGAATCACGGCACCGAGGGACAGTACTAGGCAGTGTCCCCATGCAGCGGTCCTGGACACAACAGGAGTCAGACTTGAGAACAACACGACGGTCATGATCAGTGATTTGACCAGCCAACATAAGCTACATAGTAAGTTGAGGAACATGAGAGACTGCAAAAACGTGAAAAGAAGTGGAGAGGGTGCATCGACCTTCAACAGGAAGAGAGGTATCATCTGTAGTCTGAACAGCTGTGGGAATCACATAAGTAAGGTGGGTAGAATCTGGTGTCATGTGAAAAGAAGCATCAGAGTTCAAGATCCACGGAGACAAGATACCTGACGAGGGTGGAGGCGAGGAAGACTGTTGAGAAGCAAGAGCCAGATGAGCAGAATCTAAGGAGTCTGAGGACGAACCGACAACGAGGTGCTAGAGTAAGGAGAGGAGCTACCGCGTGGCACCACCAGAGGAGCCCTGGTGAGAGGCGCCAGCTCCTGAGTGGGAGGAACCTCTAGGGCCCTTCGGGGGACATCCACCCCGTAGACCCCGGTCCCTCCTCCGCTTGTAGCGGTCCTGATACATGTAGTCGTCACGCTGGCAGTAGGTGCAGGGGAGACCCGCAGTAGAGACTGGAACCAATGGTGTCGCGGGAGCTAGCGGGCCCATGGTTAGTGCTGAAGAAGCAGGAGTTGAAGCAGACAAGGCAGTCTCCATCTGAGTTGCGCAACGATGACGGGTCTCCTTAGCACGAACACCCGTGAGGGCCTCCATCAAGCCCAGGCGCGGATGGCGAGTCAGGAGCTAAGCACGCACGGTCTCGAACTTGAGCATCCTTAGATTCAAGGTAGGCCAAACAACCTGGTTCATTGGCCTAGGCCATCTGGCTATGCTTTGGATCCCAACTCAACTGTAGAAGTGTGGTCATGCCAATTCGGCTCTAGATATGCCTCGTGGGTTCAGGTAGGCAACATAAAAAAAAAATCCAGGCGACACCAAGCTTAGGCCCGACTTCCAATTTTTTTTGTGTAGCATTGGTCTATCCGGGCCTTGAACCTTGGTCTAGGCAGGCTAGACCGAATGGCATGCCTTGGGCCTAGGCGGGCCAACCCAGCCATGACAGGCAAAGACGGTCTAAGGTGTAGGCATTATCATAGCGACTCGAACAAAATCTATGAGTACCAAACAGCAAACATACAACAAACTGTTAGTCAAACACTATTACAGAAAAAGTCACTACAGACGGTTCAAAATCGTCATCACAGACGGTCAGAAAACCGTTTGGCTTTATGGGTCTGTGATAATATGAGATCATCACAGACGGTTTTTTAACCATCTGTGAAAAAAGCTATCACAAACGGTTCTGAACAATAACCGTCTGTGATAGTCAATTATCACATACGGTTCTTGACACAGCCTTACCTAGCATGATGAAAAGTTTCTACCCGGTGCCAAAAAAAAAAAGCAATGGTAGGCAGTATCACATAAAAACTGGGGCAAAAGACAAAAAGGTGGTGCAGTGCGTATATTACTAGGCCGTCTATCACTGGGTTGTGTGATGCATGCAACAGTAACCAGAACGTCGTACTATGAGTTGATGTACTTGAGAGCGTGAAATCTTGCACATCGCACCCCTAATATGAGCGCCAATAGTCAAAATGCGTGTGATTTGCTAGGGGTTTTTTTCTCTGAGTGCGTGTGTGTTTTGGAATTGGAATCGGGTAGTTTCCACTTTCTCTTAGTGCATACTTTTGCCGAAAAAGGGCAATATATGCTCTGAAGTTAAATATTTCCAATATTAACTACATTCATCCATGAAAATGGAACGAATAAAAGTTGTACAGTACAGTGGCACCAAGAAACAATGCAGGGTTTCAACATTTCAAATAGGGCAAAATGAATCAGTGTGACACAAGCTAGTTTTAAAGGAAACAATCAAGAAGTTGTTGAAGAAGAAACTGCAAGCTTACTTTTTGATAGAAAATCAGTCCAGGACAAGAGATGGAAACAAGGTAAGGGGTAAAAAGACAAGGCCGCAAACACAGCAAAAAAACTATTAGTAGCATGGTTGATATAGCAGCAGTGTGTTGTTTGTTGTGAGCAAGATCAAGTGCCAAGCTAATATATGTGCAGAGGGTAACCGATAAATCCTGCATGTCGCAAGCACCAAATTTTTTTTTTTTGGTTATTTTAGTCGTACGGAGTTTTGCAGGAAATAGAAGTGGTGGTGCATTTGATTGAAGTGTTCTTGTATGCAGCCTTTAGCAAAAATACCCTGCAGCGCCAAATTGGTTATGTGATTCATGTTTGTGTTTCTGATTCAGTCAATCCAGATACATTAAACACAAGCACGACGTCAGTCTCATGAACGTAATATATCGAAAGACGCCATCCATCACAATTCACACAAGCACACATGAAAACAAGAGGAGAAAAGAGAGCAACCGAGATAATAATTATAAATCCCACGCAAGTGTAAGAATAAGGAATCCAAGAGGCAAGCGATGCCCGGTGGATCCATACACCGATCAGTTGGAGTGTTTGGTCGCGTACCTGGTTGCCTGGCCCGGACCGCGCCTGCCTAAAACTTGATTGGACTGGAGTAGGGTTCCTGACACGACGGCTCCCTCCCTCCCTCCGCCTCGTCTCCCGTCTCCGTCTCCCCCCCAGCGCCAGCGACCGTCGCTGCGAAGTCCATCCATGGATCCGCCGCCGGCCGCTTGCGCCGCCGTGCCCTCCATCTCCGAGGCGCGGGCATTGCGGGCTCCGTCAGCTGCGCTGCGCCGACTCGCCGCCGCCGATTAGGAAGGCTAGGCAACTACTACATACGCCTTTGTCATTGTTTTGGCCCAACCGTCACGGCCAAATGGGCTTAGGCTACCTGGTCCGGACTGGGCAGAGCTTGTAGAAGCCCAAACCCCAACCGGGCTACAATCTGGCCGAGGCCATTGCAACTCAACTGGGCCAGCTAGCTCTCAGTTAACTTAGTCTGTCCTGTCTCTCTGTCCGTCTGTCTTTTCACTGTTTTTATGGGGAGATCAGCTCTCAGTTAACTTAGTCTGTCCTGTCTCTCTGTCTGTCTGTCTGTCTTTTCACTGTTTTTGTTTATTAGAGGATGCTTATCTTCTCTAATTTTAATTAGTGAAACCAATAACAGTATCAGTATCTTTTATCATGTATATTTACAGTGCTCAGCTACAGTGCATTTTGACGCTCATCGTGTCTTTTCACTGTTGGGTTCATCGTGTCCTTTCACTGTTGGGTTGGGGAGAGCATTGAAATTGAAATATATATCCTAGTCTAATATGAAAATAGGAATAAAAGGTATGCAAATAGGAACAAAAAGGCCTAATCCTCAAGTGTAGATCTAAGAAACATATCACCTGCGTCTGCGTCTGCGGCTGCAGGAGGCTGAGGAAGAGGCTGTTGCGGCCCAGCTGGGTCAGGGGAAACAGGCAGTAGGAAGCAGCAGCAGCAGCAACTGTGCCCGTGTCGTCGTCCTCCTGTGCTGTCTCCTTGCCCTTGCCTTTGTTCTGCTTCCTGCTACCACGGTGAGCAGCAGTATCTGCATCAACGTTGGACCACCACACCTTGTCCTCCTCGCTACTGCTGCCTTGGCCGCCCTCCATGTATGCTAACCAATCTCAAGCTTTGATCTTCACAAGACGAATGAACAGCTGCACGGGTCGTGAATAGGGAATTAAAAAGGAATCACTGCAACAACATGTACGCATCACAAGAGATGTAGAAAAATTAAAAAAAGGAAATCCGATCTGTAGGAAGAGTTGAAAAAGGGAGGTTAAGGGGAGGAGTGAAGTAGCTAGCTATAGTAGTAAGCTTACGGCCGGTCGGTTGATGTGAGTAGAAATGACTCGAGGAGTGCGAAATAATGTCATGAGAAGCAGGAACGCATATGCAGTACGTGTAGGTTGGTGTGCTACTACATCAGCAGTGTTGACGGTGGTGCCAGGTGTATGGTTAATCAGACAAGGACGTTACTAGCTAGCTACATATACGTCCTTACCTGCATGCAGTTTGCAGTGGCATATGCGTGACGCCAACACGCGCGGCGCCGCGCCTCTCGTCCGAATGTCCTCCATCGTCGAGCGCTGATACATATTGCTTTATTTCGGTTGAGCGCACCTGCACGTTCGTGCTGCTGCTGCTGCTGCTGCTGCTTTAATCTAATATAATTCTGTTCCAAAAACGACAGGAAATTAATTAAGCGCATGGAACAGTACTGCAGGTGTGGTGTGACCGTCGACCGTATATGCGCGCAGTTGCTGCTGCTGCTGCATGCGCGCGCGATCGATCGATATGCACCACGGTCATGCATATATGCTAGCTACCGAGATATACAATTAATCGATCTTATCACCGGCCGTTCAATTGAGATCGATCGAGGCTTCTTTCTCTTGCCTCTTCTTCTTGCTTAATCGTGGAACCACACTCGAGCGTGCGTGCATCATCAGTTACTAGGTGAAGGCTCGTAGAAATGATGCACTTGACTGATTTATTGTTGTACAGAGATATATATACAATGATGACACTAATGTGAGTACATGCAGCAATTGCTAATTAATCTTTTAGTTAAATCGAGGCGTCACATGCGAACGCATGGTAGGCTAACACCCCCCGCAGTTGGAACGGGAGCGGGACAGATGTGCAAACTGGAGCATAACTCCAGGAAGATGGCCGTGGGAAGGCCCTTGGTAAAGACATCGGCGTACTGTGAGGTGGTTGGTACGTGAAGAACGCGGAGCCAGTGCGCTGTACAGAGACGCCAATGAAGAAATGCAAGTCGCCGAGGTCCTTGAGGGAGAATTCACTATGAAGCGAATTGATCACGGGCGAAGTAGTGCCGGCGAGGAGGCGGTGAGGACAATGTCATCGACGTACAACAGGAGGTAGACAATGCTCGTGCCATGCCGATAGATGAACAGTGAGGGGTCTGCCTTAGAGGCGAAGAACCCCAAAAAACACAAGGTAGGTTGCAAAGCGACTGAAGAGGGGGTGGGAAAGGAAGTGGAGGAGGCCGAGGAAGGAGCCGATGAGGCAGAAGGCAGCGAAGCACGGGAGCGGGCGGCGGGAGAAGAAGAGGAAGGGGTGCGGGTAGTTGAGGTCGTGGTGGCGGCGACACGACCGAGGTGAGGCACCGAGACGAGGAGAGGAGGAGGCTGGCAGCGGCATGTCGGGGTCGACGGCGGAGGTTGGAGGGAGGACGGCATGGGCGGTGGCGGCTCGAAGGAGGAGGAAGCAGGGCGGCACCACTCAGGGAGGATGGCATGGGCAGCGGTGGCTGGGAGGAGGCGGATAAGGGGAGCGGGGCAGCGCCGCTCGAGGAAGGAGGAGAAGGACAAGGGTGGGCCAGGGCGGCGACGCGGGAGAGAGGAAGAGGGAGGAGGCGCGGGAGACAGGAGGAAGGAGGAGGCGCTAGGGTGAGATGGTGCCGTACAACCAAGAGCGGATGAGGGCGTCGATTTGAGTCCATTGCCCGTCAGGAGCTGAAGAGGAAGACTCGCGGATGTGATTGTCGAGGGTGTACTTCTGGAGGGCGACCTCGAACAGGCCGCGCCATTGGGCATAGTTGCCCGCCTGGAGGTCGAGGGTGATGGAGACGAGGAGCTTGACGCTGGAAACGCCAACCGCTTGCGCCCACAACGCGGTCTTGGTCGCGACGTTCTCCTTGGCCACGACGGCCAGGGCGGTAGCGTCAAGTGTACCCGTCATGATGGGAGGAGAAGAGAAGGTGAGAGGAGGAGATCAAGATCATAACCTACCTGATACCATGAAGGCTCATAGAAATGATACGCTTGACTGATTCATTGGTGTACAAGGATATATATATATATAGACACACACACATAATATGATCCAAGGAGCTATATATAGTCCGATTGCAAACTACATTATTCAAACACAAGATGAATCTCACAGTTGCACAAAAAAAAGTCGAGAATTTGCCTTGCCTTGCATTCATTTATTTCCCTTAATTTGTTTTCTTTTCCTCTTCTCCTCAATACACGTAATTAGCAACCCAGGAGTTAGGATATTTTTCTAAATAAATCATTTTTTGGCCCGCCTTGTCCAGAATAATCTTCGATGCAATAGGAAAATCAAGGACCATCAATGCATTTCCCTTGTCTTCCCACTCCCGATTGAGGGAGGTCTTCAAAAGGTAAACACCTCGAGGTCAACTGCATAGTTCAGTATGTATTTATGCTGAATGAATGACTTGTCGTACTTCTCTGGACCGTCAATCAATTGGAAGAAGTAGCAACGCTCCGACAACTGCTGTAACATCCTGTTTTCGGTTTTGTAAAGGAGTTTCAAAATTCTTTTTGAATTCAAAAGGTTCAACTCAAAATCTCTCAAAATATTTCAAATTTCTCAAATCCTCTTAGCGGGCTTGGCCCAACCCAGCTCCCCCCTTTCTCCCCCTAGCCCAGCCCGGCTCTAGAGCGCGCCTCGACGCGCTGCACCCACGCCCATGCCCACGCCCGCCTCGTCCATGCCGCGTCAAAGTGTGCCTCACGCCATGCGCCCTATTGCCTCCGCCACCGGGCCGCCTTAATCTTCGGTGCCGGTGAGTTCCCCGTTGCTCGTAGTTGCTCGAGCGTCGGATTGCTTTGAGCGCCACCGGGTCGCCTTAATCACCGTAGCAATAGCGCCGCCGCCACTGACCCTCGTCGCGCTGCCGCAGTGGGACACCGTAGGCCTCTCCGCCGGTACCATCGGGTGCGCAAGGGTGCGTAGAACCCATTTTGGTCCTCACGGGCCGCCGCCATGGCCAGGCTCGCCAGTGACGAGCACGGGGAAGCAGCGTCCGGGAGTCCTTTGTTTTGTCCGAACTAGACACGCACTATGCAAGCATCATTTGTTACCCAAATCTTTGTCCTTAGGGTTAATTAATGATTAGCTGTCGATTTAATTGCTACTCTGTGAGAATGATGCGTGGACCCGTTGTTTAATTAATGAAGTTAACTGAATTCGGTTTTGGGCTTGACTCACTGACACGCGGACCCCGTGCATTAAGTGCACAGTGTGTGCCGAGCCGTGGGGCAAGCACAGTGCATGTGAACCCTCGGTCCACGCACTATTCTTGTAGACCAAGTCTATGACAGTGGACCCCACCTGTCAGTAATGATTTTCTTTAGAAAATTTAAAGGAAAAATAAAATAATTACTGTGCATTGGACCCCACCTGTCAGAGAGAGGGTTTCTCTCTCCTCTGTTCTTTTTCCAGAATTAATTTCCAATTGAACTTCGGAGAACCCGTTCTCACTCGTTTTAACTCCAAATTTAATGAAATTGGTTTCTAAAATTTTATAAATTCAAGATCTTTCTGTTGGCAGTGGTTTTTTTCAATTTAGAGTTCATTTTAATTTTCATTTGTATTTATTTGCTTTGCTCGTTTGTTTGTTTATTTTTTCGACGCGATCGTCCGAGTAGAGTTCGAAGACCCGGAAGAGCCCTTGATCGAGCAAGCGCAAGACTTCCAAGACCACTTGCTTTTGACCCAAGCGAGTCAATACTTTGATTATATTAAACCTACATTTTATGTAAGTTTTTATTCTTTTAAAATATCAGATTACATGCTAAATTCATTATGCAAATGTATGTCAAATCTTAAGGCAGTTAAATACCAGTTTGATACTTTAGTATTTTTGTACCATCTTTTGACATTTGAGTCACTTAATCCTTGTCACCCTAGATAATTATGTGGTAACCTTACTAGCTATAGGTCTTACTTAAGTGTCATGCTAATCTTGCTTAAGTATCGAGGCATTAATTGCTCTAATCATCATCTTTTAATCATAAAACTTATTTTGGGCAGTCAATTGAGGGAAATGACTTATATATTTGAGATAATTTAGTTTATGTTTTCTCAAAACCCTAATAACTTGTTGTTACCATATCTGGGCGAATGGTATGATGGATGGTGCGGATGTAGCACGATAATTGGTGGTATGTGGTATGTACCGCCAAAATGACTTTAAGGACTTAATCATGTGATAACATCCCAATGTAAAACAGTGCAACCACAAGTCTATAATTGTGTCGACCTGACTAAGTAATTTGTATCCACCAGTGCGAGTTGCACCATTAGAGTGACCCACAAGTCGTATCGCTGGTGTAAGCCACTATATGGCGAAATAGGGGGTCTGGGTGTGGTAGACGTAACCACCCTCAGATAAAACCTTAGCCGGTGTAATTTACACTAGGGATGCATTGTAAAGGTCTTGTGATGATCTCCTTGATTCACATGTCTAAGGAAACATGTGGAATACAACAAGCTGGTTATCTATTGTGGGTAAAGTATACAGTCTCTACAGAGTATAAACTGTTCGAACAGTCGTGCTCACGGTCAAGGGAGGGTATGGGAACTTGCTCGAGTCAGTTTCTATTTTAAAAACCTTTGTGGATGGGATAAAAACTCTTCGGGTGGATGTAACCTTGATTTTGGATTTTTCCTGGGTAGATGTAACCCAGTGTTGTTAATTGGATTGATATAACCCTAGTAATCAAAACTAAGCATATGGTGGATGGAACCATGTAACACATGGATGGAACCTGCACCGTTATAAATATTGTAAACTTTTAATCTCTTTAATAAAATATAATTTGGTTAAAATGCTAAGTCATAGGAGTTTCTAATTATTGTAATTTAAAATATTGCCTTTAATAAATAAAAGAAACCGAGCTATCCTTGTTAAACCTTGCATATATACTATTGCATTATGTGTGTTGGCTCGCGAGCACTGTTGTTTGTGTTTACTCTCGCTCTCCCCCAAACCCCTCAGAGCCCGTGGACTAAGGATATTACGCATACTACGAGGATCCAGAGGTTGATGGCCAAGAAGACGGTGGAGAGTAGATTAGTCTGTAGTAGTTTAGGTCTCATCCCCGTCTAGCCGGCTAAGTCGGTACTTGCATGCACCAATATTATACAAGTCTTTGGGTAATATCAGTCACACACAGGTTACCCTAGTCGTTTGCCTGTGGTGATATGTGTCTTCCTCTTTTACTTCCGTTACCGCTTCTGTTTCTTATGTAATATATCTATTTGCCCTAATATATCCATTTGCCCTGATCGGGCATATTGTAAACTTGACCCGATGCGATCTATGTGAACTCTGATGTTTGTATTTAATGAATGATACGGTTTATGTCCTGTATGAAATGATTCAGTGATGTATCTGTGAGCACCATCTGCTGATCTAGAGAATAGTGCAGTGGTTTCACATAGGATTCTGGGTTGGCTGAATCCGGGTCTAACAGCTGTCATGCATGGATAAAGTCAGCGATATTGCAACACGCAATGTGAAATATCGATGTATGGCATTGACTTACACGTCAATCCACGCACATGTAGTGAGCCACTGCGGTGGTACTAGGATGTGTATATTGAATGATCCGTGCAGTGCTACTGCAGTCGCACTGCGGACGTGGAAACTTTAGTGGTACATAAATATCCTTACAAAAACAATTAGAGTACGCTTGTGCCTGCTCCTCTCATGTCCTTCCCTCACCCTTCTCCTCCTCTCATCTCCTCCCCTCTCTTATTCTCTGCCACCGGCGCTCTCCTCCCCTCTCTTCCTCTGCCGGCGCTTCCTCTCCTCCTCCCTCTGTCTGTCCGTCGCGCTAGTTGGAAGCAACCAGACAGATAATCGCCTTTAGTCGCGACAACGTGGTGTGACTGAGGTCACATGCTTGCCAGACACACGAGGGAAGTATGACTAGGTGTCAAGCCCATGCCAGTCGCACTACCCTTGCATGACTAGGCGATTGGCTGAACCTCCGCTCATCGTGTGACTGGTTGTACGTCAACATGCCTCAAATCATCACTGGGCCACCACATGATTTGGCCTAGTCACCTGGTGGGCCAGCGACAGAGAGTTATTATAAGAATAAAAATAAAACATGGACTATTTTTGTAAAACTATTGAAAATTAGTTTATTTAGAAAGAAAAAAAAATCCAAGAGTAAGACCCGTAGAAGAGAAACCGGCCGGCCGCTGGAATATTTCTATTTCTATTTCTATTTCTATTTTCTTTCTCAGGATGGCCATATGTAGCAGTAACGAGAAGATCGAGGCCCATCTCTGGGAAAGAAAAGCAAAAAAAAAAAAAAAAAGGAGAGAGGAGGAGAGCTGCATATATATTGGGCTAGGCCCAGTACTCTAGCAATTGGGCCCAGTGAGAAACAAGTATTCGTGGCACGGCATGGGTACGTCAGTCCTTCCAGCAGGACGAGACGAGCATGGAGACGCAGCGGCGCATGATGTACAGCCTCGCCCGCTGCTCCTTCGCCGCGCTCGCCACCCGCCCCGACAGAGACCGTCTCATCATCCGTTGCCCTCCTCCTCCTCCTCCTCCTTTCTCCCCCTCCCCGCCGGCAGCCTCCCTCCGGCCGCCGTCCTTCTGATGCTTTGACAGCTTCGGCCAGTACTTGTCATCAAAATTATTGTACATCTCCATCTTCCTCTTCTGCTGCTGCTGCTGCTGCTGTCACATGTACACCAGCCAGCCAGGCACTCACTCACTTTGTGTATGCTTATTTGTTGCGAAGGTAGCTACCGGTTGGCTATGCCTGGACTTGTTAGACTACCAGTGCGCGCTATTTATAGCGCCCAACTGATGATGAGCACGTAGTACCAGTAGATGATTAGGGTAAATTTAGTACTAATACATATAGATATGTGATTTTGATGGGGCCGGCCGGGCATCTCTTCTCATTACCATGAGGCCGGAGCAGTAATTTAACTACAGGGCCATGTCTCCAGAATAAGGGTCATGAAGGTCCCTTTCTCTTCTTGGCCTGCTAAAATATTGATGATGAAGCATCCAGCAGGACAATGTAGCACATGACCTCGCGCCATGGATACATGCATGCATATGCTAGCTTCTTTGGATCGAGCTAGCTCGCCGAGGACCTTTCGTTGGATCGATTTTATACTATATATATATTCGAGCTGATTAACAAGTAATGCCTTGACTAGCTACTATATATACTACAGTACTTCCACCGATCACGAAAGAGTGACGCCTACAATATGTATAGTCAAATCCTATTAACTTTGAACAAAGATATTGTTTAAAACACATGGTTTGAATACATGAAAATTATACGAATGAACTTGTCATAAAAAATACTGTTATAATATCACCTTTTTACAACTTTTGTCGAATATATAATAAAAGAATTTAGTAGTAAAAAAATTTATCTTGTTGACGTTCAAAAGTAAAACATCGTCACTCTATGTGACCGGATGGAGCGAGGTTCTCTCTTTTCGTATGATCTATTACCCACTCCAACCCAATCATCAGATCATGTTGCATGCTAAAAGTCACTTTTCTCCTCTTGCATGTGTTGAACATAATAATAAGGTGTTCTAGCTTACTTTGGTGATTGAGCAAAAGCACATCACATATGCACACCTGCTTGCCAAATTATTCAGTCTCCGGTGTTATTAATTAAGTCCATGCATCTTCATTGACATGCGTGATCATAATTAAGCTAGCTAGTGGATATGATGCGCGCAGCTAGTATATGATCTTGTGGGTCGTCCTGGCCGGCGACATAACGCCGGCGACGACATATATGCAGCTGCAGGCTGCAGGTTCACAGTAGCTAGGCACCCGCCGCGGAAAGCAAAGCGTAAGGTAGCTAGTTTAATTGGGGAAGAGAGAGAGGTGTCATGGGGCTGGCACTGTTCACACGACGGTTACCCCTCAATTATTAGAAAAGTTTATTATTTAGGAATCTATCTATTAGTTAGGCAAGTTATTATTGGATTGAATTGTTAGAAAAGTTTATTATTTAGGAATCTATCTATTAGTTAGGCAAGTTATTATTGGATTGAATTGTTAGAGATAGGTTTCCTTAAAGATTATTTCTTAACAGTAAGTCGGATCATCCCTATAAAAAGGGTAACATGTATCCATTATTAAAAAAAGCAAAAAAGATGAATTAATCTAGTCTCCATTCCAAGGTTCTATCATCCCAATCTATAGTCTAATCTCTCATCCCACCAAGCCGACGCCGCCCGACCTTCTTCCTGGCGGTGTTTACCCCGTTATGAACTAAGGTTCATTACATTTGGTATCAGAGCAGTCGATCCCTTCCCACGACTTCTGCTACCATGGTTATGACGATAGATCAGACCATCAGACCTGTCACCGAGTCGTTGGCTATGATAAAAGCTAACGCCAACAAGATGGCTATGAGTACCAACGACAACGACAAGAAGATGACAGTCATCTTCCTCCACTACTACAAAACAAGCAATAGTAGACGCCTCATCACAGACGGTTAAAATGGAATCGTCTGTGTTGGGTCTGTCGGGTCTATCACAAACGGTTTGCATTACAAACTGTCTGTGATACTCATTATCATAGATGGTTCTATTAAAAAACCGTCTGTGATAATCTCCAGTATCACAGACGGTTCTTGAATAGAACCATCTGTGATAATCTTCAATATCACAGACGGTTCTTTAATAGAACTGTCTACGATACTATTATAGACAGTTCGTATTACGAACCGTCTGTGATAAGTACCTCATCATAGACGGTTGGTGATACGAGCCGTTTGTAATATGTCATTCACAACACGGGAGTTCGAAAATTTTGAACGCGTGCGCGGGAGTAGCAGGAGTCCTTATATATAGCCGGTCTTCCAACCTCCCACAGTCCTCCTCCTCCTCCTCACCGTGTCGGCGTCCTCCCTCTGCACTGGCCTCCTCCCCATGCCGGTCCTCCCAGGCGCGCATTACCGTCTTCGGCCCCAACAAGCTCGAAGAAAAGAAGGTTGACTAATTAGATTAGATGCGAGCTCTGCTTTTGCGTAATGTTGTAACAATGGTGGCATGGTGTTTGCGTGCGTGCGCAAGAGAGCGAGATCCTCAAGTTCTTGGGGTTCATGTGGAACCTTCTGTCGTGGGTGATGGAGGTGGCAGCTGTCATGGCCATCGTGATGGCCAACGACGACCACCGCCCGCCAAACTGGCAGGACTTCGTCGGCATCATCGTACTCCTCCTAATCAACTCCATCATCTCCTACATTGAGGAGCGCAACGTTGGGAGCTCGGCCAAGGCGACGAAGGCAGCGAAGAGGCGGAGAGGCGGACGGCCAAAGGGAAGGCCGCCGTGGCCACTTGCAAGCTATACATTTAGTATTTTTGCAGTTAAAAAAACTATCAGTACAGACGGTTCTTGTTCAGAACCGTCTGTGAAAATATACTATCACAGACGGTTTGGAAGTAGATCCGTCTGTGATAACTACTATCACAGACGGTTCTACTTCCAAACCATCTGTGATAACGCCTGTTATCACAGACGAACTTTTTCAGACAGTTCAGAAAACCGTCTGTGATGACCATTCTGAACCGTCTATGATGAGGCTGTGTATAGTAGTGCTCGACATGCATACTACTTTAGAGAAGATAATCGCAGATCAGAAGGAGAAGAAGGCGCAACAAGAGGCGGCGACGTTTCCAGCAACGACAATGACGCTGTCGGAACTTGCCGCGCCGCTACCACATCCTGCCATGGTGTCGCCGAAGCCTGTCATGGCCCTGTCGAAGTACATCGAGGCCACTACGACGCTGCAGGGTTGCTGTCATGCCTGCCGCAGCAACCGGTGAGTTTGCCGCAACTGCGCGTGGATGCAATGATCTTCAAGAACTCATGTCGCCATCGCAACCTCTCGTCAACATGAGGTCACCTACGGCTTCAGCCATGGCCACCACCATAGCTCGAGGATGAGCTGTTGTCAGACCCGGGTATTAATACGCCCAGATGCTCTGTGCATTTCTGGATTAGTCCCATGATCAGTAGCTAGTCCACACAGTAAACAAAATGATAACAAATTCATATCACAACTTTATTAATAAATAATGACAGAGTTAATTACAAAGGAGGCTTACAGGCCCACAATAAAATAAACACAGCGGAAGACGAAGAAGTAGTAGGGTCCAGTTAATTTGCCACAGGCAATCGACTGGGGAAGCGGCCTAGTCGTCGAGGTCCACATCGGTAGCAAAGTCCTTCTCCTCTGAAATGTTGTTTGCATAAAGCAAGTATGAGCACAACTTCCGTGCTCGCAAGTTACACCCGTCAAGTAACAAAATGACATGCATATATGGATGTAACAATAGAAGAGCTTATTGGTTTATTTGCATAAAGCAGCGTTTCTTTTAAATACTGGTACTAAGTTCCAAAGCAATTATTTTATAACTAACATTTTATAAAAATTCTCAATTTTATAGTCAGATAACATTCACACATGAATGGTGAAGGATACCCTCCTATCACATGGCTTCCTGCCCAATTCCCATCTGGATAAACCAGTTTTAAAGAAGTCTTTTTCAAACAAAAACCGAAGTCTAACTTTGAGTAGTTCTGCTAGCATGTCCATAACCGTGGACACGGCTATTCGAATAGTTTTACACTCTGCAGAGGTTGTACAGCTTTACCCACAAGAGATAATCAACTTTCAATGTCCGTTTGACACACTTCCGAAGGTGTGCGACTAAGTGATTATCACGAGGCCTTTACAATGTTCTGTCTTAATGTATTTATGCCCGCTAAGGTTTCGCTACCATCGGACTGGCCATCCTCCGGAAGCCCTCTCTTGCGTCAGATGGGTCTACTGTCTGACCAACACCCATACCAACAACATAGCACAAATGACACTAAGACATCACAAATTATTTAGCCAAGTCCCGTCCACACAGGACATGTGGTGGTACGGTAAGGCATAGCATCATGCGCTCGAAGACCGGTCCTTTACTGACTTGGGCGACTTTCCATAAAAACCCCTGGGCCTTAACCCTAACAAGATTAAGTCCGTGCATAAACCTGCACCCACCAATCATCCAATTCGCCCAAGTCCAAACTCATTTTTATTTTACTTTTCAAGTCATTTGTAAAACTCCCATGACACACCAATGCCAAGGGTACAATTTAAATAATAATTGATTGTTGGCTGAAATTCCCCAAATCAGACAAGTTTGGTCTATAAGCATGGCTAAGCAATACGTTTAAATGATCCTAGTTCATACTATCGTATCAACCAGGTTTTACCTAGGGTGTCAATGTGTTTGATTCAATACCAACATTGGTCATACAAAGGATTTAGGTATAACTATGAATTTAAAAACAGGAATTTATATTACCGAATATAAATAAGCATGCAGTAATAATTTTAAAACAGAATATAAATAAATTAAAATAATGGGATCAATATGATCAAGGGTATAACTTGCCTCGCTTGAGGTGACGTTGTTTTTCTTAACAGATCACCTTCACAAAACGTCTGGTGTTGAGGTGACGTTGTTTTTCTTAACATGTCACCTAGTACTCATAAGTACTATCTTCAGGTAGTCCAAGTGTACGATCACGATGATCATACAGTCAAAATCAATCCTCTTATGTTGTTCTTCAATCGGCGTTGAAATCTGACTCTCCGAAGTCGTCGAAATCTAATCGTGAAAATAATCCAAATTCAAACTAAATTAAAATAACAAATCAAATGAACTCTAAATAGAAATAATTTGATTTAGTTAGCTAGATTATAATTTTACAAAGATTTTGCAACTTGAACCACCCAAATCGGAGTTTGGATGCAAAAGATATGTATTTTAGAAGTTTGGAATTACATGGAATAATGAATTAGGATTTAAAGGAAATACTGGCCAAAAGAGCTCAAAATTAAATAATTTTGGTTTGGTTGGCTAGATCTTGATTTTATATGAATTTAGGAATTTGAATCGACGAAATCGGAGTTCGTATGAGGGAGGACGAACCCCGGGAAGTTCTAAATATCAAAAATCCTAATTTTCAGATTTTATTGAATTTATTGAATTATTTTCCTAAAGGAAAATGGCTTTATTGCGTCAGCATGACATCAGCATCTGATTTTCGGAATTGAAAAGAATTAAAAGAATTTCCGACAGGTGGGACCCACCTGTCATTGACTCGGCTCACGGTGGACTGGTTCCACCGAGCCCAGGGAGATTTGGTGCCGTGGACTGCCACGCGGGCGCTGACTCAGCATGACACGCGAGCGGGGGAAGGCGAAGTGGTGCTTAGGTGGCACCGAGGTGGCACTGCCACGCTGGCACGAGGCCGACGGCGGCTCGGCAACGAGCTCGCCGGCGATTGGAGGCACGGCAGCGGCCGGCGAGGGTACCAAACGAGAGAGTGGAGTGTGGGGGTCACGATGCTCACCGTGGCGGCGCTTGGGAACAAAGAAATCGCCGGCGGCGAGGTGTTAGGCGGCGGCGTGATCGGGCTCCACGGCGGCGACGGGCTCCGGTGGCGCTCGGGCGAAGCGGAGGCGAGCACCGGGTTCGCGCGGAGGCGGGGATGCTAACGGTGGTGACGATGATGATGTGGCGGCGACGGAGGCGGCGCTAGAGGCGGCGGCGTGCTTGCGGCCGACGGCGAGAAGATCTTGAATTCCGTCGAACTCACGGGGAGTGAGAGAAGGTGGATGGTGGGGTTGGAATGAGGAGGAACGGGGCTACCCGGTGCTCCCTTTATAGGGGCCGGAGGAGGTCGGGGGCGAGAGATCACGCGCGGAGGTTGCGGCGGCGATTTTTAGATTCCGGTGATTACGCGCGAAACGGAGGGGGAAAGTGGCCGGAGATGGGGCGGCGGGACGCGTGGAATTTAATGCGCGTGACCGCGTAAGGGAAGGGGGCGAGAATCGCGGTGGAGACGAGCTCCGCGCGGCGCGAAAATGGCGGCCGCGTGTGGCTGAAGGAGGAAGGAGGCGCGGGGAGGAAGATAAGACGTGGGCCGTCGATTTTTGATCGACGGTGCGGAGGAGATGATGCGGCGTGGATGCGTGGATGTTGTTGGATGTTGATCCAACGGTGGGGGTGAGTGAGGGGGGAGGCCGGGGAGGAGCGGGCTCGGTGGGCCGAAATGGGCCGAGGTGGGGAAAGAAGCAGGCTGAGGTTTTTAAGTTTCGGCCCAAAAGGGATTTCTGATTTTACAATTGATTTAATTCCAGATAATTAGAAAGGACTTTAGAAAATAGCAAATAAATTCTAAAAATTATGAGAAAATTCACAGAAATTCTCTTAGGCATTTTGGATTTAATTAAAATAGTTCCAACTTAAAGTTGGCTATTAATTTTGCAAATAAATTATTTTGGCTTTGAAATAATTAGGAAAAAGCTTTTAAAAACTCAGAAAATTCTATAAATTAATTAAGATTTTATTTTTCAGATCAAACCAACTGAAACTACAAGAACTTCCAGCAAATTTTAAATTTTGATTTTTACAACTTCAAAAATTCAAATAAAGCAATCAAACTCTGGCAAATTCTCAGAAAAACCAGTGAAATAATAATTTTATTTATTTTTATTTTGTTAACAACACTTTGGGATGTTACAGCTGTCGCGAAAGGAGAGGAGTAATTGTCAGGGGGCTGACACTGTTCATGCAACAGTTACTGTTTACGCCCTCGATTATTAGGAAAGTTTATTATTTAGAAATCTATCTATTAGGTGTTTGATACTATCTATTAGTTAGACAAGTTATTATTGGATTGAATTGTTAGAGATAGGTTTTCTTAGAGATTATTTCTTAACAATCAAGTCGGATCATCCCTATAAAAAGGGTAACATGTATCCGTTATCAAGAAAGCAAGAAAGATGAATTAATCTAGTCTCCTTCTCAAGGTTCTATCATCCCAATCTATAGTCTAATATCTCATCCTACTAAGCCGATGCCGCCCGAGCTTTTTCTTGACGGTGTTTACCCTGTTATGAACTAAGGTTTTTTTATAGAGGAAAGGATGCAATTAATCTACAATGAAAACAGCTAGCAACTGCATGTCGAATTGATGATTAAACGCAATCGAGACTAGACACAGTGCCTACTGTCCGTATTGATCTATCCATCTTCTGCACATGTCAGCTTTCGGTCATTTCTGAAAGTTTCAGACAACTTCTTAGTTTTTTAGAAGCTAGCCAGCCAATTTGAAGCAAATCTATCCTAATACTAAGCCCGGTGAGAAAGGCGTAATTGGTTAATTCTATGTACCAAAGCTAGCTTCACTGTAAGAGTGACTGGCTGGTATATGGAGTATATATCTGTGAAAGATATGATCAGGTAGCATTATATTGCTGCTATATATGTTTCACATATTAAATTAATCACGTTCAATTTTTCTTGATACATAATGTACATCTCCAAGAGACCATGTTAATTTTATTAGAAATATAGTACACATTTGTCATAAACTGGACATATAGATCAGTGGATCAACATGCAAGTCAGAAAAGCATCGTCAAATATGCATGTCATACCCTAGAAGCTAGCTGAGGATCTACATGAACCTAGGAAGTAGGAGCAGTACGTACGTAATTGTTGGATCCAGGTCTCCAGGGTTCATTGAACCATGGAATCGATCCAAGTATATATATATATATCGCAGTGCTAATTACGTAGTTAATTGGAGCTCCAACGTCAACTAAAAGTCCAATAAGCTAATTTATGTGCATCCAACACTCTAATATAATGCAACACAGCTAGCCTTAACACAATGCATGTACACACAAAAAAAAAAGCAGCACTAATTACACATATATAGTGTTATACTTGCGCTTAATTATTAGTTAGCTAACAAATCAAACAAAGAGTACGAGGTATAAATTATTTAAGGAGATGATTGTGATCATCTATCTATATCGATCTGTTGATCTGAATGAGCTGTCTGCCATGTGTTTCAGATAATTAAGCGTAGATCTCGGACACAGGTTTGAGCTAATAATTGATATCGCATTACGCAGTACAACTAAAAATCCAATATTAAGAAAACAAATCAATGCACGTACACAAGGCACCGACGCTTGTATATATGCCGGTTTGACTAGTCCAAGACACATCTGAAATTCTAAATTAAACTTCTTTCCAATGCATTGCGAGAGTTCATTTTTCAGATGCGTTGAGAGGTGTGTGTGGGGAAACAGCTAATTAACAGCCAGGTGAAACTTAATTTGCTCTGATGGGCTGCCTAGTTTACCAAAAATATAGTTAGCTAGCTACCAGTACTAACTTGATAAGTATACTTACTAATTACAGAGATTATGGTACGGTGTGTCATATACTACAGTAACCGACCGGCTAGCTAGCCACTAATATACGTATATATTCACACTGCAGAGTGTACGTACAGACACACAGCCGAAAGGCTGGAGACATGCATGCAGACTACGAATAGATATGAAAATTTACAAATTATTATCAAAGAGCAGCATATAGTACGGTGAAAGAATTTGATTACTAATTTGACTACACATTGCATACATTTTTAGGTCGTTCACATGCTATCATGCATTGGCATGTGGGTTTGTTGGGGGCAATGCGACGACCATGTGATCCTAGCAAAATCAAGGCACTAGCTTAGATATGGCAAAATAGCATACAACTCGATCAAGGTTCAAAGTACGTTCAAACACCTTGATAATTATATGTTTATGTCAGAGCTAGGCTTGCATACATGCATGCCTTATATAACTACCTCTGATAGACGGGACAGGTAGATATATAGATGCACCTTGATTGATAACTTTTAGTTAAGTAGTGATTAGATCATGCATGGGAGACGACAAAACAAAAGTGATCACCAACCGTCTTCTTGTCCATTTCTGAACTCCAAACTCTTTGCATCACATGCATAACAACCACTATAGATACTCAATTGTTTTTGTTTTGTTTTTTTTTACTGGTTATATATATATATATATATATATAATCTGATAGACAAGTAGATTTTGGTAAAGAATGGGGAAAATACCTTAGACCATTTTTTAAAATGAATACACTACCAGTAGCTGTTCAGGGGTGGAACTGGAGAGTTACAAGATGTTTTTAAGAGGAAGAGACAAGATGATTAGTAGAAGCATTTGGAAATCAAATTTCCTTTTGATAAAGCAAATACTCAGAAATGGCCCAAAGATCAGCCCAGCCCAGTTCCAAATAACAGGATAGCGTATTTAGCCCAAAATGGCCCATGTCCCGGAAGAAGCTGTATCCATTCCATTATCCAGTCAAAAGAAAAAGAAAAAGAAAACTGCGAAAATCACCACCCACCACAACACGCGGCCGTTCCCGCGCCGGCGCACCGCCATCGCCATGGCCGCCGCCGTCTCCGCCTCCGCCCCCTCCTCCTTTTTGCCTATTACGGCCGCGCGACCTCTCGCTGGAAGCACACGTGAATCTCCTCCTCATCTCACTCTCTTCGTTTCTTGGGTCCTATCTTGCAACAACTGACAAAGTTTGTTCGTGGTTCTTGACCTCTAGTTTCTTTTGGTGGTTCGTACCAGAAGCAGAACAAGAAAAGGATTCCGATGGTTCTGGTCCGCTGTGCTGCTGACGACCAAGGTTAGTTGCGGATTTGTTTGCTGCGTGGCGTGGTACCCTACAAATCTAATCCATCCATACATGGTTCGATTCAGTTGCGCAAGATCGATACTAGTACTACTAATAGCAGTTTCCCAAGTATGGGGGGTGTTCGGCACGAATTCGTAAGGTTTTGAGCTTTTATATGGCTGGAATTTTTCCCAGTGAATTTTGCGCAATGTTGAGAGCGCTCCATCAGTGACTGTTATGCAAAATGTGCACCAGAAGCTCATGATCAATCATCACAATTTTCTACACGCACAAAATCAGAATGTTCAATTTATTACATATAATGTATCATCTTATTAGACATACGGCAGCTATGGAACATTACGGTGCAAGTTTCCCCCACTTTTATGCTCTTGTAAAACATGAATTTAGGATTGGGAGCTTACATTATCAAAGCTGAAGCAATACCTTAGAACATTGTGCGATGAGCTAGAACATTGTGCGTTGAGCTTTATTTTGTTAGAAAACGGAGTTGTGTTATTCTGTGTAGAATTGCAGACGTAACATAACTGATCGACCTAACTACAATTTGTGCATGCTGTGATTCTGAGAAGAGGAAGTCAACAATTTGGGAGTCGACGTGGCATTGTCCATGCTGAAATTTTACAAGAGTAAGTTCCTATTTGCAGTTTGCAATCCTTATGTGTTTACCGCTTGATTTCTGGGTCTCATAATTGTCTGTTGGGCATTTGTATTACTACTACTACTACTGTGCAGTTGTCATAAACCTTGCTTTTAAGATCAATTATATTTCTATAGCTTGCTCACTGGCTCAATCTTTTTGTGAACAGGAGAAATATCTCCCTTACTGCCTTCAAGCTGCCGTTATGTGCCAACTTGCAGCGAATACTCTATGCAGGCGTACAAAAGGTACGGTGTTGTCAAGGGTACAATCTTGACAGCTTGGCGTCTGTGCCGTTGTAATCCTCTTGGTATGCGTTCATTCTGTTTGTTTGATATTTTCAGTTCTGCATCATATCATATTTACGGAATTTGATCCTTGTGTTATCTGATACACACGCAGGTGGACATGGATATGATCCTCCAAGGTGGTTTGGTGAGGAAGAGCTACCTGAGCAATGATGGCTGGTAATTACTAGAGAAAACGCTCACATGCCCTGTGATCATGTTGCATACAGTTAAATATGCAATATAGTCAGTGCAATGCTTCAGTTGCAGTATGTTTTAAGTAAATATCTGAAACTAAACTCCATACCACAAATAAAATAAGAGAAAAATGCTGCAATGATGTTATATCTATGCAATCTGTTTTCCAAGCCAGCTGTTTTAAAATCATCATTCTCAATGTTCCTGGTGTGGCCTTGTGTATGTCTGTTGGGGCGCATGAATGTGTGCTTTTACATGTTTCAAGTCTTTTCTCAGTGTGCTTCATTTATCTTAATTTTTATTATGGAACTAGGCGATTGTATAAGCAAAATTCATTTGTTACTTACAAATTTAACATCCAGAATTATATCTAAGGTCGGTGAAATGATGATGCAATTTTGCATGTACTTATGAGCTTCCACTATCCTAGGCCACAATTGATTTGCTCCCTTCTTCTGCATACTAGTGTCAAGACCCATCTGCCTTTTGCTGTTTTCTAAACCCTGTACACAACCTGTCAATGAAACAGTCAAATATAATATTTGCATTTGGATTTGCTCAGCAAATCTTATTAGATGCATGGACTTCCAAAATTCCCTCCTGTGGACTCAGGTGAAGGATGAGCACTGACATATTCCTGAACATCAAGACAGCTGAAAAATTCAATGTACATAGTAGGAACAGTTAAAATAAGGAGTACAAGAGTGATTCTATTCTTTCACTGTAAGTCTGTATGAAGTATAAATCTTTCTTAGCCTCAGAAGTATCTGCAATACACTTCATGCTGTATTCCATTTTAATATTTGTCTGGTTAGCTCATCTGATCTCCTGGCTACCATATCCTCGTATATGGTGTTTGTTTGTTGTTGTTTTCCTGTTGCAACTTGATGTATCATATTTTATCTTGTCCCCTTCAACATTTTGATGGTATATACTATATAGATTTGGACATTTGCACACCCATTCAAATACCCTGATGGCCCTGTCGTTGGTCAAACCTTTTGTTTTTGTAGTTTTCAGCATTGTTGATACTCATAGTTTGGTTTCCCATGTTGATATTTTCTTTATTCCCTTCCTCTTGTTTTTTATTTTCAGATGTCGGACTATGTCTAACGAAATATTCACAAGGATCTCCTCCATTGCTGCATATTATTTGATGATGCAACTGTCACAAGGGAGGTTGCGCGGGAGTACTGCCGCGTGTGATAGCTTCAAGGGAAAATCTAATTGCCGACTATAATGTCAATTCATGCCATGACAAGAAGATGATCGGTTGTCTGGGATTTCTACGGGGCAGATGATTATGATAAACGGTAGCTGTTTTTCTATTATGAACGGCTAAACCACTTCTTTAGGAGAACAATTATGCTGGTTTATCAGTACAGTTGAGGTTTCATATTCCCAGGAATCCTGTTGGTTTAGCACAAGAATTGTACAGTGCAGTTTATAGGTTATAAAAAGGTTGAATGAAACACGACTTTATTCTTGATATGTATAGCTTTATTATGGTAAAGAATTATAAATCCTTGGTACAGGTTGTACAGTAGATTTTGATTTCGTAACATTATCAAAAGCTGCAAGCTTTAAGCCTATAGCAACTTAGTCAATCACCTGATTACTCAAAACACAAAGAAGTGCCCACCATAACTCGAAGATATTTCATTCACTGTTACAAGAAGTCATCTCTGAAATTAGTTCTCAGCTGTAGTTGGTAGAAGAAGATACATACACAGACTATTTCTTGATAGAAGTAGCAGCAGATCATCGTCGTCAGCTGCTGTCCATGTGGAGCACGCGCCCCTTCCATCCCCGCAGAAGCCACCGGTGATCCTCGTTGACCACGAAATCCTTGTGGTATTGCTTCTTCACCGTCTCCCTCAGCATGTGAACAATGTCGGGGTCCAACGGCAGCTGCCTCAGCCCCGCTCGCTGGTTCCGCACCTGCCACTGCCTCTACTTTACTTCTGAGGGCGCTCCACCCGGTCCGCGCCCTCGCAGTCGCAGGCGATGATGTTCACGGCGAACCGCGCGAGGATGTCCCGCTCCTGGCTCCAGCAGCCTCTTGTCGTTGTCCCGCGGGCCACGGGCACGGTGGCGTCCATCACGTCAAACTGCGACTGCGCCGTGAAATGGTAAGCGCCGAAGAACGCCGTGCTGTATGACCCACCCATTGACCACGCCGTGGACGAACACGGACGGCCTCATCTTCCGGATGAATCCCTGGGGCTTAGCCTGTCCACGACGACGCTCTCGCCCATCAGGTTCTTGAAATTGAACACGCTGTTCACGACGAGCACCTCGTCGGGGTCTATGTCCAGGTCCTCGGCACGGACAGTCTCCGACTTGGCTGCGATGGCGCGGAACTTGAATGGCGCGCACGGTGGCTGAGCCGGCGTCCGGCCTCCTCAATCTGCTCAGCCGGATGAAACCCGGGCTGCGGGGTGTCAATGCCGGTGATCCTCACCTCCGGCGGCCCTCCCTCCCTGTCCGCCAGCCACCGGAGCAGGTCCGGCCACTGGAACCCGTGGTTGATGCCGTAGTGCACAATGTGCAGCTTCTGCATGCCCGCGACGGCGTTGTAGATGGTCTTGTTGGAGAAGAGGAAGCAACAGGCGGCCATGTATAGCTGGTAGGCCTTGAGGATCATCACAACGGAGGTGCGCTTCGCCATGAGCGACTGGTAGAGCTGGCTGCCCTTGCCAGCCAGCCGCGCCTTCAGCCCCTCGGCGAAGCAATGTGCCAGCCGCTGTGTGGCGTCCCCCGTCGGCGACGAGTGCCGCCTGATCCGCTCCAGCAGCTCGCCTGGGAGGCGCCTTCCGACAGATGCTCTGCTGCTCCGCCTCGTTCTCCCTCTCCATGGAGACGCGTAGCTCCTGCATCTCGGTGAGGCACGTGCCGTAGCCGTTGAGAATGATCTGGTCCAGCATCCCGCGCGCTGCGGCTTCCTCCTCCGAGTCAGGCTGCACCAACGTCGCCATTTGCTCGCTGCACCTGTCGACGCCCGCCTCATCCGTCTCATCATATAATTCCCCGTCAAGCCTGTTCTTGCGCCCCCTACCATCTGCCGTCTCGTGGTCTTTGGGCAAGAACCTCTTGGCCTCCACCATGCCTCTCAAGAACGCCATGCTTGACAGCATGTCCATGCTGGTGTTGTTCTCGCCGGCCGGAAACAAGCTGCTGCTGGTCTCCACCGCGTCCGTGTTGTTGCCTTGGCCGGACAGCAATGCGGTGGCAAGCATCTCGGAGTAGACCAGTGCCGAGGGCTCGATGGAATTGCACGGCCATGCGGCGAGGGCATCGGAGAGCTCGGTGGTTGTGGGTGAAAGGCTGCTGGGCCTGGATTGTGAGATCGAGTGCTCGTGAGTAAGCTTTTGTTCTTCGTAGTGGAGTGGTTGTAAACTTACAATTTCTTTAACCAATCTAAGCAAGTTGTATGATAATAGATTTTGTAGAATCATTGCAAACTTAATGCTACAACTATAAGGTGCCCACCTTTCTCAGAAATCATCATCTGCGCAAACTCCATATTATGAATCGTCGAGCGGGTCACAACTTTAATTGTTCACAGAATTTTAAAAATATATATATATGCACATCAACTCTGAATAGCCCGTACAACTTTACGGCTTCATCACACATCTGGTAACTCTACGTAGATCCAGAAGGTAGATCCAGAAGGAAGTGCCAAACAATTTTGACGCTACATAGACACTACAGATTTTGTTGTGCATTATTACAGCTGCTGCAGCAACATGACCGCTGAAGCATCGAATTTAGTGATTTACATGCCAAGACATTGCTGCATCGCTTCAGATTTCCAACTTAAATGTTTCACATCTAGGCTTAGCCATGTTAGTGATCCATGACCAGCATAATCAAATGATTACTTGAAATATCTCAAAACTTAACATCAAACTCTGGGTCATGGTAATGGCAGTTGCCTACCTCATGGCACCATGGAAGTTCATTGAACCACAGTTACTAGTTACTAGACCATAGATGTTCATTGCTAGGTGCTAACATATAAACCTGAATATATCTATCAATATCTGTATTCGAAATTAGATTGAGAAAAGAAGCTACGAGTTTGAGGTAGCATCGTCTGCAACCCATGTCGACAAGGCGTAGAGCACACGCCCCTTCCACCTGTGCAGCAACCACCGTCCATCCCCATGGACGACAAAGTCCTTGTGGTAGTTGTCCTTGACCTTGTCCAGCACAACCTTGACAACATCTGGCTTCAATGGCAGCTGCGTCAGCCCTGCCCGGTGGTTCCGCACCTGCCATTGCTTATATGTCTCAGGGCGCTCCACCCGGTCTGCGCCCTCGCATGCTATGACATTGAGGGCGGCCCGTCCAAACATGTCCCGCTCAACCAGCAGCCGCTCATCGCTGTCCCTGGGGACGGTGGCGTCCAGCAGGTCGAATTTTGCTGCGTAATGGAACAGCACCTCCCGGAACCGTGTCAGGAAGTATGTAGCGCCGTAGGAGCCATTCACAATGCCGTGGATGAACACATCCGGCCGCATCTTCCGGATGTTTTCGAGGACCTGATCCCTGGGGCTCGGACCATCAAACACGAGGTTTTCGTCCATCAAGTGCCTGAAATGGCAGAGACTAATCACGACGAGCACCTCATCCCGATCAATGTTCAGGTCCTCAGGGCGGACAGTCTCCCGCTTTGCCGCGATGCCATGGAACTTGAACGGCACACCAAACTGGTGGGCACAGTTGCCGAGCCGGCGGCCTGTCTCCTCAACGTGGTAGGATGGGCGGAATCCAGGTTGAGGTAGGTCGATGCCGGTGATCCTCACCTCCGGTGGCCCGCCTTCCCTAGCCGCCAGCCCACGTAGCAAGCCCGGCCACTGGAACCCGTAATTCAGACCGTAATCCACAATGTGCAACCGGCTCCTCCCCGCCACGGCATCGTAGATGGTCTTGTTGGAGAAGGTGAAGGCCACCTTCTTGCAGCAGCAAGCCGCCATGAAAAGCTGGTAGGCCTTGAGGAAATCGACCACCGAGGTGCGCTTCACCATGAGCGACTGGTACAGCTGGCTCCCCGTGCCCGCCAGCCGCGCCTCAAGTGCCTCAGCGAAATAATGCGCCAGTCTCTGCGCCGGGTCCCCCCTCGGAGAGGAGTTGTGCTTGATCTGCTTCAGCAGCTCGCTCGCGCTCCGACGGTCGTCCGCGGACACCGCCTGCGCGCAGTGGAGCAGCAGCGTGTGCAGGTCCACCATCTCACTGTCACTCGCGCCCCGTCTCCGCCGCGCCTTCTTCCTGCTGCTCTTCTTCTCCGTGTCCTTGTCCACGGCGATGCGCAGGTCCTGCACCCCCTTCATGCATATCTCGTGATCGTGGAGCATCATTTCGTCGAACATCTCGCGGGCACCATCCTCCTCCGTCTCCTGCATGATCATTTTGCTGGCCCTGCCCTCCTCCGCCTCCAGCTTGTCCCTATTTTTCCTGCGGCCGCCACCATGACCGCCTCCCCCGAGCATTCCATCCACCACCTCCCTCTGCGCGGTGAAGCTTCGCACCGGTTTGCCATCCGTGGGCGAGAGCTCCCGGGAGGAGGCCCGTGGCCGTGGTTGATCGGGAGGCTGCTGTCTCTGGGCAAGAACTTGCTGGCCTCCTCCATGCCCTTGAAGAACGCCGAGTTGAGCATTTCCATGTTCTCGCCGGGGAACAAGCCCTTGAAGAAATCAGAGCCAGATCTGAGCTTGCCCTGGTCAGCGTTGCCCCCGGGAAAAGTCGCAGTCTTGGCGTCCTCCTCAGCGCCATTGAAGAACGCCGAACTCTGGATGTCCGTGCTGCCGCCGTCGTGGCCAGGGGCGACCGTGCGGGTGTAGGGCGGGGAGTGGGGCGGCCGAGAGAGTTGGACTGCATCGTGTGGCCAGGCATTGCTGGGGGAGACAGGGGAGGAAGAGGATGGCGAGAGGGTGAGGGTGGTGTTGCCGCCGCTGCCGTCGCCAGAGGAGGAGGTGGTGTTACTGCCGTAGGAGGAGAGGATCTGGGCGAAGGGCAGCTGCACCTGCAGGAGGGCAGGGTGGTCGGGGTACTCGTAGAAGAAGTGGTCGTCGATGCCCTCCTCCATGAGCATGCGCGAGACGTAGGGGAGGACCATGTCGTCGAAGGCGTCGCCGTGGGGCGTTGGTGGCAGGTCGAGGAAGACGGACGGGGAGGCCGGCTCCGGCCGTACGAGGATGCCCTCGCACAGGAACTCCTCCGGCGTGGCGGCCATGGCCGGCGGCTCTAATTAGTGCAGTGCAGTGCAGTGCAGTGCAGGCCGTACGAAGGATGTTTACTCTTCGCTTAGCAATAGTGTTGTTACGCTTTCCTCCTCCTAAAGCTAGAGCTAAAGCTTATTTAACAAAAAAAAGAAAGAAGTGGAGGGAATGGAAGGTTCCGGGAAGGAGCGGCAAGAGTCAAATGCAACTGCGACTCGCCGCCGGTGAGTCAGAGCCAGAGCCAATCCAATCGCAGGGCCGGGGGGAGGGGGAGGGGGAGGGGGAGGGGAGAACTGACTGGTAGTGGTATAGTATTCTAACATGAACTCATGATGCATGCTAACCACAGCTAGCGATCATCATCTATAGTTATAGTTAATTGCAGCAGCCAAAGACTAAGACCGGGTCAATATAAATACAATACTAGCCCACTCCAGAACACTTCTGTCGCTGCGCGGCGTGCAAGGGGAGAAGAGCAGGACAAATTCAGGTACTATTAGTTAATTGAAGAGCAAGCCAAGGAGAAAATCAGCAGGTACACCTGCCCAAGGAGCAGATCCCATCATCTTTGCTGAGTATTCGACCATCCCCGTCCCAGAGCAAGCCAATGAGAAAATCAGCACGCAGCGCACTCCAGAATTTGTAAGACGAAACGCAGAGAGAAATGACTCAGGCGAGCAGTAGGCATCTGACCTTCCACAAGTTTAGTCCGCACAACTCTCTAGTTTGCTTTGAAAACTCAGAGAGTCCATGGTAAAATCCTAACAGATCAAGCAATTGACCTGCAATTAACTAACAGACAGCAAATTTGCAGATTTGGAACTGTGGACCTTCCTCAGGTACGAGGTATCAATGTATCCATCCATAACTATTTATCATTGTGAACTTCGATGAAATTATATATGATCACAGATTTTCTAGGATCATTGCAAACTTACAAAGCTATAATGTTTCTTCAGATATAATCATCAGCGTCAGCTTCATATTATGTACAATCGAGCAGGTCTCGATCATCAGCTCTTCCCAGATTGCAGAAACACACCTTCTCATCTTGAATCGGCTCATCTCTTTTAGCTGCACGTGTCCGAATGTAAACACTCAAGAAAAATACCCAGCGGAGACTGCCTGGGAAATTGAAACTTCCGAGAAACTGGGGAAAGAATACCACGTCTTTAATTGTGCATTCACATAGTCAATAAAAAAAGAGGACTGCTATACATCTTTCAATTTTAGCGCTCTGTGATTGGTGAGAGAGAGGGAGAGAGTGTGGGAAGTGAGATTAGGTTAGGGATATAAGGGTGGGGGTGATATCTGGAGCATTAAATCTCCATCTGATGGCTCAAAAAGTGACTGATTTTTAAGAAAAAATCAGTCGCATGTTGTATAGACACTCCCATAAAAAAAAGACGAAGATGCACACAGCAAACACTAAATAACCGGTGCAACTTTCGCTTAAACAAGCATTTGTTTACTCTTCCTAGACGTAAGGGAAGTGGTGCCAACAATTTGACGCTACAACAAAAAGTGAACTTCATAAGACACATCTCAAACACATCAAAAATCAAAACATGTAGTTCGTAATGTTGCTTGTCAGCTACAGAAGAGCAAACAGCCATACACTAGCAAAAATAAATAAAACCATTGCTCTTCATTTTTGTTGTACATTATCACAGCTCTGCAGCAGCATGTCCAAAACTATACCTAAATCTATGCACAAAATCATAAGATCGGGCTAAACAACGAAATCCCGCTAGCTTGCTAGTT
This sequence comes from Ampelocalamus luodianensis, assembly GCA_036346255.1. NCBI lineage: Eukaryota > Viridiplantae > Streptophyta > Magnoliopsida > Poales > Poaceae > Ampelocalamus > Ampelocalamus luodianensis. The sequence goes on from CM070625.1 coordinate 548,593, forward strand.
GAATCCTTTATCACTGCATCTAATTTACATTCCAAGACATTATTGTGTCTCCCTACTTATTTTTACCATATAAGATTCACCACCGGTCCAAGCCATCTTGAAATGAAGTCCACTGACCCAGAGCTGCTGGACCATAGATTTTTGTCGGTAACAGAGAAAAATAGACATCTATCAACACCAATACCTTCTATATCCAGTGAATTCCCCTATATATATAAGGATTCTGGAATCAGGCGAAGAGAAGTAGCTAAAAGATGGACTTGTTATCATCAGCAACCCATGTCGACATGGCGTAGAGTACTCGCCCCTTCCACCCCTGCAGCAGCCACCGGCGATCCACATCGATGACAAAGTCTTTGTGATAGTGGTTCTTCACCTTGTTCCTCGCAACCTGAACAACCTCTGGGTTCAATTGCAGCTGCCTCAGCCCCGCCCGGTGGTTCCTTGCCTGCCATTGCCTGTAAGTCTCAGGGCGATCCACCCGGTCTGCACCCTCACAGGCGATGACATTCAGGGCGCACCGCCCCAAGATATCCCGCTCGATGAGCAGCCGCCCACCACACTCCCGGGGGATGGTCGCATCCAGCACGTCGAAATGCGCCGAGTAAAAGAAGAGCGCCTCCCGGAACCGTGTCGCAAAGAAGGGCGCGCCATACGTGCCATTCACGACACAAAGGATGAACACGTCGGGCCGCATCTTCCGAATGTTGCCGAGGACCACGTCTCTGGGGCTTGGGCTGTCCAAGACAACACTCTCGTCCATCAAGTTGTTAAAACCACACTGGCTATTCACAACAAGCACCTCATCGGGGTCGATGTTGAGGTCCTCGGCACGGACTGTCTCCCACTTTGCTGCAATATTGTGGAACTTGAATGGCACGCCGAACTCACGGGCACAGTTGCTGAGCCGGCGGCCTGTCTCCTCGATCTGGAAGGCTGGGCGGAAGCCAGGCTGTGGGAGGTCAATGCCGGTGAGCCTCACCTCCGGCGGCCCGCCTTCCCTGGCCGCCAGCAACCGCAGCAAGCCTGGCCACTGGAATCCATATTGCACGCCGTAATCGACGATGTGCAAGCGGCTCCTCCCCGCCACGGCATTGTAGATGGTCTTGATGGAGAAGGTGAAGCTCACCTTCTTGAAGCAGCAGGCTGCCATATACAGCTTGTAGGCCTTGAGGAACTCCACGACCGAGGTGCGCTTCGCCACGAGCGATCGGTAGACCTGGCTCCCCGTGCCTGCAAGCCGCGCCTCCAGTCCCTCGGCGAAACAATGCGCCAGCCTCTGCGTGGCGTCCCCCCTTGGAGAGGAGTGCTGCTTGATCTGCTTCAGCAGCTCGTTCGCACTCCTGCGGTCGCCTGTGGCCACTGCCTGCGCGCAGTGGATGAGCAGGGTGTGCAGGTCGACTACCTTGCTCGCGCCTCCTCGACTCCCACGCGCCGCCTTCGCGGTGCCCTTCCTGATGTTCTTCTCAGCCTCGCTGCCCATGGCGATGCGCAGGTCCTCCATCCCCTTCATGCATATCTCGTACCCGCGGAGCATTATTTCGTCAAACATCTCGCGGGCGCCAGTTTCCTCCAGCTCCGGCATCAACAGCTTGCTGTTCCTGCCAGTCTCCGTCTCCAGGTCGTCCCCGTCGTGCCTGTTCTTGCGGCCCCTGCCGTTACCGGTGCCTCCTCGGAACATTGGCATTCCATCCACCACTTCCTCCTCCTTCACTCGGCCGGCGGTGAAGCCGCTCACCGGCTTGCTATCTCTGGGCAAGAACTTTTCGGAGGTTGCCTCGAGGTCGATGAGTAGGTTGTTGTTGGTCGGCAGGAACTTCTTGGCCTCCTCCATGCCCTTGAGGAACGCCAAGTTGAGCATGTCCATGTTGCTGCCGGTCTGGCCATCGAAGAAGGCCGAGGCCAGCGCGCCCTGGTCACCGTCGCCATCCGGCAGGCTTAAGATGGTCTTGGCCTCCACCTCCTGCTCATCCGTGTCATTCAACAAGGCCGAACTCTGGATGCCCGTGGTGCCGCCGTTCTGACCGGTGCCGGCGAAGGATGGGTTGCCATCGTCGGCCGCGCCCTTGTCGAGCTCCGGACTCTGCTGGAATCCCGCGCTGGGGGCGACGTCTCCGGGCAAGAATAAGTCCTCGACATCGTCGGCAAGGCCGATTCGCATGTCGAGGTAGGGCGGGGACTGGAGCAGCTGGGAGAGTTCGATTGGGTCGTAGGGCCAGGTTTGGTTGGCGGAGGCGGGGGCGTCGGGGGAGGAGGAGGAGTGCGAGAGGCCGGTGGAGTTGCCGCTGTTGGTGGCGTTGTCGGCAAGGCCGCTTCGCATGTCGAGGTAGGGCGGGGACTGGAGCAGCCGGGAGAGTTCGATTGGGTCGTAGGGCCAGGTGGGGTTGGCGGAGGCGGGGGAGGAGGAGGAGGGCGAGAGGCCGCTGTTGGTGGTGTTGTTTGTGGCGGAGTCGGAGGAGGAGGTGGTGTCGGAGAGGATTTGGGCGTAGGGCTGCTGGGCGGTGAGGAGGGCGGGTTGGTCGGGGTACTGGTAGAAGAACTTGTCGTCGATGTCCTCCTCCATGAGCATGCGGGAGATGTAGGGGAGGACGAGGTCGTCAGAGTTGACGGGGTCCTCGCCGTCGGCGTGGCTATGCGGCGTCGGGGGCAGGTCGAGGAAGAGGGAGGGGGAGAGCGGCTCTGGGTCGACGAGGAAGCCCTCCCGCAGGAACTCCTCCGGCGTGGCGGTCATGGCCGGGCCGGGTCAGGGTCGGTGATGAGATCTGAGGCGTGGGGGGCCTATTGACTAGTTAGTACTAGGGTTCGAGGGAGACATGGATGGAATGCTAATGGATGTGAGCGGCGGAGCGTATAAAAATCAATGGAAGCCAACCCAAGCACAAGGAGGAGAGATGGAAGGAACAGCACGGCACGGCGACCGGATGCGACTGATACTGCTGCGGCGACGGGAGGAGAGGAGACGATCAGATCAGCCGCCAAGGAGAAGAGATGAAACTTCGTTCCGTACTCTCTGGTCTCTACCACTCTTTCTTCTATGCGTTGCGGGCCCGGCCCGGCCCGTTTGTTTGTTTGGAACGGCTCCTGCCGCCGCGTGGCGTCCCAGGAGCATGGCCACGTCATTGGGACTCCGGGGGCCGTCCGATCAGGCTGTTGCAGCCGCAGGACACGACGAGATGTTGCGTTGGACTTTCGTTCTTCGATAAACGGTTCCGTTTGGAACGATTTCTGTCTTTTATAGAAAGCAAATGAAAGGCTACAACTGAGTTCAGCTCAGGATACAACCTAGGGACACCAACGGCAAAAAGTCAGAAGCACAAACAGAAGTTCACCCAAACACCTCCTCTCAGACTCGCTAAAGGACACAGGACAAAAGCTAGAACACTAACCCCAGCAGATACCAAAAAACCCAACTAAGCGTCAGAAATCAAGAGCTAGAAGATCTGAAGTTTCTCAGCCAGTCCATCAACACATCCAGCAAACCATCGAGCTTCTTCTGGTCATTTTTCTGGAGGAGAATGCGTCATCGCTGCAAACATGATACAATATTGAATACGACTTCAAGAGGTTGTTTAATAAAAGACTTCTCAATCGCTCCTTTGTTTCTGCATTTCCAAATTGTCCAAGCAAAAGCTGCAAAACTGAATAAACCAAGATGAAACTCATTAGCACCCCAATTGTCCAACCAACCTAGGTGAAATTCATCAAGAGACTCCGAAAAACTCTTCTACTGAAAAGTTTCTTTGAAGCAAGTCTAAACAAATCTAGCCATTAAACAACAAAAAAGCACATGATTTAGATCTTCAGGCACTCCACATAACCAACATTTGTTATCACCTTTCCAATGTCTTAACCTCATTTGGTATGTAGTTGGCAACCTATTCAAATAAAACTGCCATAAGAAAATCTTTACCTTTAAAGGAATTCTACTAGTCCAGATTTTATGGATTCTCTTATCAATGACACCCCTAAACATTACAAGTCTTTAAGAGACTTGACAGAAAACTGTATGGATTTTTCCAAGCACCAGACAGCTCTATCATTCTCCTCATTAAAAACCACCCCTTGTATAAGCTCTTTCAAATCTCTCCATACTCCCTCCTCTTCCACACCGAAGCTCCTAATAAACCTGATGTTCCAAATTCCATGCACTAGACAATCTGCAAGCTTAATGTCAGGATTGAGACAAATATTATATAAACTGTTGAACCTAATATACAAAGGACAGTCACCAATCCAAACATCCTTCCAAAAAAAATACTTTTACCATTGCCTACCTGGTAAGAAACACCCCAATTGAACAAATGTTTGACCCTGCTCAGGGCTTTCCAAAACTGAGAACCCCTTAAATCTAAAGAATCTCTATAATCGCCATGAGGAAGTACTTAGCTTTTAGAAGCCGAAACCACAACTCATCTTTAGCCCCACTAATCCTCCACATCCATTTACTCAGCATACAATCATTCATGATTCTAGTATTTAACACCCTCAACCCGCCAAAATCCGTAGGTCTACAGACAGCCTCCCATTTAACCATATGATATCTGGCTTTGTCATTAGCACCTCTCTAAAAAAATCTAGATCTAATTGTATCAATCCTTCTATGCATCTGATTACTCAATCTATAAAACCCTATAGTGTACATAGGCTGATTACTGAAGCAGCAATTAACCAAAATCAATCTCGTACCGGAAGAAAGCAAGTTGTTTTTCCAATTATCCAACCTGTGACCCAGTTTGGAAAGAATTTTCTCTTCAGCCCCCTTAGTCACCTTCCTCAAGCCAATCTGAATGCCTAAATAGGTAAGGGGTAGCTTTCCAAGTTTGCAATTAAACATATTAGCAATTCTAACTGCTTCTTGATTTTTCCACCTCAATCACATAAATCTCACTCTTATAGTAATTGATTTTCAGACCTGACTGGTCCGCTTTGGTTTAGGTGTGCGTGTCGGCTAAATGGATGAAACTAACCAAAATGAAAGAATATGCAAGTCTTTGGTGCGAATTAGCGTAAGTTGTCACTCGAAACACCTAGAGTTTAATCGGTCAGGAAGAAGGAAAGCACATTGACCGTGTGTGCATACATATTGTCAACTGATATGATCATATATGCACGCAACCACACCCCGATTTAATCAGAGATTTAATCTGGTTCTAGCTTGGAGAACAATCCTCCTATACATGGATTGGATTGGAGCCTAGCTCAAGTTTCCAAAGCAATCAAATGATCGATCGAGAAGATTACTAGTTGAAATACTCTTTTCTCCTACTCTCCTAGAGTCCTCCTGTACAGCTAGATTACTTGCAGCTCAATACATAGATATTACTACTAGTTGTAATTTGGTCAGGAGATGACGTAATATTTAGCCGGCCAGTCAGCCTGTGCCATGCGTGAAGGAGCATACGTGTCTTTGCTGTCCGTTTCAAACAAAAACAATATCAACAAGACGTCGACTCTGTTTTGCTGTCGCATGCGGGCAGATTCTTTTGTTTTGTTACCGCTTATTATTAATCGCTAGCTCGCTCGATCCATCTCAAAACTAACTTTGGCTTGAACAAGCAGAGCAGGTACGGGATGATCATTGGTTCTAAATATATCTTATTTCTCCGTTTGGTTAAGTGAACCGAACTAACTCGTCTTGAATAGGATCATACAAATTCTAATAATATTTCTCAAATATGTTGTACCGAATAGTTCCATAAAAATGGTCAAATCATGCGGTACAAGGTTGGACGTGTCCCCTCTGTTATCCCTCTTCCTCTGTGTATACGTCACTGACCAATTGGTCATGCCAATTAGTGGATAGTTAAAATAATTAATTTAATTAAATACTCCTTTGTAATTAAGGTAAATTTAACAATCATGCTAATATTTTAATAATTAATCGTGCTAATACTCCTCTATATATACAACTCGTTCAACTTGATCCCTCAAACCAAACATCATCTTAAACCATCCGGTGTCATCTCATTCATAATCATCCCATCCATCGTGTACCATCTCAACCAAACAAAATCTTAAATTATCTCACCCTACTAACCAAACATATAAGTTGTACCATACTATTCAGATTTATCTCATCCTATTCACCATGATTCACTCCACCAAAGACACTACTAGTAATTGGGTTGTTTATACGGGATTAATCGATCCTAACATGATAGGTTCATTAGTTCTCAAGGTTGGCTTTTCAATCTCTAACAGTGCAGGAAATCCAGTTTTCTTGGCCAGCTTAAGTTTTCGAATGTAAAACTTTAATACATTTATTCGGCGGTAAGCATGCATGCAAATTAAGATAGAAAATTAAACTGACGGACGGTAGAAAAGTCAACCGGCCAGTCTTGACCAAAAAAGAGTCAGGATAAGCACTTGGATCGATCGAGTCGCTGTCTAAAAGCAATACGTAAACGGTAAACAGGTACTCCACTGAATAAAACATCGATACATGCTGATTGACGAGGACATTAATAACAAGCAAACTACATCATCTACTTCGAGTTTTGAATCAACCATACAAGCCTCAACTAAACTGATGACAAGGGCTAGTGCAAGACAAATACGACGAGAGGTGAATCTTTTCTTAGCGGTTACTTTTTCCTCGTAAGAATTGGTCGCTACCTAATGTTTTCATTTTATGTGTTCTTAGATTCGAAAAAGATAACACAATAGATGAAAAAGAAGTATTGAAAACTTGAGAAGCTAACCACAGAAGATCAACATAATAATGTCACCGCACATGTCATCGTAGCCATAGAAGATCATGCAGCCACAGAAAATCAATATAATGATGTCATCGCATATGTCATCATGAATGCGACATAAGTACATATGCCATTAAGGTACTGCAGCGAACCACTGTGCTGTAGCACTGTACTGTAGCACCAACCTTAAAAACCTATATGAGGGGGTGCCCCTCCTATGTAACACAAGTTTCAAATTCATGGTTGAGAAATAGATAAGAACACTTATTCCTCTTTGTGTGTGAGTCATTTTCACTACTAATTGAGATCGAGTGTTATCTCTAAGTTATCACTCTGTTGTTCTTGTGATTCTTTTAACGTGTTTGCTCCACGATAGCGAGTAGACGAAGACCGTAGAGTGTGGTTAAGTAATTTAAGTGCTGCAAGTTGCCGTATAGAGATGGTGGTTGACCGCACCAATTGTTAGGTTGCACGGAGTGGTTATCTTCAATCCTGCGCCGTGAAGATCGAGATAACCCAGCCCCCGCATCACTGATGGTAGCTCCTGTTCTATTATACTTGCTGCCATGCATATGCAGCATCTTATCTTAGTCAGATCGAAATGTATTACTACTAATCAGCAAAATATGTATATACGCCTTGCTGGTCATCCATCACCAGCTTAGACAAATTACTAACATGGGGTGGATCCATCGACACTGGATTGGAGTGGCTTCGATCGTTTTCTTGATTTCTTTTTAATTCTAAAGTGACAACATAACTAAAGACAGCATGCACAGGAAATTTAGAGAAAACTAACATTTGATTTGGCGACGAGAGGCCATTTTATATATATAAAAATAACGTGTATTTTATTTGTGTAATTCTTTTTTTGAAAAAAAAAATATTATTAAAAAATTCTTCATTTTTGTTGTCGTAGCTCTGCGACAACATTTCCAAAACTAGACCTAAATCCTATGTAACTCTTAAGCATCTAATTTACATTCCAAGACATGACTCTACTTGTCTCTAACCGGCGACAAGGCTGCGACTACGGGTGGGATGGGCGCGGAGTAGCAAGCCTCTGGCGCCAAGAACACCGGCGCAGCACCGCCGGCCGTCGTATATTCCATTACATTGCAGTGGATCGAGTAGTAACACAGAACCAAGTTAAGTAGGTACAGAGATTGATACAGTAACTGAAGGATTCGGCTAGCTGAAAGTTGAGAATTCAGGTGCGCAAGCAAGCACAACACTGTAGTAACGAAGCCGATCGATCTGTTTAGAATTAACAACCACATCTATATGATTGATTGCCCCAAACAAGACGAAGGACTAGCTATAAAAATAGTATCACTCTAGTAGCAGCAGCGGCTGTGTACGTTAGTATTTGATTACTGTGTTCGAGGGGGGTTTAGTCTCTCTTGTCATTCAGGGAGGGCCGGTGGCGGTGGGTGGGTGCACCGATCGCTCCAATCGAATGCATGATCCATGGGTTGGCCACCAGCAGCAGCAGCAAGCCAGCCTTGCAACAACCTACTCCTCTTTTACAAGTTACTAGAAGTTCACCCGCGCCAAATGGCGCGGGCATTAATGTTTTGGGCAAAAAAAATTTCAAGATTAGTTTGCTAAAGCATGTTCTAAAATATGAGTATTGTGTGACATGGTAATGGAGTGCTGTTCGAAGGATATATCTAAGACCGAAGCATATCAAAATATCGATGGTTTTATGTAGAGGAATTTAGAGTTAGGAGCAGTTTAGAGTGCATAAACAAAGGGGTAGTGTTCGCGAACATTGTTTAGTTGGGAACGTTTACAAAAAAGACTGAAAGGAGCAACAGCAAAGGTTAGAGTTGATGGACATGGACTGTATAACATACCTTGGTAGCTACGTAGAAATTTTCTTTAACCATCTTCTCCTTGAATTTCTCCACCTCTTTCGTCAGCCAAAGCTCCATCACCTGAAAATTTCCAAGTATAACCAACAACCAACACCAATCACCTCGGTCTTACACAATATCTTTGTTCTAATAAAGGATGCTTACCTCTCTAGACCCCAGGGGACTATCTCAATCTATTACATGACACCTCATTTCTTGCAATTTTTTAGAAAAATAAAAAAAACACTGATACAATATGACCTTAACCCAAGTAAATGCCTAATTGTTTCATTTTTCAAGGAAAAAGGAAGTGAAAATGTTTTTACTATAACTGAAATCATAAAAATGTTTGGTGATCTATAACTGAAAATGTTTTTACTTTTGACCTCTAAATATATTCCAAACTTAAAAACATTTTATTTAGATTACTACTGGAAAGGTACACTTACTCAATTATGTTTGCAACCCCAACCACATTCTCAAAAATCCAAAATATATGCACGAACTGAAAATGATTAGGCATAAAAATGATCCATGCAAACTGAGTGTGTATAAATCTTGCTTTTATAATCTAGATAGCTCCAAGTCGCGCACATTAGTTATGTTAGTCGTAGCCTCCAAGTAGTTCCAACCATGTCATGTTTCATTAAGCAATAATAGCCAACTTTTCTGTGATGAAACAACAGTATGCTTTGTTTATAGAACATGACCATTGAACGCCCTTGTCCTTATTAAATGTCAACAAATGGGCTAGGGTGGGGACTTATCATTGGAGGATTGATCCTAAGGGTGGCATGGCATGACATCTATGTCCAGCATGAACCAACAATAGATAAGTCTTCCTATGATGGCATCTTATAGCATACAAACATGATTTAGAGGTAATCATTATTATCTACTTATCATATACATAGACAAACATGCACTAATTAAAAATCAAATCACCTTTTGAGCTGTGAGCAAGAATTATCAGAATATGTGTTTGGAAAACACACATAAACAATTATACAGAACGAACAATTGTCAATTTCCATTGTAGGACAAAAGACTAACCATCAAATTGATATAGACATGCAATAATTAAAAATTGAATCAGTTTTTGAGCTGTGAGCAAGAACTATCAGAATATGATAGAGTATGTTCTATCAGTGCTTATTAAATAACCAATCACTGGATGCACTAATCTGTATGTATATTGGATTGGAGCAAATATGTAGGATCTTTCATACAATGTATTCTAAAAAAATATCTCATTGCAAAAGAACACCACCAGCTTTTTTTGAGAAGAAAAGGAGCATATTTCCCTATATAACAATTCCTCAGTCCCAGCAGTTTGATCTCAGGGAGTGTAAGGGTGGCATGACACCTGTGTCCAGCATGAAGCGACAATAGATAAGTATTCCTATGATGGTAGCTCATAGCATACAAACATGATTTAGAGCTAATTATTATTATCTACCTATCGTATACATAGGCAAACACGCACTAACTAAAAATTGAATCAGCTTTTGAGCTGTGAGCAAGAACTATCACAATATGTGTTTGGAAAACACACATAAACAATTATACAGAACGAACAATCGTCAATTTCCATTGTAGGACAAAAGACTAACCACCAAATTGCTATAGAGTATGTTCTATCAGTGCTTATTAAATAACCAATCACTGGATGCACTAATATGTATGTATATTGGATTGGAGCAAACATCTAGGATCTTTCGTATAATGTATTCTAAAAAAACATCGCATTGCAAAAGAATACCATCAGCTTTTCTAGAGAATAAAAGGAGCATATTTCCCTCTATAACAATTCCTCGGTCCCTGCAGTTTGATCTCAGGGAGTGTCAGAGGTAAATTAATACTATTAGTATTATCTAACAAATAAACAATACTCTTTATCATGTGATGAGTCTAACCACTGAAAATTGAGTTTTGATTCTAGCAATTCATAGTTTCACACCATCTAACAGCAATGAGCCATAGCTAAATCCAAAGCAATCTGAATGTAGAATACTTGAAATAATAAGTTCAGTGTTTGACCTTGCAGCGATCTCGACAAAAAGGTTGAATTGGCAGAACGACCTACTGCGTTACAGAAGCACTTGTGGAGGGGCCAGGGCATGAATGGATGGATGATGTGGTCGCAGCTCAGATGCATGAATTTCAATTCCTAGCACCCTAATTAATTTCTAGCTTCCAAATTGATCACAGAGTCCATAATGTCACCTATCACACTGTAGCAGAAAGCAGATAAGTAAATCTAAAACACAAAACCAATCAAAAATAGTAAGCACGGTCTCACCATCCATGTGAAATTTGGTTGTGTCAGTGGTCTCAATCAGTAGGAAGAACGACAAAGCTGGGTGAGGCGATCAGTGATTGGAGGGGTGACGACGGAAAGAAACGGTACAGACGAAATGACGTGGGGCGCCAGGCCTTTGCTGATGCCCTGCCGGTGCCACCACCGCGTGCGCCGCTGATGCGCTGCCTCCGCACTGACAATGGACGGGACAACGACGCAGGGGACCAGGAAGTGAAGACGGAGCAGATCTGGCTTGCACCGCCACCCTCATCGCCGCCTCCCTCGCACCGCCATGCTGGCCAGTAAGGGTGCGGGTGGGAGGACATGAACGGCGGCCAAGCGAGCGAGCGCAAAGTGAAGACGGAGCAGATCTGGCCTGCGCCGCCACTCTCATCGCCGCCTCCTTCGCACTGCGATGCGGCCAGCAAGGATGCATGTGGGAGGATATGAACGAAGCGGCAGTGGAGTGGAGGAGGATTTGGCGAGGCGGCGTGAGGGAAGAAGACGGTCGGGCGCGCGCAAGAGAGCAGAGGGCGAAAGGAAAGGCTGGCAGCGCAAAAGGGGATTCTGAGATGGGGAAGCCACGTGCGAGCGGTCCTAGGGATTGTGCAGGCTGAGGAGAAGTGTGCCAAGCCGAGCCAGCGAAGGGAGGCAGCGGCGCAGGAAAAGGGCAGCCGCCGAGGAGAGAGGAGCACGGGAGAAGATGGCGCGGCCGGCCGCGAGGCGGAGCGAGCGGCGGTGCGGAGAGGGGAGAAGACGACGACGGGGCAGAGGAAGAGGGAAGGTGCCGGCGTGGGGGGAAAGGAAGCGCGCGATGAGAGAGGGGGAGGCGACGGTGCGAAGAGGGGAGCAGATGGCGACGGGGAAGAGGCAGCCGCGGCGCTGGGAAGATGGGTGGCGACGGGAGGGAGTCGACGAAGGGGAAGAGGCGGGACGGTTCCATCCCGCCGGAGAGGACCATAGAAGGAGACGGGAGGAGCTGCGCACGGGACGGACCAAGCGCGAAAACGGGAGGAGCGAGGGACGGCGCCGACGCAGTGGCTGTGTAGGGAGGCTAAGGGGGTGGGAGGGAGGAAGAGGGAGCAGCAGCTGGGTAGGGAGGCCGAGGGGTCGGGAGGGAGGAAGAGGGAGGCCGCTGCGGTGGCGGGTGAGGGAGACCAAGGAGGGCAGGGGAGGAAGAGGAAAGGGGGAGATGCGCTGCGGGTTAACGCGAGAGAGGAGACGAAAGGAGCGAGACGGTTCGCGATGCCGCAGCTGGCGGGGCGACGTGGCCGAGCCAGCGCCGCGCGTTACCTCCGCGCGCACCGGGCGGGATCGGACGGCTCGGAGCTGACATCGGGGCGATCGGACGGACACCGAATTCCGGGCGACGTGGGCAGGGCCGGGATGAGGACATACCCTCCAGCCTTTAAGGTTAGTAATTCCTTCCTTCCTTCCTTGCGCATCATATATGCACATATATATTGTCAACTGATATGATCATATATGCACGCAACCACACTTACTCAACTTTTATAGGCAAAGTCCAAACTCCAGCCCACGGAATGGAGCAGCGGGCGACTTCTGGGTTCTTCACGTTGTGTTGGACTTTCGTTTTTCAATAAGCAGCTTCGTTTGAAACGATTTATAGCTTTTTCCAGCGAAATACCGAAGACGAAACCAAAGCTGTCCAAACCGGGCCAGATATCCATCCATCCATCCATTCCCACCTACGTGTAAGTCTGCTTTGGTTTAGGTGTGCGTGTCAGCTAAATGGATGAAACTAACGCAAGCCTTCGGTGTGAATTAGTGTAAGTTGTCACTCGAAACATCACCAGTAGCTAGTTTGATCGGTCAGGAAGAAGGAAAGCACATGTATAGTCTTGGTTTTCTCAAAAATAAATTCGTTGGAAAACATGGGAAATGTTTTGTTGGTTTATAATTGAGTTAAGTACCATGTCTATGACTGAAAATAAATTGCTGCTTGCAGCTGAGGAAGGTTGCGAGTTGTTGATTTTATTCATTTGATTACTTACTTACTATCATGTATCTATTTAACTGCTCTTTCAACTTCCATTGCAAAAATACTATATATTGATATTGCAAATAAAACTTACTTAATACAAAATAACTTGTAGCATAGGGCCTCATCTCTTGTTAGCCTTGCATTTATATAAATTTTGTGATACACTATAAATTTTGCTAAGTACGCATCGTACTCAATCTTGCTTAAATTATTGTTCAGATTATAAGGATGAGCCAGTTCCGGACGATGACGAGTGTCGGGACCCCAAAATGCAGTTCTGGAACCCTCTGTGTATAATACACTAATCCAGGATCACGCTAGTGCACACAGTGTCAACATAGGCGAATATCAATCCACACAAGCGAATAAATAAAGTAAACGATTAGTTTGAATAACAAATAAGAGTTTTGACCTTATGGTCGAGTTTACACTTATTGAGGCACGTAGGGCTAACAGAGAATAAAATAGCAGCGGAACAGAAGTAACTTCAGCGTAAATCCCATCAAGTCACCACAGGCAACCAACTGGGATCCAGACCTTAACGATCAGCAACCTTCGACGAACTCCTTCTCGAAAGCAGACGTAGACTCCTCCTCTTCTGTAGGTTTGGACGCAAGTTTTACAACAAACGTGAGTACACAACCGTACTCGCAAATCATACAACAGAATGCAATTTATAGATGTCTTCTGTAGTTCTTTTGCATAAAAACAACATTTGCAATGGAATACAGTAATAGATTGAAATGTAATTCAAAACAAATAGACAATATTAATTTAACAGTTATTTTCACAAAGACACAAAGCTAAGCAGTTTATTTCACATAGTCATATGACTTAGATCACATAGCTCCCATCCCAATATTTTATGAAAACTACCCCTCGTGTGAAATCCCCGAGCATGTCCATAACCGCGGACGCGGCTATTCGAATAGATTGATTTAACACTCTGCAGAGTTTGTATATTTTACCCACAAGATACAACTAGTGTAGCTAGCACCAATCGTAACAAAACAGTTCAGAAACATTATCTCAAACACTGACATTCCTAATGTGCTTTCCCGCCAGACCATCCACAAAGAATGCTAGTCCGACACACACCGCTGGACAGGGATGCGGCGAACCGTCCCGCGATGCAACTACCGGGTAGTCACACCTCCACCCTGTCACACAGCCTAACCTATCCACCTGAACATCAATGCCGAGAATCCATAACCTACTATGTTAGACCCGTCCCATCAGGCATGTGGTCGTACAATAAGGCTCAGTTCAATAGAATAGAGCTATCACCAACGTTTACCTAAAATAAACAAACAAAGTAAGAATGAATCCGAGACTCAGCAAGTACAGTGAATAATTGGACATACAATAATTATGAATAAGACAACATCTTTAAAGAATACGAACATAACACCGAATGAATATATGAATGAATGGATTGAATGAAATGAATGGACTGCACTCCTGCTTATACCGGTATAGCTAGTGACACACCCGTCGGTGTTCACTTAAGCCCGTATTTAACAAAATACGGGGATCCAAATCCCGTATGAAGAACGTTTCATACGGGTGTCCAAAACTGCCCACATTGGAATGGTGGATCTCACATGCCCATACTGGAATTGATAGGACTTTAAACTCCACTCCCGTGGACGGAACATGAAAATTGATGCTTAAATGAACTTATGAATAATGACTAACTTCATCTCCAAACACGTGAATTTCACATATGAAAGGAACAAAAACATTGAAGCTTCTCACGTATCAAATAAAAACACAATGCTAACATCAAGCATTCAGTATTCACAAATCATACGAAAGTCAATGTACTTGCCTTTCACGTTGCGATGCGTTAGGAGGCAAAGACGATGCCGCTAACCTTAGAGTCTTACCTTCTACACCATTAAATTATTCAATAAGAACCACGACATCAAGACACTACTTGCAATGCTCCTAGCTCATACCCCAAAACACCAACGTTTAATTATATACTTTACTCAAATTGAACTGCATTATAGCAAGAAGCCGAAACGGACAACAGTATTAAAAGAGAGATAACTTTTGCTCTGAAATTCGTAAAAATGTAAACTCAGGCTTGTTTGAAAGGTAACAAAATTATCTACAACCACCTAGTTGGTGAAAATCCCGAATTCTGTATGTATCTAACTCCAAAAGATTTATGAACACACTTCTGCCAGAAGTACCCAACAAAACTGGGCAGCAGCACGATAATAGCCATAACTTTTAATTGGCTGAACCAAACTTAACGTTCTTTATCAATATCGAAAGCTAAGACCAAGGCCTACAATAACCTAGTTGGGTGAAAACCCTGAATCCGCTATTAACTTAATCATAATTTAAAAGACAACTTGACATATCAACCTCGTCAGAATTCTAGACAGCAGGAATGAAACTATCATAACTTTTGATCCGTACGTCGGAATTAGGTGTTCTTGGCGGTCACTGAAAGTTAAGAACATTATCTAAATATCTCTAGGAGATCCCAAGTCCTAATTTGGCTTTGAACTGTACGAAAACTAGCGCACAACAAAGAACAGAAATCTGCTCTTAATCGCAGCACTAACGACGAATCAATAAACAACTTTTATCAGGAACGAATGGAACAAAACAGCAGGGAAACAAGGTTTATACCCTAGATGACGCGTGAGACGCTGAACCTTGCGCGGATCTTCAATGGACAACGGCAACCTGGCTCTTCCTCCTGGTTTTAGCCTGCGGCACCAAAGGAGAAGGGGGAAGGGGCTGCCAAGGAGAACAATGGAGAAGGATGGCACTGTAGCAGCACGACACTGTAGTGACAGTGCTACTGTAGCTACAGTGCTAGCCTAGGGTTTTCCCCCTTCTTTTATAGGTGGCCAGCACCTTATGGGCCTGCTGGGCCAAGGCCCGAGGCCTAAGTTGCCAAAGAACTGTAGAAATCCTATTTTTCTTATGTTTAATTTCAACGCTACCGTTCTTAGAATAAATCGGAGTTAGTCGGTACTTGATCGTCAAGATGTACAGACCACCCGAGGTCATTTGGTACCTGTCACTTCCGTGGGTCTCCTCATCTGGCATTATTAGAATCCAACACCGTATTTGCAATTGCCGTAACCGCAGTATAAATCCCACAGTGCACATCCCATTAAACCCCACCCTCACAGCCAAAGCATCACTGGGTGTATCGAACCAGCACCATTACTACCTTTGTTGTGCAGTCAGCACAACCCCACAAATATCACCATCCTCATTTCCCCCCAGCCGAAAACCAACACAGCCTCTCCCTTCTCAAACCCAGCCGAAGGAAACAGGGCAGCATGGCATTGAGGGCCAAGCAAAAGGGGCCAGGGCCTAGGGAAGCCACAACCACAAACCACAAGGGCATAGCAGTCTTGTGCATAGCCAAGAGAAGCCAGCCGAATGGGAGTGAGGCCCCTCCTCACCGGCCGATCACCCCCACCCCTCGCACTGTTTATAGATGAACAGAGATGCCGAAGAGTCTCACGTGAGTCCCTCCCCCACTGAATTTTTTTCCCGCCGAATGCATGCCCCCTGATAAGGCCAAACCTGCACACAGAACACCACAGCACATTCATTCCCCCTCCCACTTCTTCTCAGCCGAAACACCAGGACCAGCAGCAGAAAGGGAGCAAGGGGAACCAGGGAGACAGGGAGAAGAGCGAGCACCGGAGAGCAAGGGCGACGCCGGCCTGCATCGCAAGCGACCACTGAAGGCCACACCGAGACCTGCAGGAGGACATCCACCCCACTGCCGGCATCACCCCTACCACTGGCATCCTCAACCCAACCCAGCCAAACAACGTAAACAACCATCTATCCCCACTGATATTTCTGCCCAAAGCCGAACCCACAGCGGTACATCCATCATCATTAAGCATCACAGAGCAAGGGGAGGGGCTGGGTTAGAGAGGAAAGGGGGAGGATACCTCAGCGCGCGGCATCGGCAGCACCACTACCACCAATAGCAAGCCCACCCCCATCACCATGTTCATGCATCCAGTCCATTCACCTCGCCTAGTTAGCAATTAACCCACATCAGTGAACAAATCAAGCCATCACACAAAAATCGGAATCGCAGTAATTGGGGGAAATCATCAGAGGGGGAGAGAGCTCAAGACCGGCGGCCTAGAACCGGGTCAAGCCAGCGCGGGAGCGAGGCGGCCATAGACCGAGCCGAGCCGGTAGGGAGCAGGCGGCGGCGGCGGGTCAGGCCGCATAGGCCGAGGCGGCGCGGAGCGGCCGAGTCGGGCCAGGGGGAGGCGCGGGACCGAGCCGCACGAGGAAGCCGGGGGAGGAGACGCCGTAGGGGGAGCGCGCGGGGCCGAGCATGCATGGGTTGTCTGTTTACGCACGTCAAAGTATCATCAAACTCGGAATATATGCTTGATTAGCCAAATCATGTATGAGTACATGTATGCATGGGCCATGTCAAACATTTGAGGCTAGCTAGAAATATTCACAAGGATCTCCTCCATTACTGCATATTATTTGATCATGCGACTGTCACAAGGGAGGTTGCGCAGGAGTACTACCGCGTGTGATAGCTTCAAGGGAAAATCTAATTGTCCACTATAATGTCAATTCATGCCATGACAAGAAGATGATCGGTTGTCTGGGATTTCTATGGGGCAGATGATTATGATAAACGGTAACTATTTTTCTGTTATGAACGGCTAAACCACTTCTTTAGGGGTACAATTATGTTGGTTTATCAGTACAGTTGAGGTTTCATATTCCCAGGAATCCTGTTGGTTTAGCCCAAGAATTGCACAGTGCAGTTTATAGGTTATAATTTATATGAACACGACCTAAATTACACACAAAAAAGGTTGAATGAAACACGACTTTATTCTTGATATGTATAGCTTTATTATGGTAAAGAATAATAAATCCTCGGTACAGGTTGTACAGTAGATTTGGATTCCGTAACATTATGATCGAAAAGCTGCAAAGCTTTAAGCCTATAATAATTGGGGCAACTTAGTCAATCACCTGATTACTCAATATATATAGAGAAAGATCCGTGAAAGTCGTTGCCTTATGTTATGGTCGCCCCCCGACTGAAAAACACAAAGAAGTGCCCACCATAACTCGAAGATATTTCATTCACTGTTACAAGAAGTCATCTCTGAAATTAGTTCTCAGCTGTAGTTGGTAGAAGAACATACATACACTGGCTATTTCTTGATAGAAGTAGTAGCTGTGTACTTGACTGGCTCATGTAAATTTAAGAACGTTCCATTGATGATGGAAAGCTACTGGACCATACATGACACACACAGATGCAGGTATCCATTGGTACCTCAATCTAATGCCGAGCCAGAGCTGGTAGCATTGTCGTAGTAGAATATACGAAGCAACTTGATTCCAACAAAAACAAATCTCAAATCGTGATCTTTATTTACCACAGAACGGGGGGGCAAATACAAAGTACTCAGGCTACAAATTAAGGATCATCAGAACGAGCGAGGATCCTCATCTAATTGCAGCGACACACTGGAAACTGAAACACGAGCTGCTATTTTTTCAGGACGGAATTGTTTATTGCAGCGACACACTGGAAACTGAAACACGAGCTGCTATTTTTTCAGGACGGAATTGTTTATTGCAGCGACACTGGAAACTGAAACATGAGCTGCTATTTTTTCAGGACGGAATTGTTTATTGCAGCAACACACTGGAAACTGAAACACGAGCTGCTGTCGTTCGGAACGGATGAACGTAAACGCCAACCGCATGGAGATAATATTTCCCGCCGCGGCCGAAGAAGCCCACAATAACGTTGCTGTCCTGCACGGGGACGGTGAACGGAGTTCCTTTTTCCTTTGTACGTCCAAAGGGTCCGTATGTTTTGACATTGGTGACAAACTTAAGTGATGTTATAACATTGTCGTCTTTATACACGTCTTTGTACTTGTCAAATGTCCCGGAAACTTCCTTCACAAACTCGGAAGCAAACTCGGAAGACTTGAGTTCGATCTGCATGAAATTATAAAATAATAATTAGGATGCTTACTTATGAATCTGTGCCAATCCCTACTGCCGTCCACCGAAATTTTGCCTGCGCGTGTGATAGAGAGCAGGAGACTACACAAGTGGATAAAGGATAACGTCGCCCGAAAACTTGGCCATGACCGAAACAACGCTAAAATGGTACTGACCATGGATTTTCTTGAAAAACAATTCACTGACCGTGTAACTTTCCCCACCGGAACCACCCAATCGACGTGAGGTGCGCTTCTGACCATCATGATCAATGTAAGAAAACACGATTGAATTAACAACCTCGTGCCTGCAATGGCAAACGGTGATACTTTTTAGACGCCTTGGTGCCTCTGTGATGTCTTGAAATATGCCTACTTTTCCTCCCCATGGTCCAATCTTGGTGACTAGGCTCTGCATATAACAGAGATGTGGTGTTTCGTTTAAAAAAAATGGCATACTATATTATTTAACAGAGATTTGTTTCCCCAGTAATTCAGAAAATCAGATCAAGCTCAAAATGTGTAGAATATTCTACTCACTCGTGACCCTTTCGGCAGGGGGCAGAACGCGTGGATAGCAAGTTCTGTAATATTCCCGTCGTTTCTTTGCTTTTTGCTGATGACACCGGTCGCCCTAGTAAACTCTCCTGTCCCCCCAGCAATAGCCCATTCACCCCGTTCAACAGATATTCCCATCACCTGAAGCGTGGACCCCTTAAACCTATATGTCATGTACATATATAACAGTAGTATCATCCACTGCAATTATCAGTCGATCTGGTAATTACAAGAATGGAATGCTAGACCTGCTGTCATTTTTCTATATATATATATACAGTCATATCTGGCCATGAACAAGTATATATATGCATGCATGTATACCTTTCAACCTCGAACACTAAGCTGAATGTGTTGTGCCATTTGCCGTCGCCGGCATAGATACGCAGGCCGTGCGCACGGGCGACAACGGTGGCGTTTCGGCCACCGTTGTATACCGGCCAGTTGATAACGGCTGTTGTGCCCAGCGCAGGCTTTGGTCCAAGGCTGGTGACCCTGGTGTGGTACAAGTACAGGCTGCGGAAGTTGATCTCGTTGTTATCCCCGCAAGGGGTGATTTGGACATTGGAGGGGTTGGCCATGCCTGAGACGAGAGAGATGGAGAAGCGAGAAACACAAGGCGGCGAGAGGGTATTTGTAGCTGTAGAATCTGGTGTGGGTGGATAAGCACGGGGAAGGGACGAGGAGAATGAGGTGTCTTAATCTGGTCGATGAGGTGTCTTTGCTGTCCGTTTCAAATATCCAAAACAATATCAACAAGACGTCGACTCTGTCGACTCTTTGAAGCCGCGTCGCATGCGGCCAGATTCCTTTTATTTTGCTACTACTTGTTGAGGAACCGTCGTTGGCGAGTTCAGTCCGAGCGATTACCTCGTAGACAAGCATATAATCGTAAGAACAATGCATGAACAACAAGAACAGAATAAGAGATTGAACACAGAGATATAGAGGGACGTCTTATTTCTCTTTATTCCTTCATCCATCGATCAATTCTTTATAATGAATAGCACCCCTTATTTATAGGCTACGTCCCTGCTAGGGTTTGGGATGGGGCGCCCACTAATGAGCCGACTGCAGGGTTAGGCCTATTGTAGGATCGTTAATGACAATCAGAGGGGGGGTGAATGATTGTAATCCGCAGCGATAACTTTTTCCTCTAATATACTGTCTCTTGATTGTCCAACCTGTCAAGACAGTACTAACACGAAAACAAAAAGACAGTAAAAAGGGAAAAGTTTTTTCTAGGTACTATGCACTGTAGTAACTACGTGTTTACTGTAGCAAACAGCACAGATGTACTGTTCATATTGTGCGAATTACTGTAGCAATTATTAAAAAACAGTGGCAGTCTCTTTTCTGGAGATCACCACGCACGGACACCAAAACCAAACAATAAATATCTTGATTCACACGTGATCAACTAGAAGATGTATGTATCGTCTACTAGCAACTCACGTCCATTAAAAAAAGGCCATGCTAGCACACGATCAAATCATCAAAACGCAACACAGTAAGACCAATCTACCTCATGTGTCAAGCTGCTAGCTTCTGATCAACTGATCTCCTCTGTGCTGCCGCTCAAACCTTGCCACGCCTGTCCACAATGCCTCTAACAATCTCACAGCCGCATCCACCAAGGCAACCACAACTAGAGATGAAATTAGTAGAGAGCAAAGAACATATAGATAGCTGTAACATCAATCAATAGAACCCATCTGTCACATCTGTTTATTGTTCACCAACCAAAGCGCCGTCCGTCGCAGCTCCTACATGAACGAAAAGCGCCGGCCCTAATATCCTCTATCACACTGCAGCCTCATGTCCGTGTATATATATATAGCACTTCATCCCTATGCAGCCCTAATGACTTTGGGCTTTTATACCTAATTACCCACATACGGCCCACTAAAGTCTTATAGCCCAATACGTGGGTTTTTACACCAGATTACATAACGAATTTTGGACATCCCAAAATTATCACGTGTCGTAGCCTCCGGACTGCACATCCGTAACTCCACCACACATCATCCAACTTTGACCTCCACGCGCTCCAACTCGAGCCCGACCGCCTCTCCAAAGACCCTTGACCCTTCGGACCATGACTTTGCACCAAGTCATCTCCGGTCACCGCCAGTAGACCACGATCGCCTCCGAGTTACCCTGCACATGCAAAGACCAAAACAACATATTTTCCTGGCACAAGTTCTTCCCAACTTGACCGACATAAGTCCACACACGCAACACGCCTCAAATAACATCAGTACCCAACATTGTCAATTATTCATCACTAAAATATACTAGACCCGACCACATGGTCTAACAATCTCCCTTGATGAATACATTGACAATATTTCAAGATTGCATAATGAGTAATAGGAAAATGCGAAGCTTTAAAATGAGATATAAGTGAAGAATCAAGAATCAAAAATTCCCCTCAACACAAGGGAAGCATATTTCTCCAATTTTTCTCCCCCTTTGGCAATGTAATCATCAAAAACTTCAGAGAAATAATAATTCCAAAAAGGAGCAGGGAGAGTAAGAATCAAGAAGCTTTGTAGATTATCCAAGTCACTTCGCACTGATTTAGTAAATTAACCAAGCCATTTTTTTTAGTAGAGCTATCTGGATCATATAAAATCATCTACCATATAGCAAAGTCAAGACAAGTCTTTTAGAATGATTAAGCAATTTAAATTTATGACAGACATCTCAACAATGACTAAACAGATTATAAACACCACAAAGAGATATCATCATGAAAAGTTAAAGCCTAACAGTGAGGCAAACTTTAAATCTAGATGAGCTATCAGTCTTATGTAACAACCTATCGTTCCACTTTCAATTCTTCTTTGCATGTGGCATGCTTGCAGCATACTTCTTTTCAAGGGTAGCATGCTTGTAGCATACTTCTTTTCACTGATGGCATGCTTGAAGCATACTTCTTTTCGTTAGAGCACTTTTGTGTGCATTTTTTTTTTCTTTTGAATACATAGACATGTATGGCATGCTTGAAGCATACATCTTTTCAAAAAAAAATTTATATTGTAACATGCCAAATTGAGTGAGCATAATAGGATTGTAATGAGAGACATACTTGCTTCAAATCCAAGATTTAAAATAAGAATCACAAACAAGCTCATCCTTTTCGATGGACATCACAAAGTATAACAATAATCAATCTAGTCAAAGTTTTTAGCCATGTCATGCTTTAGTTCTAATGTAGCAAATTAATTATAACCAGTCAAGAACACAGCTACACAGCACATGAATAAATATGATAAAGAAGGCTCTACAACTAATTTGATTTCAATAGCTTGGACTTGAAGAATTGTTTGACAAGTATAATAAACAAAGCTTCTGAATTGTTAAACCACAAGCTCCCCCTCACAATAAGCCCATAGGATGCAACACACCCAACTCACTTCGCAAAAGAGCAAATCAAAATTCAAACGTAACAAGGTGTAGAGCAACATCACCTTTTCCACATGGTCTCTCAGAAAGTGAAATCTCTTGGAAGCCATCAAAGAAAGTGAAGAACCATCAGGTGTTCCAATCAAGTAATGACGTAAAAGACGGAACCAAATCAAGCTCATGTTCTCCACCTCGTCACTGTTCTTACATCACATCACAGGAAACATCGGTCTCACAATACTGGGGTTAGTGAAATAAGATTTAGGAATCCATTACTGAGATATACGATGAACAGGTGCAGCAAAACTAGAACCAGAAACATGTGTACGTGAGCGATCAGAATGCCAAAAGAAGCTGTCTAATTGCCCTTGAAATGCGAGCAATCTTGAATAAACATTATTTGAATTGTAACCCAAACCAAAGACGTGAAACAGTTGAAAATCATCATAAAAGTTATCTACAAACCTAGCTTTTGCATTAGCTCTAGGAACAACAAAAGAAGATGCACGTTTTTGTCTTAAAGCATTCAATCTTTCTTTTTTCTCTTTCTTAACACGTCTAAAGCAAAATTCATGCAAGTGTCCATCTCTACCACAATAGGTGCAATAAAATTTAGCATAATCAGAATTCTTTTGAGATGATAAGCTGGCACCAACAACATTACTAGAGGAGCTTTGCACAAAACCAGCAGATTTGAACACAGTTTGTTTTGGTTCAGATTTTGCTTCAAATTTTCCAGGTTCAAGAACCTTAACAACTGTAGGAGGATTATTCTTGGCATGCTCAATAAAATTAAATCCTAAACCATGATTTTTAACACTCACTTTTGATTTGTCTAGAACTATATTCAAATTTTTCTTCCCAAAAGAAAATCTTTCTAGAGTGTCTTTAAGATACTCAATTTCTTTAACTAGAGTAGGACAAGCAGTGCATGTAACAGATTCATTCACAATCTTCTTAGAAGCATGAGACTGAGCCAACCTTTCTTTTTCAGCAACATCATTAAGTTGTCTAGTCAAAGCTTCTATTTCTATGGTAAGTTTAGGACAGTTAGAGCAAGAAGCTATTTCATGATAGAGCATCTGTTGAATTGTTTCCTGAGATGAATTAAGTCTAGCTTCTAGCAATCCATAATTAGAGCAAGTTTTAATCTGAGCATTACAAGAATCATGTGTCAATCTTAGTTCATCAAGTTTAGCAGTTACATCCTCAAGTTGAACTAAGGTTGATGTATTAATTGTTCTAGCAGCTTCTAATTCAGAGTGTAAAACTTGACAAGACTCACAATTTTCATCATCAGGAACAGAAGCTCTAAGTCTATTAATTTGAAGTTAAGTTTTCAACAAGACAATTATTTTCTTTCGCTTTCTTTTAGTTTTTTCAACTCAATAGCAAGTTTAATCAAACCATCTTCAAGTTCATCATATGATGGTCTTACCTCATCGGGATCACCGTCATCGCCGTCGTTGTTGTCGTTTCTTGCCATGAAGCACATGCCCGTAAAGTCGTTGTTCTTCTTTTCCCTTTAGAATCATCGTGCGTCGTCGATGTCGTCGCAACTCTCATATTCCACATCACTCAAATCAAGATGCTCAATAGCCGATATGATCTTTTCAAAGAAGCTTGCGACGGAAATTGCCACCCTTGGTGTTATTGTTCTTGGATGGCCGACGACGGTAATTCTTATCTTCCTTGATCACCTTCCCTTAAGCTTAGGACACTCCGACTTAATGTGACCGACTCGCCACACTCATAGCACGTGATCGAACGAGAGGCGCCACCTCGCTTCTTCATCCTCATGTTGTTGAGTGCCTTGTATGCCCGTGAGGAGATCAATACCAAGTCTTCTTGAGGAGCTGTTCAACTGCTCATCCGAAAAGAAGATAAAGGCACAAAGGAAAAGAACTCGACTAAACAAATTTGCATGGGGTTAGTTACAAGAGCTAAAGATGAAGATTTATCAATCTTGGATGGCAAAGCTTCCATCTCATAAGTTTTCAATCTAGAAAGAGATCATCCATGGTTAAAGTATCTAGATCGATAGTTTGATTGATAGTTGTGACAACCATTAACCACTCGTAACCTAAAGATCTCAAAATTTTAGTGGCATTATCTTCATCGAGAGGAATAACATTGACACCACGCAAATTACTCAATATTTTCTCAAAACGAGCAAAAATATCATCAATAGACTCACCAGGCTTCATAGCAAAATCAGAATATTCTTTTTGATAAAGATTTTTACGCACTTTCTTAATTTTAGTGGTTCCCTCATGATAATCGCAAAGAGTCTTCCATAATAAGTGGGCAGAATTAATATGAGCTACACGATCAAATTCTTTGCGAGAAATCCCTTGAAACAACAAGTTACGAGCTTGGGCATTTAAATCAATATCAGTTTTATTTAGATCAGTAACAATAACAGGAACCACATAAGGTCTAGAAACTTTATTCCAAACATCACTACCTTGAGCCTCAATATAAGCTTTCATACGACACTTCCAAAAAGCAAAATCAGTACCATCTAGCATGGGAGGACGATTCACATACCTCTCTGACGCCATAGCAACCTCGCTCTGATACCACTTGTAGGATCGTTAATGACAATCAGAGGGGGGGTGAATGATTGTAATCCGCAGCGATAACTTTTTCCTCTAATATACTGTCTCTTGATTGTCCAACCTGTCAAGACAGTACTAACACGAAAACAAAAAGACAGTAAAAAGGGAAAAGTTTTTCTAGGTACTATGCAATCGTAGTAACTACGTGTTTATCAGTAGCAAACAAAGCACGTATGTACTGTTCATATTGTGCGAATTCTCGTAGCAATTATTAAAAACAATGGCGATCTCTTTTCTCGAGATCACCACGCACGGACACCAAAACCAAACAATAAATATCTTGATTCACACGTGATCAACTAGAAGATGCATGTATCGTCTACTAGCAACTCACGTCCATTAAAAAAGGCCATGCTAGCACACGATCAAATCATCAAAACGCAAACACGTAAGACCAATCTACCTCATGTGTCAAGTCGCTAGCTTCGATCAATCGATCTCTCTCTGCTGCCGCTCAAACCTTGCCACGCTTTGTCCACAATGCTCTAACAATCTCACAACCGCATCCACCAAGGCAACCACAACTAGAGATGAAATTAGTAGAGAGCAAAGAACATATAGATAGCTGTAACATCAATCAATAGAACCCATCTGTCACATCTGCTTATTGTTCACCAACCAAAGCGCCGTCAGTCGCAGCTCCTACATGAACAAAAGCGCCGCCCTAATATCCTCTATCACATCTGACCTCATGTCCGTGTATATATATATAGCACTTCATCCCTATGCAGCCCTAATGACTTTGGGCTTTTATACCTAATTACCCACATACGCCCACTAAAGTCTTATAGCCCAATACGTGGGTTTTTACACCAGATTACATAACGAATTTTGGACATCCCAAAATTATCACGTGTCGTAGCCTCCTGATTTGCACATCCGTAACTCCACCACACATCATCCAACTTTGACCTCCACGCGCTCCAACTCGAGCCCGACTGCCTCTCCAAAGACTCCTTGACCCTTCGGACCATGACTTTGCACCAAGTCATCTCCCGGTCACCGCCGTAGACCACGATCGCCTCCGAGTTACCCTGCACATGCAAAGACCAAAACAACATATTTTCCTGGCACAAGTTCTTCCCAACTTGACCGACATAAGTCCACACACGCAACACGCCTCAAATAACATCAGTACCCAACATTGTCAATTATTCATCACTAAAATATACTAGACCCGACCACATGGTCTAACACCTATGGTTTCCCAACACTCCCCCTTGGGCACCCATCCTTCATGTCCATGTCTCGTCAAAACTCCATAAAAACTCAGTGGGAAAAATTTGGAGAAAGAGTACATGATACACGTTCTGCTGTGATGCACGAATTGCCTCATTAAAAACCTTAGCCGAGAAACTTCAGGAAAACTCGTCAAGGGAAAAAGAGTATAATCCACCCAATTTCATTTAATCTCCTGGATTTATTCTTTGGGTACTCGATCTTCATGATCAAGCTTTAATAATGAGTCCGTGAAGGTTCTCCCCCTGAATTCTGCACTTCTCTAAGTCTCATCATTCCAATTCACGTATGCATCTTTCAAAGCTAAACGCTGGAAGTGACTTAGTGAATAAATCTGCAAGATTCTCACATGACTTAGTATGCAGTACTTTGATTACGTTCATCTTTTGCAATTCATGAGCATAGAAGAACTTGGGGTTGATATACTTTGTGAGAGGACTCTTCACATAATTCATCCGTATTTGTGCAACACAAGCTGCATTATCTTCATACAAAAGTAGGGATTTGTGCGATATTCAATCCACACGACTGCTGGATGTGGTGAATCATCCGCTGAAACTAAACACATTCTTGTAAGGCCTTGTACAATGCTATGATCTCCAAGTGGTTCGTCGAAGTCGATACAAGATATTTCTTAAACGATTTTTCATGGAATTGCAGTTCCACCACATAGGAGTTCATAGTCTGTTTGCGATTTTGGCTGTATGCGGGTCCTACAGGTACCCGTCATCTGTATTGCCATTCATAGTTAGGTCTTGGTTCTTTCTGTAGAACAGACTAAATTCTTTGCTTCTTTGGAGGTATCAGAAGATGTCCTTTATTCCCTGCCAATGCTTTTGGTAGGTTCTGCACTATACCTTGCTAGTAGGATCACGGCAAATACAATGTCCGTTTTAGTACAGTTTGCTAAATACATTAGTGCTTCTATTGCACTTCAGTGTGGGAATTCCGGTCCCAGGACTTCCTCCCCCTCTTCTTTAGGTCTGTACGAGTCTTTGTCTTGCTGCAAAGATCTCCCGACCATTGGCACTTTCAAAGGGTATGCCTTTGCAAAGTCGAACCTTTCTGACACCTTCTGAGTGTAGGTTGACTAATATACTAATATTCCTTCAGGGACATGCTCAAGCTCCAAGCCTAGGCAATATTTGGTTTTACCCAAATCTTTTATTTCGAACTCCGACTCCAGGTAAGAGCTTGCTTTCCTAATACCCTTCAGGGTTCCGATGATATTCAGATCATCATCATACTCTAAGATTATACAAAATCCATTCTGGGATCGTCGTATAAATATACAGAGATTATTCTCATTGTTCGTGTAGCCTTTCATGCATAGAAAGTCGCTTCAAGCGATTATACCACATTCTGCTTGATTGCTTAGGTTCGTACAATGACTTTCTGAGTTTCACACTGTACATATTTTTATTTGCTCTGTTTTGATTCGGGACAGTGATACATTCAGGTATTTTCATATAAATGTTCGAATCCAATATTTCATAAAGGTATGATGGTACCCCATCCATCAATTTCGCTTCTAACTTCAAGTTCACTGCCATTGAGATAAATATTTAAAAGGGAGTTCCACCCATGACCGGGGAATGAGTTTCTTCATAATCATCTTCTGGATGTCCAGTGAAACCTTGTACAACAAGCCTTGCTTCTTTTCATTTCTCTTTCGAACAAATACCCACTTATACCCTACGGGGTGCACAAGGGGAGACGTGCAGCTTACATGCCCAAACGTCTTTCTTTTATTCGGAGAGAATAATTCAGTTTCTATTGTCTTCTCCCAATCTTCTCAATCTGATCTTTTCTTTCATTCAGCGAGCGATGCAGGCTCTGAATCAAGATTGATGATTGTGGCAAGTTTCTTTGCAAAGTAAATGTCGACATTTGCTGTTGTCATATTCAAAGATTCTCCTGTGGTCACATAATTTATAGCTATTTCTTCATGGGGCGGTTCAGCTAATGCTTCTACTTGCTCACCGCTGCTTTCAATTGCGGGGCAAGTCCCTTTAGTTTTTCAGCTCCGATGTGTGCGCACACATCCATACTGATGTCTCCCTTCATGGGGATGTTCAATCCTAGTATGCCTTTTCTAAAGGTTCCATACCGGTGCCAAGTCTCAACTGGCTCCCCTTCTGGTTCTGGGGCACTTCAGTGATTGGTTGTGTCAAGTCCTTCTTATCATTTTTCACCAGGCGTCCCCGGTTACTTTGGATTCGAGGGACCGGAGTTCTCGTCCTTTTATTCTGAGGCCTCTGGACGGAATTAGGGATACCTTCATTGGTATTTCAACCCTCTCCGGTGTATTGCTTGCAGGCAAATGCAACTTGGTCACGCTCTTCAAATCATTAAAGTGATCTGGCAGTTGATTCGCTAATGCTTGCAAATCAATTATCTTCTGGACTTCAATTGTCTTCTAGACTTCAATTCAATTATCTTCTGGACTGCAATTATCTTCTGGACTTCTCTATTTGCTTCACTAGTGCGTGGGTCATATGCATATATTTCAATTATCTTCTGGACTTCAATTGTCTTCTAGACTTCAATTATTTCCCGACATTATCATCAAGAGTTGATTTCCTCCCCCTAATGACGGGAAACTAACCTCATCTAATGTACGATCAGCGAATCGGGTATTATACAAATCTCCAATCATATGGTCCAAATACTTGATTATGGATGTTGTCTCATAACCAACGTATATACCAGACTTTCGGAGAAGACCCATTGCAGTTCGCTGCGGTGGTGGTATAGGTATATAACCCTTGCAACCAAACCTGCGAAGATGAGAAGTTTTCAGTACTGACCCTTGTGCTAGTTGCATAGTTGGATGGATGTTATAGGCCGACGGTCTAAAATTGATGAGAGTCGCTACGGCAGATCGCGTGTCCCCAACATATAGTTGGTAAATTACAATTCTTCAAAGTTCTGCTAGTCCATTCTGGGCGCGGATGTGCGGTATAGAATGCTCAACTTTAATTCCCATTTTCATACAATAATCATCATATGCCTTCGGAGTACATTCTCCGGCGTTGTCCATTCAGATGGACTTCACGTGATGATCAGGGAAATTATTTTTTTCAATTGTTAATTATCTGCGAGATTTAGCTTTGCGAAAGCATGGTTTCTCATAGACAATAAACATACGTGCGACCATTCCGAGGAAGCATCGATGAGCACCATAAAATACCTAATTGACCCTTACAGGGGCTGTATAGGACCGCAAAAGTCTCCCTGGATACGGTCCAGGAATGCAGGGACTTCATCCTTCGCTTTCAGAGCAAAATGTCTAATAATTAATTTCCTGGTGGCACATGCGGGGCACACAAAATCTTCCGATTCGGAAATTCTTTATATTCATATTATGTCCCTGTGAATTGTTAATTATATCTCTCATTATCCTAAGACCTAGTCGGCATAATCTATCATGCCAGAGATAGATAAGTTCAGAGCTTCTAAATACGGTTTTCAAGGCAGTATAGGCTGCAGGTGCCTTAATATTAGTGCAATATAGCCCAGTTTCATATGAAGGAAGACATTCTAATGCTATTTTTCACTTTCTTCACGCTTTGTAATTAGCGGTATTCGTACCATACTCTTCTTGATCTCTACACGTAAACCTGTTAGCGCAAATATCCTTGAGAGTTCTAGTCGATTCTGGGTACAACAAGTCTTCTTCAATGACCAAAGTTGTGTCCATTGGGAGTATAATTGTGGCCCTTCCTGAGCCTATTATACAAGTATCGCTGCCTGCGATTGTCGTAAGACTACCAGCATTCTTGCTGATCGACTGGAAAAATTTCCGTTTATCTCAGGATGGTTTTCATTGTGCCGCTACATGCTAAGCACACTTCCTCCATAGGGCACCACACGCGTTCTAATATAATGTACTTTATTAATATGTAGCAGAAAGCAAGCAACACATAAATAAAATACTTCAGATATCAGAACGTAACTTGCTATTATAAAGACGGGAAAAATAAGTCTTACAGGACTCATAGTAAGAATTTAATGCTTTGCTCTCCTAGAGCTTGCAACCATTATTCAATAATTCAAAATTCTGCTTCAATTACAAACTGCAGGTTACTATAAAAGATCCAAGTGTAATGCGTGCACTAGATCGAATCGGCGAAGTATTTAGGAACTTCTGCCTCAATCGGCTCCATGTGCGATCTTCTCCTCTTGGGTAGCTACGGTTGCGGCCGCTGCGATACCCAAAGGAGGGATAATGGGGCTGTTACAGAGCTATCCACATTCATAAGTGCAACTAATGGATGTGAATCCTCTGTGCCTGCAATAGCGAGGTATGCGACATGCTATCATTTGCCCTTTTTCTTAGACTGGAAAACATCAATAACGTGCGACGCACGACCTTACCCTTCTTGCTCCTCTCATTCGTGAAAGGTTTCATCACCTTGTTGCTGCTAGCAGTGGCTTCATGGCCAACATTGCTATTAGATGGCTGCGAGATGTAGTTCTTTCTTAGAACATCATCTTGAGTTTCCGCAACTTGTATGATATCAATTAATTCGACATACTGCATGTAGCCATCTTGATAATAGTTGCGTGCGGATTACATCGCATTTGGGTGAAAGGTAGAAAGTCTTCTCCATCTTCTGCTCATCTGTGATTACATTACCACAGAGTTGAAGACTGATACAAATTATACATAAATTCTGGCCCTGCTGGGTCAATTCTTCGAACTACTGGTTCGTGATGCCAGTCATATTCATATTCATGCAAAAAGTTCAAAGGATTACTGCTAGTAATCTGCATAAAATGGTTGCAAAATTCTCATAATACTCATCGAACTCCAAGTTCGTATTCCCGTATTTTCCTATGCATTTTTCATGATTTACTGCTATTTTCAGTGATTAAAAGCAATATAAACAAACACAGATAATCAAAAACAGTAAATACAATAAATAAATTGCATAGAAATAACAATAACAAAGTTAAACATGCTTCAAAAGCTCAAAATATGCAAAATTTTGGATTCCCGAGCCCCTTTTCTACTGGAAAATAACTTTTCGGCGAAATCTGCAATTTCCAGGGGTTAAAACGCGAAATCTCAGTTCTGAGAGAATTTACGCGTAATTTTCATATTTTTCGAGGTCCTTTCTGTACAATTTTCTCACCCGCGCAAAAGTCCTTGTGATTTTCAGAATCCCAGAGGGTCCTTTTGCAAATTTCCCTTTTTTTGTGCGTTTTTTTTCCCTTTCCTTTTGGGCCGTTTCATGGCCCATTTGAGGGGCGCACGGGTGGGGAATTAGGGTTTCCCCTTGCCCTTTCCAGGGGCGGCGGCGGCGGCTACTCGGCACCGCGCGGCGCAGGCGGCCGGCGAGGGCACGCGGCGCGGCGCGGTGGTGGTGCCACCTTGCGGAGGTGGCGACGGCTCAAGGCGCAGGACGGCAGGGCCATGGCAGCGCTTCGGGCGACCGGTTCAAGCGGCGGTGGCGTGGGTTCTTTGCGGGGAGGCGGTGGCACGCATGCGGCGGCCGGGTTTGAGCGCGCGCGCTCCGTGCGGCCGGGAGGCACGTTGCGGTTCCATGGGGGCCTTATGCGGAGATGGTGGCCGCATTGCCTTCCAGGTGGCGCGAGCGGAGGGCCGGCGGAGGAGGCGCTCCGGCTTCAGGGCGGCGGAGGAGGCGCTCCGGCTTCAGGGCGGCGGCGCATAATGCACAAGGCGCGCTAGGTGACCATCGGCGGTGCCGCACAGAGCGTGTGCGTCCGGGCCATGCGGCGGCCAGCTCATGCGGCGCGGCCATCCGAGCGGGCGCGAGGTGACGGCGCCGGTTGCGGGCCGGGCGCCTGCTGTGGTGACGTCCCCCCCTTTTTTCCTTCTTTGCTTGCCGGCGGTGGTGGTGCATGGCCGGTGCTGGTGCCGGTGCCGGCCGTGCAATACCGTGGTGCGGTCGGCGGGTGCTTTAGGCACGGTGATTCAGCCACTTGCTTGGTGGTGGCGCGGCGACCCGACGGCCCGGCGACAGGCGTGCGGTGACCCGACGGTGCCGCTACGTGCGGCTCGACTCGGCCTCGTGCAGGGTGGCCGGAGGCGGAGGTGACGCCATGGGGCTGCTGGCCGATGGCGGGGTCGGATGCGGTGGCCTCATGCAACGAGGTGGTGGCCGGGTAGGTACCGCTACGGGCGGTGATGGCGGTGCCGCCACATGCGGGTGGCAGGCGGTTGACCGGCGACGGCGCGGTCGTACAGGGCTGTGCCGTTTTTTTTTTCTTTCATGCAATGTGTAATGTAATGTAGCACAAAATTGCAACGGAGGCGTGGCTTCATGCCGTCATGTGCGTGCTTGCCGCGTGCTAGCGGCGTGGCACTGTCGTTGCCTCCGTGGCGGTACGTGATGGCGGACTATGCCGACCGGTAACGTATCGCGGAGGTAGTGACAGTCGCTTGCAGGCGGTGCCATGCGCATGGTGCCTTTCATGCGATTGCATATACTACCTACGGTACAATCATCATCTACCCTTTCATGCAATCCACCGATCGGCTTGGCCGGCGACTTCAAGTCGGCTCGCGGTAGATTAGAGCGGATTTGCACCGTAGGAAACCAATCTAGAAAGCAAAATTTGTAGAATTGAAACAATCTAGAAAATACGATTCAATAATCCACCGATCGGCTTGGCCGGCGACTTCAAGTCGGCTCGCGGTAGATTAGAGCGGATTTGCACCGTAGGAAACCAATCTAGAAAGCAAAATTTGTAGAATTGAAACAATCTAGAAAATACGATTCAATCTACGAGCGTCGTTCTTCGACGGTTACCTTTTCGATGCAAGGAGAGTCGATCGTGCTGATAACGTGTTGAGGAACCGTCGCTGGCGAGTCCAGTCCGAGCGATTACCTCGTAGACAAGCGTAGAATCGTAAGAACAATACATGAACAACAAGAACAGAATAAGATATTGAACACAGAGATATAGGGGGACGTCTTGCTTCTCTTTATTCCTTCATCCATCGATCAATTCTTTACAATGAATAGCACCCCTTATTTATAGGCTACGTTCCTGCTAAGGTTTGAGATAGGACGCCCACTAATAGACCGACTGCAGGGTCAGACCCATGATTTCCCAACACTACTAACTATTAATCGCTAGCTCGCTCGATCCATCTCAAAACTAACTTTTGACTAGAACAAGCAGAGCAGGTACGGGATGATCATGTGATGAGGTGTGTTTGGTTTGGCAGGACAGCATGCATGTATGTTTGTACGGTCTTGAATATGTCTCATTTATGTATTTGGTTGAGTAAATAGTACTAATTTGTTCTAGATGGGATGATAATATTTCTCAAATATGTTGTACCGAACGGTTTCATAAAAATGTTTGGTTCCGTGGATCAGGACAGATACCTTCAACTCTTTTCTCTCTCTCTCTCTCGATCTCGATGGAGTGGCTTGTTGACTCTTTGAAGCAGCATGCGGGCAGATTCCTTTTGTTTTGTTATTACTTATTCGCTAGCTCCATCTCAAAACGAACTTTGGCTTGAACAAGCAGGTACGGGATGATCCTGTGAGTAACAGGAACATTTCTACGGGATTAATGAACTGGTCGATCCTAGCAACGTTCATTCTGTTGAAGTATATTAATTGCGCACCCAACTTTTCTCATCAGCTTGTCTCTGAATATACTGGTCGGTGCATAAAATTTGGGCAAAATTAGTTATATGACATCATAATTTGGTGTTATGGGTTGTAGGATATCTAAATTTCGTGTATTTGTCAGAATACATTACTAAAATATCGCTCTTTATTGTAGAACACTGATAGTATTATAATATCATTTTTGGTCAAATTAGGAAAAAGAAGGTTGGCGAATTATCAGTTTTGCCCCGTTTTTTCTCCTTCTTCTTCCTGCACCTACAGTATCTGGACAGGGCCAGACGAGCAGAACACATCCAACGGCCCGCGAGGGCAACCTGCTCTAGTGAACGGCGAAAGCGGAGCGGTCCCGGTTGGGGACGAAGATGGCGCATTGAGACGCGACGGCGAGAACTGGTACAGACCCGTGGCAGTGCGGAACGAAGAAGGCGGCCGAGACGACGCGGCGCTGACGGATCAAATCGGCTAAAGCCGCGGAACGACAACAATTGATGGGTAGGTGTCGTAGGCAGCAAGGGGGAAAGGTAGGGGAGCTACATATCTGCATCAATAGCGGTGGGGACAGTGACCTTTTCTCCGGCGAGCACCCTAGGACAAACAATGAGGCTTCCGGCGGCGGGACCTAGGAATTTGGAGGTGATGGATCACGGGCCGCATCAGGACCCTTCCTCTATCTCCCTGAATCAGTGTAAGTCGTGTGAATTAGTGTAAGTTTGATCGGTCAAGAAGAAGGATATATGCACGCAATCACACTTGAGTTTAATTTGTCTGCTGCTGCCTGTCCAAAGTAAGTGCGTCGCATATATACAAGAAATTAAGTAACCTGGATTAATATATTAACGGAGCAGGTATGCATGCTTGGCCCGACCATTAAATGCCGGCTTATAGCATATAGTTAGAGACAATATATGTTACATCATCTTTAGATACAACATCCCAATAGATAGTCTCTAGTACACTCTTCAACACTTATATTTTATAATTTTTCTTTAAAACGGGCTTACATGTCAACTAGAGTAAATTAATGTATCATGTCTTGTTTCGTGTGCACGATCACCTGTTCTCTCTCTTCTCCCCCTCTCTCCTTCACGTAGGATTTTGTTGACGTGGCATAGCTAAGAGACGATAATAAATGCACTATTAGAGATGCCCTTAGAGAAATTGGTGGATCGATGGAGTCCGGCCGGCTGCTGTTTAGTTTCTTGGTCTTCTTCTTGATTTATTTTTCTAAAGTGACGACATAACCAAAGGCAGCAGGGAATTTAGTGGAAACTAACTCCATCTATCCATCTTATAATTGGATGGGTCGAAGGAGTGAGTGAATGCTCACTTGGTCAGCTCGGGTTGTAGCGAGCGGCTGATCTGGGGTTCGAACCAGGGCCTCACCGGACTGTGCAAGAGGCACAGTCGATGGAGGACTGTGTAGTGGCACAGGGGAGATTTAGGCTCTCAACTCGCTATGGTTTGAGCGTTGCTCCTGTGAACGTCTTCGGGGGTAGGATGCTTCTACTTTAATGTGAACCGGATGAAAAAAATCCTAAACATAAAAAAAAAAAAAAATTGGATGGGACGACCTCGACGTCAACACGGCCACAAGCATCATATCGATCAGGCATGCATGCATCCATTTTGTGAAACCTATGAAAACTCAAACTCTGTAATATATATACGGGCTTTGAATCAACTCATGTAAAAATCTTTTTGGTCATTCTGATTCCATTTTGTGTAATCTTGAAATGGAAGACATCCCAAAATTAGATGAGCAGGATAGAGATATTTTGATTCAGGATTTCACTTTAGTAGAGTTACAGCTGTCTTCTCTATGGAAGTGAATAAAGCCTCTGGTCCTGATGGGTTCTCAGTAGAATTTTATCAAAAATTTTGGCCTTTAATTAAAGATGATTTGAAAGGTCTGTTAGATGGATTCTCTTCTGGAACAATGGATATTGCTAGACTTAATTTCGGTGTTATTTCCTTGCTGCCCAAAGGAAAGGATGCAGATAGAGTTCAGAAATTTAAGCCTATTTGTTTGCTTAATATGAGCTACAAGATTTTAACTAAGGTGCTAACCAATAGATTGGCTAAGGTCATTGATAAGATAGTTCTCTTGTCTCAATCTGTTTTTCTTAAGGGGAGGTATATATTGGATGGGGTACTAGTTTTACATGAGACTTTACATGAGTTGCATAAAAGAAATTAGTCTGGCATTTTATTTAAAGTTGATTTTGAAAAGGCTTATGACAAAGTTAATTGGAACTTTCTCTTTAGAACTCTTGTGCTGAAAGGTTTTCCAAATAAATGGAATGACTGGATTATACAGGTGATTATGAACGTGATTGCCTCCATCATCCTAGGCGTGAGGGATGATCCACCATCCTGAAGAGATAGTGAACACCGGTACCAGCAAAACATCCCGTGCGAAATGTGACAGTACATAAAATATAGACACTCGGGAAACATATAGACACTCGGGAACTACACAGTTTCTGGTAGTGACTGGAAAAAGCATACTGACACACACAGAGCGGTACATCCGGCCTGCCTTTTACGACGGGCAAAGCCTTGGCCTTATATTGGCACCTAAGGGTGCGGCCGACTCACACATGGCTTAATGCCGATTCTATCTTTAACTCACGTATCGTATAAAGATTCTTTCCTAATACAAATATGAAAAGATTACAACCGACTCCGTCTAGTGTCGTAGGACTGGTCCTGGGGAGGTCCCGAAGAGGTCCTGGTGGAAGGTCCTGGAGAGGTCCCGAAGACGTCCTCGTGTAGGGGTACTCCTGGAGACCTCCTCGGGGTGAGTTGACAGCATAAGGTAACTTCCTTTGATCTTTATTTGCTATTTTTTCAGGACGGAATTGTTTACTGCAGCGACACACTGGAGACTTAAACACGAGCTGCTGTCGTTCGGAACGGATGAACGTAAACGCCAACCGCATGGAGATAATATTTGTGACGCCCCGTGTTATTACCCCAGAGGTAATAACACTTAGGCACACGGATTACTATTCGTTTGCTCAGTAGAACACTGCTCCAACGAATAGTAAGCCTTCACCAGAGTTACGCAGCAGAACAATAAGATAGAAACTGTCCTTTATTACAACAGTTAGCCACGCAGGGCTAAGGTCTTAATACAAGCTTTATACAAATACCCAAGGAAACTTCCCCGCTTCTCTTGTCTGTCCTGAAGTATCGGCAGCCTATTCACCCCACAAGCCGAAATAGCTCCCAACTCGCCCCGGGTCCTCTTAGTCCAAGCCTTCTCCTCCAGATGTTGCTTCTGTACCTGCAAGTCCTTCGTCCCACTCGGGGTAGTTCCCGGCTGGACTAGGATCTACAAAGGAGAATACTAACAAGGTTGAGTACAAATGAATGTACTCAGCAAGCATTAATAGCAAAAGATGCACAGGATGCACTATCTCTACTCTTTATCACAATTTCTAAATCATCTCACTTTAGAAAATAGATCTCGACAAAAATGTGGCAAGTTTTAATACTGAAAAACTCTACTAGTCACTCGGAGAGACAAAAGACCCCCTGTGGTTCCCGTAGACTCCAATCCTGGAGACTGGCATGAATTCATGATTTGTTTAGCACTGCGCAGGCTTTGTACCACTTTACCCATAGCTATTCTGAACTCTCCGTGAACAGGGTCCACCGCATTGCCTTAGATGCGGGTTCGAGATCAGAATACAGAACGTTTTCCAGGTTACGTGATTAATTTCTCCACCCATCACCTTCCGCCGGCAGTGCATTAAGTCACGCTGCTGACCTCATCATCCACCGAGTTCTGGTGAGGTTGGTTGAGGCAGCTTCTATCCTGCACTCAACACTCCACCTTAGCGCATATAGCGCCTTGGATCCCCCACTTCCGGACTATCCCCCACCGGTCCTGGGTTCCTCCATATCACTCACACACACCTATTACTTACCCGATGTGGAGAGCATAGTCACGTAACAAGGTAGCATTTTCTGCCCGCCGAAACGGGAAAATGGTTGGCACTGAATTACGGCATCCGACCGAGCAAGAGTTGGTTGGTCCTTATATTATAACCATATGTAAAAAGGGGCCCACCTCTTACCTCAACATCATCATCGCGTTTCCCCAGCCAGGGCCCCCTTTTACCCTTCTAATAGGTCTCATTCTTTCTTAATCATCTTATCTTATCTCAATCATTTTCTTTAGGTTTTGGAAAACCATTTTAATGCAATATATATATATATATATATATATATATATATATATATATATATATATATATATATATATAAAATGCAAGATAGGTATATTTTTAAAGTAACTATATTAATGTTCAAGAGGATCGCTTGCCTTGCAGTAGGAAAGGTTGGTGTCGACGAAATTCTGGTCAATCGCTCCTGTCGGTGCTGGTTCGTCTTCTGTAGCAAATCGGCAACACGAATAATAAGTAAATACATAGTTGAGTTTTGAGTGATAATATGGATATATATAAGCTAGTGATTCTACAAGTTAGCACCAGTTAATTGAATTAAAGCTTTTGAGACCTGAGCTAAGTTAGCACTCCCCATTAAAGCCGCTCTACGGTCTACTCAAAAGATTTTAGCAACTAAACCACAGATTCACCCTAAGTTGGATTAACTCGACAAGGCCCAAGCTAAAACATTCATTCGCGAGGCTAGGCAGGTAACCACAACTTGATCGAAGACTAAAGCTACTAAAACAAACCTTAATCACAACTATTATCTAGAATCTATTCGCCTAGTAAAATTTTCCTAAACCCAACTTCTATCCTAAACTCAAATCCTAAACTCAACCCTAATTCTAACCTAACCCTAGACACCCACACGTACACACACACACTACACTCATCTCTCCCTTCTAACCCCCTTCGGATGCCTCCCCTTAACCCACACACGCACGCACGCACACACAGCCCTCACACTCTCCTCTCCCGATCCCCTTCTTCCTCCATCCAGATCTCTCTCTCTCTCCTTCCAATTGCCTCCGCCGCCGGATCCGGCTCCCCCGCCGGCCCAGCCGACCTTCGAAGCCCTCCCCCTCTTCTAGCTGCACCGCTCCCCTAACCCACACACGCACACAGACACCGCCAGCTCCCCCTTCCCTTCTCTCTCTCTCCTGCTCACGACCGCCGTCGGTTCCATCTACGGTCGTCCCCGCCGCTTCCCTCGGGCTCGGCCCGACTCCGGTCGTCGCCTCCTCCTCTCGGCGCCGCTCTCAGCGCCGCCGCCCCTGCCGGCCCCGGCCCCTACTCGGCTCAACTCCGGTCGCCGCCTCCTCCTCCACCGACTCTACTGGCTTCTCAGCTCTCCCTGCCACCGCCGCAGCTCGGCACCACCAACGGCGCCGCCCCGCCTACATCTTCCCCGGGCGCACCCGACTTGGCCCGGCCCAAGCTGCCGTCGAAGCTGACCCCTCCAGAGGCCAACGCCGCTGCGCTCGCCTCCCCTCGGCTCGGTCCACTCCGACCCGAGACTGCCTCCCCGGCTTCCTCCTCACCCGGCGCCGCCAGAAGCCCTGCCGTCGCCACTCGGGTCCTCCCACTCCTCTGCGTCGATCTACGGTCCAGGAGACTTTGTCCCGGCCGGCTCGGCCTCTCGGCCGCCGGCGCCATGGTACAAAGCCCTCTCCCTACTCACCACTCTACACTCCAACTCAGATGCATCTCCCACACATGCACATGCAGCTTAAGTGCTGATGGTTGACCATGATGCTTGAATGCAGGGATGGATGGTAGATCTGGGGTGGAGGTGGCTACTGGAAGAAGGAGAAGGCTGCTACAAAGGTATGAACTCACCTAGAGCTAAAAGAAAATGCCCTTACCTGATGATTGGAGATTGAGATGATTTTGGGGGGGTCAAGGGTCAGGGATGAGGGTCGGTGGTGCTCGGGATACTGATGCCGGCGATGAGGATGGTGTTGTCGGTCGTCCTTCTGGCCGCCTTGGTGTCGCTGTGCATCCTGGGCTCCTTGGGGCTTCGATGGCTTGCTCCTGCGCCCTGGGGCTGAGAAGAAGGGATGGGGAAATGGGGGCTGAGGGAGGGTGTATGGAATGACTGGGGGAAATGCATGTGAGAGTTTTGCACGGGGGAGGGGGAAGGGATAAGAATGCACTGTTCGGCTTGTGAATGAAGCAGGGGAGATGGGTGTGTATGCACTGTGATGCTTGCTCTGCTGCTGCTATGCAAACAGAAAAAGGAAGAGGGAATGCGGGGATGCTGCCCAATTGAAGGATGCCCTGTGCTCTTAGACTGATTGATGTAAACTGTACTAATGCAAGCAATGCAAATGCTGATTTAATTATCTAATGCAATGACAATGCATTTTAATTACCGACTTGATTCTATGGTTGAATGCAAATGATCACTGGTGTTTGAATGAATGGTATTGGATGAATGATGCCATGATGCGATGATGCTTGTGAGCAGCGGGAAAAAGGGGCTAGGCACTTGTGCTACCAATTTGCTATAAGGCTAAATGATGCAAGTTGTACTAATATAAATAATGCACTTGTTGATTTATTGTCTAATGCAATTGATAATGCATTCTATTCACTTACTTGATCAAACTGTTGTGCTGAATAACAAATGCATGAATGATGCGAGTGTAAGAATGATCGACACGATACGCTTTAGCTAATTAGGAGCGATCTAATACTATCGTTAGCTCTCCACTAAGAAAAGCTTAAACGCTGCTAATTCCCGATTACTGCTACGAGTTTAGGATTAAAAATACGGGTCCTCACAATATTCCCCGCCGCGGCCGAAGAAGCCCACAATAACGCTGCTGTCTTTCACGGGGACAGTGAACGGAGTTCCTTTTCCACTGATGTCTCCAAAGCGTCCGTATGTGTTGACATTGGTGACAAACTTAAGTGATAATATAACAGTGGAGCCTTGATACTTGTCAAATGTCCCGGAAACTTCCTTCACAAACTCGGTAGAGGCGAGTTGGATCTGCATGAAATTATGAAATAATAATTAGGCTGCTTACTTATGAATCTGTGCCAATCCCTACTGCTGTCCACCGAAATTTTGCCTTGGCATGTCATGCAAATGCCGCTTGCGCGTGTGATAGAGCAGCAGGAGACTACACAAGTGGATAAAGGATAACGTCACCCGAAAACTTGGCCATGACCGAAACAACGCTAAAATGATACTGATCATGGATTTTCTTGAGAAACAGCTCACTGACCGTGTGAGGTTCCCCACCGGAACCGCCCAATAGACCTGCGGTGTGCCTCCGACCATCATGACCAACGTAGGAAATTGCGATTGAATTAACAACCTTGTCCCTGATTCTGCAAACGGTGATACTTTCTAGACGCCTCGGTGCCTCTGTGATGTCTTGATCTGTGCCTCCCTTTCCTCCCCATGGTCCAATCTTGGTGAGTAGGCTCTGCATATAACAGTGATGTGGTGTTTCGTTTTAAAAAAATGGCATACTATACTATTTAACAGAGATTTGTTTCCCCAGTAATTCAGAAAATCAGATCAAGCACAAAATGTGTAGAAATATTCTACTCACTTTCGGCAGGGGGCAGAACGTGTGGGTGGCAAATTCTAAAATACCCCAATTCCCGTCGTGCAGCTTTTTGCTGATGACACCGGTCGCCCTAGCAAACTGTTCTGTCCCCCCAACAATATCCCATTTACCTTGTTCAGCAGCAGATATTCCCATCACCTGAAGCGTGGACCCCTTAAACCTATATGTCATGTACATATATAACAGTAGTATCATCCCCTGCAATAATCAGTCCATCTGGTAATTACAAGAATGGAATGCTAGACCTGCTGTCATCTGTAACTACAAGTAGCTATACTCACCTATGCTTATATATATATAAACACAGTCATATCTGTCCATCAACAAGTATATACAGTGGCGAATCCAGAATAAAAAAAAGAGGGTGGACTTAAAGTCTCGAATGACTAAACTAATTTGTAACAAACATAGTCTTGTATTCTTGTGCAATCAAATTCATACATGAATAAAAGCAAAACAAAAAAAAGAGAAATACAATGAAAGTACCTCGCTAATGGAAAGTGCATCCCTAAAATATGTAAATATGGTTCCAGTAAGTAACAACCTGTACATCAAAGTTAGAAAAAGTAGTGATACAATAGCAAATTGTACTTAAACGATCGTGAACATTCAAAATAAAAGAACCATACCACTAAGACGCTAGCTTAAATCACGACTTTCATGAGACAAATTCATTTTGCGAGATTTCATGCATTGAAAGGATCTTATAATTTTATCATCATCAATGGATCTAATGGTGTTCAGATAATGAAAGGGACAGCAAAACTTTATTATAATGGTGTTCAGATAACATATAACTAGAGCTTCAGCATTGCCTCAGATACTGATAATGGAGAGTTCATTAGAGAGATGAAGTACACAATGACGACGGTGTATGCAACTGCTAATTTCAGGCCTGAAAGTTGGTAGCATGATATAGTCAAAACACAATACTAACATGTGTTTTAGAAGCAAATAATGCCAGTCGAAACATGTCTAGTTAGAGCGTGTGAAAATTCGGAATGTCATTGAAAGATTTCAGAGATTGTCGATATGTTCTGACCAAAGAGTAAATTCGAGCAATCTGAAAAATTCGAAACGATGAGCAACATCATCATTCACAACCTTGCATCTCTTTGCATTCGATTCATTAACCAGCCACCAATTACACCTTCCGAAGAGGCTTTGTCCTAATTGAATTTTTAATAACATGAAACTATGGACAAAAGCACACAATCTAAAGCAGCAAGATTAACCCCACCTCTTGTTTGCATCAAGATCAAAGCATTAGCTCTCCCACATGAACAAGATCAAACAAGAACCATCCCTTAAATTGTTATTTAAAC
The DNA here is from genome assembly GCA_036346255.1 of Ampelocalamus luodianensis. Classification (NCBI taxonomy): domain Eukaryota; kingdom Viridiplantae; phylum Streptophyta; class Magnoliopsida; order Poales; family Poaceae; genus Ampelocalamus; species Ampelocalamus luodianensis. The sequence goes on from CM070625.1 coordinate 591,778, forward strand.
ATGAATCATCTCCATAAAGAACTCTAAACATCCGACGAGCGGGCTTGACACCGGCAGCACCGCCGCCATCTCCTGCTTTGGTGGTGTCCACGGTACTTGGGGTCCTTCGTGATGATGCGCCTGGTACAGATTATTTGTCGAAGAGCGGCGGATCTCTCGATGGGCACCTGCTTCATCTCCGGCAGGAGGACTGGAGGAGGATGACGAAGATGGACATGATGACGATGAGCGCGGGCCTGCGCGGCGAAGAGGATGAACACGCCGCACTGGAGGTGGTACTGGCACGTGGCCTTGAGGAAGCACTGCGCGACGGCGGCCGTCCAGAAGAAGTTGACACACACCACGACGCTCTGCCCCGCCGACCGCATCTCCAGCGGGAGGAGCTGGCTAAGCACCAGCCATCCTAGCAGGCCCCACGACCAGCCGTAGGCGACGACGAAGAGGGCTGGGTTGCCGGGGGGGGGGGGTTCTGGCCACCGGTGGAGGGTGGGCTTCAGCCTCACGAAGCCCCCCCGGTGGATTCGCCCCTGAGTACATATATGCATGCATGTATACCTTCCATCCTCGAACACTAGGCTGAAAGTGCTGCGCCAGTTGCCGTTGCCGGCATGCAAACGCAGGCCTTGCGCACGGGCGACAACTGCGGCCTTTGGGTCAGGTCGGTCGTATACCGGCCACTTGATCTCGTGATTACACTACGCAGGCTTTGGTCGAGGGCGATACAGGTGGAAGTTCTCGTGGTTCTCCACGCAAGGGGTGATTTGGAAATTGGAGGGGTTGGCCATGGCAGAGATCGAGTGCGAGACTAGAGAGATGGAGAAGCGAGAAAAAGAAGGCGGCCACGGGGGTGTTTGGATCGCTAGAACAACCACCACAGCCTGTACTTGTACCACACCTGACACCATATACGCTAGAGTCATCTCCTGTACAGAGAGAGATTACTTGCAACTTTACTTGTAACTAGATGATGTAAAGGCTTTGACACGTACTCTAGACTATTTACCGAAGATAGTGAGTGGTGGTATCGACGGATGCCGAATAAACTTAAGAATTCGTGTGCTATGGATAAAGTTGTACCATTCTGCAGAGTGTAAATCTATTTAAACTAGTCATGTGCCCGTGCTTTGCAACAGAAAATCAATTTTTGCATAGAATATGTTGTTGCAGCTCACCAATCTCCCTATTATTATTCATAAGTTAAAACTTACATGTCTTGCAATAGAACTAAAAAGATTTCCTGCCACAAAACTTACATGTCTTGCAATAGAACTAAAAAGATTTCCTGCCGCAAAACTGCGTGACCAATATATAAAGTAACAAATACGAAAATACCAATAAAGCTGCACGAAGCCTTAAGTGGGATCCATGGTCAGTATGAAATGATTATCTAGAGCTTAGAATGAGAAAATATTGAACATAAGTTGGATCCATGGTCAGTATAAAGTAACATTGGTAAGGAACTTATATTCATATGTAATACCATTAAGATGAACATAAAAGCATTTGAATAAAACATCAGAAGAAACCGAATCAAATACTCAGTTTCCATACAAACAATTGGTTTCCAGTAATCCAATCAAGCAGAGGAATCTTAGAAGTGACAACTTGAGAGCATCTAGAAACTACCACCGAGAGCAGGTAAAGCCAATACATGTCACAAGGCAAAAACATAATAATGAAGTAAAAAACAGGAAGCTAATACTACAAAGTAAAAAAGAACCGCATCCGAGCTTGTATAGTACCTTTCATTATTTTCTAATAAAAAAAACTTGCAACTCAATTGTGGTTGAATGAAATGATTCAGAGTGACATAGACATCATCAGTTCAGTCAAATCATGATATAGTCAATTGGATTGTAATTTGTACTCAACATGGACATCAACATCAGCAAAATTTTAAGTGATAAATGAAGCAAAGCAGGTCCACATTTGGAGGGGGAGTAGGGGACATGACACTGGATAAACTGCATGAGCTAGAGAAAGGTCTTGAGCTATGGATTTACCAGATGCGCTGCACAAAGGTAAGAACTGTTCACCACAATTTTTTCCCATAATTCCTTAAGAGTGTGCAATAAACCAATATGAAATATCCTCCATCAGATGCAGATCATGCAACAAGAGATACAGTTTCTTAAAAATAAGGTCAGTCTCAATGTCTCATATATTTTTTCTTACTCTACAAGGTTTCCTTTTATTTAAGCACATGTTTTGTCTCTTCACAAGATAAATAAATAAAGAAAATGAAAGTCTATAACAGCAAAGAGGCCGCACTGAAACAGAAGATGGTGATAGTTAAATCAACCTTGGATCAGAAGATTTGACAATATTTGAAACTATGATACATGTCCCTAAGTAAAAGCTATCTTCTAGCCCAGAACTTGAATATTCTTCTTGATCGTCACTTCAGTCGTATGTTCCATCCTGCAAATACACCAACAAGCAAACATTCAGTCGTATGTAGTGAGTGGTCCTTGAGCTTGAAAAAAAATCTAAGCATGATTAGTTCTCATGTGATGCTGCCATGCAAAATGTGCATGCCAATAATCTCTATGCATATGGTTCTATTAAGAGTGAAGTCAATGGTGAGAACGATGGATATATATATATATATATATATATATATATATATATATATATATATATATATATATATATATATATATATATATATATATATATATATATATAGGAAAATGGTATGGTACTCCTGGGAGTACGTACTCCCACCTCTTATATACCACTTAAATTGTATGATGATACCTCTTTATCAATTTGAGTATACTTCAATAATGATTATAAGATACCCCAAAGTGAGTTCTATGGAAAATTTCATAAAAATCCACTTTTTATACCAAAATCCGTGTATATATTTCTTTTATGTATGAAAAATAGTATATAGCAAAAATAAAGGGCTCCAATGAAAAATTTTCGATTAAGTCACATTAGAGTATCTTATAATTGGTATTCAAGTATACTGAAAGTGATAAAGAAGTATAACATATTCGTTTAAGTGGTATATTGGAAGTGGGAGTACATACTCCCAGGAGTACGAAACGGGTGTCCTATATAAACATCTCTTCTTGGCCTTTTATAGATAAGAATCTCCGCAAAATCATCTTCACCAGAATCAATGCCTAAATCTGAATTGGCATGGTAGAATCCTTCGGCATCAATAAAATCTGCTGATATAAAGTATGGAATATCATCGTTTGGAGAATAAAGTGGACTTCCCGAACAATTGGAATCATCAGATATACTTTCTTCACCACTATCTAGGCTGCTGCTGCTGACCTCATGTTCTTCAGGATTGTAGTCATCATCACCTGAATACTCAAATAGCCAATCTTCACCTGGTCCATCCTCACAGTTTGTGTTCAGTTGCTTCCTTGAAAATATCCTATAGAAAGCAAGTAAGGTCAAGATTGAGTGAATAGGATGCAATTACTTAAAAGTAAAACGATCAAAACATGAATGTAAGAAATGAAAAGACTTACTTTGGTGGGACACTTCACTGTGAAGCTAGTTCCCAAATGTGCATTAATAGCTTCTAAAATTGTCATCTTGCACAAACAGAATTTGCAAAGCCATCCATGACCGCTAGAAGGAAGAACTGAGAGATAGCGCAGGACAAAGATAGATACATTACAATCTATAAATTAATTGGTATTGTAACATCTTGTAAACAAAATTAACAAATGTGTAAGTGTGTTTCAAATGTCGAGCTCCTCGACGCATTTAGCCACCAGCCGCTTGTACCTCTCCATCAGGCTGTTATACTCCCCCCTCCCTCCCTACAACAAACAAGACCAAACACCAATAATTCCACAAGCCAAAAATGCTTTACATCCATCCTTAAGCAAGGTGTGCATGCTTGTTTGTGTACCTAGGAACCGGAGAACAGCGGGGCGGTCAGGGGTGGTGATCTCCTTCAGCCGTGGTGACAGGATGAGGCAATCATTTCCTTGGTCTCCCAAATCCTGTAAGAACAAGAAACCTAGAAATCAGAAGCAGAGAACATAACGAACAGAGTATGGAGATAAAGGAAAACAATGAATCAGAGATAAAAGATGGAACATTATAGTAAATCCAAGAGATCTTTATGCAAGAACCCTAAATTTCCCACCTCCAAGAAGCTGTGGAGTGCGGAGAGACTCCCCTTCTCCTTCCACCGCCTCTTCCTCCTCCTGCTCCAACTCGCTGGTCACCACCGCTTCCACGCCTGACAACTTCCCCATCGTGAGACGAATACCAACAAAGCCCTACCTCTCGGTTGCATACTACAGGACCAAGAACCAAACCTTTGGGTTGCTGAGGCATCTGGGTCGCACCAAGAACCAAGAACCAAACCCTTCTTCCCACCCTCACCAGAGCCTTCCTCGGCGTCCCCATCGCCGGCGTACAGCGGCAGCAGCACCCGCCCGGACTCGATGCCGTCGACGTCCTCCACGAGCAGCTTGTAGTGCTGCCTGACCTCCTCGGCCGTCTTCCCCTCGATGGCCTCCGCTATCTTCTCCCACATTGCATCCCCTTCCTCCTCCTCTGTCATGGCGAGCGCGTTCTCGAACGCCTTCTCCTGCTCGCGGAAAAAGTGAAAGAAGGGGGCCGACCACTCGTGCGAGGACCTCTTCGTAGACGCTGCGAAGAACACAACAAACAGAGGCAAGATTAGCGTTAGCTATATGGAGGAGAATGCCGGCAAGACCGAAAAATTCGTGCTTCAGTCCAGAACCAGACCGTGCCTTCCTCGGGACCGGCACGCCGATCATTTCGTCGGCGGCGACCTTCCATACCACGGGGCTCTTCGGATTGGCGCCCCGCTTCCGCTGCATCTGCTGCTGGCAGCCGTGGTGGGCTGCGTCGGATTCGAAGGTGAGGAGGGGCCTGAGGCGCTCGTCGGCGCCCAGCGGGGGGCCTCACCTGTGGCGACATGGCCCTCCCGGGCGAGAAGCAGGCGTCCGTACCGTGCAGATCGTCCATGGTGACGACGACCAGGTCGGATTGGGCTCAGGCACCAATCGGGAGGAGCCTCCTCCCTCGCCTAGTGGTCGCCTCTCGGTGCGTCCCACGGTTCGGCCCTCCTCGCCTCGCCTCCTCCCGTCGTCCTCTCCTCCTTCTCGGGATGGAGGTGGCTCCTGCCTCCCGGCCTCCCTCCTCGGCAGACGGGCTTCAGCTCGGGCCTCGACGCCCGTGCGCGACACGGTGCAGCGCGGGCGAGGGTAGGGGAGGAAGAGAGCGGGCGGTGGTGAGGAGGTGGGCGACACGGAGGTGGGCGAGGCGACGGTTGGAGGGCAGGAGGCGGGCGACGGGTGGGAGGAGGCGAAGAATAGGAGGGAGGAGGAGAATCGTGGAGTGGAAGGAGGAGATAGGTCGTGGGAGCAGTTGCGGGAGGCGTGAGAGGAGAGGGAGGTGGGTTGCTGCTGCCGCATCTAGGTCGTTCATCCTCTCGTATTAGATCGGACGAACGTAGTTGATGGTGGGAGGACGGACCGTCACCAACTCGTATTTTTAAGTAGTAGAGATAGATGTGCTCGCGGTGATGAGCGTGCTAAGTGTAGTATTGTCAGGTATAGTCTTGATTTTCTCAAAAATAATTTCGTTGGAAAACATGGAAAATGTTTTGTTGGTTTATAATTGAGTTAAGTGCCATGTCTATGGCTGAAAATAAATTATTGCTCGCAGCTGAGGAGGGTTGCGAGTTGTTGATTTTATTCATTTGATTACTTACTTATTGTCTTGTATCTATTTAACTGCTCTTTCAACTTCCGTTGCAAAAATACTATGTATTGATATTGCAAATAAAACTTGCTTAATGCAAAATAACTTGTAGCATAGGGCCTCATCTCTTGTTAGCCTTGCATTTATATAAATTTTGTGATACATTATAAATTTTGCTGAGTACGCATTGTACTCAATCTTGCTTAAATTATTGTTTATGAGGATGAGCCAGTTCCGGACGATGACAGGTCTTTCTAGGCTGTGTTCCTTGTCGGCTGCATGAGGGTTTTGGATAGGCATGCCGCTGGAAATTACCTACTATTATCACTTGTACTTCTACTGCTACGTACTTTTGTTACTCTCTTGATACTTGCTTTTTTTTAGCCGGTCGGCCTGTGATGTAATAACTTTAACCGCTTAAGCTATGTACCTCCATTTGCTTTATTTTGTATGTATGAATGTCTAGATATGAATATCATGGTTGTGATTCTGTATACTAGCTACTGATCATGAAACTAGTACGGTATACACATGAGGGCTTCGGGTATTCAACGCCCAGGGTCCGACACCATACTTACACTTTCGTTCTCGCTTTGTATAAAATGGTTAACCCGGATGTGGTACGTTTGTATTCAACATGTATCATATGCTAGTACAACACATTTTAGACGAGTAATGTGAGACTAATCCCACCATCACAACTCCAGATGAGCCGCACTACAAACGGGTCAGGGTATTACATTTAGCCCTCCTTAAGGGTTGACGTCCTCGGCAGCACAACATATACACGTCAAATTCTCATAACCACCCCTCGGTGCAACCTCTGTACCGTGGATACCCGCTAGAGGGCCCACACGCACACGTACCTGTGTAGCAAGGGTTAATTCCCTGATACCATATGTAATACATGGCACAAAATCCGCTCAATTTTAGTACGATATACATGGAAAGAGTATATAAGAATACATACCCTAGCATGCATGGATGGCGTTGGTCGTCACTGTTGGGATGATCTTCGGCTAACGGCTCCCGAGAATCCCGGGAGACCTCGTCTCCATACGCGCCATGATCGGAGGCGCGCCCAACCCCTTATTTTGGTTCGGGTCCCGGTCACCTAGCGAAAGATTAACACTTAAGGGGCTCGGCAGGCTTGAACACTGGTTGTTCTTGATCATCTAAACCCCACACACACCGATCTACTAAAGGCGCTAAGGTGAACGAAGACCGGACGCCGTCGACCTCCTCTGCTACCACCGACGACCGTCACCATCTTCATCCACGACCGACGCATCTACATCGACCGCTCTTCTTCTTCTGGCCGCTACACCAACTCACCACCATCCTAATGGCATCGGCAACCTCGGGTATGTCACGATTATGTTTCCGCATCTAAGGTTTAATCTAGGTGTTTCATGTTTTGAGCTAGGATTAACGCTTAGTTCATGATTAGACTCAAGTTCTTGCTCACATTTGGTATCAGAGCCTAATCTAGCTCATCATGAACCCTAATTAGTCAAAACCGAAGTTGTCTTTGCCTAGATCTAAAGATTAGAGCCTCGGATCTAATGCTTAACGACGGGATCTAAGGGGTAGTGGCTCGGGTTAGCAATTTTAGAAGGAGAGGATTTCAAAACTTGTGGAACCCTAATGTGATCCCGAGCAAAATCCCCAAATTCCCAAAATCAGAAACCCTAAAGAACTTTTTAGATGCGGCGGAAGCGTACCTTTTGAGTCGCCGGCGTCTCTTTGGCTTTCTTTCTCTCGGGCACCACCGGAGCTCCACTCGACGGCGGTGTGCGCAACCTCGGTTGCACACACGCGCCGGCGAGAGGAGCACCAGCGGCGCCACCTCAGGCCGCCGCCTCATGCCGCTTCACTCTTCCTCGCGCTCGCCGGCGGGCAGCACTGCGGGGGCGCCGCTTCCTCTCCGCTCGCGTCGCCGTTTTCTCGCGCTCGCGCCGCTGCGTTTCCGTGTTTTTCGCGAGGAGGAGGAGAGAATGGGATTAGGGTTAGGGTTTTCAAGTTTTTAAGTCGCTCGCGATTTCATCTCGTCCGTTCGATCTAATCCTTCGGTCACCGTTTCGCGGGCCGGTGAGAGCTGTTGGGCCAAGTGCTTCTCAGCCGTTCGATTAGAATCCGACGGCGCTTGCGTTTTTCGGGCTGAGGCGCGAAATGGGCCGCGCGCGCGATTTTGGGCCGACCGTAAGTTTTTGGGCTGAATAGTGTTTTTTCTATTTTTTGTTTAATTTCAGTGCAATTTCTTATGTCTAAATCACTTTTGTGCACTGATTTAATTATTGTTTTGATGCCCAAAATTATGGTATATCATGAATAATGTATTATTGTCCAATATTATGCTTAATCTCTTATTAAAATTGAACCAACGAGATATTTTAATTAGAGACTTTTACATTTTATGTTTTTTGGCATTATGTATATGCATATGATTATATTCTGACCAACGTTGATTATAATTATATGTAGCCATATTACTTAGTTAGTTCTTTTTCATTATCTGCCCAACGGTGATGTGAATTAGAACTATAGTTTTTGTGTGTTATTAATCAGACCAACGTAGGGTTAATTACATGCAACATATTCTTATGATTATTTCTAATTTTGTGCCCTGTATTTTGGTATTCAGCAATAAATGCATCAAATGTCGCTGCCACCATCGACAACATTGAACAGCTTACGGGGAGCAATTTTCCCTCCTGGAAGGAGAGAATCCATGTTGTCCTTGGGGTATTAGATCTCGATTATGCTTTAAGGATGCCAGCTCCCATTCCCCCCTCTGAGGGTGAGGAAAATTATGATGACAAAAGGAAAATTTATGAAACTAATGCTGAGAAATGGGAGCGGTCCAACCGTCTATCACTTATGATAATGAAGACCTCCATTTCAGTTGGGATCAGGGGAGCAATCCCCGATTCTGAAAATGCTAAAGAGTATCCGCATCGCTTGAAGAAAAATTTAAGGGCTCTACAAAAGTTTATGCTAGTACTGATTCTGAGGCTCTTGACAACTAAATATGATGGTTCCTAGTATTAGAGAACACATAATGATGATGACCGATATGGTAGGAAAACTTAAGGAATGGACATGGAGATTTACGATGGTTTCCTAGTCCATTTCATTATGACCTCTCTCCCTTCCGAGTATACACTTTCAAGATCAACTATAATACTCGAGAAGAAAAGTGGAACATGAGCGATTTAATCGCCATGTGTGTTCTGTGGAGGAGGAAAGAATTAGGACGGAAAAGAGGATCTTGCACTTCAAGTTGGTGGCTCCAATAAAAGGAAGTTCCAAGGGACTTCAAATCTAAGAAGAAGTTGGCGTTCTCCCCAATCTTTGATAAGTCGGGGCCTAAAGTGCATCTTGCACCTAAGCCTCATGTGGCTCTACTGGAGCACCTAAAGGGGTGAATGTCATTTTGCAAGCAATCAGGCACTTTCAAAAGGATCGTGTCGATTCCTAAAATGGCTCGCAAAGAAGGGTAATGATACAATAACTTTTGTTGATGAAACACTTTATGCTAATTTTTCCATTAATTCTGGTGGATTGACTCGAGTGCAAGCTGTGCACGTTACTAATTCTTCTGAGGATTCCATACCGCGAGAACCCTAAGAAAGGGGCGAAGCCTTAAAGTCGCGGATGGAAAGGAAGCCAAGTGGAATCAATAGGATCAATTACATTAGTCTTAGACAACGGCTTCTCACTTCGTCTCAATAATGTAGTTTATGTTCCTTCTATTAGGAGGAATTTGATTTCAGTTTCTTTGTTGGACGATGAAGGTTTTAAGTGTACTTTTGGTGATAATAAATGTATTATTACGTTTGATTCTAATAATATTGGTCTTGCTTTTAGACGAGACAAACTCTATATGCTTTCCTTAATGAATCTCCCAGTATCCTTGAATGTGTGTGATGCTAAGAGTAAAAAGAATAATGAGACCTCTTCGAAATTGTGGCACTGTCGTTTAGGCCACATTTCGAAGGGGAGAATGGAGCGTCTCATTAAGGAAGAGATTCTCCACCCATTAGATTTCTCTGACTCAGACCACTGCATTGATTGCATTAAAGGAAAATATGTGAAACAAATAAAGAAGGGAGCTACTCAAAGACAGACTTTTAGAATTAATTCATACGATATTTGTGGTCCTTTTCCCGTGACATCGGTGGATGGTTTTGATTCTTTATAACATTCACGATGATTTCTCCGTTATGGTTATATCTTTCCCATTAAAGACCGATCTGAGTCACTTGACAAATTTAAGATATTTAAGGCTGAAGTTGAAAATCAGCACAACCTAAGGATTAAAGTGGTAAGATCGGATCGTGGGGGAGAATATTATGGAAGACATGCCTCGTATGGACAAATTCCTGGCCCTTTCGCTAAGTTTCTTCAAGAAAATGGCATTGTTGCCCAGTATTCTATGCCAGGTGAACCTCAGCAGAATGGAGTAGCTGAGAGACGCAACCGTACACTTATGGATATGGTACGGAGCATGCTCAGCCACTCTAGTTTACCCATTAATTTGTGGATGGAAGCACTAAAGACAGCTGCACATATTCTTAATCGGGTTCCCAGTAAATCAGTACCTAAGACACCTTATGAATTATGGACTGGGAGAAAACCGAGTATGAAATATTTACGAGTGTGGGGTTGTCGTGCTGAAGCTAAGATATTTAATCCACATATTGGGAAATTAGACCCTAAAACAGTAAGTTGTCATTTTATTGGGTACCCTGAAAGATCCAAAGGGTATCGTTTTTACTGTCCTAATAGGACAACTAAGTTTGTAGAAACAAGGCACGCTGTGTTCTTAGAAAATAATGAGGAGCTGGAGCCCAGGAAAATAGATCTTGAGGAGAAGCGGGTTTATGTTCCTTCACCGTTTATCCCAGAGACCTTTATTCCTGTGCCTCAGGTGGCTGCACCTCTAGTAGAAAATACTGTTGTTGCACCCACTGTTGAGGTCTCTGAAATTCCTAACGTTGCACCTAATGATGAGCCTCAACAGTCTCCTGTAATATCTGATGAACCTATTAGAAGATCACAGCGGGAGAGAAGATCTGCCATCCCGAATGATTATGTTGTATATATGAATGAGGATATTAATGATGTAGGGAAGGTAGACGATCCCACCTCTTATAAGGAGGCCATGATGAGTGAACATTCTCCTAAGTGGCTTGATGCCATGAAGGATGAACTAAAGTCTATGAGCACTAATGATGTGTGGGACCTAGTAGAAATTCCTGACGGAGTCAAAACAGTAGGCTGTAAATGGGTCTACAAAACCAAGCATGACTCTAAGGGAAATATCGAAAGGTTCAAAGCAAGACTTGTAGCAAAAGGCTTCTCACAAAGAGAGGGGATTGATTATAATGACACCTTTTCTCCTGTCTCATCTAAGGATTCATTCAGAATCGTAATGGCACTTGTAGCTCATTATGATTTAGAGCTGCATCAGATGGATGTTAAAACGGCATTTCTTAATGGCGACTTGCAAGAAAATGTTTACATGGCTCAACCGGAAGGTTTTGTCGTGGAAGGCAAGGAGCATATGGGATGTCGACTTAAGAAATCAATTTATGGCTTGAAACAAGCGTCGAGGCAGTGGTACCTCAAATTCGATAAAATAATAAGAAATTTTGGTTTTAAAGAAAATGAAGTTGATAATTGCATATATGTTAAGTTCAAGGAGTAAATTCACCATTTTAGTGCTTTATGTGGATGACATCTTATTGGCTAGCAAATGATAAGGATATCTTGTTTGAGACCAAGAGATTTCTTTCATCTAATTTTGATATGAAGGATCTTGGTGATGCCTCTTACGTTCTTGGCATTGAGATTCACCGAGATAGGTCCAAAGGAATATTAGGTTTATCTCGAAGGCATACGTTGACAGAGCATCAAGAAATACAATATGCATAAGTGCTCGCTCGCTTTGCTCCTATTGTTAAGGGCGATAAGTTTGGGACATTTCAATGTCCAAAGAACCAATATGAAACGATCGATGAAGTCGGTTCCTTATGCTTCACCGTCGGAAGCATTATGTATGCTCAAGTATGCACGCATACGATTTAGCTTTTTGTAACCGGGATGCTTGATGATATCACCAAATCCAGACCGGACCACCGGAAGGCCGTTAAGAAAGTCTTGCGCTATATGCAAGCTACTAAGAATTTCATGCTCACATATAAGAATTCGATAACCTTGAAGTTATTGGTTATTGATTCAGATTTTGCGGGATGTGTTGATACTAAGAAATCCACGCCAGTTATATCTTCACACTCGCTCGTGGAGCTATCTCGTGGAAAAGCTCCAAACAAACCCTACGGCATCTTCAACGATGCAAGCTGAGTTTGTGGCATGTTATGAGGCCACCGGCAAGTCGTATGGCTTAAGAATTTTGTCCCGGACTTAGAGTGGTAGACATTTCTAAACCACTCACCTTATATCGCGATAACGAACCCGCATCTTTTATGCGAGTAACAACAAGTCAAGTGGTGCTGCCAAACACATTGACATTAAGTATCATGTTGTGAAAGATAGAATCCGTGATCAAACTATCGCGATCAAGCATATTAGTACTAAGTCAATGCTTGCGGATCCGCTTACTAAAGGCTTACCACCCAATATCTTTCGTGATCATGTTGCCGCATGGGTTTATTGGAAAGCCTCGATTCGGACTAAAGGACCTTAAAAGAAAACCAACTCCCATTAAGTATAATGAACATCCATTTCAAGATAGGATAGTACACTATAGATACTGAGGTTGTATGACACTTCATTGGTCATGCGACGCATTATCTTGGTATGCTATTTTATTGAGAATGGGCTTATGATGTTAGCCTTACGATCAAAGGGGAGAATGTTGGGATGATCTTCGGCTAACGGCTCCCGAGAATCCCGGGAGACCTCGTCTCCATACGCGCCATGATCGGAGGCGCGCCCAACCCCTTATTTTGGTTCGGGTCCCGGTCACCTAGCGAAAGATTAACACTTAAGGGGCTCGGCAGGCTTGAACACTGGTTGTTCTTGATCATCTAAACCCCACACACACCGATCTACTAAAGGCGCTAAGGTGAACGAAGACCGGACGCCGTCGACCTCCTCTGCTACCACCGACGACCGTCACCATCTTCATCCACGACCGACGCATCTACATCGACCGCTCTTCTTCTTCTGGCCGCTACACCAACTCACCACCATCCTAATGGCATCGGCAACCTCGGGTATGTCACGATTATGTTTCCGCATCTAAGGTTTAATCTAGGTGTTTCATGTTTTGAGCTAGGATTAACGCTTAGTTCATGATTAGACTCAAGTTCTTGCTCACAGTCACATGCATATCTGGCTTTCTGCACATACACCCATGGATGCATCCTCACTCGTACACATACCCTAGCATGCATGGGTTGTCTGTTTACGCACGTCAAAGTATCATCAAACTCGGAATATATGCTTGATTAGCCTAATCATGTATGAGTACATGTACGCATGGGCCATGTCAAACATTTGAGGCTAGCTAGAAATTACAGATTGAATAATACGAAGCAACTAGATTCCAACAAAAACAAATCTCAAATCGAGATCTTTATTTACCACAGAACAGGGGGCAAATACAAAGTACCCAGGCTAGAAATCAAGGATCATCGGAACGAGCGAGGATCCTCGTCTTATTTATTGCAGCAACACACTGGAAACCGAAACACGAGCTGCTATTTTTTGAGGACGGAATTGTTTATTGCAGCGACACACTGGGAACCGAAACACGAGCTGCTGTCGTTCATGACGGTTACGGATGAACGTAAACGCCAACCGCGTCGAGATATTTCCCGCCGCAGCCGAAGAAGCCCACAACGCTGCCATTGTCCTGCACGTGGAAGGTGAACGGAGTTCTTTTACACGTGCCATTGTCCTGCCATTGTCCTAAGGGTATGTGTGTTTTGACATTGGTGACAAACTTGAGTGATGTTACAACTTCGTTGCCTTCGTACGTGCCAAATGTCCCGGAAACTTCCTTCACAACCTCGGAAGAGGCGAGTTGGATCTGCATGAAATCATAAAATAATAATTAGGCTGCTTAATTACTCATGAATCTGAGCCAATCCCTACTGCTGTCCACCGAAATTTTGCGCGTGTGACAGAGAGCAGGAGAGTAGAGAAGTGGATAAATAAAGGATAACGTCGCCCGGAAACTTGGCCATGACCGAAGAAACAACGCTAAAATGATGGATTTTCTTGAGAAACAACTCACTGACCGTGTGAGGTTCCCCACCGGAACCGCCCAATCGACCTGCGGTGTGCCTCCGACCATCATGACCAATGTAGGAAAATGCGATTGAATTAACAACCTTGTCCCTGATTCTGCAAACGGTGATGCTTTCTAGACGCCTTGGTGCCTCTGTGATGTCTTGAAATGTGCCTCCGTTTCCTCCCCATGGTCCAATCTTGGTGAGTAGGCTCTGCACATAACAGTGATGTAATTCAGAAGATCAGATGAAGCTCAAAATGCGTAGAGTATTCTACTCACTCGTGACCCTTTCGGCAGGGGGCAGGACGCGTGGATAGCAAGTTGTATAATATTCCCGTCGTTTCTTTGCTCATGCAGCTTTTTGGTGATGACACCGGTCGCCCTAGTAAACTTTCCTGTCCCCCCAACAATAGCCCATTCACCTTGTTCTACAGATATCCCCATCACCTGAAGCGTGGACCCCTTAAACCTATATGTCATGTACATGTATAACAACAATACAGTAGTATCATCCGCTGCAATAATCATCTGGTAATTACAAGAATGCAGTCATCTGTATGTATACCTTTCAACCTCGAACACTAAGCTGAAAGTGCTGTACCAGTTGCCGTTGCCGGCGTAGATATGCAGGCCTTGCGCACGGGCGACAACGGTGGCGTTTGGGCCAGGTCCGTCGCATACCGGCCAGTTGTTAACGGCTGTTTCGCCCAGCCCAGTAGCGCTATTCGCGTTTATTATTGTTGATTGGTTCGCCCTCGGCCCTAGAGGGGTGTGGTACAAGTAGAGGCCGCGGAAGTTGATCTCGTTGTTCTCCACGAGAGCAACGCACGGGGTGATTTGGAAATTGGAGGGGTTGGCCATGCCTGAGACTAGAGACCAGAGAAGATGGAGAAGCGATAAGCAGGAAGGCGGCGAGAGGGTATTTTGTAGGTGTAGGTGTGGGTGGATAAGCACGGCACGGGGAAGAATCTGACGGACGGTACAAAAGCCAAGTCTTTGGATACAAAGGGAATAATCCAAAGAGCAGGACCATGCCATCCTTTACTATCTCTGTCCCCGCAAACAAACACCACGGCCTTGTTCGGATAGAAAGAGAATCCCTTCGAATCGAAAAAGGATTTTAGTTTAGATTCCGAGCTAATCCGAAGGGATCGAGTCGAATCATAATATATATCCAAGTAAGCCATACCTTCTAGCAACGTTCATTCTGTTGAAGCATATTAATTGCGCACCCAACTTTCCTCGTCAGCTAGTCTATGAATATACCGGTCTGTGCATAAAATTTGGGCAAAATTGACTATAGGACATCATAATTTGGTGTTATTGGCTACAGTATATTTAAATTTCGTGTATTTGTCGGAACACATTACTAAAATATGGCTATTTAATGTAGGACACTGATGCCATTATAATATTATTTCCGGTCAAAAGAAGGTCGGTGAATTATCAGATTTGCCCTCCTCTTTTCTTCTTCCTCCTATTCATCTTCCTACTCCTAAAATATCTGGACGGGCCAAACGAGCAGAACATGTCCAGCAGCCCGTGAGGGCAAGCTGCTCCAGTGAACGGCGAAGTCGGAGCAGTCCCTGTTGGGGGCGAAGATGGTGCATTGAGACGCGACGGAAAGAACTGGTGCGGACCCGTGGCAGTGCAGAACGAAGGCGGCCGAGACGACGCGACATTGGCGGATCAGATGGGTGGAACAACAGTAATCGATGGGTAGGTGCCGTAGGCAGTGAAGAGGAGGAAGGGGGAAAGGTAGGGGGAGCCTCACCAGCGATAGAGGAGCTACAGATCTGCATCAATAGTGGTGGCGACAGCGACCTTTTATCCTGTGAGCACCCTAGAGCAAACGATGAGGCTTTGGACGGCGGGACCTAGGGATTTGGAGGTGATGGGTCACAGGTCGCATCAGGACCCTTCCTCTATCTCCCTGAACCGCCCTGCATCGCCTCCAAGCTCGTTGTCCCCAAGCCTGATGGAAGTGTCGTTCGTTCCGCAACCGCGTGAGTATTCTACCCAAATTTGTCGCCATCTCCCCCCCCCCCTCTCTTTTGAAATTGATCACGCCATCGCCTCCCTAACTCCTCTGCGATCCTTGCAGCACCGTTCTTCAACACCGAGACCCACCGAAGAGCCGCCGACATCTAGCCGCGTCGCCGCCCTCGTCTCCTCCTCCGATGACCTGTCGCGTCTGTGGTCTCCCCGCCAATCCGTCCACATCACAAGGTGCCCCTTATCGCACTAATGTTTTTCCCCACCTCCTTCAACCGTCACCTCCCTCGTAGGTCGCCACCACCGAGCACCACCGCCTTGCCATGGCTGCCGTCGACGTCGGCCTTCCCAACGCCTCCCTTGCCAACCTGGACCAAAAAAATGGAACCCCTAAATCCGGGAACACGCCATTCGTGCACGACTTCCATCGATTTTCGCCAAATTTCACGGGTTCGTCGGAGAAGGAACGGAGAGGAAGACGAAGAGAATATGGGCATGAATGTTATTTGAACTATTTCTCTCTCCAAAACAACGAATGATATTATTGTAATGGTCTCAATGCCCTACAACAAAGAGCTATATTTTAGTCCTACAGCCAATAACACTAAATTGTGACATCTTGTAGCCAATTTTGCAAAAAACTTATTACATTCATTCCTAGCTAGCTAGGTACGTAGGTGACGCACGAAATTAAGATAGAAAATTAATCAAACGGACGGTAGAAAAGTCAAGCGGCCAGTCCTGACCAAAAAAGAATCAGGATAGCGCATGGATCGATCGAGTGGCTGTCATTCCTAACTTTGTTTAACCTTAGCTAGAGCTACTTATTTGATATAATCCATACAGCCTACATAGATAGTTAGTAGCTACTGATCGATGACTAATTTGTCCAACATATATATACACGCATCAGCTAGGTAGGTTGCCGTACGTCGTGCGAACTAATGTGAGTTGTCACTCGAAACATCCAGAGTGTACCAGTAGCTAGTTTAATCGGTCAAGGAGAAGGGAAGCACATTGACCATGTGTGCATACATACTGTCAATTGATATATATGAATCACATATGCATGCAACCACACTTGAGTTTAATTTGTCTGCTGCTGCTGCCTGTCCAATGAGCTAGCTAGATCTAAGATCCCCGATCAGAGATCATATATATTGTGACCAACTTAGTACTTTTACGATTTAATCTAATTCCACTTACTTATCTGGTTGTAGCTTGGAGAATGTGAGAACCCAAACACTTAGACTAAACTAAACAACAGTAATCGATAATTTAGCGGTAATTAAAACCCATTAAGACAAGATTTAATTGTAATCCCAGTTGGGTAACCAGTGCTTAATCAGCGTGGTTAACAACCGGTTTGTTTGCAACAATACCTCATTAAAGCTAAAACTTAAAATCCGATACAAAAGAATTACATTACAAGCGTAATTGAAACATTTTCTCGAACTCAATATTAATTGCATAAGCTCAATACATCAAGGTCTCGGCAATGTTACAATCTTGAACGCGTTACAACAAACCGCAGTGTATCTTACAAGACCTAATTAATTTGCAATCCAATTCTTGCATTCATGTTGCGGAAGCCCTCCTTGCAACCTTGTCCATATACCGTCGAACCATTAACCCACCCCTCATCCCGCAGTCCATCGTTCGCCAAAAACTCAGGATGCCGTTAGTAAACCAAAAAGGCAGTAGCAATGGGTTAGAATAAAAAGAAGGTGCCGTCAGATTTCCCGAAGTTCAGCCGGTTCCCAAACCAACCCAAATCCGCCGGCACCATGATCGTCAAGGTTCCCGAACCCACCTTAGTAGGTTGGCGCCTTGATCGTCAAAATACCAGGCCAATCTAAGTTAGTTAGCACCGTATCACTTCTGTGGGTCTCTTCATCCGGCTTGCACCAAAACCCAACACCCACAGTTCAACAAAAAGCAGCCAACCAGTAGTCGGAGCACTTCTTTAACCAGTGGGTTCACTCCAACAGTACCCAATGAGGGAGGAGGAGATAAGGGCGAGTACAACGCCGCAGGGAGCTCAGCCCAAAACCATCCCCCCTGCCAATCGCTTGTACAACGCTCACGAGCACCACAGCCACCTCTTCCTTTTCACCCCAGATCCATTTTCTCCACTGCCCTACCACCACCCCAAGGATCTCCGTTAGCAGAAAGAAGAGAGAAGCAATGAGTCCTGAAGATCCGGAGTAGGAGCCCGAAGGCAAGAGGAGAAGAAGCCATAAGAGGGGACGGCCGGGAGCTTGAGGAGCCCGAAGGCAAGAGAAGGAGCCAGAAGAGAAGGCGGCCGGGGACCCCCCCCCCCTCAAGCCGACCACCAGCCTGCAGCACCCACCCAAGAAAGCGACAACGAAAGCAACCCCGACTTCTTCTCAAAATAGAGCCGACCATCAAGCATCAGGTAGCCACCTTTTTGCCCCACCATTTTTAGGCTCAAGCAAGAACTCATCACTTCAAGCCATTTGCTTCATTCATCCATTTCTTGGCACATCCAAAATACCCGTATACCGCAAACCATAACCCCCATAGTGGCCTAAACCCTCAGTTCATCACATCACAGAGCACTAACCCCAAATTTCATATGCACCGAAAGCCACATCATCCAGCCATTTCCCCACCATCGTTGTGCTCAAGAACACGCCATGTTGAGCCAACCACCAGATACATCCTGCTCATGACACCCTCCGTAATCCCCTTTGCACTAACCCATGTAGGAGTAACTCGCGATTCAAGATCACAGCAAGGGATGGGGTGAATATAGTCATACCTCGAGAGATCATAGCAAGAGCATCATCCACACCCTCAAAGATACACATCACAGAGCAGTAGGGAAGAAGGGGAGTAGGGAAGCTTGTCATACCGCAATAGATCAGAGTAGCAGTCTCATCCCCATCTTTCTTATTGCATTTTCCTCCATGCATGCACAGACCTGCATTCATACATCGCATTAGCAGTGTCAGATCTGAAAACCCTTCGCTAGCATAGCAAGATCTGGCCACTAGATGAGCATCGGCCCCCAAAAATCTGGTTCTTGCTCAACCATAAAGACCTCGGTAGCAAGGAGTAGTAGTAGTAGCAGTAAAGAGAGAGAGGGGTAGAGGGAGGAGAGTGAGCCGGGCGCCGGAGGCCAACGGTCGGGTCGGCACCACTGTGGGAGGCGGCGCGGCCAGCCGAGCAACCAAAGCCGTGAGAGGTGAAGCCATTAGAGGAACCGGGCCAAGTAATACCAGGAGGAGGAGATAGAACCGGGAGGAGGGAGACCCAGGACTGAAGGAGTAGGTAGGGGGCGCCGGGGAAGAGGAGCCATGGAGGCGAGCCGTAGGTCGGCAGCGGCGGCGCTGTAGCCGAGCCAAAGGAGCATGGCGCCGTGAGCTCCAGCTCCGGTTGGAGCAAGGCCACCAAGAGGTAGAGATGGAGGAAGTAGAAAGGAAGGTAGATAGCTGCAGCCGATTGGGGGAAGAGATGAAGTGAGGAGAGATGCAAAGAAGAAAATGAGCCTGGAGGGTGTCGACCGTGAGTGGAAAATAAGAGAGAGGTTAGGTAAGGGTAATTAGGTGAGGCTAATTAGGGAGGAGGTTTGGTGAAAAGGAAATTTAGGAAGCGACATATTAGTGAAGGCTATTAATAGTTTAGTAGTAGCATCATAGAAGAAAGCAGATAGCAGGGAGTTTGGGCACTGTGTAATTCTTGGATCAAACCTAGTTAGCCAAGCCGTGTAATTGTTAGACCGGATAATTATTTACGCCGCGTACGATTAATTAGCCTTAGACCAGACTGGTAGAAGTTAAATGCCGGAAAAAGTTGTAGCGTTTATCTGAGGTTGATTGAAGCCATTAGTTGCCATTAGGAATTACTGGGTTAAATAATTAGTCTGTTTCTTTAGAGAATAAATTAGTTTTGATAGATTAGTTAAGTTAAGCAATATCGGTATAAAAAGAAATTAGGCAGTTATTTGCACGCATATAGTTGATCAGACTTAGTTGCATGCAGGTGCGTGTAGTACTTTTTGTTATCATGCGGTAAAATCCGAAGTTAGGCGATATCAATCCTAAAGCCGTTAGACCGTAGAACGACCATAGTTGGGGAGTGCTAACTTAGCGGGGACCGAAAAATGTTGATTTAATTAAAGTGTGCTAACAAAATTAAACCCACTAACCTTATGTATGTAATATCACTTAAACTCAACTAAGTATTTGTTTGTATATTATTCGTGCTATCGCATTGCTACAGAGGACGAAACCACGCAGCCCGGAGTACCTGATACTGATCTCATCGGCACCGACCAATTTTACTACTACAAAGGCAAGCTATCCTCTTGATCACAAATATAGTTATATCAAATGTACACTGTATACTGCTTTACTATATATGTCTATTGCATCAAATTTATGTCTCAAAAATCAAATCAGATGAGAAAGATGAGAAAGATAATTATATGGCTGGTAAAGGGGCCCCGTGGCAGGTAGAGATGATGGTAAGAGGTGGGACCCTTTACATAGGGCTATAATATAAGGACCAACAAACTCTCACCGGATAAGAGGCCGTAATTTAAGTACCAACCATTTTCCCGTTGCGACGGGCAGAAAATGCTACCCTGTTACGTGATTACTTTCTCCACAACGGGTAAGTATTATGTGTGAGTGTGATGGAGGAACCCAGAGCCGGTAGAGAGAGTCCGGGAGTGGGTGATCCAAGACGTTATAGCGCTAAGGTGGAGTGTTGGGTGCGGCGAGGCCGACCCAACCAACATTACTGAAACTCGGTGGGTGATTAGGCCAGCATCGTGGCAAGGTCAACACCGACAGAAGGTAATGGGTGGAGACTTAATCACGTAACCTGGAAAACATTCTGTATTCTGATCTCGAACCCGCATCAAAGGAAATGCAGGGAACCCAGTTAAGTAAGGGTCAGAATAGCTGTGGGTAAAGTGGTACAAGCCTGCGCAGTGCTAAATAAAATCATGAATTCATGCCTGTTCCTGGATTGGAACTTACGGGAGCCACTGGTGGTCTATCTTCTATTCGTGTGACAAGTAGTCTTTTCAGTATTAAAAATTTACCACCTAAAGATTTGAATGAGTTGGTTTATTTTCCAGAAAAGTGTTGATTAGAAATTGTGATAATGAACAGAGTTGTCATACAGTGCATTTTTGATATTAATGTTTGCTGAGTACACTAGTACTCACTCTTGCTATCTCTCCCTTTGCTTAGATCCTAATCCGGCCGGGAGATACCCCGAGTGGGATGAGGGATTTTGCAGGTATCGATGAGGCGGCAGGAGGCGAGGGCGCCGACTATGATAACCAGTGCGAAAGGGGTACCATATTGACGCGTGGGGCGAGTAGACTACAGGAAGGTCAAGTCAGGCGAGCGAGGGGAAATCCGTTTTCCCATTGTAATTTAGTAATTGTAATGTAAGACTAGAGCCTTGCGTGGCTAATGCTGTAATAAAGTTGTACAGTTTCTATCTATTGTTCTGTTACGCTAACTCTGGTAAAGGCTTACTATTCGTCGGAGCGGTGTTCTACCGGGCAGACGAATAGTAATCCGTATACCTAAGTGTGATTACCCCTGGGGTAATGACGCGGGGCGCCACAGAGAACAATCCAATACATGGAGCCTAGCTCAAGTTTCCAAAACAATCAAATCACAAGATACCATCACTAGAGATGCTACTAGATAGAGGTGGTTGCAATTGACGCACGGGACGCTTAATTGGACAAATAAATGACGACGACCATGATCCATCCAACTCCAACCGAAATTGTTGCGTATTGCTCATATATTTGAAGTTAGCTTAATCAAATCAAACTCTAGCTCCTTCGTGTCAAAGGACCACGTACTTAGATAGTTACAGTATATCGATAAAAGTAAGTGTGTCGAACATATTCAAGAAATTGATTAGTAACCTGGATTAATATATTAATGGAGCAGGTATGCATGCATGCTTGGCCCGACGATTCGATTAATTGCCGGCTTAGAGAAATTGGTGGATCGATCGAGTCCGGCCGGCTGCTGTTTAGTTTCTTGGTCTTCTTCTTGATATCTTTTTTGTAGAGTGACGGACGACATAACCAAAGGCAGCAGGGAATTTAGTGGAAACAAACTCCATCCATCCATCCATCTTATAATTGGATGGGTCGACCTCGACGTTAACCCGGCCACAAGCATCACATCGATCGGGCATGCATCCACCTAGGAAATCCTAAACTCTGTACTATATGTCCGGGCTTTGATTTCAGCCCGGCCTTCTAACGAGGCCTATACATACTACTAACTCAGATAGGAGTTCTTGCCGCTTTTGCCCCGTAGCGCTTCGTAATTCCTAAACTAGCCTCATTAGCTTCGAATTTCCACTTTTAGTCCCCTACTGGCGCGTGCTGCGAACGTGGACGGCAGCACCTAGGTGCTGCGCTCCCCAACGGCAGCAGCAAGGTGCTGCCGTCCCACACAGCAGCACCTCTTCTCCTCCAGACGCCATAAATCAAGAGGAGAGAAAATATATTTAAGAATATTTCTTTGATGAATTTTTAAATATAGAAAATGAGCTCCAAAAATTATGAAATTTTTTGTGGAGACTCCCAGAACAGTTTAATTGCTTTGGTAATTTTTTCAGAATTTTATGAGTTACGGTTTTTTCTGTAAAATTCCTACAAACAATATACTTAAATGAATTTTACAGGAAAAATAGTAACTCATAAATTCTGAAAAATTTACCAAAGCAACTATACTGTTCTGGGAGTCTCCACAAAAAATTTCATAATTTTTGGAGCTAATTTTCTATATTTTAAAATTCATCCAAAAAATATTCTTAAATGTATTTTCTCTCTCCTCTTGGATTTGCGTGCGCCGGGGGAGGAGGGGAGATGCTGCCGTGTGGGACGGCAGCAACTTGGTTGCTGCCAATGGGCACGGCAGCAACTTGGTGCTGCCAACGGCGACGACATTAGGTGAGTTGCTGTCGTCCCGGACGGCAGCAGGTGCTAGGAGGAGGTTAAAAATGGAATTTTGATGCTAAGGGGGCTAATTTAGGAATTACGGTGCACTACAGGGCCAATACAGTCCAAAATTCCTCAGATAGATGGATCCTCCTCCTCTTTCTTTCTTTTTTTTTTTGAGAGGAAGCCGAGAGTTTTCATTTAACCAACCAACAGTGGGATTACAATTAACACATTGCACGATGTAGTTGGGGGGGACAACCCAAAGGGCAAAATAGGACATTTCAACCCCCTTCTCTCTCCTGATTTTCATTGTAATAATATTATTTTACTTACTCCAGTGTCTAGTGGCAAACGACCACAAATTTACAGTGTACATCAGCTAAATATCAATTTTACAGATGTTTTGGCAAATGCAGCACAAGTGCAATGTCTAGGAGCCAATTTTGCCTTATTAAAATGTCATTTCAATTGCATTGAGAGAGGGGAGGGGGGGGGGGTCCTAGAACTAGAACCCAGCAATATCCTGGGCCCATTAGAGCGTCTGTGCGCTTGTGTATACTCTACTCTGTCCGTCACTAGCTAGTACCCACTACCCACACAGTCGACAGTCACACCAACTCTCGTATCCTTGTCCGAGCTCAGCAAGCCTCCGGCGCCAAGAACACCGGGGAAGCACCGCCGACCGTCGTCAACAACAGCACGACGAATAACTCTACAGCTCCTTCCACGGGGCAGATCGACGAGGCCGCGGTGCTTGGCGTTTTCGCCACCCTCTTTGCGGATGGCATCGTCGCCATCGCCATCCTATTGAAGTTTGGCCGCTTCAAATGGGTCAGCCGGCGAGGAGGAGGCGACTACGGGTGGGACAGGCGCGGAGGCACGCGCGCCAACGACAACGTTGAGGACGAGCGCGGAGGCACGCGAGTCAACAACGACGTCGAGGACGGGAGCGGGGGCACGCGCCTCGACGACGATGTCGAGGACGGCTACTTCAACTATATATATCGCGCCCAACCACCGCCTCACCCCTACTGGATCAGCGACGACGACGACTAGTGCTACATTTCTTGAATCCATTAACATTGCTTTTGTTCTATTTTCCTAATGTTGGTATGTACTTGGGATCCTCTCTGAACTTCGACTTCATTCATAGTTTGGTAGTTCCCAGAACAAATAAAAATAATTTGAATCATTACAAAATATGTACAGAATTTGGATCTTCGCAAATATGTACAAAATTTAAGCATGTACGAAATTTGAACATGTTACAAGCTCCAAAATAAATTACATTTGCATGTACAAATCTGAATTTGGTGCAAAATAATCTAACTCTCTCTCTCCTCCCATGATTTTTCATCTGCTAGTGGCCCACTAGGGTCCACGTCGACAGGGGCGTAACCAGGTCAGGCCTCAGGCCGACCCATGCAATTTTGGCCAACTTTGGTTTTCCATGGCATTTTTTATCACCTTCCTGTGTGAGAAATTATCGTTGGGCCTCAAGCCATTGCTCAGGAGGTCCGAGGAGGTCCGAGGCCCAGCTCCACCCCTACACGTGGAATAAGTGGTGCAAAGAAAAGCTCAATACAAAGGAAATACATTGGGCTTGTGTTACAGCGCCTGGGACAACACATGACGATGAACAGGTAACTGAAGGTGTCCAACCGGGCAGAAGGATAAGTGGATGCAGGCGCAAACCGACGGATCGGTATCCTACGGCTGAATGGTTTTCGTAACGGCTGCGCTACCTTGAATTCGAAACTGGGGACCCAACCAGTCAGTTCCTGGAGAAGGAATTGCATATAGAGTCGGTAGTTTGTCGTTTTGAGGCATCCAGAATGTATTTGCTGAAAAAGCTATTCTGAACTTTCTCCAGTTCATCTCATCCCAACCTTGTTCTTCCTCCCAGTCTTTACCTCCTCTCAAACTTGTATCATTGTTACTGGAAGTGGATTCATAGTGAAGGGGGTCGTAACAATTGGTATCAGAGCCCTCTTCCGACGCCCTGGATCATCCGCGCTACCAGACGCGCGCGCAAGCATACTCGCAAAGAATGGAGCAACAGATGGTCGAACTGATAAGGGTCATCCTAGCACAAAGTGAGTCCATCAAGATGCTCCAAGACAAGACAGATGCGATCCACACTACCGTGGAAGAGATGAAGCCGGTGGTGTTGGAGCTGCAGAAATGGAAGCCGGAGATGGAGTTGATAGTGGAGGAGCTGCGATCAGAGATGGGGGAATTGAAGTCCCAGGTGGTTCAAATCGCTCGCAACCCAGTGCTAGTGCTACGACCGGTGGATTTGCTGTCGATCCTTCCACGACCAGAAGTCAAGCCTAAACTCGTGCCGAAGGCGGGCGGTACAGTTTCAGATTCGAAAGAAGTACTGTGATCTCACAGGAATACTAGTCTTGGACCAATGAGTCACCGCGATGATTTCAATCGACGGGGGAAGGCCGTTGGGGAGAGGTTTCTCTCCATGCCACCCCCGGGCAATGGTAAGCCCGAACACTTTGATTTGAGTACTCATGTGAGCGAACCTGCTAGACATATTGGCAATTATCATCCTCATATTAACCCTCCAAAATTGGATTTCCCACCATTTGATGGGGAAAATCCTAAGGCCTGGCAATTGAAATGTGAAAATTACTTTAGGATTTGTTCCATTAGACTTGAATTTCATATTAGTATGGCAACCATGCATTTTGTGGGAGGGGCTTTAATGTGGTTACATGCAACTAAGGCCCATGCTAGGTTCGAGGAATGGGAAACATTGTAACCAAGGTTTATCGACCTATGAAAAGGAAAGTCTGGCCATCATGTTAGGTGTTGAACACTGGAGATCGTATTTCCAGCATGCTGAGTTCATCATCAGAACTGACCAGCTTCGTTTAGTGCATTTGGAGGACTAGCAACTGACGACCTCTTGGCAACAGAAAGCAATGACGAAATTGTTGGGTCTGCAATACCGGTTGATGTACAAGAAGGGCGTTGACAATCGAGCAGTCGATGCTCTCTCGAGGAAAGTATCAGGACACAATGGTGAGTTACTGGGAGTATCCACGTGCCTACCTATTTGGTTGTTCGAGTTGACAGAGGGGTATAAGGAGGATGTGCACAGCAATCGTATCTTATCAGAGTTGAGTATGGGTACATCTTCACACCCAAAATTCCAATTAAAGGAGGGAGTATTGCGTTATGCCGGTCGTATTTGGGTTGGTCATAATACTACACTACAACAGAAGATATTGCAGTCCATGCACTCCAGTGCCATCGAAGGACATTCAGGTGTGCAGGTCACCTATAGTAAGACAAAGAAGTTATTCGCTTGGCCAGGCATGAAGAAGCAAATCCAGGCTTTTGTGGAAGCTTGCTCTATTTGTAAACAAGCCAAATCAGAACGTGTCAAATATCCGGGACTCTTACAACCATTCCTAGTACTGGAGCAGGCTTGGCAGATAACCATGGACTTCATCGAAGGTTTGCCCAAAGCGACATCTTTTAACAGCATCATGGTGGTTGTCGACAAGTTCTCTAAGTATGCTCATTTCGTACCATTAGCACACCCCTTCACAGCATTGCAGGTAGCCCAATCCTTTGTCAACAATATCTTCAAATTACATGGGTTACCACAGTCAATTATTTCTGATAGAGACCGCATCTTTACTAGTACTTTGTGGAGAGAACTCTTTCGACTGGTTCACACACAGTTGAGGATGAGTTCCTCTTATCACCCGTAGACCGACAGACAAATAGAACGTGTTAACCAATTCTTGGAAACATATATTCGTTGCTTCGTTCATGCTTGTCCGACAAAATGGGCCGAGTGGTTAGCATTGACTGCATTTTCGTACAATACATCCTACCACTACTACTTTGAAGAAATCACCGTTTGTGGTTTTGTACGAGCATAGTCCGCGCCATTTTGGAGTGGTTGATTCGTCCTCATGTGCTTCTGCTAATTTAACAGTTTGGCTGCAGCATCGGGAGTTGATGTCCAAGCCGCTGCAACAACACCTCAATCGAGCTAATCAACACATGAAAACTCAAGCTAACAAGCAACGTTCCGAACAGACCTTTCAGTGTGGAGCTTGGGTGTACGTGAAACTTCAGCCTTATGTGCAATCTTCAGTGGCCACCCGCTCTAATCATAAACCGGCTTTTTGGTATTTCGGTCCCTTTCAGGTCGAACAGAAGATCGGTGCGGTGGCATACAAATTGAAATTACCACCCACATGCGGTATACATCCTGTCATCCATGTGTCGCAACTCAAACAGGCATTAACCCCTCGAGAAGAGGTGCAGGACATGTTGCCAGAACCAGAGGGGACAAAGGTGCTCGGCCAGGAGCTGCAATATCGTCTTCACCGGGCAGGATCTACTTCCGGCATGCAAGTTCTGGTGCAGTGGTCGGGCTCATCCTCAACAAGTGCTACCTGGGAAGACCTCCGTTAGCTTCAGTCGAGGTTTCCTTATGCTTCGGCTTGGGGTCGAGCCGTGTTTCAAGAAGGGGTGAATGTTACAGCGCCTGGGACAACACATTATGATGAACAGGTAACTAAAGGTGTCCAGCTGGGCAGAAGGGTAAGTCGACACAGGCACAAACCGACGGATCGGTATCCTACGGCTGAATGGTTTTCGTAAGGGCTGCGCTACCTTGGATTCAGAACTGGGGACCCTACCAGTCAGTTCTTGGAGAAGGAATTGCATATAGAGTCGGTAGTTTGTCATTTTGAGGCATCTAGAATGTATTTGCTGAAAAAGCTATTCTAAACTTTCCCCTCCTCTAGTTCATCTCATCCCAACCTTGTTCTTCCTCCCAGTCTTTACCTCCTCTCAAACTTGTATCGTTGTTACTGGAAGTGGATTCATAGTGAAGGGGATTGTAACAGCTTGTACATGTACGCACAAATCTTGATGCATGATAGACGATGGATACGAGTTGGGGCAAATGCCCTAGAGGCAAATTTACAAGCGCACAATGCAGCAGCTAAGGCATTCATTCGTACCAGAGCGTTCATGCACCTGTGTATTCTCTGTCCGTCAACCCACTACCCACGCAGTCGGCAATCTCACACACACTCATATCCTTGTCTGATCTCAGCTAGCCTCCGGCAGGAGCGGACCCAATAGGGTTCAAGGGTGTTTAACTGAACACCCAATATTTTTGGGCGAAAATTCAGTATATATGAGGTATAATACATGTATATATATTATAAATTAGGTTAAATCAACATGTAATGTCCTCAAAAACATATTATACTTTGAAAACTTTCAAGTATCCATGTTGAGTTCTCATTGGATAGGAAGATTCTAAGCAATAACAAGCTAGTTGTAGCAGATAATGGAATATCTAGACCATTTTCGGTCAAAACAACTAAACTTTTAGCTCAGCTGAAAGCATGAGACTTATCGGTGTTTTAGAACCGATCTTACGTATGATTGTTTGATTCGGAGGTCTCCAAGATTGATCACGTAGAGAGAACGACACAGAGATTTTTATACAGATTCAAGCATTCTCCGAAGAGAATAATAACCCTACTCCTGTGTGTATTGTATTGAATATGCTGGTTACAACCAAGAGAAAGACTAGGGCTTGTGCTCCTAATTGGGCTTGTTCTCCCCTCCCTCTCCTGTCAACTGATTGTAGTCTTTATATAGTGTACATAGAGGTGGCCGTTTCTGCTGGTCAAGAGGCGCCTCATCATTTGATATAACGGGCGTATTGATGGTAGTTATCGTCGGAGTAGTAACCCCTCTATGTCGCTGGGCAGTTACTATCAAAGACAGAGGCGCATTACGCGTAGTTATTCAGGGAATAACAGCGTATATTAACTGCTTAGATTCCCTAATCAATTGGGCCCACTCTTCTGCAAGCTCCTTCAATTATAGGGTGGTAGTAACCGACCTAGTCGTAGAAGAACTTACGACCATGAGGTAGTCGTAGAAGAACTTACGACTAGGTACTGGTCGTAGAAGGACTTACGACCAGGAGATGATCGTAGAAGAACTTACGATCATGAGGTAGTCATAGAAGGACTTACGACTATAGGGGTGGTCGTAGCAGAACTTACGACCACTTGGCCAGTTTCTCCCTTATGAATAGTAAGGGGTATATTCAAGAACCATATGACGGTATATTTATCTATAATAGGAATTACAGATAAAGAATAAAATGATGATTATTAGATCATCGTCAAGACTAATACATAACTCTATATTTAAGTTAGATTACCAGGCTGTAGCAAAGGATGGTGGCATACTTCAGCAATATAAATATAAATTTATTGATAATCTTAATTTCTCAAGTTATAAAAATTCAAGTGACCAATCGAACATGCAAACTACAAATTCATGGACCGACGAGTTAGACTGCATACATCAATAGCAGCACATGTGCACCCCCAAAATATCCATTCCTCAATTCTTCGGTTCCAAATCCCAAATTCTCAATTCAATATTTTTTTAAATTATTTTGTAATTTCTCTCAATTCCTTGTGGTGTTATTTCTAGTACGGAAAAATTATACTTTGTTTTTTTGCTAGCATAGACCTTTAAATTTTTTTCATTGAATAATATTTTATTAACTCCGAACACCCATATGATAAATCCTGGGTCCACCACTAGCCTCCGGCACCAAGAACACCGGCGAAGCACCGCCGGCCGTCGTCAACAACAGCACGACGAACAACTGTGCAGCTCCTTCCACGGACTCAGAACGGAAGAGATAGTTACTTACTTGGTTACGTACGTGTGGAGATCATGAGATGAGAGGGACGTGCAGTAGGTACGTACGTGTGGCACAAGTAAACAAAACAGATGAAGAAAGGAAGAGGCTGTAAAAGAGGAGTGAGTTGCTGCTGCTGTTGGCCAACCCATGGAATGGATCATAGCATACATTCGATTGGAGCAGCTATCGGTGCACCCACCCACCAGGCACCAGCCCTCCCTGAATGACACACACAGAGATTCCTACCTTCATGTCCCTATCATGATCTCTAAACGTACGCAACCAAGTAACACTCCGAGTCCTGACACTTGTTGCAACACGGAAGAAACGCATGCAGGGATTGAAGTTGAACTGAAGCAAGCAAGGCAAGAAGAAAACGAAAACACGTGTATATCGATTCATTGTTAAGTACCTAGCTAGTCTAGCGTTAACTTTGCGTTTCTTTTTCCTAGCTTGCTTCACCCCTAAGACGAGACGAGACGGAGGGACAGGGACAGGGAACACGGCTTCCCTCTGCTCCTATCCTGCAGCTGCAAGGTGGCAAGGCTGCAAAGTCCAACAAAGCCAGCACCAAAAACCCAAACTTCTTCTTACTATTCCTTCCTTGTTACGGTCAATCTCCCTCCCTTAGTTCATTTCCTTGCCCCGCCAATTCTCCCTTTCTATTCCAATTCCGTCCCCGGCCGGCCGGCCGGCCGGCACCCATCACCCGATTCTCTCTCCCCTCCCGAATCAAACCAAGCCATGAAGCCCGACGTCGAGGTCCTCGTCGAGCGCCCCCAAGGGACTCAACCCCCGTCCAGGCCGCCGCCGGTGCAACCGCACCCCGGGAGGCTCAGGGCGCGCCCCTACTACCGCCGCTGGTCGCCATGGCTCGTCCCCGCCGCCGCCGTCGCATGCGTCGTCGTCTTCGTCGTCACCATGTACGTCAACAATTGCCAAAGGCGCAACGCCGGCGACTGCACCGCGAACTTCCTCGGTCGCTTCGCCTTCCAGCCTCTCAAGGAGAACCCCCTCCTCGGCCCTTCCTCCGCCACGTATGTACGCTTGTGCTTCTCTCTCTTGTCCTGTTCCTTCCGTTCTTAATTTGATTTTGCACTTGTGCTGTGCTTGCTTCCGGCCGGGCTAGGCAAAAGGACGACAACACTTTCCCTTCGATCAATTATTGACTTGGTATAGAACTATAGGTACTAGTAGAATTGTAGCAACACAAACTCAATTTACTCCAAGATGAGTTTTATCTTGTGCTTTTTATGTTTGTCTGCTGAAACCTGATAATTAAATCCCTTGTTTCGCTCATATAGAGAGTGGGAACCGTCAGTCAAAGATGACATTTTTACCACGTTTCTCATTTTTCTGCCTAATAGACGTAGATATATAGTACGAACAGTGACTGAAAGATGAGATTTTTATTAGCTCAACCGCTGTGTGTTTATTCTCGAGTTATTCGGATAGATGGTGCATACAATGGTTACGAGGTAATGCTTTTAATGCGTCTCATTTATCTCCCAGTTAGGTTATTCTAGCTTATATTCATACTCCAGTTGAGTCCGTTCAATGTTTACTGTGCAATAGGGAGATCGGCACTGATGCCTCCTCCCAGTTAGGTAATTGACTTAGGGTGATATGGTTGTCTGAAACTGACAGCTGAAAAATATAAATGTGCTTGCAATCAATTGGTTTGTCAAGTCAAATGTAGGGTTTTTTTCACTACAAAAATTTATTTAGACTTGGTATTGGCTGATTTATCTTTGATTAGTAATAGTTGATTTAGTCTATTCTCTGTACTGATGGATTTAGTCTATTATCTGTACTGAATGTGGGTGGGAGTTGGTGAAGACTGAAGATTGTCTAGGTGCTGATGATACTACACAATTTAGACTTTATTGTAACTCATATTAATCACTGGGTGATTGATGCAAAGTCAATAAAGAGCAGGTGCATGTTGTGTTTCAACTGAAAAAAGAGATTTCTATGACTTATGTTATCAAGTTATGCTTCAGATACATTCGTCAATATGATAGGAACTAAAAGTATTTAAGTGTTCAAAGCCATGATCCTTGCTCCATATCGTCTTTGTGTGAAATTGTAACTGTTTCATCATTAGATTTAGGGTCATGGGAACAGACGTCTGCTTAGCGCTGAAGTGAAGTAAATCACTAAATTTTGTGCCAGACTGCATGTGAAAGAAAGCAGGAAATACAGCAAGGACAATAGTACATTTGTTATGCATAATGGAATTCCAAAGGTTTAAAATAACATTGTTTCAATGCTAGGTTACTGAAGATGGGAGCCCTTGACGTGTCAAAGGTTGTCCATGGTCGCCAAGGATGGCGTCTGATTACGTGTATCTGGCTTCATGCTGGAGTTGTTCATTTACTCATCAATGTGCTATGCCTTATATTTATTGGTATTCGACTTGAACAAGAATTTGGGTTTGGTAAGTAAAAGCATTCTTTGCAATTTTCATCTGAACTAGTAGAGCCCTGACAATCTTTTTCCATGGCCCTGTTTCTGTTAATGAATAATTAGTTTCTTTGGGCATTATTATAAATGGTACGGTATTTCATGAATGTATAGTAGATTGTATCTAAACCCTCAGATCTTTGACGAGGAACTCGATTTGATGGTCTATTTAAGGATAGAGAGCGACACTGTATCATATTACTTGGATTGGTACAACACTGCAAGCAAAAATATCAGGAGTTGGTCTTTTGCACTGTAACAAGCAGGTCATGTGTTAGACTAAAGACGAAACCTGATCATCTTGTCATCATGCCCACCTGAAATACAGGAGTAACTCAAATTGTCCTATACATGTTGATTAGTGTCCTATAAATGTTGATTAGTCTACAAAAACTTTCATGGAACATGCACCGAAGTTCATTTAAGTACTAGTGCAAGTGGTGAAGTGAATATCGAATACAGAGTTTCATAGCTTCTATTGACTTACTGAAGCATTTTTGTCTGCTCACGATGCAGTGAGGATTGGTCTGGTTTATCTCGTTTCTGGTTTTGGTGGGAGCTTGATGTCTGCTCTCTTCATTCGATCAAGTATTTCTGTTGGTGCATCCGGTGCTTTGTTTGGATTGATTGGCTCTATGCTTTCCGAACTCATAACAAATTGGTCACTTTATGCAAATAAGGTTTTTTTGGCCTTTTCCCTATCCTTCTCTTACATAGTAGTAAAAGCATTGTTATAGTGCCAACACATTCATTTTTATCTCCATTTTTAGGACTTTTCATTCGATTAAATGGTGTGATTTTTTTTTCCTTTTTCAGGTGGCAGCAGTATTAACTCTGGTATTTGTAATCGTGGTGAACTTGGCTCTTGGGATACTTCCCAGGGTGGATAACTTTGCTCATATTGGGGGGCTTATATCTGGGTTCCTTCTTGGATTTGTTGTGTTTATTCGCCCACAGTTTGCGTGGATCAACCAGAAAAGAGGAGAATCTGGACAACAAACTGCTCCTGTGAAACGCATGCACAAGACATATCAATACATATTGTGGTTAGCTGCTGCTATTATGCTCATTGTTGGGTAAGTTCACATATCTTCCTCTTCAGGCTCTAAAGGATATACTTCTTAATGAAATGATGCACATGGCTCCTTCGCGTTCTTGAAAAAAAAAGGCTCTAAAGGATATATAGGTAGTTTATCACATGTTTTCTGCTTGATGAAACCTCTCATTTAAAATTTACAGGTTTGCCGTGGCTATAGTTCTGCTTTTCCGCGGATATAATGCAAATGATCACTGTTCTTGGTGTCACTATCTCAGTTGTGTTCCTACAAAAAGATGGAAGTGCAACTCATCACCAACATATTGCACGGTAAGATAGTGGCTCCAAACTGCCTTCTTGCTTGGCTCTCCCAACCATGGAAAAAAAATCCGGCCGATTACGGATTTACTGGTGGGGACTGGGTGAAACAGAACAGTAACCGGCCAAAAAATTTCGAATTTTGATTTTGGATTTTTTACTACGTAATGCACTTTCTAGGTTGGTTTAGGCTTTTTTTTTGTGCTAGATTACATATTGTATGAGCTAAATATGCACTTCCTAGGTTCCGTTTCATCAAATCTCTATTATTTATGAGTTATGACCTCTTAAGCCTCAATGGATTGATGTTTGTTTCTAAAACAAAAGTCTCTGGTCTTTTACAAATTTGTATGTATGACATAAGTACTCTATATATTTTGTTTCTCTTGGATTTGGTATTATGCTTAACAAAATAGTTCATGCAATCCAGTTATTCATTTTACATTTTTACTCTATATGCATGTAGTTCAAATTAACAGACAGATATGATCAAATATGTTCTTGAGTCTCAAAAGCTACTTTCTTAACTTTTTGAACTAATCTGGACTGTCAACGCTGCAGCTGATTGTTTTTTTTTTTGTTGCAACACCCATGTAGACTTGGTAAAAAAGTTAGTTGTTGAAGTCATTGAGCAATGTTATTCAAAGTTCTCTTGAAAACATGACACTTCTTTCTAACCTAATCATTAATCAGATTTTCCGGTTTTGGGTCCGGTTTTTCCGGTAACCGGTTTTCAAAAACTGCAGTTCAAAATTCAGATTTTGAATTTCATCCGGTTTTTCTCTGGGGTTTCTGGTTACCGGTACCGCCCGCTGGCTGGGATTTCCTCTGGTACCGGGTTTTCTATCCTTGCTCCCAACTGCTTTTTTCACTGCCAACAAATGAAACACAACAAGCTGAAGAAATTATAAGCATAGTGTAAGCAGTTATGAATAGGGTTGTTTTGGCATGCTTATTGCTGCTCACAGATTTGTGATAATATGTATGCTGCTTGTAAAGATCCATAGTTATCATTCTCTGTTTCTAAAAGGATAACAAGCAAGTTAAGCCCACTAGGTAGTGAACCAAAATGTATTTTTGGATGAGTATTAACTAAATGAACTACCCTTTTGACTGATTGACTCAAAGCCAAATCTATGAATACTAGACCATTTAATATAGTGTCAAATGTTGCTTTGGCTAAACGCTGAAGCCAGCTGTGTAAGAGATGCCCCTTTACAGTTCAACATGCACGCTGTTGTTCGCTTGGCTATGCATATTACCAAATTCTTTTCCCTTGCAGGAAAGTCAACAAGCGAATACCTGGAACTTGACCTGTGTAGGTACAGGCATAAACCGGAGCTACATTATAGCTGATGCTACAAGAGATAAGATCAACCAACTCTGCAACCAGCTTTGCCGTTAGCAGAATCTGATTCCCAGAGTTTTTCTTGTAACATATTCTTTATTCTCTGTGTGCATGAACAGATACATCTTTTACAGACAAAGAATAGAAATTACCTCTCAAGAAAAGAATATAGAATTGAATTTGTGTGGTGCCATATAATTGGTGCCTTGTCTCATCTTGAGAAGTATGCGCATAAACTGTTGTTCATACATATAAAAAGAATTGCATAGCCGATGTGCTGCCATTGAGGTGGCTCAATACTGAATGTGGTGTATTGAACTTGGGAGAATTTCACAAACAGAATGCTAGCCGTGGTGCATGTCAACAGACATGGTGAGAAGGTTTTGGAAAACCAGTTTAGTGGTCAAACAGTTGCGGACTATGATATGATGGTTAAAGTTGGCTGCTTTTACTTTATTTGACTGGAGCTGAACTTATTATTAGCCTTTTTTACAGTCTGGTGCTGCTCCGATTTCCGGGTGGCAATTGGGAGGGAAATGCGATGATAAACCCTGCTCCCAGATGTTGCTCAAGCATCATCCTATGTCTTCTCTTTAATTAGGAAGGGTCTATCAGGGTTATGATCTCGCTTCCACAGACCACAGGCATTGGATCATATCATTTGTTTCACTGCATCTCCATGCATGGTGTCTTTGCATCATAATAATTCTCATTGATGAAGCATGCTGGGCTTTACATCATCAAATGGTAGGCAGTGATAGCATTGCATTGCAGCTGAAGCACGCTTTTTAAGTCATGGTTGCTGTGGGTTTATTGTTTGTTACAACTTACGACGCAAGCTCGATCTCCAGAGTCATAATGTTGTGCCAGCAACTTAGTTAAGAAGGAAGAGCAACTGTACGAGACATTGTGCTCAGGGAGGGATAATGTCCATGGGGCCCTGATATGGCTGCATGCAGCGTCTGTGCTTCACTGTTTTCCCCATTTCTGGCTGCTATCATTGCTGCTGAAACCGCGTGCTTAGTGGCCACTGAGATGGATTTCTCAAGCTGCAAGCAAAGGTGATAATTGCATCCATGCATGTACCTTAGCATAATCGATCTCGTGTCTTCTACAGTGCGTGTTCTAAACTATTAGCTATACAGTATATACTCCAGTGCATATACTGCTGTCACTTTTTCCTTGGAAGATTCAGTGCTATTCTGCACTGTTTTTTTTTTTAACATTAGCTGAGATTTAACTAAGCAATTATAAGATAGCTGAGATTTAACTAAGCAATTATAAGATAAATATTGTGCAACTTTAGGCACCTGTTAATTTGCCTTAAAAAAAGTGCAGCAGTGCATGGTCATGGTGTGGTACGTGGCACTAAACTAAAGTGCTTGTTTAGCCTTAATATTTGTCCTAATCCTGGCATACCCTGCAGTGCAGGCTTGTGCAGCCTTTGTTACTTTAGCTGTTTAGCTTAGCATGCTCGTAGGTAGCTGCAGATGCAGCAAAAGGAGCGAGACAGAGAGGGGGGAAAAGGCGAGTAAATAGGGAACTAGGGAGTGATGGTCGATCATGGAGCAGCATCAGATGAGACAGGACGTGTTAGCCTTTCCAGGAGCCGGCTATGAGCCTGGTAGGCTGTCGGTGAATGCTTGGAGGGTCCCCAAAACTTAAGAATCCCAAGGCCTTTTCCTATGCTGAGTGCTCCATGCTGCATCTCAAATTTGGATGATATGCTTGTCCCTACAATCACATGGCAGCATAATTACCATTTATCAAGCAAACCAAGTAGTAATTCATTTCACGGTGCTCTAAAAACTGCACCTTTACAGAGCAAGCACTGAAGTACCTCTACAAGTTCACATGCATCCATGGATGGTTTGTACTATGTGAGTGGATGTTACCAGTGATGCTACAGATTCCAACAGTACGTAGGGAGTTAGAGGAAAGGAATCTACATGCGGTTTACAGTATTTAATTACATGTCAATTCGTTTTCAATACAACCAGCTAGGAGAGTAACAAACAACCAAAACACAAGAGAAATTTTCCTTTTATCTCCATCCTTCTGACCTGAACTTTTGGACCTTTGCATGGTTTGCAACCTTCCCAGTGGCGAGTAGTTACCTTCTTGAAGCAGCAGCCATACGGAAGAAAAACAAGGCAGAAACAGCTAAGACCGTGTGGAAATTTTGTATGGTGTTTGACTACTGTAGACTCTGGAGGACCTGCATGCCTGCTTAGCTTATCAATCAGAAGAGCTGATGAGATATATAAAGTGGAATCAGCAGCATTAACCCTGGTGTCTGGTGAGTTCACACTTCACAAGCTAGCGGCAGTAGCGTTGAATGTATGTGCCACTTACATGCCGTACAATCAAACGATCCTGTCGCCACCGTCCCTACGGCCAGCGAAGAGTCAAGGAAATCGATATACACGAAGGCCACAAAGGGGACTGAGGCTGATGCCTGGGCTAATCGGTCCACCGTATAGAGGAGGGAGATTGAGGCCTCGTGAGGACTAAAAAAGGTGACGTTGTGGATACTATTCACATAAGTCTATCATGCATTGAAGCTGCCAGCGAAGGGAGAAAAGAAAATGAAGCACCTATAGACGTATAGTATTTATATGGGCATTATTGTAATCTCCTACATGTTAACTTGTAATGCTATAAATACACTCTACCACGTATAAGTAGGCATAGACATTGTTTCAACACACAAATAAAATATTATTCATTCCTCTGTACCGTTTATCATACTTCAGAGACCTTGGGACCCCTAACCCTTCGCAGCAGGCAGTGGCTTTGATGCTCTTCTTTTTCTATTGTTTGGTCTGTATTTACAGTAGAGCCCCAAGATGAAGAACATATTAATTAACTCTTTAACTAGTCAAACTGACCAAGGTTTCATCAGAGCGAAAGATAAATCAACCATGGAGGCTCATTGACTTGTTTGATACATCCAGCTCAACTTGTAGAGGGTCAAAAGTTGGCCACTAAGCAAGCTCTGAAAATTAACTCAGGTTCAGGCTAGAACGAAATCAACCCAGGTTGCAGAATTCATACGATTTAGTTTGGCACAACAGTATATATGCGTGTGAGAAACGAAAAGATAACGATGATCAGCTAGATGGAGTTGCTTGTGCACGGATGGACGGTGTGCGTTTCTCTTGTCGATCTGCACGTACTGATGGAGATAGCTGTACGTGCGGCACGATCGATCGATCCGCCGACACATTGAGTTGATTGGTGGGAAGCAAGTCTACTCTAGCTGCTGAGTGTGTGCGCGTGCTCTGCATGCTTTGCCACTAATTGGGGATGTATGGATGGATCTCGCGACCAAGACTGACGGGGTTTCAGCTTGTATGTCGCAGGATTCAGGCACAACCTAACGCGCATACATTGCATATATGAAGCCATCACCATTAGCTACTGACCGGTGGCCACCGGCCAATTGCAAGCTAGGCCATCCATCTTCAATGCTGCCTTTAATTTGCTGCTTCTGAATTTCTCTCTGATCGATCGAGATATGCAGCAGCTCCACTCATCCACTGTCCATTCAGTACAGACCGGCGTTCAGAGCTGCTGCCTGGATCTCCTGCCTCAAATTAATAATTTCTTCTCCTGCATACGTACGATTCGCACCGGAGCTAGCTAGCTAATTAACCGGCCTGCTACTATTATATTAAAAAAAAAAACGATTTTACTAGTTTTAAGTTGCCTGAATTTGAGTTGGTGAAATCTTTTATAGATAGATATACATATGTTACTATAAGGATTTTCTGTGGACAATTAGATTATCTACGTATGTTGTTTGTGATAACTCTTTGTGGCATGTTGATATGATGTGAATTATGTATGTAACTTTTATATGTAGGGATAT
The DNA here is from genome assembly GCA_036346255.1 of Ampelocalamus luodianensis. NCBI lineage: Eukaryota > Viridiplantae > Streptophyta > Magnoliopsida > Poales > Poaceae > Ampelocalamus > Ampelocalamus luodianensis. The sequence goes on from CM070625.1 coordinate 630,481, forward strand.
TTACATTATGTATATTGATTTTTCAAGTTTAGAATTTATATATGCTTATTTGGAGAGGAAAATGGTATGCGCGTATTAATGCTCTTGACTCTGTAGTCCAGTACACACAGTCGATTCGATCTGTATATCCTTGACCTTGAGTGGAAAATGTGCTTGAGAAAAGCTTGGCAGGCTTGTAATGACGGCAAGCACTAGTTAGCTACCTAGAATCATCAGCTTATTAATTAATTGGCCTCCGGGCGGCCAGTAAAGTAACAGAATGAACGTACCACGGCCGGACAGTAGTATAGTACGATGGGGAGAGCTATACCTATATATATGGGTGTTAAATTGATCTGGTTGGTAATTTGATCCCTGTTTAGTTTGCACAGAAAACATATCTAATCGCCGGCCGTCGGTTAATTGCGCGACAGTCGACAGACAGCACGATTGATGGATGCATATATGTATGAAGGAATAACGCACGCACGTACGTAGTGCTAGTGAGGAAGAGCTAGCATATGCATATACGTACTTGCCATGGAAGCAAATAAAGAATTTTTTTAAAAAAATATTATTATTTTTAAAGATATTTACAAAAATAAATAGTCGTTTAAAAAAATTACAAAAATATGTCCCTGTCGCCAGTTCAACTGGCGACACGAACCTATCGCCAGTTGAAATGGCGACAGGAACTCGCGCCACTCACGGCGACGGGCTACCTATCGCCATTCAATCGGCGACAGAAACAGAAATCGGCGACAGAACTCGTCGCCGATTGTTCCTAGCGCACTATAAAATCCCGAAAAATCAATCCATAATTCATTTTAATTCCGTAAAAAAACAAGAGAGAGTTGGAGAGGAGAGAAGAAATTGCGCGAAGCCCTCGCCGGTTTGTCGCGGTGGAGAGAGATTGATAAAGCATCGCTTTGATCGATCATCTCGTGTTGCGGTAAATTTTTCAAATCTGTATGTTACGCCCAAACCTTGTAGGTTAGCAAACGACAACAATGACATAGAATTGAGTAGGTTAGATACATGTAGTCGAACTCTGTAGTACATATTTTGAGTTGTGTAGCGACATAGAATTGCGACTATAGCGACATAGAATTGCGTAGGTCACATAAATTTAGTCGAACTGTGCAGAACATATTTTGAGTTGTGTAGCGACATAGAATTGCGACTATAGCGACATAGAATTGCGTAGGTCACATAAATTTAGTCGAACTGTGCAATACATATTTCGAGTTGTGTAGCGACACAGAAATGCGACAATAGCGACATAGAATCGAGTAGGTTACATAAATGTAGTCGAACTGTGTAGTACATATTTTGAGTTGGACATGGAATTGCGGCAATATCGACATAGAATTGAGTATGGCGCTGGTTGACTGATGTAGTAACATAATTAATGCACGATACATTTCTGTTTTAAAATAGGAGAATTGCATGATACATTTTTGAATTGTGAGAAAAACATGGAGTAGCTGTGTAGGTCTAAAAAACAATGAGAATATTTGTGCGCGGTTATTATTTTGTTAGTACGCTGTTATTAGTTGTGTTAGTGCGCGGTCAATATCTTGTTAGTGCTGAAAACACCGTTTAACTAGAAAAGTAGCATGACATGTATTACATTTGTAAAGAAAATTCGTAGTTGCTACATAGGCTATGTAAAGATGCATAAAAAAATATGAACTTTCTCTCTGTTTGCATTTTCGTATGGCGACGCGAGTCGAGACGAGTCGCTTGACCCGATGATTGACGAGCGCCACCGTAGCGCCTCGATGCGCGTGCTCCGAGGGCGAGGCGCCGATAGAGCTTGGGGCGTTCGCCACGCACCCCATCGTGGCATGGAGGCCGCACCAGACCGGATTCCGAGGTACGTGAAGTTCGACCTTGATGCACTCAATCGCGATCTGCTTATGTGGCGTTGACTCATGTTTTTTCGAATCGCTTCGACGCAGTTGAGAGCGCGAGCCTCCTTCCACTAGCGAGGATGGTGGAGGCGACGACGAGGACGACCAGACCACCGTGCGGCCGTACGCCTAGGCGGTTTCCATACGATCGCCCTCGACGGCATCGTTGACCGCCGGAGGCCGAGACCCATACGCTCCATCTCCGTGCGGGAAGATGACGCCGACGCCGCAGATGTGAGCTACCGACCGGGTTGCCTGCGCAGCGCCCGATGGTGGCGCCACGACGCCCCGCCACGTGGCGCACGGACCTCCTAGCCGTTCCGCGATATCCTGCGCCGCGGCAGCGTGACGTGGAGTTCAAAGAACCGCACGCCCACGCCGAAGTGGATCGCGCCACGTAAGTGTTTTCCTAACTATTTTCTCTCGTAACAATTCATTTGTGAACCTCGCCGACGTTTACGTGTCTTCTTGCGGCGAGCGTATGGCGCCGACGCAGCGCCGTCAGCATTCGCAGGCACTTGGAGGCCTACCGCGTGGTTGTTCGGGTGGGTGATGTTCACGAGCTCCCACGGCGACAGCGTGGACAAGCATTACATCCGGTACGCGCATGAGGTGGCGGTGTCACCGATCGAGCGCATCCCGCAGTACGCGTGGGGTCCGGCCGTGCTGTGCGCGACGTCGCGCGCCGCGTGTCGCGGCGACGCGCGCGGCGTTGGCGTGGCGGCCCATCCTCTCGGGATGCCCGCTCCTCCGCACTGTGGTCGTTGGAGCGTTCCGATCGGACGACCACGTGGACTTGACAACAGACGGACGGCTTGTACGCCCGCAGACGACTGGACCGCCGATCATGGACACTTTGTGGTGCCGCCGACGGGTTAGTTTCGTAATCATTTATTATTTTCATTTTGCAATCATTATTTTTGTGTGCTTAGTTTGCAGTGTTGTATTGCACAGGTCACCTTCACGCCGATCACCTCGCAGGGCTCCTACCCGGAGTACGTTGCGATGTTCGATCAGCTGACCGATGACCGAGTCATCTGGACCCCGTACAATGACGACAAGGTGATCGCGCGCGCCCCCAACGGTCTGTCGGTGCTGTGCACGCGAGATTACCTGCATTGGTACACGCGGAGTGCCTTGGTGCACGACATCTTCGTGGAGGAGTACCAGATACAGCGGGTCATGCGCCAGTTCGGTCTACTGGCAGAGGTCCCACCTTGGGAGGCGGTGCCGCGCGCGTACACGCCGTAAGTTCACCGTTGACTTTATGTCCGCATAATATGTGTTATATCGCAACCAAATATTTTTCTTGTCGCCCACAGTACACTAGGAAGGGAGTTCGTGGCACGATGTCCTCGCTCGACAGATGGCCCCTGGGTGGACGGTTGGAGTGCCGCGCACGAGACCCTCGTTGAGGTTGGGGACGAGGCCTACGACCCGAGACGTCTGAGCACTATATGGAGTGGTACTCACTCGGACGAGGCTCGCTGCGTCCGGTCGTGGTTGACCCGGTCGACATGTGGCCGCGACGTCGACACGCATCCCACCCACCGACTCGCTTTCCACCGCGTCGCACGTACTCAATATTACATATTTCATATTTAATTTGACATACTTACGTGTACAACTTGTTGATTACCCGTGCGGTGGATCTTCATCGGAGGTCGTCGGATGGTAGACTCGCGCAAAGACATGGCAATGCCGGAGATCGAGAGCTCCCGCACGTGATCGGGGAGGCGAGTACGCGGAGTGCGGACGCGATCGTCGCGACGCCCCGACCGGTGGACCGAGCCGCCCAAGGACGAGGTGGTAGGACACGCCTCCCGCTCGCACGTGGCGCACGCGTCGGCGTGGCGAGCGGGGAGCACCTCGGACATGTGGGAGGTGAGTTCGACACGCCGACATCGCTTCTTCATTTCATTTCGAACCTCGTAAGTTTGTAACGACGATCTTACGTTACAGTCCTCGCCTCCACCCGCACGCGCGCCGACTATGCCGCGTCGTCGAGCACATCTTTGGGCCAACGGTAAGTTCCGCTTGCTTGCGTAACGCACTTTTAGTCATGACTATGTTTGTAACCCAATTCTTCGCAGAACGGCTTGGGAGGACGATGCATTCTCGGCCGACGATGCAGACCTATCGGCACCCATCGAGGACTTCTTCAGGGATCCGCGTGACACGCAGTTCTCTTTGGAGGCTTCTCACCAGACGGCGCCGAGAGTTCGACCAGTGACGAGACAGGTCACCGACGCAGACCCAGACGACGCAGGATCAGCCGACGCAGGAGCAGCCCCTGGCTACACCACCACTGACTACTCGCGCGGGTCGGGTAGTCGAGCGACTGACCCTCGACGTACTTCGCTGACGACAGCGAGGCAGGCTGGGACGACACGCGGGGTGCAGCCTAAGAGGGGACGTCATTAGATTTCCCTTTATGTAATTTTTTTTCATTATGCCAACTATTGTTTTGACAGCTTTTGAATATGAGTAATATGCCTGCTTTCTTTTACGATCCAACTGTTCGCAACGACGTGACAAAACGAGCTGGGTTTCTTGGGCGATGCGAGAACACGAGCTACCTTTTTAGGGCGATGCGACAAGACGGGTCAGCTTTTCAGAACGATGGCACCAGAGTAGACAGCTTTTTAGGACTATGTGACCACACGGCCTAGTTTTTCAGGACGATGTGACCACACGGCCTAGTTTTTCATGACGATGGCACCAGAGTAGGCAGATTTTCAGGACGATGTGACCACACAGCCTAGCTTTTCAGGACGATGTGACCACACGGGCTAGCTTTTCAGGACGATGTGACCATGCGGGCCAGCTTTTCAGGACGATGTGACCACATGGGCTAGCTTTTCAGGACGATGTGACCATGCGGGTCAGCTTTTCAGGACGATGTGACCACACGGGCTAGCTTTTCAGGACGATGTGACCAAGCGGACCAGCTTTTCTGGACGACTTACCAAGACGAGAGCCCCGGCAACGGCTCCGTCCGCTCTAGCTATAAATACAACGTAACTCGTCCAACTAGTCCACAGCAGCACCACCAAGTAGAAAACATGGACAAGGAGAAGGAATGAGAGAAAATCTGTAAGCTTTTGAAGGACTGGGTGTCTCCCCATGAGACCACCGCTCGCTATCATGCCGCTAGTCAGGAGCCTTTCACACACCAAACTTTTCCGAATCGTGGATCGAGGAAGGCGCCTCGTAGTACGCCCAACGATTCTGGGTCCAGCCGCGACCCGCCTCCTATGCCTGCGGAACGTCCTCCGGAAGGACCCCCGATAGGGGTGGCACCCCCCTATGCTGGTGTAGGGACGCCTGCAAGTGCGTCAAATCAACCGATGAGTGGACCATTGGGCAGCGCTATTGGTGCTGCCCAAACTACGCCGTTGACTGCAACAACATGCATCCGGTAATGAAACCGTATTTCATGGTACAATGCTTTTTTTATTCCGGACAACGGGGTAACGAACTCTCTTTACCCACCGCAGTCTCCGCCACCACTATGCGACTTCCGGCAGTGGATCGACGACAAGATCCACCCCTACGACATGTGGTCGTTGCTTAGACGGAAGAGCTGGGCCAGGGAGCACATCGAGACCTGTGAAAGGCGCCTCAAAGAGTTGAAAGCTGAGCAGGCCGAGCAAGGTAGGCGGGACAGGCAGCGCGAGGAGCAGGAGCGTGAGCATGCGAGGCGACGGGAGGCCGAGAGGGAGCGAAAGAGGGCCATCGCAGCGAGAGCCAAGGCGCAAGGCGAGGAGTACAACGTCGAGCTGGGCCGCAAGGGTAAATGGCCACGTTCGACTCAGTAGTTCTACCCTATTCCTCCACATGTCCCATGTATTTCAATTTCCCTAAAGGCATGCGTGTACCGTCCTCGGTTTATTGTCCTACGTGCCATGTAATCCCCTTGTTCGATGAAATGTCGTGTGGTTATCGTTGCGTCATTTCCCCAAAGTTCTCCAACGGAGTTGTGCAGAGATTCCCGAACGCATTGTAATATGTGAGGACCCCAATTTATTTGGCTTGTAATGCTTAACCAACCGCCTGGTCCTAGCATCACAAATCAAATAAACTGAGCCTCGAGATATGTATACTTCCCAGAAAGCAGTATACACACCTCACCACAAAATTATGCATCAACTCCATTCCAAACATAGAGTCCAAACATTACACTACAAGCAGAAGGTAACAACAGAGAGTTATTACGCATAAGGGCCGATCGCCAAAAGATACATAAATAATGTAAGAACGACAATGAAGCAAAGTGCCATAAGATGGCTATAAACAAAGCCAATCGTGCCTTCAACCCACAAGGCATCCGACCGACCGCCAAGTCTAGTCGTCGAACACGGCGGCAACACAACTCACGTATGAGGCCCTTGGGGCTCACCTTCTTCCTCTGCAACAAAAATATTAAGCAAAGCCAATGAGTACAAAGATTGTCTTTGTACTCGCAAGACCGACGTGTGAACTAGCGCACTGCTCATATGCTACATGCGAGCTTATCGGTGGAGGCCATATGTTTCATTTGCATAAAACCAACTTTATTTGCAATAATGTAATACAGTTTAAAGGAAAGTTTGCAATTCATTTTTACTGTTGAAATAACTGCGAAATAAAGATAGATACAAGTAACCACCTATAAGTGACTATCCCAATAGTCACCACAACATAGCACGAATCCCCAGATACGTACCACCCTGCAAGTTTTAATTTAAAAATGTTGTAGTCTAACTCTTGAAAAGCTTACCCAAGCGTGTCCATAACCTAGGACGAGGCTATTCGAATAGTTTTTAACCCTGCAGGGGTGTACCTCCTGCGACCCGGAGCCAATACACGCCAAAGTACTAGGTCAAGAGAGGTCCCATACCCTCTAGTGTGGTTAGCACGCCGAAATGTCTGGATAAAAATTCACTCACAAGATGTTCGGTCCTTAATTGACCCGGGCACCATTCCAGTCACACCCAAGAATCACACCATCTTACCATTGTGCCCGCGTCTAAATCGTTTTTGTTTTCAGTTTTAGTTTTGCAATTAACATAGCATAAGCTGAACCATAAAAACAGCAATAATAATTTTATGTGATCAAGATCATCGACTAAGTCGATGATCGCCCAAATCTACCGGTAGCTAAGCATTGCTAGGCAACTGAACTCATAATCTACTAAGTGATAAGAGTTCATCCAACGAACTCTAATCACAGCATATAACCTAGGCTCAGGTAGTAGAGATCAAAATTTCACCTACAGGATAAGCAACTACGGATTTAACTAATCAATTTAACACAAATTAAGCAATGCATACATACAGCTGAAACAAAATATTAGATTTTAAAATACTAGGATTAATCATGATCAAACTGCTTTCCTGGCTGCTGCTGCTCAATAGACTCAACCTGTTGCAGAGGATCACTCTCGATAGAACCAGAACCGTCGCAATCTATCGATCGAGCAAAAACAGCGAATAAGAACAAATAACACCGACAAGACTCAATCAATCAACAACAAAACATACCAAAACTCACACAACAACCTAAGCAATGGTCTAACACATTTTTAGAAACAGAGAGTAACTTAATTAAGGTGGTGATGAATTTTCTAGTAATTTTCTAAGCTAAAATACACATTAAAGCACTAGTTAATTACTTAACAAATTTTCATAAACAGAAACAGTATCTAAAACCTATCCTGATAATTAGTATACTAAAAATGAAAATTTATAAAATTGGATTCACTGGATTTGGATAATTATTGAGAAAGATATGGATTTTCTAATTTGGAAAATACATAATACACCATTTAATCAATAACCATATTTTAGCTAACAGAGACATGGGTGGAAACAATTTTAGTAAATAATACATTTAAAATGAAAATTAACAGCACTGGTTTCATGCGATTTGGAGAAAAATTGAATTAGCTATGAATTTTCTAAGTTAAATTGAATTAACAGTGCAAGAGAAATTCAATTCGGAAATCCTAAAGGCATTATTTACTTCTTCTACCGACGCTCAGCGAGCCACTGCCACTGACCGGTGGGGCCGAGCGCAGCGCACGCGAAAGATCTCAAACGCACTGAGGAGGTCGTGACCGTTAAGATTTGATCTGACGGTCCCGACGAGTTGACGCACCGCGCACGCGCTGAGAGTTCCTCGCGCCTAACAGAGGTCGTGCCCGTTAGATCAAGATCGGACAGTCCAGAGCTCCACGAGGAGGTCTTAGGGTCAACGTTGAACAGAAAGAGATCTTAACGGCTTAGATCTACCCGGGGTGGTCCTGAACGGTTAAGATTTACACAAGGGAGGTCCAGAGGTTTTCTTTACAAAAAGACCAGGGGTGGCTTTTTACAAAGAAGACCCCGAGGGTGGCCTTAGGGGTGGTTCTTGCAAAATGACCATGGGGAGGTCTTTTGCGCACGGAGAAGATCTAAATGGCTAGGATTTAACCAGGGTGGTCCTAGACGGCTAGGATTGACTCAAGGGAGGTCCTGGCATTTACAATTTTCGTAGCCAAGGATCCGACGACCTAGAGCTAACCTAGGAGGTCTTTAATGGCTGAGATTGATCCAAAGAGGTCCTGAGACTTAGCGTTTTAACTGACAAAGGCTCTACGGTCCATATCTAATCCTGAGGAGGTCATGGACGGCCATGATTAACCCGAGGAGGTCCGATGACCTGACAGAAACGCGACAATGGTACAGAGCTCAACGTTGAGCTCACCGGCACGTCGCCGACGACCAAAGCCACGGCAGCGCTAACCAACTAAGCCAATATGTTCGTAATACTATTGCGAACCTAATGGGAGCATTCCCGACGGCGAAGCAGGCTTAGAACGCCGACGAGCCGGAGAAGAGCGGAGGACAAACTTACGGCAAAAACTGAAAATGGCGAAAACAAGTGCCACGAGCTAAGCTAGCTAAGCCTAACGCTCTAAAGGACTAACGTGAACTTACCCAAGTGTAGGGGAGGTCCAGAGGAAGTCGGGGGATCGCTGGCGGCGGAGCAGGCCACCGGAGATGAAGACGATGACGACAACGGAGTGCTCTGAGCCAACAGAGGCAAAGAGACGGATTAGGATAGCCACGCGACGACCATAGGGTGGTCAAGGAGCAAGGAATGGCACAGAGGATACTCACCGGAGTTGAGGACGAAGATCCAAACTTTCGGCTGAAGAAGAGGAAAACCAAAATTCAACGGCCCCTGCGAGTAAAACTCAAAATTAGTTGAGGGGAAATCAAGATAGGGATCTGGAACACGATATGACTCGAAAAGGAAGGACGAGCTTCACTGGTTGTGGCAATGGCACGGCGGTGACGCTACGGCCGTGAACCAGAGCTCGAGCACCTCTTCGATTTGAGCTCAGAGGGAGCACAGGTGACAGGGGTTGGCTTAATGGTGTCTAAAGAAGGAAGAGGGAGCTTCTGGTGAGCTTAAGTAGGGAAGAGGGCGGAGAAAACGAGAGAAGGAGCTCTCGGCGCCGATGTGCTCGGGAGTAGAGGCGGCGAGCTGGTGAGTTAGGTGACGGCGATTAATGCCGCTTCCGTGTATAAGCTGGCAGCGCACGATGCGGCCGAGGTGAGGCGCGCGAGAAAACCGGAAGCGGTGAAAGGACTGCGAGGCGAGGTGGCGCCCATGCGCGATGCCGCCGGCACTCAGCTCTCATGCGAGAGGTAGGTGACGACCTGACAAGTGGGGCCCGACCGTCAGTGACAGCGACAAATTAGCGCGAGACGGAGTCGGGTGCGGTGCGAACAGTGGGTCTGACCCGACCGAGATTGTGTTGACCGTTGGATCGGAGATGGACGGTTGAGATCCCGTGATTCAATCGGACAGGTCGACTGATTCGACGCATGCGGGCCGCACGATCTGCATCGGACGGCCGACAATGATCGGGCTCGAGGCGGTGCAGTTAGTTGGCGCGATCGGACTTGAGTCGGGCTCGGGTTCGAGCCCGAGGAACAGTAACTCCAGAGTTTGATTTTTAAAGGCTGAAATGCTTGAGGAATTTTTAGAGGGAGCTCCAGAACTCCAAAAATTCCGAAATTTTTAAGGGAGCTTACAGGGACAGAGGAAAACCTTGTGTAATTTTTCCAGGAATTTTCGTGCACTGGATTTCTCCCAATAATATTCACAAGCTGCTGTCCAGGGGTTTGACCAGAATTTGGAATAGTTTGACTTGCTCTTTTGAAATAGCAAACAAAATCTAAAAATTGTGAAATTTTTCAGAGAGGTATCTAGAATGATCAAGATGATAGAAAAATTATTCCTAGAGGATGATCACAAGTTTAAGGCCAAGGATTTTGATGACAACAACTTCCATTTACAAGAATAAATTCTAAAAATGGAAATTGCTAGGGGGAAAATTTAGAAAACTTCCAAATGATTTCATGAGGCATCAAAAGTTTTTATTTCTCCTCAAAATCTTACATTTGAAATACAAACCCTAACTTAGGGCTGTTACATAATATCACCTGCCTTGCTACATACGAATCATTAATCCCTCAATCGCCCTCCAAAAAATCTTGTAACAATGCACAACAACAAATAGCCGGTGCAACAAGTTGCATAAATTAATCCCTGTCACCAGTTGAACCGCTAGTTGCTGGTTCACCTATGTATCGTCAGTTCAACTGGCGACAGGAAGGTATCGCCGATTAAACTGGCGACAGGCCTTGACCTCTACAAAACCCTCTTGCAACCGTCGAAATTCCACACAGGACTCAGTCTTACTCAAAAAAAAAAAGAAGGACACAACAGAGAGGACGAGGAGAAAAGCTAGCTTCGTCAAGTTGCCCACCCCTCGGGTAATTTTCTTAACAGAACGGATTACATGATTCTTGATGTGCTGTTACGTAGTGAAGTGCGTTTTACATACTTTTTGGTGGGATATTTAGTTGCACATATGTAGTTCATCGTGTAAATGTTCTTCACACTGCAGTACGTCAAATATGTCCGACGTCGTCAATTTCAAAATTTCCTACGATCGATGGACTATTATGGAGGGTCCCGAGGGAATTGATTTGAGTTATTTCAAGTCCGCGGACGTGCCCCTACCAAGACCTGAACAACGTACAATAGGCGCTGTGATGCGGTGGTTGTTCCACACGTTCCAAGTGGACCGTGATGTCTACGATCTAACATTGAGCTGTCTCGCCCCCCGGGCAGGACAACCCACGTATTGGGAGTTAGTGCAACTAAAGGGAACAAATTCATGGCGGTCGTATGTACGCATAGCGAGGGAGAGGGGATGGAAATGGGTCCTTCTGGTTCAGGCATATGCTAAACCCACTCCAGCATCCGCGTCAGAACAAGTAAGGTATGCTGACACCGGGGAAGAACTAGGTGACTCCAGCGGGGCGCACCAAATGGCAGAAGGGCAAGAGGTTGCTGATGTCGTCGATGAAGACTACGCCGAGTTACCTCATTCAGTGAGACAGGCTAGTGGGCTTGCTGACGAGGGGGAGGAGCTGGAAGACCTAGTGGAAATGATGGAGCTCGAAGACCAAGACTACATGCATTGTCCGAAGATGAAGGTTCTTATGACGACGATGATGCGGACCAGCAGACGGTTCCGTCCGAGTGGAACACATACCAGTTCGAGAACCTCGTCGTCAACGAAGGCTCCCATGTACCATGGGAGTACGACCAGAGCGAGGTCAGACTAGGAGCTACGTACAAATGCAAGGAGGCCATGCAAGATGCGGTCAAATTCTGGGCATTGTCGGTTCGACGCACATTCACCGTCGTCAAGTCTACCCCAAGATGCTACGACATGAAGTGCGGCATAGAGGGATGCCCTTGGCGCGTGCACACATTTCACCAAGTGGGACACCTCGGAAGTGCTCCATAGTGGTCCTCACACATGCGTCGTCATTGAAGTCGTATGATCCCACCGAACTCGTCATCGAGCTTCATTGCCAATCTCATGTACGGTGAGATCGTAGATAACCTAGATTTTGAGCCACGATCCATCATTCGGGCCATTGAGGCAATGTTCCAGTACACTATCAGCTATGCCAAGGCTTGGAGGGCAAAACAAAAGGTATTGGAATCAAGGTTCGGCACGTTCGAGGATTCCTACCACAACCTCCCTGGGCAACTCCGAGTCATACAAGACAGAATCCGGCACTCATGTCGACATTCAAGACGCCACGCATCCGGCGGCCTAATAAGAGGGTACTACAATGAGCATTCTTCGCGTTTGGTCCATGCATCAATGCATTCCAAGATCGTCGCCCAATCTTGTGTATCGATGGCACATTCCTGACTGGCAGGTACAAGGGCCAGATACTGACCGCAATAGCGACGGACGGAAACAATCAAGTTCTTCCTGTAGCATTCGCTTTCGTTGAAAGCGAGAACACGGATAGCTGGCTGTGGTTCTTGAAGAATGTGAGGATTTATGTTGTGCAGGACCGTCCCCACGTATGCCTCATACATGACCGGCACGCGGGCCTGCTGCGTGCAATAACACAGCTACAGCGAGGAGAGAACGTTCCACTTCCATGGCCGGATCTACAGAGCAGGTGGTGCATGATGCACTTGGGTGCAAACTTCTATAAGCAGTTCCGCAACAAGGACTTGATGAACATGTTCAAGCGCCTGTGCAACCAGAACCAGCAGCGTAAGTTCGACACACTCTGGAAGATTCTGGACGACCGAACCCAAACCCACAGAAGGGAGACATCGACTAGGGCCGCCCTAAGCGCCGACCAGGCCCCCCAAGCATTGCCACAGCTACCCACAGACGCTCCTAGTGTCAGTGGAGAGATGTATGGTTACGCCGTTGTTGGCCATTTCACTGGCCATCCATCCTGGGAGCAACTAATCTGGGCCGCGGACATTGGTAGGCTTAAGGGAAAGGTTAGCCGGCGACAGGTACGACGCATCAGGAACGATATGGACGAGGCAGAAGCCGGACGTCGCACGAAGAAGTGCTCCATTTGCAGGGAGTCTGGGCACACCTTCAAGACATGCCCCACGCGAAATGCTCAGGACCAAGGAGACATCGGCATTCCGGACGTCACCACGGGGACCTCATCCGGTGCCCCGACTAGAGGCAGTGCACATGGGAGACGTTGACGTCGCGACCACGACAAAAATATTATTATCAATGTTGTCAATTATTATTTTAGTTAAGTGTTATGACGTTCTTCTGCAAGTTCTGTAATATCAGAGTGTATGAATTCCCGATTGAATGACAATATCACTTATCTTCCTTTTTACGAATCGTTCATACCTCAAACGTTCTCGCTAAATTCTCCGAAAATTAACTGTAGTACAACAACATACGATGATGATAAAATGTTATTACAAGTCTAACAGATTTCGTAACGTTTAAAATTTATGAAAATCACAAACTGCCTAAGTGAAATAGGGAAAATAAGGGTTGGGGAATGGCAATATCACTTATCTTCCTTTTTACGAATCGTTCATACCTCAAACGTCCTCACTAAATTCTCCGAAAATTAACCGTAGTAGAACAACATACGACGATGATAAAATGTTATTACGAGTCTAACAGATTTCATACCGTTTAAAATTTATGAAAATCACAAACTGCCTAAGTGAAATAGGGAAAATAAGGGTTGGGGAATGAATCGCCAGTTGAACTGGCGATAGGTCTGTCGCGCTTGAACGACGATTCATTCTCGCCGCCATTCAATCGCGATAAATACCTCAATCGGCGAGAGGTCGGGGCAGGGTCCTGCCGCCGCTTGAATCGCGATTCATTCTCGCCGCCGATTCAATCGGCGACAGAGATACATTTTTGTAATTTTTTTAATCGACTATTTATTTTTGTAAATATCTTTAAAAATAATAATATTAAAAAAATCAGCAAAGAAATGTGGATTTTTAGACTAAGCCCATCAGCGCATCAGATGCAATTGCCTTGTTTCCTCAATCGATCCTAGTAGCTACTAATTTCTTTTTCTATTCACGAGCAAGACCAATTAACGAACGGTAACAGCAACCGTGTATCGAGAAACTAACAAACTAAGCTTCCCTTCACGGAACACTAGTGCGCGGCTCCATGGCTACGTGCCCTAGATCGATCACTAATGGTAAAAACTAGAGATACAGAGAGAGGGGGGCACTTGGCGACTTGTGATGACAGGTTACAGATAGATGTGAAATCGACATTCTCAGGTGTCGCACATGGTCGACAGTACTAGACACGCATGCTCCGCTAGCTGAGCTCTACCGGCCATTCGTCTCTTGGAATCCATCCAGGCTTCAATGTTTGATTGGCTCCTCCATTCCAGGCCCAGCTTTATATATAGATAGGTAGTCACGCCCTCGTTTTCCTGTCACTCTCGCTCGATCCCCACTGGCTCTGCTTTCTTTCTCTGTCATTCGGTGCTCACTACTCCACAGGCTAAGCCGCGCGCCATAGATCGGCCATGCACCTGCCGCTGGCTCTCCTCGTGCTAATGGTGGCGCTCGCCTCCTCCCCGCCGGCCGCCCACGCCCGCATTCCCGGCGTCTACACCGGCGGCGCCTGGCAGAGCGCCCACGCCACCTTCTACGGCGGCAGCGACGCCTCAGGCACAATGGGTACGCATGCATGCACCTAGCAGTCTAGCTATATACTAGCTAACAAGGATGCAGTACAGTACATGCCACATGGATTTCGCGCGCAATTATATTTGCTCGTTTCGCTTATTGCTCTGGTCTCGTGGGCGTGCAATGCGATATAATCCAGGCGGTGCTTGCGGGTACGGCAACCTGTACAGCCAGGGGTACGGCGTGAACAACGCGGCGCTGAGCACGGCGCTCTTCAACTCCGGCCTCAGCTGCGGCGCCTGCTTCGAGCTCCGCTGCGACCCTCAGAACGGCAAGTGGTGCAGCGCCGGCTCGGCGTCGGTGGTCGTCACGGCGACCAACTTCTGCCCGCCCAACTACGCGCTGCCCTCCGACGACGGCGGCTGGTGCAACCCACCGCGGCAGCACTTCGACCTCGCCATGCCCATGTTCCTCAAGCTCGCCGAGTACCGCGCCGGCATCGTGCCCATCACCTACAGGAGGTATGGCACCCGTCTCCTTGCTTGTCTTGTACTCACTCCTACTGTTCTCCTCAGATGACAGACATGGCCTCACTCACTAGTCACTAGCTAGCTGTTCCACTTCCATCAGACGAGTGACCGAGCTCATCGCATGGGCAATGTAGTAATCTTAGCACAGGTGGGCACGGTCTTCCACGTACCTAGCTGTTCTACTGGCCAGACAGACACGAGAGTACAGCAGCTTAGCTGGCCTGCCCTTTATTCGCGGGCCAAGTTAATTGACACTTGTACCCTTGCTCGGCAATACAACTTTCTACTCTTTACAGTTTACTAGTGTTTACCCCGTCCCCGTGCATGATGAGCGAATTAAAGTAGCCACCTCGAATCTTGATGCAGGGTGGCTTGCCGCAAGTCCGGCGGGATCCGGTTCACGATCAACGGGTCCCGGTACTTCAACCTGGTGCTGATCACGAACGTGGCCGGCGCCGGCGACGTGGTGCGGGCGAGCGTGAAGGGGACGCGC
Source organism: Ampelocalamus luodianensis (assembly GCA_036346255.1). Classification (NCBI taxonomy): domain Eukaryota; kingdom Viridiplantae; phylum Streptophyta; class Magnoliopsida; order Poales; family Poaceae; genus Ampelocalamus; species Ampelocalamus luodianensis. The sequence continues at coordinate 645,916 of CM070625.1, forward strand.
ACGGGGTGGACGGCCATGTCCCGCAACTGGGGCCAGAACTGGCAGTCCAACGCCATGCTGGTCGGCCAGGCCCTCTCCTTCCGCGTGGCCGCCGGCGACCGCCGCTCCTCCACCTCCTGGAACATCGCCCCCGCCGGCTGGCAGTTCGGCCAGGCCTTCGCCGGAAAGAACTTCCGCGTCTGATCTCGGATACAACGAGGGCGCGCGCGGAGATCGAGAAGAGCAAGCTACATGCATCGTCTTTTTTTTTCTTCTTCCAAAATTTCTTTGCTTTACATGCACTTTAGCCCGTCCATGGGAAAGATTTTTATTATGTCCGTGGAGTGTCGTGTTGTTCGTCTGTGCGCGCGTGCTAGGGTTTTTGGGGCACCGAGAAATTGTGAGTGTTGCTCTGGAGGAAGAGCAAGATGCATGTGTGTGTGTGTGTATGCCTTTGATTTCAATATGGCATAGGAAGTAGTGGAAGATTTCTAGGATGTCTGTCTGTCGATCTGCAACTGGTTGCACACTTGCACTGCCGCCTGACCGACCAGGTCATTTCTTCTTTGTTTTATGTGTAAGAAATTTAACAGGAGATCGAAATTGCATGTGTAGTGAATGCACAATGCAGCCTACCTTGTAAGTTTAATTTCGCTTAATTTGGCCAATGCACGCATGTGCGAAATTTTAGTGCGCACGTATGGATGGTTGTGCGCTACTGCATGTTCATGTGTTGTTCTAGTGCTACTCCTGTATTGCACTGCACTGCACTTTCCATGTGATGGTGGAGAGCACAGCATACTGCTGTTGCTTCAGCCTTCCTCCATGATATCATGAACAGTAAGTGTACTACTCTACTCCTATTAATATGAGATGATACTACTCCATGTATCTACCGTGTACTGCCACTCTCAGTGAGGTCATCTCACTGCCCGGATGAGATGAGACGGTTCGAAAAAAATCCTATAGGATCTGGTCCATAACTTTATTAGTGTAGATCAATTTTATTATATGATATATGTCTTTTTACGAATCTCAAAGCGTGGCATGCTAGCCTTCAGTATTCAATTCGTGAAAATTCACATCAGTAATTTATAGAGCTGTGCGTTTTGAGATTCGTGAAAAGACATGTGTCATACAGTAGAGTTGGTCTACACTGATGGAGTTGTGGACCAGGTCCTATAGGATTTTTCCGAGATGGCATAGGAAAAAATCATATAGGACCTGATCCACAACTCCATCAACGTAGACCAACTCCACCGCGTCACATGTGTCTTTTCACGAATATCAAAGCGTGACATGCTAATCTTCAGTATTCAATTCGTGAAAATTCACATCAGTGATTTATGGGGCTTCACGCTTTGAGATTCGTGAAAAACACGTGTAACAGATGGAGTTGCTATACGGACTTGCCGATACAAGAAAATGAAGTAACAGCCGGTGGGCCCATGCACAGCACACACGCCATGCAACAATGATCGCATCGAAGCGCCGCGTTGTTGGGCCGTGGGTCGGGCTATTCCCGCGATACGCCCGCCTTACGGAAGCCCATTTGACGGGGCCCACCAATGAAGCCCATTACAAACGTTATATTCTTTCTCTCCCTCTCCCCTCCTCGCATCCTGATCCTGCCCTGCCTCCACGTCTCCGGCACCGGCGGTGGCGGCTCACCGCGGCTCTCTCTCCATGGTGATGTGTTTAGTGTCTGGGAAGTAAAGCATAGGCGTGCCCTGCAGTTACATACGGATCCTGCCGTGCCGAGCAGGAATCGAATCTCCCAAGATTAGATTTGTTTGCGACAGGTATATCCTCGTGGTTTGAATGATTCGGAACAGGCGCTTGGTGTGATGTCGATGCCACCTAGTGTTAGCGCGCGGGCACTATTATTCTAATCTGCGCGGAATCCTGTCTTCTTTTAAGCGGTCTCGCTGATTCATCTGCTTAGTATGAGCATTACATGCATTACTTTTGATTCTCTGAGAGATGTGTTCCCTTTTCCTCACAAAATTCGCCCCTTCTTTCGATTCCTGAGGTGGTGTGCTTCTGAATGCGCAGCCTTGTGTGGAACTTGGTCCTTGTTGATCAGCGACATCTCATACACATCTTGAATCGACAAGCTGGCTTCCTGGCTGCCGAAATAGAATTACTAAACTAAACTTGAGAGCTTATCCTGATTTCATTGCATGGTCCTCTTATAATCTGTACAGGCCGTTTTGAATTGCTTGGCCCCGTGAGGCGTATGTATGGATGGGGTGAGTGAACTGTGTGGGCGCAGAGTTTTGATCAGTGCCAATGTATATGTGTGCAGGCACCGAGAGCAATGAGAGGACATGGTGGCAGGGGAAGAAGCCCTCCTAGGAGAGGATATGGTGGGCACGGAGGAAGGAAGGAGCAAGGTGTTGTAAGCCTCTTGGTCCGTAACATTCCGCTAAGCTGCAGGTATACAAGTTCTGACCTCACCACCCATTATTTATACTTGACCATGTTTCATCTCAGTGGTTGTTCAAATTGTTTTCACAACTTTTGCAGACCTGAGGATCTCCGAGTAACTTTCCAAAGGTTTGGTCCTGTTCGGGATGTTTACCTGCCAAGAGACTATTACAGTGGGTAAGTGTTTTACCGAACCAGATAATTTTTTTGGTTTAATTGACATCTGATTTTCTCTACTTCATTTCAATACTATTATTGGATATATAGACATGTTGAACCACTGAGATTCAACGGCACTCGGCAGCTTTAAGTCTTTTCTTACTGGTGTGCTTGAAGAGCTTAGAACAATAAACTGTTTTGGATACTTATCTTCTGCTCATGTGGAAATATGATCGTTATTGTCTGCATTACCCCCAAACATTCCACACAGGTTGTATGCTTTGCTGGAGATTTACTCACAGCTCACACATACTGCTTGGAGGAACCAGTCCAGGGACAGGGAACTGTCCTAGTTTTTATGTTTAACAAATTTGCATATTAAAAAACCCACAATATCCGTTCCCCCTTTTTTTGTATGTACTTGTTGCAAAACTCTAAATTATCATAGAATAACTTTAAGGAAGATGTGTGGAGGTAAGCCTAGTAATTCCTTGCGGTCTCGAGCTTCATTAATTTCATGTCCTATAGAGGATATGTTACTTTATCTTCTCCTGTTTATGCGTTTTCTTCTGGTATGAATCACTCTTTTGAAATAATTCCCAGGATTGTATTGGGTTGAAGTAAATACAAGCCCTGGACATTTTGAAGAGCACTTTAACGGTCCTAACAATTCATTTGTTTGCTGAGATAGTCTCTTGTGCAAATGAAGTTCTTCTATGATGACAATATTCGATTTGTTGACAAAATTAATTTCCTGAAGATCACTGGGTCTTCCATGAGAAGATATAATGAAGAGAAGTTGAGTTCAAGTACTTTCATGACTTTTCAAACATTTGAGGAACTTGAAGTGAATCATTTTATGAAGATTTGGATACTAAAAGAGCCTGGGCTCCTAACTGCTTTTTGGAAAGCTTGCTACCATTTCGATGAAAATGTTAGTAAGTTACTGGCTGTGCTTCATGAAGAATCGTAGAGGGTTCGCTGAAATACGAAACTGTGGTGGTAACTTGTCGGGCACATACAATTTATGATCAATATGTGCCCTCTCCTTTGTTTACCATATGATATGAATTTTACTTATCCAGCATTTTTTAAATTATTAGGGAGCCAAGAGGGTTTGCTTTTGTGGAGTTTGTTGACTCTTCTGACGCTTCTGAGGCACAGTATCACATGAACCGTCAGATGTTTTCTGGACGCGAGATTACTGTTGTTCTTGCTGCGGAGTCACGAAAAAGGCCCGAGGATATGCGTAGACGAACTAGTCAGGTATGCCATACCCATTACTATCTTGAAAGGTTTTTCTGTGTTTCATTTGAGATGACTTGTGTCGCTGCTCTGCAGAGGTTATTCTGATCATGAGGGCCGCCGTACTTCTCGCTATGGTAATCTGATCTATTTCCAACTGCTATACTTATTCCTTCTCCTATTCTTCGAGCTGCTTAACTGAATGCTAGTTTAGATCATCTTTCTCTACTGATAGAACTGTACCCTGTTCATTTATAACTGTCTCTGTTTGATGAATTCCGAAGTAAATATCAGCAAAAAAAAAAGAGTAGAGCCTTCATCCACTTAATTTTATGCTTAATGTATACTGCAATTCCTTTTCATTGGTTCTATCATGATCGCACTAATTTTCCTGTCAGGGCTGCACCTGCTGGTAGCAAAATGTGGTGTTCAAAATTGATATAATATTTGAAGTTCTTTACATACCATGCGTTGCAATATTGACAAGTCGGTATCTTTCCTGCAGGATGATCTCGTTCTCGTTCACGCTCGCGTTCCCACTCTCCTCACCATTGTGGCCGTGCTAGATCGCGGTATGTCAGTGAGTTTTGTTGAATAAGTGTTTGATGTACTGTGCAATAATCTTTGTTTAAATGATATTACGTGCACGATAGGTCCTACTCTCCTGCCCCAAGAAGGTTAGATGACTACTCTGCTTCCCCAAAGAGAAAGGAAGAGTGCGGGGCAAAATCACCAAGACAGTCAAAAGAACATGATGTGGGTAAGAAAGAAGCGGAGATCTTATACACCTGATGATAGAAATGACCACCGTGATGCTGATAATGGTTACAAGGAGTAAGTTCTGTTCCTTCACTGCTGCTACATGTGATTGGCATAATCTAGCTATGCATGCTATTCCAGAACTAAGGTTATTCTACTTATTGGGGTCTAAAACTTCATCTTTTAACCCTTACTTCAGTTTATCGGTCGCAGCTCACAATAGATTTAGTATTGTTTATCTTATTTAAAGTTCTTTTGCCTCATATCCTGTGTACAACATCAGTCTTGTGTGCACAATAGCTGATCGTCTGTATAGGATAACAGATAGTGTGTGATGCAACCCTGACCAAACGCAAGCTTAATATTTCCTTGACCAATAGCGTGATATAGACTACTGGGCCTCTATTAATTAAATTTTCTGTGCAATCTAATTTTGGCCTTTTTACATACCTATAACCTATACCACTGTACTATCTGTCAAAATCTAGGAAAATGGTTTCTACTGTGCCTTTTTCGAGCATTATGACATTGAAAGTCCCTTGATTGCTGATAGGATTACATAATATCCGACTAGATGCAGGTTCATTCCGGGTGACTTAGTGAGTATGCACTATACTGGCAATGGTGTCATGCACCAGAACCTCTTGTTACAGTTAAGTAATTATCTCTAGGACCTATGTGTACAGTTCATTGGCATCAGCGTATGTAATCTTTTGGCTAGAAAAACACCCTTATTTAACTAGAGTTCAGATATGATTGTGGTTGCATTTATGATTCACTTTCTGGGTAGCGTTGTACTGCACGCATCATGCTGTTTGCTTGAGTAAACTATGTTCTGTTTAGGATTGGTATTCAGTAAATGGTTACAGGATGTTGGTCATATGACTAAATGATAAATTGCATTCCTTTTGGAAGTTTGTACCTCTGTAACAACACTGTATGTTGACAGTAAGTCGGCAACACCTGACGGCGAGGGATCCCGCCCCCGCCGGAGGTCACCCAGGCTATCTTCTGTAACACCTCCTGGATCGCGGTCAAGATCAGCGGATGAGACTCCTGTCCGTGGCAACTGATGGGGCCGCGTCTGCGCGGCCCTTTGTGTGCCTTGCGGTTTGATGGATTGAGCTAGCTATAGTAAAAACCAAACCCTTGGTCGAGAAGCAACCTAGACTAAATGTGGTATTGTTGTTGTAAGTTGGAACCTCAAGTCGTGTGGTGGGGGTAGCAAGCCTGTATTATTGCACGCACCTTATAGTGCATTTTGTTCATGTCGACTTGGTTTTGGTATCAGATTGGCTTTGGTATGGTCGGACCAGCTATGCTTGTTTATGTGCATCTGCGCTGACAGTATCGGAAAAGCATGGGATTTGATGGTCTCTTCTTAGCTGATGAGAAGCAAGCCACTGGAAAGTAGTAACATATACTGGTGTATGTATATGGATAGGAGGATGGAGCAAAGCATGAATTGGTGCTACGTCAGCTGAAGGGCCATGACGAGACGGAGAAGAGAGGAGACGAAGAGGGTGGACGAGAGATCGAGAATCGTTCGAGGAACTGAACTGTAGATTTGGAACTGGTTAGCCAGGAGACGAGACGTGCATCAGTGCACGACCCAGGGAAGCAGACATTGCAGACAGAAAGGGGAGAGTGGCAAGGCAGGAAGATGCTGTTTACATGGAGATGAGACACGTCCACCCCGGCTGATCGGCGGCCCAGACGCTCGCTCAGGCTGCTGAGGCTCGGCTACAGCCTGCAGACTCAGTTGCAGAACCGGAGCTTGCTGTGCAGTACTAGACATTAGTGCAGCAGAGCAGGGAGATACCACCGCGTACGTACACTACCTCCTCGATCCACTTGCATTGCCATTTTCTCTGCATACATATAACTACTGATCCCTGTATACGGGTATGCATCTGATTTGATCTCAGACACGCAAGAGAGTTTTTTGTTTGAATTAATTTCCAGCAGGGGCCATGAAATTGTTGGTGTACATATATACTTAATTAAAGGAGAGTAATGTAACCGCACTCTAGAACCCCTTCTCTTCTCCGAGAACCTTACCCTTCTGCTTGGGTTGTAATCATTCCAATCTTGCCAATAAAGCGTTGACTGTTGAAAAAGAAAGAAAGGGGGGAAAAAAGGGTATATCAAAGGAGTATTGCTCTCTGCAATACTGCAATTGCTTGCATCTCCATCAAGTTTGAACTTTGAAGCTACGGATGATGGCCGGCCAGAGCAGAGCCGGGGATTAGCAGCTGAGCCGGCTGGCTGCTTGATACGCATCAGCGGCAGTATGTGCTAGGCCAGTGCTGAATTTATCTGGACTGGGCCCAGTCGATCCTGTAGCTAGATATCATACAGTTTTTGCCTCATTTATCATTTTTTTTAATAGCAAAACTAGCACCCACGAACAAAATAACAAAAAATAACATCCCTTTTGCGAAAGTCGACGTGCCGCACGAGATCATCATGAAAAGCCACCTGCGCGAAATAGACCAGCGGCAGGTGGCCTGCCGTGTGGCAGACAACACAATATGGTGCACAGCAGACCACCTACCGTTGTTCTAGTTCGCGGCAAGTCTCCTGCCGCTGTCGTAGTTCACCGTATGTGGTTTTTCGTGGTAATCTTGCGCGGCACGTCGGCTTCTATAGTAGATATGCACGTCGGCTTCCATAGTAGATATGCCACTTTTATTATTTCATTGGCGGAGTTAGTTTTGGTATTTGTTCTAAAAAAATATCATTTCAGCCAATGAATCCATATCATAGTACTATACTACTAGCATTAGCATTAGCATGCATGCAGCGGGAAGCTAGCGAGAGAGAGTGAGTGATAGAGCTTAAAAAATGCAGGTCGGGTCCCAATCCCTGCACTGCACTGCACTGTGCCGGCAAACACGGACGGAGCTGCTTCTCTTGTAGCTACCCATGCCCATCAGCCCACGCATGCCATGCCTGCCTTCTACTGCAAACTGGTCAGCCTTATCCTTGCCTGTCTTTCTTTTTGCATCTAATTAATTGTTTCCCTCTGATTTTACAGCAAGGTCAATTACGTGTCTGTCAGCTGCAATATATACACTTCACTCGGAACATGCATGTACATAACGAGATATACACTGTATGAACTAACAGACATATACATGCAGTGTAGCTAGGTACACACATCGTACCAAGTATGGCCGGCTACAGAGATGAAGCTAGCTGATCTCTGAGGTGAGGAGAGCCTGCTGCACCTGCATGCGTATGCCCGTTGAGTGCTTAATTGCACATTAGAAATTCTCAATTAAGGAAACACATAGAACTCGAAATTAACTTTCCGGTCCGACACTACCTGTGTTACATTCCATTATTGGTAGCAAAAAAAAGAAGGAAAAAACAAAAGGAGCACTGCATGCATTGCATGGTCCAAAGCCAAAGCCATAAAGAAAGCACAGATCGAATGGACGAAGCAAGAAGGGCTGGAGAGGCATACATGCAGTGCAGCAACGCAAGACTAGATGAAAAGATCCATCCAGTAAAGATACACGCGGCGCATGCCAGGTGATCCATCACATCACAGCGGCCAGATCCGCATATAAACCCCCACAATGGACAACTGGAGTGATTGATAACTAATTAAAACAGGATAGACTACTGTGTTTTTTACAGGCTTATCAGCTGTACACTACTGTAGTTAGTAGTGTATGTACAGGTGTGCAGTATGCACAGATCCTTGTGCAGTGGTAAGCCATATAGTTGGTAATTTGGTGCTACTGAATTTGACACACACTGCCAAGGGATTACTACTAGTTGATCTGCAAGTTCCAAGCTCTACCATCTATTACATTATTACTATCAATGTACTTACGTAAGTAGTACAAGCAATTATTAACCTTGACGTGCATGGATTACTACTAGACCAAGTAGAGAGGTCCAGGACTCAAACAATGCAGGAGGCAGCAGATTGCAAGCAGTAGCAGTACCGTGCATCGTGCGCTAGCAGCTAGCTAGGGACCAGCTAGCAGTTGTATGAGATGGAAGACCTTCACGGACGAATAATGCAAGAAGCGCCTAAACCGGCAGGCTTTTGATAGTGTATGGATTAATGGCAATGCATAGTACGTAGTAGGGTATTGATCCTTGTCCCTTTGCTTGATCAACATGAAGTGTGTTTTTTTGGGCTCATTTAGCCCTATTTTGAAGCAAAATAGTAAAACTAGTCTCCTAAAAACCGAAATATAAAAAATGACACTTTGCCGTGCGAAAACGCAAGGGCATGGGGTCTGCCGCGCAACCAGACCACAGTAGACGGCCTACCGTACACCTAGTTCGCGGCATGTCACCTGCGCACGGCACCTACCACAAACCGGGTTGGCGACAGGTGGCTTGCCGCGGTCTGGGTGCGCGGTAGGCCTCACTGCCGTCGGCTGGGAGGTCGCCACATGTCCTACCTCGCTCTAGGTGTGTGGCATACCCTCTGTTGTGTCGTTTTCGAGCATTTTTTTTTGTCATTTCATTCACGAGAGGGGAGCTATTTTTGCTTAAAAAATGTACTAAATGAACCAAAAACTCTATCAACATACAGTCATTGCACGATCCAAAGTCCAAAACGCCTGCAGGCAGTATATACAGTACCCGTTAACAATGTACACCAGTAAAAGAACATCACATGAATCATGATACATACGAAATCATATCATCTAATATTACATAGTAATGTCACGGGTGAACAGTGTCATAACATTACGTACGGATCGTCGGATCGAAAACTGAGAGGCTGAGGTGTGCACAGTTCCCAAAACATTGCAGCAAATACTATAGTATAGACACTGTTTATGAGTACTGTAGCATCACTGTAACTCTTAATCTGGCTGTTTTTTCTGAATCCGACGGCTCGGATCTACTGAATATTATGATACTATTCACCCATAGCATTCCAATTGAAATATCAACAATGCCAATCCGATACATATATGTGCTTGTACACAGTGTATATGCAGTGTGCAGGGTTACGCGTACGTAGAGGTATGTGTACATGCACGTTGAGGCCAATTAATACTGCAGCAGGCAGGCTCCGTCTTTTTGCCCCATCCCCTCAGTCTCTCTCTCTCCAACAGTGAGTCTATAGCGGTAGTCGATCACAGTGCACACACTCACTCTGCCACTGTGAAGTCAGCTCATCTCCTCCATATCTATATGTATGTGCAGCTACTCGATCTTGCTGTAGATCTCAGCTTGCTCCATCTCTTTCTTTCCTGTATATATGGGGTACACTACGATGCAAGCTAGTTAGCATGGAGTCTCTCCCCTTTTGAGAAGAGATCGATCTGTCGATCAAGCTAGTTAGCATGGAGTCTCTCTCCTTTTGAGAAGAGATCGATCGATCGATCGTGTCTCTCCCTCCTTTTCCTCATCTCCTCCTCCATCTTTTCCCCTAGCTAGCTTGTTGGCGTGCCCTGGCTATTTTCTCGCCGCCTCCTCTGTCCTCCGCTCCTCACCACCGCCGCCCTAGCTTCTCGACCGTCTATCAGTCCAGATCAGATATACAACGCAACGCATACACAGACAGAGGCTCACGGAGCGAGCAGCTGGGACAAGGAATCTTTCTCTTCAGCTCCCTCCTCTCTTTCCCCCCTGCCTCGATCTGTTGCCTAGCTCACCCTCTTCTTCTCCTTGCAATTGACTTTCGGTTTCAGTCTTGGGAGAGCTTCTTCAAGCCTCCTAAACTGGAGGGAGGCCAAGATTGAACAGAGTCAGTCAAGACACAAGATGGCCTAGTTGGTGGCCTCTGTAAGTGAACTCTGTTTTTAATCAGTTGCTATTAACACTTTCACAGTATGTATTCGGATTGATTAAGTAGGCTAGTTCTTCAAAGTTAGTGAACGCTTTTGTGGTGTCGCTCTTAGCTTTTCTTCTATGACATTAATTCTACGCAAGTAAGATGCGTTCGTCAATTTCTTCATTGGAACATCAACTGAACCAGCTCCTGCACTGCACATATAACTACGGCCGTAATTAGTAAATGTTGTTTCCATGCTAGATTTGTAGACTGCTGTTCATTTTCTTTTGCTCTTGGTCATGTAACGCAACCGGTAAGTTAGCTAGCCAATGCTGTCAATTACTAAATGTTGTTTCCTGATGGATAATTGTTGTCTGTGGGCACTGTGTGTTTTCTTCTTGTTGGTAAATGCTTTAGTATGATACATCGAGGTTCCTGCTTTTCTTGGCTACAAGTAAGCTAGCCAGCCGACTTGCTTCTTGTCATTTGAGACAAGTTCCCGGAAGATATCTGTCATTACTCATATTTGGGGTACAATAGTCCTGGCCACCACCATCATACTCATTCAGTCGTTTGGCTTTGCTATCACCTTTAGCACATCGATTGTTTTGGTAGTTCTCTCTTGAATGGTATCATCATATGTTGCAGACTTACTACTATACGAGTATTTGTCTTGCAAAGGACTATAGATGCTTGTTTAACACATCCTAAGCATACAACCCCCTCCATAAATTTGTATCAATTGGAGTTTCCCCGATGCCTTCGGTTTGTCAATATATACATGAGGACCATGCATATATACGTCATGTGGGGATGCCATGAGATGGTCCAGCGGGTGGCATCATGAACATTCATTCATTTGGATCTGCTAGTCCCATCCAATCCCTCCTTGCATACACACATTCGTTCGTTTTTTTGTTTTTCTCATGTACTAGGTCCATTTGTATATATATGTGCGGCATCGTTCGTAGTAAGTACTAAAGATACTACAGAGACAAGATTTCCGACAAAATCGCGTACCTGCTGATGTCGAAATCTTTTCAGTTTTCAATAGAGTAATACTTCTCCAGTAAAGCATCAACACTCGCTCGAGCTAGCTAGCTAGAGTCCAATTGTTGTGACTGCAGAGAGTAATACATGGAGTACGTACTCTGCCGGCAACCAACAATAATGGATATCTGGACCGGTTGCATTTGCTCCAGTACGTAGGAGTAAATACGCCTTTCTCTCAGAGCCATGCACTAACTGAACTTACTACTACTGTATTGCTAGCCCTGCATTTCTGCTGCAGATCTAGCTAATGAATTGAAGTTACTCCATGCAGATCAATAAACAGAAAACATCTCACCGATTCACTAGTACTAATATGTGCGTACACGAACCAGTAACACATAGTAGTAGTAGCAGCGGCACAAAAATAATGAATTTGCTTGAGCCGTTTGGTCAGTGAGCTGAAGGTTTGAATAAAAGCTTTCATCAGAGTTTCAGTTGAATAAAGAAAAGATCTTTTTTTCATGGTAAATACTTGCAGCATCGATTAGTTGCAATCAGTTAGTACCTGACTACTTTGCATTTGCTGCTTGCCTTGTTCTACGCGTTGGTCGGTTCCCCTTGTTTGTGTCCTTGTGTGTATCACATATTCACATGTGCACACGGCACACCTGTACCAAGATAGTAATAAGGACTGCTACTTGTCTGCACTTGCCACCCTCGGCGGCCGGAGCTCGCGGCTCAACTCACGTACTACGTGTTCTCTTGTCGCAGCGTGCGTGCGTGCGTATATTATGAGGGGAGCATGAGCAGCAGCTAGCTACCACATCAGGCAAGGTGCTGCAGATGTCAACGACGACGACGACGGAGGTTGCCGGCGGCGATGAGGGAGCGGCAGCGGTGGCGGCCTGAGGAGGACGCGGTGCTGCGGGAGTACGTGCGGCAGCACGGCCCGCGGGAGTGGCACCTGGTGTCGCAGCGGATGCGGGTAGTGCTCGACCGCGACGCCAAGTCTTGCCTGGAGCGGTGGAAGAACTACCTCCGCCCCGGGATCAAGAAGGGCTCCCTGAGCGAGGAGGAGCAGCGCCTCGTGATCCTCCTGCAGGCCAAGCACGGCAACAAGTGGAAGCGCATCGCCGCCGAGGTCCCCGGCCGCACCGCGAAGCGCCTCGGTAAGTGGTGGGAGGTCTTCAAGGAGAAGCAGCTCCGCCGCGAAGCCCGCAGCCCCGACGAGGCGCAAAGCACCACCAGCTACGACTGGCTGCTCGAGACCTTCGCCGAGAAGCTCGTTGGGGAGCAGCTGCCGGCGCCTCCCATGCTCATGGCCCCTGCGCCGGTGCTTCCCCCATGGCTCGCCGCCAACTCCAACAATAATACCATGGCAGCAACAACAGCGACGACGACCCCGCTTCTGCACCGCCAGCCCTCGCCGTCCGTCACGCTCAGCCTCGCGTCATCCGCGCCCTCTTCCCCGCAGCCGGACTACAACGATACACTAGTGCAGTTGGTGGACGTGGGGCGGACGGCGTCGGAGCTTGTGGAGTGGTGCCGGGAGGCGGCTGAGGGGCACCGCGCGTGGGTGGTGCAGAGGAAGGAGGCGGCGTGGCGGCTGCGGCGGGTGGAGGCGCAGCTGGAGGCGGAGAGGGAGCGGAGGCGGCGGCAGGTAGCGGAGGAGTTCGAGGCTCGGGCGCGGGCGCTGCGGGAGCAGCGGGAGGCGACCATGGAGCGTGTCGAGGCGGAGCACCGGGAGCAGGTGGCCGTTCTGCGGCGCGACGCGGAGGCCAAGGAGGAGAAGATGGCCGAGCACTGGGCGGCCAAGCACGCCCGGCTCACGGGCCTCGCGGAGCAGCTCAGCTGCCGCCGGTGGCCGCCGTCAGCAGCCGAGATGAGCGGGCGGTGAAACGCAGGCGCGCTTAATTGTGAAGCTGTGATACGGGTTTCAGGCTTTCCGGTGGTATGAGTTTCTGTTTGTGTCTTCGTTAGCCTCTTCCTTGCTTAGTTTCTTGGGTTTCACAGCAATGAGCAATCGGCATGCCATGCATGTTCATCAAGCTCAGCTTTTATATTCTCTAGTTGATACTAGTACTGTAAGTGTAAGCTAGTGCACCGTCCGTCTGGAAAAATGTCAAGCACACTGTGATGTGAAGATGCTGTTGCATCCATATTCTCGTCTTGCATGGCGTTGGATTCGATTCACTCACCTGATCGAGAGAGAATTCCTTGTGCAAACCAACCAATCTTATCGGGATGTGATGTATGGAGATGTGTGAATTGCAGACGTGGGATCGATTGGACACTGGGCTGGCCTGCTCAGTCCTTGTGGTTTGGAGTGAAGAGCTTGGGACATTTTTGGCCTCATAGACAAGTATAATTTCAAATATAGTCTTTTTATCATCAAAATTTTATTTTTGGTCTCCTGAGTCGGCCTGCTGCGCCCCGGACAGCAGTAAGCTGCCTATTGCGCTGCCGCACCGCAGTAGCCGCCTGCTGCGCTTTCCAGCCGCAGCAAGTCCATGGTACTGTAGCACAGTAGCATGTAGCAGGTTTTTCTCAAAAATCCATTTAAGAATATTTTTTGAAGGGATTTTTAAATATAGAAAACGACGCCAAAAAATTATGATTTTTTTGCAGAGCCTCCTGGCATAGAGTACTTGCTTGTAAATTTTTTAAAAAGAAAATTCCTACCATCATTATACTTAAATGAATTTTCTAGTAAAAATCACAATGGATAAAATTTTGAAAAAATTACACAAGCAAGTATACTGTACCAGGAGGCTCCCAAAAAAACTCATAATTTTTTTATGTCATTTTATATATGTAAAAATTCCTCCAAAAAATATTCTTAAATTGATTTTTAAGAAAAACCTGCTACATGCTCTGATGCTCTGATACTCACAAACTCTGCATATGGAAGCTGGGAAGCGCAGCGAGCTTCTTCTTGTGTGGCAAGGCTAGATAGGTGGCTTGTGTCGTCGTCGTACGCAGCAGAGGTCTCAGGATGCTAGAAATAGAATTTTGGTGGTAGAAAGGCTATATTTAGAATTGTGGTTGTCTATGGGGTCAAAAGTGTCCAAAACTCTGGAGTGAACGTCAGGTTGCTACTCTATTTTTATTTACTTCGTTGTTTTGTATTATTTCTTTTTGAGCTGGTCATGAGGGAGGCTACTACTCCATGATGTGATAGGAGCCAGGGTTGAGTTCACAGTGATTCATGCGCACAGTATGGTTGCAACAGCCGAGGACATTGATCAGAGTGGGTGCCGTCCCTAACTCACCTTGCCACTGGAGGGCCGTGCTTGGTGTGATGTAGAGCTAACTATCCTTGTTAGCATGCAGGATTGTTATTAATATATGAAAATCTAATGTAGATACGAAGGCACCATAAGCCTACGCTGTATCGTCATGTCATTTGGGGAAAAAAGGATAGTTTAATATAACTTTCAGGATACATGGTTAGATTCACATAAGCTTCACTTGCAAGGAAACTGAAAATGTAAATGTAAAAATGTCGAAAATATGAATGGAGGTACTAAATTAATTTCAACAATGTACTGAAGATTACCTCTAAGACCATACTTCTGTAGAAAAGAGAATGTAGTTGCAACATCCCAGTCATACATGCCAGTGGAAAACAAGGATTAGTGTTTTTTTAATCCTGTAGACATTTTGCTAATCTATTCCCAAGTGGCAAACATGCTGGTGCTTTGTGGGCTATTGTGGTTTAGGCTGTATCAACTATGTTTTTGAGATGAAAAAAACTTAGTACTATCCCCAAATTCAGAACACAAGCAGTGGTCTATTCAACCTAATTTTCGCACGCCCGGTCCAGGTGATTCCATTTGTCGGTGTCTTGTCCGCGACATCCTCCGAAGCTAATCGTAAACAAATGCAGCATGCAGGTCAGGTATTTGTATCTGTCAGGTATTGGTAGATACACATCTATTCTAACGATGGCACCGAACATGGTGAGGCGGCGGTTCGAATGCGATGAGGTGTTCAAATTCTTGGCATCGGAGCAAGCGGCGATAAAGGAGATGAAAGCGCAATGGGCCGAGGCGGAGGAGGGGGAGAAAACGCTAGAGGAGAAGCAGGTGATGGGTTGATGGTGCGTACCTTGCGTTTGTGCTGTCGCGGCGTACTGTGAGTTCTTGGAGTTTTAGAAATGCGTTCTTGAGCGTTTCTTGGTTTCTTCGCAGGCTAAGGTGACGCTCTCGAGCAAGGTTATACACTACTGCAAGAGCAAGGTATGGCCTAAATCTTGTTTTCCTTGCTTACTTGTGATTCTTAGCTGATTTGAGCATTTTTGTGCCAATTTTTGTGTTCAGGATGTGGAATTGGGATCTTGGCGTTCCTGTGAAATCTTGGGGATGATTTAGTGTAATAGAGGCGGAATCTTCTGGCAAATGCTAGGGCCAATTTGGCTTTCTGTTACGCCTAGATTAGACATTACCTGATTATTATTCGGAGTCGGAGGTCTTCTTGCGATTTGGTATGGAAATTAAGAAACAAGCAACGATCTTGTTGTGATTTGTTGAAACTGTTGAATAATTATGTGTGCTCATGCTTGCATTGATTCGTTTTTCTATTTAGCATAATGACATATATTTTTAATGCACTGTAAACTGTGGGTAAATATTGAGGTCATGTCTTGATCAGTGGTTAGTGTGATATTTTGGCAAGAGATCGTGAAGCCAAATGCTACAAGCTTCCAGTGTAAATGAATGTTGTTATAGGGGAAAAAGTTAATCAAAATGTTTAATTTATCTAGATCATTGAACACGCGCATGTAATGTCATTGACTACTGTCGTAGCATGGTGCCGGGGTGCCCCACACCCTAGGGTCGTCAGAAATACCGGTGTGCCGTCAGAGATACTGTACACATATAGACCTAATCTGTATAACGTATCTAAGCAAATGTACCTAACTACCCCCTCTCTCTCCTCACATTAGCAAGAAGGGACATTTACCTTCTTGCCCTCACAATATGAGGAGAGAAAGGGGGTAGTTAGGTACATTTGCCTAGATACGCTATACAGACTAGGTCTACATGTGTACAGTATCCATGACAGCACACCGGTATTCCTAACGATGCTAGGGTGCGGGGCACCCCTGGCGCCATGCTACGACAACTACTTACTCTGAAGTTTGATCGAAAAGTTTCAGCCTTTGGTTGCATGGTACCTGAAACTGGCTCAAAAATCACATAAATAATTCATATAGTTAATTGGAAAGAGCAAAGTATTGGATACCCCTGAGAATTCTATACATTCCCTTTTCCCTTGTAGGTGCATTCACAACAAAAAATGATAGATGGACAATTAGAGTCAAAGTATTAAGACTATGGGATTCTATTAATCTGAACTCTAATCAATTTATGAGCACTGACATGATTCTATTGGATGATATGCATTTCTTTGTGTTATGCAGGTTTGCTTGGTGTTGGGGAATCTTAATTGTTCATTTGTATGCAGCATATAAAAAGAAAGAAAAAGCTTAGTTGGTTAGCAATCAGTCTAGGAAAAATTTAACATGATTCTTATGAAGACTAGGTGAATGATGCTTCCATACTTCTTTTAGGTGATTTTAGCATTGAAGTGGAAATAGTGTAGTTATTGTTTTCCATATGAAGCAGTTGGGCCCTCCGTCAGCATCTACCCTCTCAAGCTTATTTATGTACGTGTCGGGGTTTGATTCGGCAATCTGTTCAAGCAATCTCGGCACAAAGATTGTACGCCTCTTCGTATGTCCCGTACATGGACTCGATGACCTTCTGCTTGGCCTGTCAAATCTTGTTATAGCTGACTAGATAACCAACCGTATTGGCGACTTCCGACATAGCATCTTGGGGGAGACGGACACGTCCGCCTCAACTAGGTGCTTGATGAGGCTTGCCACATATGCGGAAGTCACGTTATGATACTGCCGCAGGGGTTCGCTAAGCTCGCAAGTGTGGTGGTTCACCACCTTGACCACAAAGACCGAGCCAAACATCTTCGCTCGT
Organism: Ampelocalamus luodianensis; assembly: GCA_036346255.1. Taxonomy (NCBI): domain Eukaryota; kingdom Viridiplantae; phylum Streptophyta; class Magnoliopsida; order Poales; family Poaceae; genus Ampelocalamus; species Ampelocalamus luodianensis. The sequence continues at coordinate 663,238 of CM070625.1, forward strand.
CGAGCGTTGATCTTGCTAGGGCAGCCTTCCACTACGCACTTTACTATGTACTTTCCTGGGTTGGACCAGTGCACTCGATACACGGCTGATGCACAAGGCGTACCGTGCTATAGCTTGCTACACGACCACCTTGTTAGAGAAGCGCTGCCCAACTAAGAGGGTGTCAACATCAAACCCCCAGTAGGAGCGTTCTTCTTATAGCAGTACGAGCGAACGCACAACGATATCATCAAGTCTCGATGCCACGTAAGGCACCTCCGATGACACAATCCCCGGTTGGACCATCGGCCTGGTGTGCGTCCTCCTCGCTACCATCCGAGCCTGGGTCAGCATCCTCGTCGGACTCCAACCCGAGAGGTTGGTCCGGTAGATACTCATGGCAGTCAATGCAGGTTGACTACCACAATTCCGCCCCCTCATTCCACACAAAATTATGCGCGAGTCTTCCCTTCGAGGCAGCATATTCCATGCTGCCGTCTTCAAGCTCGGGCTGCGCTTGCTTGCTTGTAGAGGCCCTAGCATCATCAAGGTTTCCCAGTGCCCTACGTACGAAACTCACGTATACCATCAACCTCTCGTGAATGGCCGCCTCGGGCTGGGAGGCAATCTACATGTATTACCTTCATGCTACACTTCCAGCCACCTTGACGAGCTCCAACACAACATTCGTGCAAGTGGTCTCCTCGATCACAAGTTTCTTCGTCGTTGCCTTCGTGAAGAACTTCCTTCGGATGCAGCTTCGAAGTTCGTGAATATTCATCGCGTCGAGGCCCTCCGCCCGAACCACCTTATACTGGCATCTCGATAGGTCCAACTCATCAGGTCCAGCCCATACGAGACCATCGTCATAAAAACACAAACAAATCTTGTATGTTCGAATTTACCTAAAGCCACAATAACCCCATCTGTGGTACATATGTGTAATTAAATACGACAAATTGCATGCAAGTGATGAACGACATATGTGTAATTAAATACGAATAATTAATTAATTACCAAAAAATTTCAAAAATTGTTGGGAATTCATTACTACCATGCTTACCACTATTAAAATACATGTTCATTGCAACTTAGTTACTTATGACTAACTAATTTGCACCGAATGAGTTCTGCGTAACTAATTACTACTGAACTAATTACGACTAATTAATAACCACTAAATAAATTACGAGTAGTTAATTTCACTAATTTAATATGTCGTACCGATAACTACCAAACTAACCAGGACTAATTAATTACCACTAAACTAATTTATTAACAGCAAACTAAGTAATTACGACTAATTAATTATGACTAAACTTACTAATTATGACTGATTAATTGCCTCCAAACTAACTAATTACGACTGATTAATAACCACTAAATAAATTACAAGTAGTTAATTTTCACTAATTTAATATGCCGGACTGATAACCACTAAACTAACTAGGACTAATTAATTATCACTAAACTAATTTATTACCAGCAAACTAAGTAATTACGACTAATTAATTATGACTAAACTTACTAATTATGATTGATTAATTACCTCTAAACTAACTAATTACAACTGATTAGTTACCACTAAATTAATTATGAGTAGTTAATTTCCACTAATTTAATATGCCAGACTGATAACCACTAAATTAACTAGGACTAATTAATTACCACTAAACTAATTAATTACAAGTAAATTAACTAACTATGACTAATTAATTACCACTAAATGAACTAATTACAACTAATTAATTAACACTAAACTAACTAATTATGACTAGTTGACTAAGACTGATTAACTACGACTATGGTAATAACGACAAAAGCATTCGACAAATTACCCGCCCTTCGGGGGAAAGCAATAAAAAAGGCCGAGCGACAAGAAGCAAGCAGATAATTAATCTCCAAAAAAACTAATAATGTTACGTTCTTTGAGTTCTCAGCGATGAGCGCCAGAACGAGAATCAAAACGCAATTGAGATGAGCGAAGAGCGACTGCAAGAGTTCGGAATTGAAAGCCGAGCGAAGGAGGAGTCGCGGTGTTGGTGCCGGGAATTCCAAAAGCGTTGGCGTCGGGAATTCTAGACAAGGCGACAGATGTGTGGAGGAGGGAGGACGGGCGGTGGGAAAGGTGGGGGCCATGCGGTTTTTTATTTTTCTACAGAACCGGACGGGTGCGTGGTGGGAGGAGAGGGGGGTGTGCGGGAGGGAGAGGGAAGGGTGTGTGGCGGCGACGGGCCCGCCACCGCACGGTGGCCGTGCGGCAGCGGGACGCGTGGCGGCCAAGGAGGGCCTGTCGCACGGTGGTTGTGCGGCAGGGGGCGGTAGGGGGCCAATCGCAAATTTTTTGAAGTGGGTTATTCTTGTAAATACGTTTGAAAAGGTGCCAATACGGCCAAAAAATCGATAGTTCGCGATAATGAAATGCTACAGTGTCGTGCTGTAAATGTAGTAGACTCATATTACGGTTGGGATCCCTTGCCCACCTGATGAGGACATAATCCCTCTGGATACGATCGCTACTCCACGTTATGGTACAAGGAAGGTCCTCACATCATTTTGTTTCCATGTCAAGCAAAAGTTTCAGGGGGACGCGTTCTGAAATCCAATTTGGCATTCGGAGACAACATCGATTTCAAACGTGCATAACTTTCATATACGAAGTCCGTTGGAGGTCCACGAGCACTTGATAGAAAGCTTATCTCATCCTCTTTCCAACGGATCTTCCCCACCTAAAAATTTCTTCTGAGCATGTCGCAATTGCCAAAATAGTTTGGTGCTATTTCTGAGTCCGAGACAGAAAGGTATTGCGCCACCTCCACTTGGGTCCATAGACCTTGTAACCTTGGGGCGTGTGTCCACCCCTTGACCGCCATCCTCATATATTCTCATGTGTGTGACACTTTAGGATTTGTATTTTATTTAGTTAAAAGTTAGCTACATTACAACTTTGTGTATTGGCTTATGTCGATTAGACCAACCGTAATATCACTTCAGAATCCCACATTGTTGAGTAATTAAATCACTAGCTGCCTAAGACTAATTAACTACGACTATGGTAATAACGACAAAAGCATCCGACAAATTACCCGCCCTTCGGGGGAAAGCAATAAAAAAGGCCGAGCGACGAGAAGCAAGCAGATAATTAATCTCCAAAAAAACTAATTATGTTACGTTCTTTGAGTTCTCAGCGATGAGCGCCAGAACGAGAATCAAAACACAATTGAGATGAGCAAAGAACGACTGCGAGAGTTCGGAATTGAAAGCCGAGCGAAGGAGGAGTCGCGGTGTTTGTGCCGGGAATTTCGAAAGCGTTGGCGTCGGGAATTCTGGACAAGGCGACAGATGTGTGGAGGAGGGAGGACGAGCGGTGGGAAAGGTGGGGGCCGTGCGGTTTTTTCTTTTTCTACAGAACCGGACGGGTGCGTGGCGGGAGGAGAGGAGGGCGTGTGGGAGGGAGAGGGAAGGGCGCGTGGCGGCGGCGGGCCTACCACCGCACGGTGGCCATGCGGCAGCGGGACGCGTGGCGGCCAGGGAGGGCCTGCCGCACGGTGGTCGTGCGGCAGGGGGCCAATTCTGCATTTTTTTTTGAAGTGGGTTATTTTTGTAAATATGTTTCGAAAAGGTGCCAATACGGCAAAAAAATCGACAGTTCGCGATAATGAAATGCTACAGTGTCGTGCTGTAAATGTAGTAGACTCATATTACGGTTGGGATCCCTTGCCCACCTGATGAGGACATCAACTCTCTGGATACGATCTCTACTCTACGTCATGGTACAAGGAAGGTTCCCACATCATTTTGTTTCCATGTCAAGCAAAAGTTTCAGGGGGACGTGTTCTGAAATTCAACTTGGCATCCGGAGACAGCATCGATTTCAAACATGCATAACTTTCATATATGAAGTTCGTTGGAGGTCCACGAGTATGGAAAGCTTATCTCATCCTCTTTTCCAATGGATCTGCCCCACCTAAAAATTCCTTCTGAGCACGCCACAATCGCCAAAATAGTTCGGTGCTATTTCTTAGTCCGAGACAAAAAGGTGTTGCGCCACCTCCACTTGGGTCTATAGGCCTTGTAACCCTGGGGCGTGTGTCCACCCCTTGGCCGCCATCCTCATATATTCTCATGTGTGTGACACTTTAGGATTTGTATTTTATTTAGTTAAAAGTTAGCTACATTACAACTTTGTGTATTGGTTTATGTCGATTTGACCAACCGTAATATCACTTTAGAATCCCACATTGTTGAGTAATTGAATCATATTTGTAATGTTAGATTGTTTATTATCTTGTTCTTGCTTGTTCTTTTATTGTATGCAGAGTAGACATTCGTGGTCAGGTCGATCGTGCTTCTAGCAAGACCGATAATAATCATGGAGCTGGTTCAGCGATTGCCAGACGTATTGGTCGTGTACGATTGATAACCGAATCGTGAGAGTCATTTCCATCCAAATTGAACAATCCTTCTCATCGAAAGATCGGGACACCCGTTGTCGTGTTACCACCCACCCGCTCAACTCTAATCCAATATAATTAATCCCTGTAGATTAGAATCTTCCTTTCTCGCTCTCTTGTTTCTCTTTTAGCTTTGCTTCTCCTCTTTTTCTTGAAAGCATTCGTCTCTTTATTTGCACTTGCCTCTGTCAATCCAACCCTCGAGATGCGCACCCAGTGACTAGTTTTATAAAATCAAAGCAGCGAAACCCAAGGAAAGGAAATACGGCAGTAGAGTAAGCAAACGAACGAACGCACACTTGCCTTTGTCGCATTCCTTTTTCTTTGAGGCTTCTCAGAATTTTCAAGGAAGACGGAAAAATGATTCTTAAATATTGCCTACCCTTTTGGACCTTTTATTTTAGTAACAACAACGCAAAATGGAGTACTAAAAAGAAAAGAGAAAATCGTAAAAAAAAGGCACAGAATTAAAGTATGCTCAGCTCAGTAGAACCCGGTGGTTTGAACACCTGTCAGTCGGTGGCAGAAGCAAACGGCTACGGTTTGCTAGCCTCACTCTATTTCTTGCCCTCTCGTTCCATCCTTCCCCTGAAATCAATCAATCGATCAACCAATGCACGGCGTCCCGATGCTCCTCCTGATCCTCTCCCTCCTCCTCCTCCTCTCCGCCGGAGATGGCGGCGCGGCGGTCCCCTCCCTCCCCGTCGGCGTGAACTACGGCGCCAATGCCGATAACCTCCCTTCCCCCGCCGCGGTCGCCTCCTTCCTCGCCACCCGCACCACCATCAACCGCGTCAAGCTCTTCGACGCCAACCCGGCCTTCATCTCCGCCTTCGCCGGCACCCCCATCTCCCTCGCCGTCTCCCTCCCCAACTCCGCCCTCCCCGCCCTCGCCGACAAGGCCACCGGCCTCGACGCCGCCAGGCAGTGGGTCCGCGCCAACCTCTCCCCCTACGTCCCCGCCACCAACGTCACCCTCCTCCTCGCCGGCAACGAGGTCCTCCTCTACAACAACAAGGACCTCAACGTCGCGCTCCTCCCCGCCATGCGCCGCCTCGCCCAGGCGCTCCGCGCCGAGGGCCTCCCCCACGTCCGCGTCACCACCCCGCACTACCTCGCCATCCTCGCCCCCTCCGACGGCATCCCCTCCAACGCCCGCTTCCGCGCCGGCTACGACACCAAGCTCTTCGCCCCCATGCTCCAGTTCCACCGCGACACCGGATCGCCCTTCATGGTCAACCCCTACCCCTACTTCAGCTACCGCCCGGAGACGCTCGACTACGCGCTCTTCCGCCCCAACCGCGGGGTGTACGACCCGGCCACCAAGCTCAACTACACCAGCATGTTCGACGCCCAGATGGACGCCATCTACACCGCCATGAAGCGCCTCGGATACGGCGACGTCGACATCGCCGTCGGGGAGGCGGGCTGGCCCTCGCAGGCGGAGCCCGGCCAGGTCGGCGTCGGCGTGCAGGAGGCAATGGACTTCAACGAGGGGATGATCCGCGTCGTCAGCAGCGGCAAGGGCACGCCGCTCATGCCCAACAGGACGTTCGAGACGTACGTCTTCTCCCTCTTCAACGAGGATCTCAAGCCGGGGCCAATCGCCGAGAGGCACTTTGGCCTCTTCAACCCGGACTTCACGCCCGTCTACGACCTCGGCCTCCTCCGCCAAGGCTCGGTCAGTACATCTAGTCTCTAATTTGTTGCTCGTACATCTTACTTGTCGTGCAATTTGGTTTAAATCAGTCTTCTTTCTTAGATTACAGTGCGATATAGTGGCTAAAAGATGCAGCTTTGCCTCTCAATCCACAGACCTTAACTTACTAGTGCCGCGGCCTTAGCTTGTAGGGTGATTGGTTGATGTCATCCCAAAATTTGCCTGACCCTGTATGCGCCTCTTGTGATACAAATTGATATGCGGTCTCGGTGGTGTGAAAAAGGCTGCATCTTAAATTCAAGATTGTCATCAGGCATGCTAGGGAGAGATTAGGTCCAAATCAGGTGTCAAAGATAGTTCTTTTTGTTTCAATGGGATCTCGTACGTGTCCAGCATGCTGGGAATTTATTCTCGATGTTCTCTGATCACTGATTTGGTCCTGGCATGGCATATCGTCCGAACTTATCTTTCAAGAGCCTCTGTTATAGTAGATCATCAGAATGTTCTTGCTTCTCTCTGTCAAAGATGCTCCGTATGTAGAGTTATGACCATGTGGATAGACTTGTACACGGTTGCTGATCTAAGCTGGTCCTCGGTTCCAACTTTTGCTCCTATCTTATCCGTGATCTAGCTGTCAAAAGAATGCTGCCGCAGCTGGCTTCTTTTCTTGATGGATCCAGTGACAGTAGCCAATGTGGGTCTGTATTTCTTAGGCATGCTTGTGGGAGCACTGCCTAAACTCTGATTCATATCCATATGCACATGCTAGCAATCTGTAATGAGGTGCTATTGCTGGCAATTCTCAGCTTTTGCATAGCACCTACCATTGTAAGAGAATAACCACAAGCTTGTTTGGTGAATTAGTGGGTTAAGAGTCTAGTGGTTGGGTGATTTGCGTGTTGACTTGCATCTTGTTCTTTCTGAATGATAGCACATCGCATGGGTTTAGTGGAAGTTTTTTTAGCATGCAAGAGGAAAATGTATGGTGCATCTATTGCCATGAGAGTTTGTAGGGTTTGTCAGTGCATCAAATAACTGAAAGAATGATTGAGGGTATCATGCCTTTAACCAATCTCTTATCCACACTATATCCTGAGGGAGTGGATACTTCTGATGAGGGGCTTAAGACTCTGGTAGTCTTGTGTCTCAAGCTCAACCAAAAGCAGGCCTAAAAACTTGTTATATGGTCTACCAAGATGCCTAGCTTACCTTCTGATGAGGATGAGTCAATAGGTTCACACTAGAAACAAATAGGGCACCGTTATAGATGGAGCTTGGTGGATGGAGCAGTGCCATCCGTTTTTAACTTTGCTTCATTTGATGTCATATCCATCCCACCCCATCCTAAATTCCTATGCGTGCATTGCCATTTTGATCTTTTGAACCTTGTAACTCTTTGTTCTGCTTGAACTATACATTGTGGTGTGCATGCGGGTAGCTTCTCCAATCGAAGGAATGAGGCAGCCATTAGCTAGTTGCTTTTTGTGATGCTTAGGAAAAGTAGACCATGTGGAGAAAATGGGGGCTGTCTGTATTTTTCAGCATTATTGTGTGACCTACTAGTTAGTGGGTCAAGAATCTTAGGTAGACAACCAATTTCGACAGGCCCTGTTGGGTGCGAGTCCATGGAACATGTGTTTTGTTGTCAAATGCATCAGTAATATGGACAGTCGTTCTGTAAGGCTCTTGACAGTTAAAAGTTTCTATCAGGCGATCGGTTAATATGCATAACTCAATTCAGAGTCTCAGATTGATACAAGGTAAAAAAAAAATATTGGAAAAATGCTGGTTGTTGTCGAGTGGATTTACATTGCTTTAGTTCTGTGCAGTTACTGTCTTTTTACTCTGGCTTCTGATGCATAAATTCACTCCTGTATCACATGACTTATTTAGTGTACTATATTATGTTGTTTGCATTGCAGTCTGGAGCTCCAAACGCTTCACCAAATCCATCACCCAACCCGAGTCCTAACCCCTCACCATCTGGCGGAGGCAAGTGGTGTGTCTCCAAGGCCAGTGCGAGTGATAGTGACCTGCAGAACAACATCAACTATGCCTGTGGCTACGTGGACTGTAAGCCGATACAAAGCGGTGGCACATGCTTTGACCCGAACAACGTGCAAGCCCATGCTGCGTTTGTGATGAATGCCTTCTACCAGGCCAATGGCCGGCACGACTATGACTGCGACTTCAAGGGCACCGGCGTGGTCACCTCCAATGACCCAAGTAAGTTTGTGACAATTGCGTCTGGTTGCTGGTCTGCACCTATGAGCACAACCCTCCTACACTTTTCGAATAACTATTGTCTCTTTCATGGATGTTTTTTGAACTTGACACTGCGTCATCTCTATTGAAACAAACTGACCCATGGCATTGTTGTGGTGCTTGTTGTGTGGCAGGCTACGGGAGCTGCAAGTACGTCTCCTGACGGGACGCAGCAAGTCACGGCAGTGCAGGGGCAGGGGCGCCAGCCTCGAGTCCACCTCCAGGTTCGAGCCGCGGCAGCGTTGGAGGGTTGTTGACACTGCCGGGCTTGCACCACATTCTTCTCTACTCTTGTCTGACAGCCTTGCCTCTAAGTAAGAAGAGCTACTAGTAAGTTTATCATTATCCCTTAGCGCAGAGGGAGTAAACTAAAACGGTGTATCCCATTTCTAGTATGCGTTTTGTCGTGTAACATTTTTTTTTTGCTGTGTAGTAGTATTTTGATGGTACGTAAACTTATCATCACATTCTATTCGGAAAATGGAAGAAAGCAGAACGGCAGAAACGAGGTTCTCTTCGTTTCATACTTTTCATTGTTATTGACTTATTGCTGGCCATAGATTGTGAGGTCGATGGGTAACAAGTTTTAAGAGTTCACCATGGAGAGTGATCTTGTGTCATGTCAATTTCGGTTCCTGCGCAAGAAAGTGGGAAAAGCAGCCGTTGCCTCAGGCATACTGAATAAGGCTTGCCTCTGTTTCGAAAAAAGATCCAGTCCACCGATCCTCTCAGGAACAACTTCTTCCATTATGCTCTTGACTTGGCGTTTCTAATCTATATGCCTTGATCAGCCTCTTGACTTGGCGTTTGATCGAAACCTCTGAAACCAACCAGGCATCCATCCAAATTCTTTTGCTGGGAGATGCAGATTTGATCTACAATTCAGGTTTCTAGCACCCTCCCTATCACACCACATCCACAATCTAGAATACACTAAGTAATCAGGTTCCAAAGCCATCAGTCTTACATGACGTACGACTAAAACACCCTATTCAAAAATTGAATAGGGCGTACACGGTTTGCTCAATCGCTCAGGGTTTCGGTTGCAGTCCGAAAAGTCACCAAATCTGCTTACGAATATTTAAAAAGTATTAATTTGATTGAATTATGACATAATGGCTATTTTGCTGAAACAAAATGGCCATCTCAAGTCCAAAGTTTTAACTTATATTCAGAAGAACCAAATAGCCTCCACAGAAAAACTTGAGTGCAATTTTCTATATTGTGCATAGGAGCACTATTTTTCTTTATTTACATTGCATCGGTATCTCAACACAACTTGCGAGCCCGCTTAGCAAGCGCTATCAGTCGTTTGTACTAAGTTTGGGGATCATCTCGCAAGGGGACTTATCTCAATAGAGCTTTTTGCTAAAAAGTACCAAATCTCGATTTCTCTAGCCGGTATATCTTAGGAAGTGTGTCATTATCCGGAGGTTTACGGGCTAATCGAATCATGTGGGGGTAAAGTAGTATTCCCCTGCAGGGTGTAAATCTATTCGAATAGCCGTGTCCACGGTTATGGACGATCACTTGAATTGGGGAATCATTATTGTTAGACTTTGAATTAAAATTAACATGGTTACAACCATGTATCGGCATGAACATGTATTCATGCATTTTAGTTTATCAAAGTGGGCTGCCACTTTGGTATTTGTTTGATTCAATTGTTTATTAATGTATATCTATGTCACATATTTATCTTTTGCTTGAAAACTTGTTTACAAAATGTTAATTGAAAACTAGTATATGTAGGGTGAAAATTATTGCGTTTCTGCAAAACTAAGCCACTAATGCCATTCTTTTGATATCCTCTAAGCATAAATAATTTTAATTTGTGTAAGACTTGCGAGTACATTTGTACTCAACCCGGCTCTGCAAATTCAGGTAAGGAAGACCTTACGCCCGAGGAGTTCGTTAGCGCCGATAAGGTCGGCGACGCTGACGAGTAGTGATGTTCTTTAATCCCCAGTCGGTTGCCATGGGTTATGAGGCACATCATGCTGAACCTTTTGGTTTATTTATTTTGCTTCCGCTGCTACCTAATGTTCTTATTGGTATTTGGCCGGTCGGCCGCTTTGTAATAGTTATAGACTTAATTACTATGTTGTATGTCTTTTGGATTATCAATGTATGATTGTTGTATGGATGTGATTGACATTGAATATAGGTATGAACATGTGGGGTCGCTGATCTTGGCAGCCAACACGAGACTCATACCCGCTGTTTTTGAATTCCCTTTTTACTCATTAAGTGTGGACTTGGACCATTTGGAGAACCAATCATCATATAGTACTTGTAGAGGAGCAGTACGCATGATCGCCAGGGCTCTAATTCGGTTGGGTCTCCTCACTTTGATAGAGTTAAGATAGAATTCATTTACTTGAGATCCAGAGTTATCTCTATAAGACTGGGAAGGCCCCAGTCTTACGAAAATAACCCGGAGGTCCTCACACGAACCGTGTGTGATATTATCTCTTCACATACGATTTTAGCGTAACAGATGGTCGCTAAACCAAAACTGTCTGTGATTGTATTTAATACTGACGGTTTTGGTCAATCGTCTGTGATGAGACGTCCAATATTAACCTTTTTGTAGTAGTGACGGTTCGGATTGAATAGTGTTAGAGTTTGGGGTGAACAGTACTGGGTTTAGTACTATTCATTACCGGGTTTGGGTTGAATGGTAACGGGTCTAGTGAATAGTGTTGGGTCGATACTATTCATAACAGGTTGGGTTTGATGAACAGTGATGGGTTGGGCTGTTTATAGTTGGTGCATAGTGTTGGTTCTTGATGAATAGTATTGGGCTGCACATTGGAAATTGCATTGGGCCGACCCCTTGGCTTGCCAGGCTCGAAAGCCAATCGGGCTGGCTTTGCCAACCCACTTCGGTGGTCCAGCAAGGGCATGCGGCCCAGCTCATGCTTAAGTGAGTTGGAGCTTGCTCCCATGGTGGCCGAGCAAGAAATTTGGCGGCGGTGGCACCGGGTGATGGAGTAAGCATCCTCGGGTGTGGGCAACCCATTTTGGGGTTTTGCATGGCCGGAGGAGGTCCAGTGAGGAGTGAGGGGCGAACAGCGGCGGCGGCGCACGACTAAAATAGGGCATTGGTGCCGGCGATGTTACGGGTTCACTTCGGCCAAATTAGTCGGGGCTTGAGCACCAGCATGATGAGGGGTCACGGAGGTGGGGTCAGTGAGGCCGGTGTGGTCGCAGGAGGGCTAGTGACGGTGCGATGAAGAGGTACGGTGTCGACGAACTAGCGGCGGGAGGGGTGCTTGGTGGTGGGGGGATGTCTATGGGAGATTGAGGCGGTGCTGGTGATGGTGCTGGAGGGGCAAGGGCGTGAAGGTGGCGACGGATTGGTGTTGGGCTCTCTGGGGAAGAAGAAGGTGGCGATAATTGGAGCTTTTGGCCGGAGTTGGAGATGAATGGTGGTGTGGGTGAGGTTGGGTGAAGGGTGATGGTGAAGATGGTGCAGCGAGGGGTGGCTTTTATAATCATTTGAGGTGGTGGCGGTAGCGAGTGAGCCGGGGCGGGTGTGGCGCATGGCGCGAGGTGGATAGCAGGGCAGGAATGGCGTTGTGCCGGGGCGAGGTGGCGTCGTGAGAGCGGCCGCATCTCACTGGCACGGGCACGCGAGCTGGCGACGACGGTAGCGGTGATTGAGGTGCGTCGAGCAGGTGGCAGGGTGGCGTGGGACATGGCGCAAACGGGCGGGCAGGGTGGTGTGGTGCTGGTGTGGCGGTGTAAATGCGAGGAGGCAAGGTGGCGAGGAGCCGAGGAGAGGTGGCACGACTTGGCGTGGACAAAGGCGGTGGAAGATCGAGGCGGCGTGCGGCGCGGCAAACGGGAGCACGATGTGATGCGAGGAAGAACAGAGTGGAGGTGGGTTGGTGTGGAGGTGTTTTCGAACTGAGAGGATGGATTTCTGGTAAAGGAAAGCTGAAAACGGCCAAAACTTTCCGAATTTGGCAAGAAAAAACAAACTGAACCAAACTTCAAACAAGTTTTACATTTTTGAATTTTTTGGCTCTTTTCATCGACATCAGTGTTCTGTCGTCTCCCTTGTCATGAAAGTAGCAGCCAATTCCGAATTTTCGTTACTGACTCTAGAATTCGTGAGCTATAGCACGCCGGCTAAATATGTCTGAAACGCTTAATTCATAGTATCAGATCACAACTTGGCCATCCAACATTGTGTTGTGGCAAGTGAACTTCTTTGAAGGTCGCAGCTCAAAATCATCAGAAATTAGCCCCATATGATGTATGTGCTCATCCTAGTCCGGCCTGCAAAAGAGTAAACGAAAAATCAACTAAAACTTACACCATAGTTATGAACTGTGACTGGTACTTGGTGGCGAGAATCATTGAAGAGGGACGGACAAGAATGGAGTTTTTACTCGTTTGACCTGTTTTTGGTAACGAAATATCAAATCTCGCCTCATTCTTCACAAAATGGCAGAAATGACATCGCAGATAGATATATGTGCGACATGTGTCGTCTGCAGTGCTCTCGAGCACGCCGATCTGTGGTAATAAAGCAGCGTGTGCGATGAAGCGGTCGGACAGTGCCATCTGCGTCCCGATTCATGCGAGTCAACTTCTGCAGTGGTTTTGAGCTGTAGAAGTGCTATTTTTGTCATTTCATTTGCACGAGGCTAGTTTTGCTATTTTGTATTAAAAAGAATGCTAAACGGGAAAAAAAAACTCGACAAGAATGCTGCTAAGCTATTCCATTTTGGCACCTCGTCTACAGGATTAGGAGACTAGCTATTGTTTTATATACAAAAGGGAGCACTGCTCAGGTTTAGCTACTGTTTCTGAAATTGGCCTTTAATACTAGTGGGGTTACTCTTTGGAACGGAAATGCAAAACCGCGTGTACATGGATGTCCATGTACACGCGGAGTCGTTCGTCGTTCTTTAAGATTCGCGCTGGTGTACAAAAGCTAAGTGGGTTGACGGGGGATCTCAGTTGTGGGCCCGCATAAAATCCTTTGTTAGCTCGCTCTCTCCCACTCGGTCTCTCTCTCTCACAGGTGACGTAGAAGCTTCCTGGCGCGGAGCGGCTCCCCGGTGACGAGTGGCGGCTCGATCTGGCAGCGGCATGGCGCGGCGCGGGACGCGCGGATTCGGCGCCGGCGCGGCGGCGAGATTTCCGACGGGCGGCGCGCGGGGGGTTCTCGGCAAGGTATCCGACGGCGACGAAGTTTCAACGAGGTTTCCGGCGGCGGCTCGCCAGAGGTGGGAGCTCAACTGGTGCTTAATCCCACAATAATCAAGTTTCCTCTCGAGCAACTGAGCTATGCTCAGTTGGCGTGGGGGATTTAAGAACCCTTTAATAAAAAAAAAACCAAGTTTCCTTTCCAAGTGCAGCACGGATCTCAACATACAATGGGTAGTGTAGATGGTGCATGGACATCCATGCTATTAGTTATGATGGTTCCTCCTGATCAATACAACATACATATGCTTCTTTTTTTTGTTGAAAAAAGATGACATCCATATCATTTCCGTGGGATCAGAATTCTAAAAGTTTCAAGCGAAATCCGAGGTAGAGAGAACGGAAATGATATGGATGTCATCAACATGCACGCAGCAGAAGTTGAAGGACGGGGTTCCTTTGGCGTAGATGCTACGGTAAAGCTGCACACTGCCCGTATTAGGACTCATCTAATCGTCAGCTAACAGTCTAGATCAGTATCGAAAGCTTGAACAGTGTCCCCAAGTTTGAAATGAAGTAAGACGCTGAGTTTGAAATGTCCCCAAGTTTGATGCGCCGCGCCAAGTTAGTTGGCCGTGCGTGCGCGGCCATGCCGAATACACTGAGTAGTACTCCCTCCCTCATTTTTTGACATTGATACAGTACCAAATCGAAGTTTTGATCACTAATTTATACTCTAATAGATTTATAAAACCTAATGTAATCATACTTTTATCTCGCGGAGGCCGGGAGCGAAGAGAGCGTGCATTAATTAATGCATGGCATTGTCCTTATTGTCCTTGTAGCTAGCTACTCCAGATTCGATCCAATCCAACAGTGATTCCACAGCAATTGAGTGTGCCCGTCGCAGTAATAACTGGTGGCCACTAGCAGCGTGAATTTATTAATTAATGCATGGCGTCGTCCTCGTTGTCCTTGTAGCTTGCTACTCCAGATTCGATCCAATCCAACAGTGATTCCACTGCAATTGAGTGTGCCAGTTGCAGCAATAACGGGTGGCCACTGGCAGGGCGAATTTATTAATTAATGCATGGCGTCGTCCTCATTGTCCTTGTAGCTAGCTACTCCAGATTTGATCCAATCCAACAGTGATTCCACAGCAATTGAATGTGCCAGTTGTAGCAATAACTGGTGGCCGTTGGCAGCGCGAATTTATTAATTAATGCATGGCGTCGTCCTCGTTGTCCTTGTAGCGTACTACTCCAGATTCGATCCAATCCAATAGTGATTCCACTGCAATTGAATGTTCCAGTCGCAGCAATAATTGGTGGCCACTGGCAAGGCAAATTTATTAATTAATGCATGGCGTCGTCCTCATTGTCCTTGTAGCTAGCTACTCCAAATTTGATCCAATCCAAGAGTGATTCCACATCAATTGAATGTGCCAGTTGCAGCAATAACTGGTGGCCGTTGGCAGCGCAAATTTATTAATTAATGCATGGTGTCGTCCTCGTTGTCCTTGTAGCTTATTACTCCAGATTCGATCCAATCCAATAGTGATTCCACTGCAATTGAATGTTCCAGTCGCAGCAATAATTGGTGGCCACTGGCAAGGCAAATTTATTAATTAATGCATGGCGTCGTCCTCATTGTCCTTGTAGCTAGCTACTCTAGATTTGATCCAATCCAACAGTGATTCCGCTCCAATTGAATGTGCTAGTTGCAGCAATAACTGGTGGCCGCTGGCAGCACGAATTTATTAATTAATACATGGCGTCGTCCTCGTTGTCCTTGTAGCTTACTACTCCAGATTTGATCCAATCCAACAGTGATTCCACTGCAATTTAATGTGCCAGTTGTAGCAATAACTGGTGGCCGCTGACAGCATGGATTTATTAATTAATGCATGGAGTCATCCTCGTTGTCCTTGTAGCTAGCTACTCCAGATTCGATCCAATCCAACAGTGATTCCACTGCAATTGAATGTGCCAGTTGCAGCAATAACTGGTGGCCGCTGGCAGCGAATTTATTCTTCAACACCAACGTTACTTTTTTCCTCCGGTCATGAATACACATCGTTTTAGGTTACATGCAGTCAAGTTTACAAAACTTTAACTATTATATCTTTTCAAATATTTAGATTGGATAGATGAAAATCATTCCTATAGATCTATCTTGAAACGAACTTTTATAATATTATAATGGGGTATTTGCAAAAACCCACCTGCAAGTGGGGGTGTTTGTCAAAAAACTCACATGCATCTAAAAGTTCATCAAAAACACACCCCATAAGTTCTATGTGGTTGCAAAGCCTCCTTCCAAATGGCTAATTTGCTCGCTGAAGCTTCTAGAAGTCAAGAATTGCTAGCCGGGGATCACGTCGAAGTCCATCGAGACTGAGAGAATCCTCCTACGTGACCGCAACGTCGATCGCTCCCAATCGTCCTTCTTCCTTGTCCCTCTGTTCCCCGCTCTTGCATCACACTTTATTCTCTCGCGCTCGGCTCGTGTAGCCTACCCTATGTTGGCATGTTTTCCCTGCCCATAGTCCACAATACTGGTCTACTGGGATTGCCAGACAAGTGCCATGTAGGAGCTTCAGCGAGTAAATTGGCTCTTGGGGGTGGATTTACAATCATATAGAACTTGCGGTGGGTTTTGATGGACTTTGAGACGCATGTGAGTTTTTGACAAACTCCCCCACTTGTATATGGGTTTTTGTAAAAATCCCTATTATAATTTTATTAGGTTTTATAAATATATTACAATAGAAATTTGTTGTCAAAGTTATATTTTAAGGACCATATCTTTCTTTTCAGCACTATATATACAATAAAGAAACTATTTACACAACCCGATGGATCGGTGACTGGCGTATCCTTGTATGATCATAGGTAGGAGTGAAAACGGATCGAATACGGATGTATAATGATTCTGTCATATTTGTTTTCATATTTTTCCCGGATTCGGAAACGAATACGAATACCCCGGATATGAATAATATCGAAAACGAATATGGAGCGAATACGAATCGAAATGAATACGGTCGCGGATATTTTTCGGAACATAAAACCCCTTAAATTGTATGCCATAAATTAACGAAAACATATAACTAGTTTATTTGATGCAAACATTCATGAATTGTTCATATTTTCAGTAATCACACAGAACATTGGTACTAGCAAACTGCATTAACTAGTTCATCACAAATAAAACACTTAGTTTACCATATTTAGCTCATAAGTCATAACTCACAAAGTCATAAGTCATCATGCATTCATACTTAGTTCATCACATACATAAAAGTTAATTCACACTAACATCGATCAGGCTAGATGGTTAATCTATACGCAAATGACTGTAACATCCTAAAGTATGTTACCAAAAATAAAATTAATAAAGTTATTATTTTATTAGATTTTCTGAGATTTAAAAGAGTTTTCTTGGCTAAAAAAAATAAAATAAAGTCAATTATTTAATTTCCTAGTTTTGATGTCATAAATAAAATTTCTTGAGTTTTTTGGGATTTTATTGGATTTAAAGTGAATTTTTTAATTAATTTCTTGAATTTTCTAGATTTTAAAAAGGTTTTACTATTTTTTAGAAATTTTAAATAATTTATGTGCAAAAATAAAACCAAATTTAAGTTGAAATTAATGTTATTAAGTTCAAAATAATGCAAGGAATTTTTGTAATTTTTTCTAAAATTGTTGAACTCTATTTGCTATTTTTCTAAAAGTCTATTTGATTTGTTGCATTATTTTTTGAAATTCGGAAAATTCGTATCCATATCCGCCGAATAGCATGCATACAGTATTCGTTTCCGTTTCTGACAAAAAAAAATCCGAATTCGTTTCCGATCCGAGAATTATCCGAGGAAAATCCGACCCGGTACAATCTGAATCTGTTTTCATCCGGATCGGTCGGAAACTATCCGATTCATTTTCACCCCTTCGTAGCACAGCAATTTGTCAGCACTCTGAAATTTCTTACAACGAAAGCATGCGGTTCCTGCAACACAGACAGCACAAGAACCAAGCGAAGGATCCATGCATGGTCAGCAGCACTAGGAAAATGGTGGTATATATGAGTATCATAAGCCTCATGCATGTCATCAGAGGGCAGCTTAATTTGTATGAGATAATATACAGGCCCCAAAGGCCAAACCCTAAGCATGCTAGATCACGCCCTAACAATGCTACCTCCATCCTAACTTTCGTTTTAAATTGGCAATTTGGTCTGCCTAGTCATCCTCTCCTTGACAATTTGTTACATCATAAGATGTGATGTGTATGTTTGATTACTTGTCTCATTTAGGGTTTAATTATTTGTCTATCCCGTCCTTCTGCAATCGCCAAAGGCTAATACAGCCATTAGTCAACAAACCATTTTTGGTAATGGATGTCTATATTCATTCACAGAACATTCATCCTTTCTAGATGGACCTCCCATGAAAACTTTCTGGCTTTGCCTATAGGCTGGTAAGTAAAAAATAGAGCTTTTTTATGGTATACTCAATTTAATACATTTAATATGAGTTGTTCATTCTTTTTTATCCAATAGTTCAGATTAGTTAGGATTTAGTTATACTAAACCTGATAGTATGAGTAGTATAATCTTAGAAGGGTAGGATTGTAATTGCACATGTGGAGATCACATGGCACAATAGTAATATTTTCAACTATAGTTGAAAAAATCTTCAATACCCTCATGAGAAAATTATAAATACAAAGAAAAGTCTATGATGCCCTTAGCAATCAATGGTCAGATTTGATTTATACTACCACTACATACTACTAGTATAATGTACCGTAAAATTTATCAAAAAATGACCCTATCTATAAATAGTTTATAGCATATAGACACAACTTATTTACTAACTCCACGTCAATTTATGCACCTCTCTATAAATAGTTTATAGCCAACAAACTCAGTACACCCACAAAAACTCAATAAGTGTGTACAGAGAAGCTATGTTTATCTGCAACTGCGGAAAGAAAACCCCTAGCAGATAAGCATTATCCATCATGTCGTGCAATTATGCACGCACTGTGCTTATCTGCCTACATTCCTCGTTCTATTCCTGGTATGACTTATGAGGTTAATTGCATATATACTTGCATGTGAACTCAGCCAAGAAGAAAATAAAATTTTTGACAACACGTACAGTGCGTGCATGATGATATAATTGAAAAGGAGCTTATCCATGGCTTCATTATTTAGAGAATTAGCATTTGAATATGTAAAGAATGTACAGAAAATTGGGTATTGTAATTAGTATTTTGCCTAGTAGAAAAGTTGGCAACATTGACAATTTGTCAAAAACTCTTGTGTTTATCGGTAAAGACTTTTCTCAACCGTGGAAGAAGGTCGCGGTCGAATGTGTGTTGGCAATAGTCTTTTATGATTGTTTCTGACTGACAGATGGCCATGGAAGGAAGGAAAGAAAAGCGAGAATGGTGCCCCGACACTCCTTGCTGGATACCTGCCGGATCAATTATTTTAGTAGTATAGGATCGTCACTAGACCGTGTGTATGTATGTATCGACCAAAGCAATAACCAGGATTTATTATTTTACCCTCGGCTAGAGTAAGGACTGTAGAATGCTTACCCACCGTAATTGTGCATTTTTTGTATTACGACGCATCGACAGTATCTGTTTTTGTCACTTTTTCTGAAAGTAGTATATTGCATTGCATGGACGCCACAATTGGCTAGCAACTGGAATACGACATGTTGAAGTAAGAGTACTGTGCTGACGACATGTTGAACACGGGGCGCAGTCCTTTGAAACAATCCAGCACGCCAATGATATCCTTCTGGTTTATTTATCTTTGGTGTTGTTTACTTTTTTTTAAGTCTATTGGACCGTTACGTAGTCCGTTTATGTATTATTAAGTACGCTTTTTATTTTAACATGTGTATGCATGAGATATTCATCGATATTGTACTATGTAAGTTAACTACTGATCATAAGACTAGTTCGGTATACACAGAGGGTCTGAATTCAACAACAAAAGGTAAATAAGCCAAAAGGGGACATCTATGACCTATCGCAAGCAATCAACTGAGGCTACTGTAATACCGCATTTAGCATTAGTGACCGACCGGACGAGCGGCGTGGAGGGGCGTCCGGCCTGTGACTGGTTGGACGAGGCGATGTGTCCTGCGGACATCGTGTTCGCTCTGTCACCAGCAGAACGAGGCTTCAGTTTTGCAATTTAGTTGCGACGGCCGCTACTTTTGTAACAAAACGTCCCAAACGTGTAGGGACGGATTTACAGTACCCCACCGGGGTGTACAAGACACCAGGTTAAAAAATTATTTTTCTTTATATATAACCATGTATATATAGTATGAATACCCCTAACTCAAGATAAGAGGACACTCCAAGTCACAACCCAACATAACCTAAGATATGTATAAGGAGTGGAGACCCCGGTCATTTTCGTTCGGGATCCGCCACTGCAAAAATGCTGTTTGCGCAAAAAAATTCCTATAGACCTTGCCGCTATAGACAAGGTAAGAGATGCTCATCTGATGTCAATAATAATCTCTCTCTCTAAAAAAGAAAAGCTGATGTCAATAATCGAAACACAACGGCCCCAAGTGTATGTATGTGTCATCAGGCTGAAGTACAGACGGGCTCGACCTGACCTGAATGCACCACTTTGGTTTTGAGATATATTAATTTGAAAAAAGGAAATAAGTAGCATTACCTTTAATTCATGAGAAATTTTATAGCACATTCGACCAGTAGTATACGGTGGTAGTATAAATTAAATCTGACCATTGATTTGTTATGGGCATAATAGATTTTTTTTAAAATTTATATTTTTTTCGTGGGAGTATTATGGACTTTTCTAACTAGAATTCAAAATATTATTCTTGAGACATGTGATCCCCACATGAGCAATTACAATTCTACCCTTTTTGAGATTCTACTACTCATACTATTGGGTGTAGTATAACTAAATCCTAACTAATCTAAACCATTGGGTAAAAAAGAATGAATGACTCATATTAAATTGAGTGTATCGTAAAAGAGATCTAGGGCTTGTTTGGTTTAGGGCCTGAGAGCCGTGCCTGAGAAAAAGTGGTGCTTAAAAGTAGCCTGAGAAGCAGATGATTTTTGCCTAGTCAGACAAGCCTGGAGATTTGATGTTTGGTTGGTGATACATGCCTGGAGATAGAATTCAAATATAGAACAATCGATTTCATCGATTATCTAAATGTTTTTTATATATAAGTTTTAGTTTTTTTAGCATGTTTAATTAAAAAGAAAAATAAAAAACTAAAGAAAAGACTCTGCTGGACCATGTTTGGTTGGTTTTGAGCGCCTGGTCTTGATGATGCTGCCTGGGCTAGGGAGCTCTCTGGGCTTTCAACCAAGCAAAGCACTAGCACTCTCCAAAGAGAGCTCCTCGCCAAAGTGACGTCGCAGTGCAACCAAACAGTCCCCTAATTCCAAGGTTGAGAATGTAAATTTGCTGATAGACCCACATCCCGATCCTCTCTTTCAATCATAAGGAGGGATATCTCAACATAAAATTTCCTAATTAAATATGAAATCAAATATCCCAAATTTAAGTTTAGATTGCGAAATATAAATTTAGAAATTGCGTAAAGTTGGCCAATCGGCTAGCTGTAGCAAAAGATTAGGGGTGAAAACGGATCGGATAGTTTCCGACCGATCCGGACGAAAACGGATTCGGATTGTCTCGGATCGGATTTTTCTCGGATAATTCTCGGATCGAAGCGAATTGGATTTTTTTGCGGAAGCGAAAGCGAATACGGTAGCCATGCTATCCGGCGGATACGAAGCGAATCACGGATTATCCGGATAAGACGAAGGCCGGATATCGGATTTCAGCCCAAAAGAGATTTTGGCCCAAAAGAAAATGAGATTTTAATTGATTTCTAAATTTGAAAAATGCAACAAATCAAATAGCCTTTTAGAAAAATAGCAAATAGAGTTCAAAAATTCTAGAAAAATCACAAAAATTCCTTGAATGATTTTGAACTTAATAAAATTAATTTCAACTTAAAATTGGTTTTATTTTTGCACATAAATTATTTTAATTTCTAAAAAATAGTAAAAACCTTTTTAAATTCTAGAAAAATCAAGAAATTAATTATTTTTCACTTTAAATCAAATAAAATCCCAGAAAACTCAATAAATTTTATTTTTACATTAAAAACTAAGAAATTAAATAATTAACTTTATTTTATTTTTTCTTTTAACCAAGAAAACTCTTTTAAATATCAGAAAATCTAATAAAATAATAACTTTATTAATTTTATTTTTGGTAATATACTTTGGGATGTTATAGTCATTTGTGTATAAACTAACTATCTAGCCTGATCGATGTTAGTGTGAATTAAGTTTTATGGATGTGATGAACTAAGTATGAATACGTGATGATTTGTGACTTTGTGAGTTATGACTTATGACTTTATGAGCTAAATATGGTAAACTAAGTGTTTTATTTGTGATGAACTAGTTAATACAACTTGCTAGTGTCAATGTTCTGTGTAGTTGCTGAAAATATGAACAATTCATGAATGTTTGCATCAAATAAACTAGTTATATATTTTTGTTAATTTCTGGTATACAATTTAAGGGGTTTTCATGTTCCGAAAAATATCCGCGACCGTATTCGTTTCGATTCGTATTCGCTCCGTATTCGTATTCGATATTATTCGTATCCGTATTCGTATCCGAGGTATTCGTATTCGTTTCCGAATCCGAAAAAAATATGAAAACAAATATGGCAGAGCCATTATCCGTCCGTATTCGATCCGTTTTCACCCCTACAAAAGATGACACGACGAACGAACATGAATAAGCAAACAGGAGTACTGTCATAGTATTTGTCCCAAGTTTTGACTCCTATGAATTACAGCGCAACGAAGAATTAAGGGAGCCAAACCAGCCAGCAGTTCATGATATATGAGCTGATGCTCCTTTCAAAAGAGAGAGAAAGAAGAGTTGATCATGAGTTACAGCTAGCATGAAGCAGAGCAACTGGAAGCTTATTAAACGGCATGGCAACTGCAGTGCCGATCTTGACTGCCTGGCTAATTGGAGGCAACAGGGGAGATGCATGGGGGCTTGCGTCCATCGATGCCGACCAAACTACGTCCTCCTCCGCCGCCGCTTGTATAGCTGCAATGGCATGTGGAAGACAGACTTCATCCAACTACAACTGGTATGTACAGATAGCCCGAGAAATGGTTAAACCGGTGACAGAACGTGGAATGGGCCATGCATGCACGCGTGTGAATTGAATTGAATTGAAGAGGAGCTCATGTAACCATCGTTCCAGTCTTCCAGACTGCATGGATGTGACGGGCAGCAACGAATCACATGTAATTCCTATGAACTAGCTGATTGGCGCATGTAATTGAGCGGTGTAGCATGGTTATCTATAATTTAACGTATGAGATTTTCTAGTCCTTCAGATCGAAATGTGCTGCCTTCTTTTAAATATTTTATTAAGATAATATATTAGAATAATAATTTTTGAAGTTATCAATTTTTTTTTCATTTCAAATTGCTAATTTCCACTCTATAGAAATGGAAAATTGGAAATGTTGAAATTCAGAATTCTCCAAAATTGCCAAAACTCAGAGTTACTGTAACAAATACTATCGTGGCAATTCCAGACATCCAGAAACAGCTTTAGTTTTGGCGTGACACGCTAGCTAGCACTCATCGTCGCCGCTATTGAACATGAGTGACTGCCTCCTAAAAGGAGTCAACTGACCAATTTAATTATTCAAGTGGAAGCATGTTTGGTTTGAAGGAAAAAGTCTATTTTTTCAATCCTCAACTATCGTCCAAATCCACTTTTAAACCTCTAACTGTAAAAACATTTGAAACACAACCCTCAACTATCAATACCGGTGCAAAACACAACATTAGCCTGAATCTAAGGTAGTTTTGGTTGACGTGGCGATGAAGTGGATCTAAGGTGGCAAGTTACACTGATGTGGATGGACACGCCAATCTCCTCGCCTTCTTCTTCGTCTTGCTCCTATGCACAGCAGATGCGTCAATCTCCTCGCCTTCTTCTTCGTCTTGCTCCTATGCACAGCACCCTCTAACATCGCGCTCCTCCTCGCCAAGGCGAAGATGGCGAGATGGTTTGGAAACAGAGCATGGGAGGAGAGATTAACAGAGAGCGCATCTCCTCTGTTTCGAAACAATGCATGGGAGGAGAGAGAGAAGCAATGGCAACAGCACGGGTTGGCCTGCCAACGGTGGAGGGACGGCAATGAGGTTGCGGCAACCTCAAAAACAGGATGATGGACGGAGGAAGAAAAAGGGCGGCATGGCTCGGGCGGCACAAAGGCGGGCTGTCGGCGGCGCATGATGGCTGTGGGTGGGGAAGAAAAGGGGCGGAGGCGCCTAGGTAGGAGAGGGATGAAATTAGGGAAGAATATGCATGAGGAGGTTGTGGGAAGCTCACCGTGTAGTTGGTGGAGACGGGGAAGACCCAAGCCAGCGTGGCGATGGCGACCCAAGGCGGCGAGGTAAGCTCAACTGTCACATCCCCAAATTTAATAAGGAGGTTAATTATGCATCTCATTGACATGCATCATGTTTTGAAACTTTTTATTTAAATATTGTACTTGGAAAAATCTCCCAAAACAAATGAAACATACACTTTAAATTGAACTCCAAACGAAAAACTGAAATAAATGCTACTGAAACATCTCTGGAAATAATTTATTCAAATACTATATTAATTATCATGAATTAATATAATTTTTCCCAAATTTTTGGGACTGGTCTTTACCCTACTAAAATCCAAACATGATTTAAAGATCAACAATAAGATTGAAATTAAATTATACACTTTATATCACGAACAGTAGGGTTCAATAATTTTTATGGACACTAGGCTATCCCAGGAACCCCCAGTAATTATTTCATGATTTTGGGAATTTTATTTCTATTTTTAGCCTCTGGTCAAAGTGGAGAAACTATTTTAATTCTCAGTCAAACCTAACCTAAACCGATCGATACTATTCCTTAGACTCGAGTCCGACCAAGCGAATCGACTCGACTCAACCGCCTAAATGCACCAACGCATGTAGGCCTTGGATCTAAATCCTACGGTCCGACCTCTTATGTCTCAACGGCGGTCGGGACCGCTGGGTGGTCGTGAGCCTTGCGATCGAGATCCAATGCCCACGACCTCCTTTGCCTTATAACCTCATTCCCACTTAGGAGGTCGTGAGTCATCCGA
The DNA here is from genome assembly GCA_036346255.1 of Ampelocalamus luodianensis. Lineage (NCBI taxonomy): Eukaryota > Viridiplantae > Streptophyta > Magnoliopsida > Poales > Poaceae > Ampelocalamus > Ampelocalamus luodianensis. The sequence continues at coordinate 688,021 of CM070625.1, forward strand.
TGGACATCCAACGGCCACGACCTCCTCGCGCCCTTTCGGTGCTCATCGCCTAAGATGTCGTGAGCCATTTGATGCGAATCCAACGCCCACGACCTCCTTTCCCTTATAACACTCAATCCGCCTAGGTGATCGTGAGCCATGTGATTTACATCCAACGGCCCACGACCACCCCTTCTCCTCTGACTCACGCGCACATGACTAAGTGACTGTCGCCGTGGGCCCGCATTGTTAGGTCCGTCTCTGACCTTGCGCAGGAGCTCCTCGCCATGTGTCTGAGCTTCTCCGAAGTGCTCAGAACGACGCCAGTGGACGCCGTCAATCCACCGCCGCATGCAACCACTCCTGGAGCTTCTTCACTTCACGTTGCCTCCATTTCCGTCATCACCCGACCATTTTACCCCTCGTAGCCCCTCCATTCTTCCTCACTTCTCCTCTGTTGACCGAGGAGAGGGGAGCTTGTTCTTGCTCTCTTCACGGGTGAGCTTCCTCCGCGTGATTCCTCCCTACTCTGTGATCCATTCCGTTTCCATTTTTACTAATCTCAGTTTCTCTCGTTGCTTGTAGCACCTGGACCATCGTGGTGCCATTGCAAGCTCCAGAGCACACTCCCGTGGACATCACTTTGTGATCTTCGTCTCGGTGAGTTTTGTCTAAAGCTTAGCGTGTCACCGTGCCTTTAGGCATAAGATGGAAAACCCTAACTCTATTTGGGTAATGCACAGCGGGGCCGTGGATTTGAAGAGATTGGATTTTCGTAGGAACAAACCTTTCACCTCCCACTTAGGTGCAGTAAGCTATTGTCCAATTCCTTGTTCCTTTAGCTTCCTCGGATGATCTATAATCCATCTTGATCATTCATCCCACTTAGGTTTTGCTGTGGGGATCCTTTCCTCGTGAATCCGTTTTGCCGCCACCTTTCTTCTCGTGTGTGACGCGCAGCTCGGCATCTCCAAGCTTCCCCGAGCACCCTCCTTAGCTCAAGTAACCTCTTCGTAGCCCGTAGGACCTCAGGCACCCGCTTGTTTGCGCTGCAGAGCGACATTTTATTGTTTTCATTTTTGCCGTTGGAGCACCGCCGCTCAACACCGGCTAGCCGTCGTTCTGGGTCGGCTCTGGTGCCGTGAGTGCCCTCAACGGGTGTGCAATGTTATTGCACGGCTAACGGTGCTTTTAGTTCGCGCCGCTGTGGTGCACAGCGCCGGCAAGCCGCCGGTGAAGCGCGGGCAAAAGCCCGTTGTCGTACTCGGACAACCACCGTATGTGCGATTAGAGTTAAATCATCGTCATTAGCATTTAATCGCTGTCGGAAATGAGCAGCGTTACTCACTTACACGTGGGCCCCTTGCACAAAAATCCGTAGGTTTAAATGAATAGCGACGGTCGCTGACAGGTGGGACCAGTCGCGTAAGCACCGTGCATCGTCGCGGCGCACGATGGCGAGTCCATTGGACCGTGCCAGCGGCGACGAGCCAGCGATGTGTGAATGGATTTTAAAATCTGAGTGAAATGGAAAAATGCACTATTCACTGGGCCCACTGGTCAGTGACCGCGACTAGGAAGCGCTCGGTAGAAAAAGTGATAAATTCTTTAATAAATTCGAAATATATTTAATTGTAAGCTGAAAAATATGTATAACTTTGAAAAAGGCATAACTAATTCATTTTTACTCCAAAAGCAATCAAACCACTTCTGATAATTTTTATTTTTAATGAACTTTAAGTTAAAATTGGTTTCAAACTTTTCGCTGTAACAGAGAGTATTATTTTAGAAAATGAGCTATTAACACTATTATTGTTACAAAAGAAAACACTAATAACTTTGAAAATTCATAACTAAATCATGAAAACTCCAATTGAGGCAAACTCAACTGTTTTGAACTTGTAATAATATTGCCAATTTATCCATGTAATCCATTTACTCACCACTGTTCTACAAATTTTAGCCTCATAATTAAATTACAGAATAAGGCGTATTGAAATCTGAAAATCGAATCACCATAACTTTCACATACTAAATCAGAATGAAATAATTCTTTCACCAAAAATCACCTTAAATCATGACTTAGCTACTGTAGAAAAATCATGCATTTTTTAGCATATTGAATTTTGAGGTATTTCTCGATGTTTATTCGGTATTGTAATTATATAGATTCCGAGCCTATTGATATCGATTCCTACGCGACTGAGAGTGAGCAACTAAGCTACCAGTAAGGCAAGCATCCTTTGAACTTTCTTTTGCATCATATTTTATCCCAATTTTGTTAGGGTAGATGCAATGATAATTGCTTGCATATAGTTTTATAATGTCGCTATTTTTGTGATGAGTAGTTAGACACATCCTATTATCTTGTTATTGTGGCTATCCATGCATTACTCCAATGCTGAAATATTTATGTTAGGATGTGTGAAATTATATTGTTCGAGTTTTGCTTAGCCATGCAAGTCTAGAACCGGTAGTTTGATTGTCGAGAATAACCCGACAATTATGGGATAAACACCACTCTCTTTATATACTTTTGTTTCAGATCTTCGTATCTGTTTCCTAAGTTAAATTTTGTCATTTTAAATGAGCTTTTGGTCTGGACAAGTGATGGCTAGTGATGGTGCCTTCGTGCGAGAATTGGGTATGTGGTTGGACTTGTGCGGACAATTAAGGACCGAACTTTAAATAACGTTGTTGATTCAAGTACATTCGTGCTATCACACGGGTTGGGAGCCGTATGGTTAAGTAGGGGAAGGTTTTATTGTGTTGAGTCTCACGGTGGCGAAATTGTAGGGTATGGGACCGTGAAATCCGTGTTCCTTTGGGCCGATAGGATGGGGCGTTAACGTCTTGTGTTTCCTAGGATATATAGGATGGAGCGTTAACGTCTTGTGTTTCTAGGAGCCATGGGTTGAGGACTTGGCTCAATGGGATCTTCTTGCTAAAAATGACCGTATCTTGATTTACCCTACGCATACCATAGGAAGTATGCTATATTCGGAGGCATCCGGAGGCTTACGGGCTAATCAAGTCGTGTGGGTAAGTAGTACACCTGCGGTATAAATCTATTCGAATAGCCGTGTCCACGGTTATGGACAACCGCTTGAGTTCGGAGTTACTATTGTTAGACTTGGAATTAAAATTGTGGTTATAACTTGGTATCGACATGAATGGGATGTTCATATTTGTTGTTGTATCAAAGTGGACCGCCACTTTGATTGTTGGTATGATTCATTCGTTATTAAATTCATCACTTATTCACATGCTTTACTTCTACTTCAAATCTGATTTTTAAATGGCACTTGAAAAACTAGTATGTGTAGGTTGTTGATGTTCGTCTCTTTCGCAAAATTAAGCCAATATGAGCCCTTCCTTTGAATGACCTTATGCATAACTATTTTTATTTGTGTAAGACTTGCGAGTACTCTTTGTACTCAGCCAGGTGTTCGTGCTGGCTTTTACAGGTGAGGAGAATATTGAAACCGACGAGCTTGTCGGTGTCGATTTAGGCGACACCGATGAGTAGTTTGCTATCATCTAACTCTCAGTTGGTTGCCGATAGGTTATGGGGCATACCATTGCTGGTCTTTTGGTCTATTTATGTGTTTCATTGCTACTTAATACTCTCTATTAAATTTGGCCGGTCGGCCACTTGTATTAGTTGTAAACTTGGAACTATATTGTATGTCTTTTGAACTATTTATGTATGAATGTTGTATGGATGTGAGCAACGTTGTATGAGAGTGACTATATTGGTCGCTGATCTTGGGAGCCAATATAAGTTATACTCGTTGTTCGTGACTTCCTATTTAACTCACTAAGTGTAGCGTTTGACTTGTTGGAGAACCGACAATTATGTAGTGTGAATTCACTTATACTTCACCAGAATGTGAGCCTTGCATGCATGCGTGTGAATTGAAGAGAGCTCATGTAACCATCATTCCAGTCTTCCAGACTGCATGGATGTGACGGGCAGCAACGAATCACGTGTAATTCCTATGAACTAGCTGATTGGCGCATGTAATTGAGCGGTGTAGCATGGTTATCTATAATTTAACGTATGAAATTTTCTAGTCCTTCAGATCGAAATGTGCTGCCTTCTTTTAAATATTTTATTAAGATAATATATTAGAATAATAATTTTTGAAGTTATCAATTTTTTTTCTTTTCAAATTGCTAATTTCCACTCTATCGAAATGGAAAATTGGAAATGTTGAAATTCAGAATTCTCCAAAATTGCCAAAACTCAGAGTTACTGTAACAAATACTATCGTGGCAATTGCAGACATCCAGAAACAGAGGACTTTTTTCTTTTCTTTTTAGATTATCCAAAACAGAGTTGAATGGTGCCCAAAAGAGAATTCATCCAGCTTTAGTTTTGGCGTGACACGCTAGCACTCATTGTCGCCACTATTGAACATGAGTGACTGCCTCCTAAAAGGAATCAACTGACCAATTTAATTATTCAAGTGGAAGCATGTTTAGTTTGAAGGAAAAAGTCTATTTTTCAATCCTCAACTATGGTCCAAATCCACTTTTAAACCTCTAACTGTAAAAACATTTGAAACACAACCCTCAACTATCAATACCGGTGCAAAACACAACATTAGCCTGAATCTAAGGTAGTTTTGGTTGACGTGGCGATGAAGTGGATCTAAGGTGGCAAGTTACACTGATGTGGATGGACACGTCAATCTCCTCGCCTTCTTCGTCTTGCTCCTATGCACACCAGATGCGTCAATCTCCTCGCCCTCTTCTTCGTCTTGCTCCTATGCACAGCACCCTCTGACATCGCGCTCCTCCTCGCCAAGGCGAAGATGGCATATGGTTTGGAAACAGAGCATGGGAGGAGACTTTAACAGAGAGTGCATCTCCTCTGTTTCGAAACAATGCATGGGAGGAGAGAGATAAGCAATGGCAGCAGCACAGTTTGGCCTGCCAACGGTGGAGGGACGGCAATGGGGTTGCGGCGACCTCAAAAACAGGATGATGGACAGAGGAAGAAAAAGGGTGGCATGGCTCAGGTGGCACAAAGGCGGGTTGTCGGCGGCGCATGATGGCTGTGGGTGGTGAAGAAAAGGGGCAGAGGCGCCTAGGTAGGAGAGGGATGAAATTAGGGAAGCTTACCGTGTAGTCGGTGGAGACGAGGAAGACCCGAGCCAGCGTGGCGATGGCGACCCAAGGCGGCGAGGTAAGCTCAACAGTGGCGGTGGCCTGGGGTGAAGGAAGGATGGAATTAGAAGTTGGGGAAGGAATATGACGATATAGAGATGCTCGATGTTGGAGGAATCGAAGGAGGGATCACCGTATAAGGAATGGTGGTGGCAGCGATGGTTTCGGGCGTAGCCGGCGTGAGGAGGATTTTGGCTATAGCTTCATTGTAACTTTGGCATGTACACATCAAGCTTAACAAGGTATTGCTTTTGTAGTCGTACATAGCTTCATTGTAACTTTGGCTACAATACAGCCGGTGGTCGGTCTACGTGAGGACTAAAAATTAGAAAAGTTGTAGACAGTAGGGGTTGTTTGGTTTGGAGCCCTCACAAATCATTCTAAAATTTGATAGAGCCCAAAGTTTTGGGTAATGCCCTGATTTTGGTAGCTATCGAATTTTCGTATGGGTAGCAAACAAACAGCCCCTAGATTAGGTCTGTGTGCAATTTTGCCAAAACATGCCAAACCAGGTTTTAGTTCTTTGCTTGCCAAATTTTTTGTAATGCAGGATGCCCTTGCTTCTACGAGGTGGCAGCAGCTGATTAGCTGCATTAAATATTTTTATTTTTTTTATTAACAAACTCAGATAACAATATCTTCTAAACCATATATCCACTTTGTGATTTGTTTGAATCGTTGTATTCATTGCAATGTAATCAACAAAACAAGACCTATATTGGCTATATTTTAAAGCAAAATAAAATAGATGTCATATTAGGCCCACGTGTCATACTCACAACTAGGGAAATTTTAACAACCTGTGTAGCTTCCAAACATATCTATTTTACCTAAGTTTTAAGCATGCCCTGATTTTAGCCTTGCTAGAATTTTGATTTGGCCACTTGGCACAAACCAAACAGGCCGTTACGGAGGAAAAAGGAACGGAGCGGGCAGTGCAGTAATAAAAGCTGCCAGAGTGCATGCATGCATGATAGGATCCAATGGAGCAGAGCTCTATTAGTATTACTACCGATCCAAACAATAAGTATCTGGATTCTCTGTATTGCTACAGCAGTCCACCATGCAAACAGTGTTTCGTGAGTTTCTGTTGTAGCACGGTAGTAAAACACCACAACAACGTCGGGTCAATTTTACTATAGAAAAGTCAAGTGTGGCAACATACTGTAGCTATTAATATCGACCAACGATTTGGGTTGGACGGTGTAGATCACTGCATCCCAATCCATATAGATGTGTCGGCATCACAGGACAAGAAAGCTAGCTTTGACGAGCACACAGTGCCAATGCGCATCGTCCTCGCTTTCATGAGCAGCATCGTTGAGGTGCTCCAGCTAGCCGCCTTCGTACTACGCACCAGCCGACCCACACAATGGAGTTTAAGTCGAGTCCGGACAAGTCCAGCCAGCATACATTGATATATAACCAACGAGCTCCATCGCATCGTCATCCTCCCTCTTCTCCAGAGCAAAGAGCCCAAGACTCCAGACTTGGCTTCTGCTAGTTTAGTTGAGGTGAGTTGATAATATGCCCTCTCTCTAGATCTCTCTCTCTGTTACAAATCTTGGATCGATAACATCGACAGCCTTCATATAACTAAACTGCTAGCATATGTCTGTCTATTTGCTTACTTATTTCCCTCCACTTCCGTGCAACATCTTCGTGGTATTTGTGTACATTCACGTTTGAGTTGTCTAATTTTTCCTCGCTAGCTAATCCATTTAGTTCAAAATAAGAGTCCAAGTATTTTAACTTTAATCATCCATACCTTTACGAATGTTTAGATCGGCCATATGACAATGATACATGTATATTTGTCTCAACAGTTCTCTCGTAACATACGTTACAATAGAAATTATTGGCAAAATTTATGTTTTAGGAGCCGTGTTAATATGCAGCCAAACATAAGTATCAGAATGCGTGCAAAAAAGGTGTTTATACTTTTAGCAACAATATATATCTTGATGAATATCTACATTGACTATATGAATTTGATGGGTATATAGATTTGTCTCGAGAAATACTTTCGTAATATTATGATTTCATAGATTTTACAAATATATTACAATTGAAAATGGTTGTTAAAGTATATTCAATACAAACTAATAATGATGGAGATTATAGGTGTTTGGTTTAACTTTGTAACAGCAAGAACCAAACCTGCAGCGATGGCGGCGTTCCTGGGCGCTTTTGCATCCAAGCTCCAAAATATGCTGATGGAGATGGCGAAAGAGGAGGTGCTCTTGCTGCTCGGGGTCTCGGGCGAGATCGACAACCTGGGCGCCAAGCTTGGGGACCTCAAGGCCTTCCTCAAAGACGCCGAGGAGAGGCCCATCACCGACCAACATGTGCAGGGGTGGGTGAGGGAGCTCAAGGTCGCCATGTACGACGCCAACAACATCCTCGATCTCTGCCAGCTCAAGGCCATGGAGCGTGGTCCAGCGACATCCGCGGCAGGCATGGAGCGTGGTCCAGCGTGGTCCAGCGACATCTGCGGCTTGCGGAATCCCCTCTTCGCCCACGACATCGGCAGCCGCATCAAGGCGCTCAACCAAAGGCTTGATGGCATCAAGGACAGGAGTGCTCAGTTCAACTTCATCAACCTCGATTCCTACGAGGACCGCCGCACAAGGGTGCGTGACTCTCTTAATAACAGCCGCGAGACGTCGGGGGAGCTCGACCGGTCGGGTGTGGTCGGGGAAAAGATCGAACAAGACACGAGAAAGCTAGTGGAGATGCTGACGACAATAAAAGACAGCAGAGTTATGGTCTTGGCTGTTGTGGGCGTCGGCGGGATCGGTAAGACCACCCTCGCCCAAAAGGTCTTCAATGACAAGGACGTCCATAAAGGATTTGCAAAAAAGATAAGGCTGAGCGTCAACCAGGACTACAACGAGGCTGAGCTGCTGAGGAGAGCCATCATCGAAGCCGGAGGAGACCACCGTCCAGCCGGAGATGCAAAGGCCACGCTTGGGCGAACCCTCAAGGATGCCTTGAACGGGCACAAGACCTTACTGGTGATGGATGATGTTTGGAGCCACAGAGCATGGGAGGGTGCGCTCAGAACACCGTTTATCAACGCTGTTGCTCCAGGTAGCCGAGTCCTCGTCACCACGAGACATGACATGGTTGTCCAGCTGATGAAAGCCGTGCAACCCTACCATCGTGTCGACGCATTAGGGCCTGAAGATGCCTGGTCCTTGCTCAAGAAGCAGGTCCGTACGTACTATTAACTAGCAGTTACATTGAATCAGCCTAATTAATTACTCCCTTCAGTTGCAGTCGCACTCCGGTAGAAAGGAAGCCGTTTTGGGTTACGTACATTCAAACATTATAAACCTTAGCTACCAATATATTTTTAAATATTTATATTGGATGCATGAAAATGATATGTTTGGATTTGATTCAAAAAGTACTTTCATAATATATATTATAGAGGAGCGAGCTGCGGCTCGTTGGTTAGTAGCGGCGTCGCCCGCTCTGCCAGCCAGGGATCGAGCTTGGGGCTCGACACTGGTTGTCTCACCCGGGTTTTAGTGAGGCCTAAGCTGGGGCTCAGGTGGAGGACTGTGCAAAGGCACAGTGGCACAAGAGAGTTTTAGGCTCTTAACCCGTCATGGTTCAAGTGTTGCTCCCGTGAGCGCCTCGCGGATAGAGTGCTTCTTCTTCTATAATGTGGACCGGATAGAAAAAATACCAGGCTTCAATATATATATATATATATATATATATATATAATTTTATTAGGTTTATAAATATATTATAATAGAAATAAGCGATCAAATTTGTATTTTGAAGGCACAGTGCTGATACCCCAAATGACTTCTTTTTATGTGACTGGCGGGAGTATCTATTTTATTTTATTTTATTTATTAAAAGCACTAGATAGCTAATACTACCTCTGGACGCATGACCCATAACTCCGGCCTCTACTAGCTGTCTGTGCAATTCCTTTAGCTGGATGTAGTTTTGTGAATCTCATGCATGTTTGGATTTGATTCGAAAATTTACGATTAATTGCCATATTACGTACGTACATGTCTGCATGTTCGCAGCTTTAAGCAGTTAACGTACGAACACCGACTGTACTCTTAATTATTAACTCTTATCTATCGGTGTAAACTGCTTGCAGGTAGTCTCAAGTGAGATAGACGAACTTGAGGCTGATATGCTGAAGGATATTGGACTGCAAATTATAGCAAACTGTGGTGATTTGCCACTTGCTGTCAAAGTAATGGGAGGACTCTTGTGCCAAAGGGAGATACAACGACGTGATTGGGAGGATGTACTGAATGATTCAGTATGGTCAATATCGGAAATGCCCCTAGAGCTAAACCATGCAATATCCTTAAGCTATGAAGATCTGTCTCCATGTCTGAAGCAGTGCTTTCTGCACTACTCCCTTCTCCCTAGAAATACAAAGTTCTTTGATGATACAATTTTTAGCATGTGGATTAGTGAAGAATTTCTTCATAGGAACTCAGACGAATTAGAAGAATCAGGAAGAAAGCTCTATAAGGAGTTAATATCGAGGAACCTTATAGAGCCAGATACAAGGTACGTTGGTCGCAGTGTTTGCCAGGGTTTTCAATTTCGTTTGATAAAAAAATTCAAGGCTGAGCGAAATGGTCGAATTTTTTGAAATTTGGTAATTTCAATTCAATTGGGCAAATGGCGAAATGGCATTCAAATTTGATGAATTTCATCAAAATTTTGACAAATTCGACCAAATTTTGAATGATGTTTGAATTTGGTTTGAATTCATGTGCAACCGAAATTGTTTGACCGAAAGAGCAAAATTTCGTGCTCCAGCGAAATGTCCGAAATTTCGTGAAATTTCGCAATATTTCGTCGAAATTTGAAACCCTGGTGTTTGCAACATGCACGATGTTGTTTGCTCATTTGCTCAGTATGTGGCCAAAGATGAAGCACTAGTAGCTCACAATGGTGAACCTGATATTATCACTACACCTAGTTCACAAAATATTCTTCGGTTGTCTGTAGAGAGCAGAGGATTGGAGTCTGATGGGTTAGACTGGAGTTTTTTACATGCACAAAAATCACTGAGAACACTAATATCAATTGGCCATATGAAGAATTATGTGGATTCATTGAGTGCTTTATCAAGCCTACGGACTCTACATACAGAATCTGCAAACTTTGCTGCACTGGTTGAATCTTTGCATCAATTCAAGCACCTGAGGTATTTGTCACTAAAACACACCAATATATCTAGACTACCAGAGAAGATCAGCGAGATGAAATTCTTATAGTACATTAGCCTTCGTGGTCGTGAAAGTTTGGTGAAACTTCCTGATGGCATTGTAAAGCTAGGGCAGCTGAGGTTTCTTGATCTTACTAACACAAGCATAAATGTTATACCTAGGGGGTTTCGTGGTCTAACCGAGTTGAGGAGACTGCGTGGGTTTCAAGCCCACGTGGATGGTGATTGGTGTAGTTTGGAAGAGTTGGGGTCTCTTTCCAAGCTCATGCTTCTTGGGTTAGTGGGTCTGGAGAATGTATCTGCTGCCACGCTTGCCACAAAGGCCAGGCTTGGTGAAAAGGTGCATCTTGTCGATTTGTTCTTATTCTGCACTAGTAGACTAGGAGATGATGTCATATGTGAGGAAGAGCATCGACGAATTGAGGGGGTGTTTGATGAGCTTTGTCCTCCGCCCTGCTTAGATAATCTCAAAATAAAAGGATATTTCGGTTGGTGGCTCCCAAGGTGGATGATGTCGAGAGCAGCGGAAGTGCCCCTCTTAAAGAGCTTGAGGATTCTAATGATGGATGACCTGGCCTAATGCACCCAACTCCCTGATGGCTTATGCCGGCTCCCTTGTTTGAAGTACCTTCAGATCTGCTGCGCTCCGGCCATCAAGCGTGTTGGGCCTGAATTCCTGCAGCAGCAGCTCTACCATCACCATAGTTGCCATCCTTCATCCCAGACGATGACTGCATTTCCGAGATTGCACAAGATGAATTTAATAGGGATGGTGGAATGGGAGGAGTGGGACTGGGAGCCTGAGCAACTAAATCTGAATGTGCAAGCCATGCCTGTCTTGGAGCTGCTTCATCTCGAGCGCTGCAAACTGAGGCGTGTTCCACCTGGTTTTGCCTACCATGCAAGGTGTCGACGATCAAGACATCGATCTTACGAAAAGAAAAGGAGAAAGTGACGTGAGAAATCTAAGAAAATAATGGGACTGCTCTTTATTAATATGAACTGGGTTTTACAGGGTATGCTCTAAGAACACTGCTTGTTCCTTACAATCTCAGACCTACCACATGAATCTACGGCTTGTGCTTTAGTCTGATGGCTCTATCTTGTCCTCCTCTCCTCCCGTCCAGGTTCCATCTTTAAATAGCCCTCGAAGAGGTGACAGTTACTTCCGGAGAAGACGTTTGATGCGAAGCGTTGCGTCTGGTCGGAGTCAAGTGACGGTTGATAAGGAATCAACTGTTCGGCGGTTGTATGTCTATGAGACATATAACCGCATGGAGGTTGTTCGCTGGTGTGTCTAGATAAGATACGTCGTATGGCATGGAATATACACGTGCTCCATTCATCATACAGTAGAGAATATACCTAGAATCTGTTCCAAGTATCGTTCATACCTTTACGGCGCTCTCACGGTGGGAGCTTGGTTTAGGCCTTCGTCCACTGTGGTACCCATTATGTAACCTCTGGAATCTCGACCGGTGAGGTCGTGCACCTCGAGGTTACGACCACGAAGACGTATGGTCTTTTATATATTAAAAATAATATATAGAGGTTTTAATCCTCGTCAGCTAGTCCCTGAACTTTAAATGAATAGGTCGTGTGAACACCTTTCTTCCGATGAAGTCATATCGGGCTGACGCTCATTTAAATGCAAGGGCATTTGAAGCGGTTTGTATTCACTTTAAAGTTGAGAACTTGCTTTGGGAAATGAAAAGTTTTTGTGTCCGTTGGACTTCTCTGGGTAACTCCTCATTGCAGTTAGGAATTCTGAAGCTTATAAAAACCACTTTGTAGTCTTAGGGCTCTTTTTACTTCCCCCTTTCCTTCTTCATCTCCCGAGTAAAAAACTGCCTCCGACCTCCTTTCCTTTCTTCACCCAAAAAGCAATCTGATCATGTCGGACCAGATCACAAACTGGTTGGTTTCTGACTTGAGTGAGAAGAAACTAGAAAACTTGGAGAAGATTGGGATGCTTCCTAGCAAGGATCTGATTTCTTGGAGATCTGCGGTTGGAGAACATTCCCTGAGTAGTGAAGATGGAGAAATCCCCGTTTTTCTTGCATGTGTTGAATGCGGATTTAGGCTACCAGTTCACTCCTTTCTTCCCAAAGTTTTGGAGTTTTATGGAGTTAAATAGGTGAATCTTGCTCCCAATGCTATCGCCAATCTCAGCATCTTTATTTACCTCTGCGAGCGTACCGAGGATTCAGCGGACTGGATGCATTCGGTACTACTACGGGATGACAAAGTGCGGGAAGGCGATTGGGGCGCCTGGAGAGTGCACCTTGCGCCTCCATGACGGAAAAGCCGATGAGTACATTTTTATGTACTCGAAATCTTCGTGGTCGTCGTGGAAAAAGAGCTGGTTCTATATGAAGATCACGAAGAAAGACAGCCTTTATTATTCTGGTAAGAAGGCGGTCGAGAATCCGAGATGGCGCTCCTCTATAGAAAAAGAGGGAAAGATAAAGAAATGGGCTGAAGCAATCAAGCTTCTTAGCGTCAAGGGTCTGACATCTTGGCACGTAGTAAAGGATTTTTCCACTCGTCGGGTTAGTCCTTTGAAGGCCCGAGCACACAAGATGCTCTGGTACATTGATCGTGATGATACGACTAAAGATGCCAAAGAGGGTAAGCTATGAATGATTCCGACCAGTTTACCTATCATAGTTGATTATTTCCGCATCCTTAAATCTTTTATTTTACCTTTACAGCTCTATCTTCTGATGAGATTAGAAGCCGGATCAAAATGATCTGCGCAGGAGAGCCTGACGATAAGGCTAGTTTCCCTCGGATCTTAGCGGTTGTTTCCGCTGAAGAGAGGATTGAAAGACTTAACGTAGAAATATCAACCGTTGTTTTGTTGTCGTACATTTTATTTCTGATCGGTATACCATAAATCCTTTTTGATGTGTAGTCGGTTGGGTTGAGGATCAATGAAGTCACTGAAAAATGTGAGCCGATTGATGATCCGACCACCCCTTCGACTATACAAGATGTCAACCTTCCAGAGGTAGGAGACTGAACATAAATAATATTTTTGGACAAATGATATTCATCACCTAACTATTTTTGATGATATATTAGGCGGTTGTCATACCTTCCAGCAAGGTAACTGAAGACCCATCAGTACCTACTGAGGCTACTGTTTTGGAGGTTGACGAATCTACATCTACTGATCCGGCGATCAGGGACCTCGACCAAATGGTCGCGGATATCGCTTCTGATTTCCGATCAGTGGATGTGCAAGATCTAGTCAACCCTACCGGTTTAGAACCGGTGAAATCGGTTGAGAAGAAGAGGAAGGCTAGCGCAACGAACTTTGCTTCGATGCGTTACAAGGGTAAATTCAGAAAATCGACCAGGTATATATATATTAAATGAAGAGGTTGTATATATGCATACCTTGGATCTTCCTTACCTTCTCTCTCCTTCTTTTTTTTAGATCTTCTGGTGTTCCAGTCGTGTCCGACCAGAGCACCCCTCAGGAAAAGGTTCCTGAGGAAGAGGTGGTCGTGGAGGTTCCTGATCAGGATACTCCTAAAGCTAAAACTGCCGAGGATGAAGTAGTAAAAGAAGCCCCCGAGCAGGTTTCAGCATCTGCTCAAGATCCTCTGGTAATCCTTACTTCTTCTTCGGAGGTAGTCATCTCCAAAGATCCTCAACAGGTTCCACCTCCTCCTGGAAATGCTTCTGAGGTTAACAAATTCCCTTTTTCTCCCCGATTTATCGAGGATAAGGAACTTGATGAAGTTGGGGAAAGATATCGGACCGTCAAGCTGAGATTGGTCGAGATACAATCTTTTCCGAATATAATGACATGGCAATTCGGGTAAGTGTTCTACGACCATCCTTACAACTCTTTCTTTTGAAGTTTCTTTGAAAATTTATCAAAGAAAGGATTTTTGTTTTTGTAGCACATGGTCGAGAAATATGCTGTGGTCGGAGGACTAACCCAGCGAATAGGATCTTTGGAGCAGAAACACTCTGATCTGAGAAGTAAGAACATTTCTCTTTTAGTTTGACTTCCTAAATTTTATCATCTTGTTTATCTCTTATAACTTAACCTTCTCTTCCTATCATATTTGATAGATTTAGAGAAAACTAAAGAAGAGATTGCGGCCAAAGAAGCTATAATAATAAAACTGAGGGAAGAAAATCAGGGTAAAGACCGGTCGATCGAGCATGCGATGACCAGGCAAAAGGAGGTTTTCGACTCTTGTGAGAAGAAAATCAAAGGTAACTGGTCGTAGACTTAACCAGTGCTCGATGACTCCAATTTTAAAGAGTATGTTAACTTCTTTTTATCCACTCGTGCAGAAAAAAAAACCCAAGCACTTGAACAAGCGGAGAAGACCCTCGAGTTTGAGCGTGACCAGGGGGCTGAACTCGATCGGAGTCTTGAAGACAAAGTCAAGGCTCTGAACAAGATGCTCTTCGACAGGGTCGGAGCATAGCGCCCATTCTAAGAGATCCTTGAGAGAATCAATTTTCTCGGCCATCAACTTAAAGATCTCAAGGAGGTAATAACACTCTTTCGAGAGAACCATGTTAAGACAATGAAGGAAGCTATCATGAATGGAGTTAGTGTCGCTTTAGCAAAACTGAAGGCTTCGGCCCATATGTTAATCTTAAAGCTGTGGAAGAGGACTTGATGCTCGAAAATGAAGCAACAAAACTTCTCGAAGTAAGACCTCTCGGAGAGAAAGTTCTTTGAAAAAATGGAAGTCGGATCTCCATCACGTAGCGACCGATCACCGTGGTGCCAATATGTAAATGCATGTAATATTAGACTATGTAAAATGAAACTTACCTTTTATCAATAAAGATCCTGCTTTGTCTTATCAATGTTGTTAAATACTCATATATCTCCTAGCCCCCGACTGCGTATATTAGTAGATGAACCTTACTAAAAGAAAGCAGTAGACGAAGAAATTGAGTAATAACAAAGACCATGGTAGGAGTGCTGATAATGTGTATGATAGGGATCCAGTGAATACTAGGAAATCATGTGGTCAGAACCAGCTGATGATTTCGACTAGTCTAGATCTTTTCCATTATCGAATACCACTTGTAGTCTGAAGATATAACAAAGACTGGATTTGCTGATAAGAAGATATGCATTAAGAATGTATGCAAAAAAGGAAATGACGAGATAAGTATCTTGGTTTATATATTATCCGAATCTGGTCGTATCGAATCTCAAGAATTGAAGAGTTGTAAAAT
The DNA here is from genome assembly GCA_036346255.1 of Ampelocalamus luodianensis. Taxonomy (NCBI): domain Eukaryota; kingdom Viridiplantae; phylum Streptophyta; class Magnoliopsida; order Poales; family Poaceae; genus Ampelocalamus; species Ampelocalamus luodianensis. Next base: position 703,625 of record CM070625.1, read on the forward strand.
ATCTCGCGAAACGTGCTCATGCTCAAATCCGACTGGCAGCGAGGATCGTAGGAAAAGGACCGTCACTAGGAAGCTCCTTCCAGCAAGGGACCATGTGCGATAGGAGAGACTTCGACGGGAGGCTTTACGTGTCCCACCATTAGCCAAACTTGAGTAGAACAGAATGTTGAAATAAAATAACAGTCTTTAAAGTCAAGAAAGAACGAAAACCATATAAATTGTCTGAGTTGGTACTCCTTATACTCGTATGGTTCTTTAAGAAAAGAGTATTTGGCTATGCGTGTGTATCATTGAAGCAATGATCACGACTAAAACTGGTGTGGTATGTGACATTTAAGTCAGCACCCATGAGTATTTGAGATCCCTTTGAAAGGAATATCGGAGAGAATGAGTGTCTTCTCCGACCAACCAGCAACAATAAAGGCATATGACCAGATGCGACGAATATAAACAACCATACTTATCGTTTAAAAGAAAGGAAATGCATCTTTATGGAAATATAAAATGAAATAAATACAGGAAAGTAAACAAAGAACTTACGCAATTGATCAACATTCCAAGAATTAGACAGAATTTGCCCATCAGAGCATAGCTAATCGTGCCGATCACGGTCGGTGACTTCGACCACGGTGTATGGACCTTCCCATTTAGGTGAAAGTTTGTTGCGACCGCTTGGTTACGAATTTTCTAAGAACCAAATCACCTACAACTAAGCTGCGAGGTTGCACCTTACGCATCGTGATGCAAGACGCATGGCTTGGTCGGTAGATTGTTGGCGTAGCAAAGCATGATTTCGTCTTTCTTCAAGAAATTGATGTCGTCAAGTCGTCGTTCACACCGATCACTTTGGAAAAGCAATCGATTCGGCGAGAACCAATTTTGAGTTCTGGAGGAAGCATGGCTTTAGCCCCATAAACCATAAAAAATGGTGTTTTACCGGTCGCACGACTAGTTGTGGTACGAACGGCCCATAATACAGAAGGAAGCTCTTGAACCCAAGCCCCTGACCGTTGAATTAACTGGTCGAACACTCGCCGTTTGATTCCTTGCATTATGATACCATTGGCTCGCTCAACTGCTCCATTGCTCTGCGGATGAGCAACAGAAGCGAAATGTATGTTGATACCTAGGTCTTAACAGAATTCCTAAAAATTGCTGCTCGAGAACTAGGCACCGTTGTCGGTGATTATACGACTGGGTACACCAAACCGTGTAATCACGTTTTTTTAGAAACCTCTTGGCAGCTTCAGTTGTAATTTTTACAACCGGCTCGGCTTCGATCCATTTAGTGAACGTGTCAATCATGACGAAAGGAACTCAAAGCCCCGGTGCTCTTGGGAAAGGTCCCGAATGTCTAGTCCCAGTTGCAAAAGGCCAAGAAAGAGGAATAGTTTGCAAAGCTTGGGACGGCTGATGTACTTGTCGGCTAGGAAACTGACATTGTATGCGCCGTCACGAGCTCTTTTGCATCATGAAGGCGATTAGCGATGAGTATCCTTGCCTAAAGGCTTTACCAACCAAAGTTACAGAGGAATGGTGAGCTCCACAGACTCCTCTATGAATTTCGGCTAGCAATTTAATGCCATCCGAAGCGAGATATGCATCTCATCAACACTCCGTGACATCCTCGTTTGTACAAGGTACGTTCAATTAGAGTGTATGATTTGGCTTTTCGTGCTATATGATCACCTCTACATCATCTTACGAATTAGGTCATCTGAAGATAATTGTAGATCAATGTCATCAATCTCTACCGTGATCGTGATGGCGCCAACCATCATCGACACATGGAGCATCCATGTTTGCGAGAATCAAGGTGTGCAACCTCCTTGCGAACATCTATGTCCTCGGAAGGCTCGACTACCGAGGGTGAATCGAGTTTCTCAAGAAAACCTCCGGGCGGGACGGGCGTCCTTGTGGAAGCCATCCGGGCCAACTGGTCTGCCAGAAAGTTTTCCTTTCTAGGAATGTGTTGGATCTGAAAACCGAAGAAATGCTTTTCGAGTTTTCGTACTTCCGCCAGATATGATAACATCTTGGTACTAGAGCACTGATACTCTTTCCCTACTTGATTCGCTACTAGTTGAGAACCGTCTTTCACTAGCAATCTGCGAATCCCGAGCGAACGAGCTGCTCGAAGTCCTGCTAGCAAACCTTCGTATTTTGCCACATTATTGGTAGCAGGAAAGTTTAACTGAATGACGTACTTTATTTGTTCGCCAGTAGGGGAAACCAAGACGACCCCAGCCCCCGAGCCGTGTAGCATCAAGGAACCGTCGAAGTACATTGTCCACTCATCGTGGTGTTCGTACTCAGGCCCTTGGGTGGGTTCAGGGTTTGTCCATTCGGCAATGAATTCTGCTATTGCTTGGGACTTGATTGCTGTTCGTGGGACAAAATGGAGATCGAACGCCCCAAGCTCAACCGCCCATTTTGCTATTCGTCCTGATGACTCCCTGTTTCCTAGGACTTGACCAAGAGGATATCCCGTAGGTACGACCACTTTGTGGGCCTGAAAATAATGCCTTAGTTTCCTTGAAGCCATAAGGAGACCATAGAGCAACTTTTGTACCTGCGGATACCTTTCTTTTGGTCCATGCAAGACTTAAACTACGTAATATATTGGTCGTTGAACATGGTCTCGTTCTCGACGATTACACCACTAACCGTTTGTGGCGTTGCGACCACGTAAATTAGCAATGTTTCTCCCAATCTCGGAGAGACTAAGATTGGGGACTCGTAAGGTACCGTTTTAATTCTTGGCGCTTGCCTCTTTAGTCCATTCGAAACTCCCATGTTTCGGAGAAGCTTAAAGAAAGGTAATCCTTTTCGCCTAACCGTGCTATGAAACGACTTAGCGCCATACAACGATTAGTTTACGAACTTCCTTCTTTGTGGTTGGATCGCGCATCGATCGATGGCGGTGATTTTCGTTGGATTTGCTTCGATGCCTCTAGCGAAACTAGGAATCAGAAGCTTTCCCGACGAAACCCGAACACACATTTCTCTGGATTCAACTTAAGGTTATGGCGTCTTAAGTTATTGAAAGTCTCTGTAGATCTAGAATATGATCACCGGCGTTGATGCTCTTTACGACGGATCGTCGGCGTAGGCTTCAAGATTCGACTTATCGTGGGCTAAAGGTCTTTTGCATCATCCTTTGGAATGTTGCACCAGCATTTTGAGATCAAATGGCATCTTTACATAACGATAAAGTACCATATGGAGTGATGAAGGAAGTTTCTCTTCATCTTCTTTACTCATATTGATCTGGTGGTACCACGAGTAAGCATCTAAAAAACTTAACAACCCGCACTTGGAAGTAGAGTCTACAAGTTGATCGATGCGAGGAAGGGAAAGTCATCCTTGGACAAGCTTTATTAAGATCGTAAAGTCAATACACATTAGCCATTTCCCATTGGCCTTTCTAACCATTACAGATTGGCGAGCCACTCGGGTGGTCGACCTCACGAATGAACCCGGCTTTGAGAAGTTTGCCAATCTCGATGGATTGCTTCTTTCCGATCAGTGCGGCGCGTAACCTTCGCTTGATCGGTTTACGTTGGTCAGTAAAGCTAGCCTATCTCGATCACCTCCACAGGGACTCGGGCATATCGGACGCCGCGGGCGAATACGTCTGGTTAGCTCGGAGGAAGGATCGGCGACTCTTCCTATTTAAGGTCGAGTCTGCCCGACTAGTATCTTGGCACCCTCGGAGAAGCACTTCCGTCGAGTCGTTACCTCTTTTATCCAGTCGGAAGGTTTGGTGTCATCTTCGATCTTGAATGTTTGACTTGCATGTTAGCGGTATTAGTTCCCACGGTGGAAGTTCATCGACCGATTCTAAGCATTCCGATCGCATGCGTAGGCTATTTTCGATCGCCTCGGACGTGATTACACCCTTTGGTCCGGCATTTTTAAACTCGATGGCGTAGTGCGTGGCTATCGGGAACTTTGCTAAAGTGGGCGACCAAGAATTGCATTGTCTGCTGATTTGAAATTTACCACATCAAATGAAATTTTTACGTCCTAAGTTGTCGGGCTTTTGACGTAACCGAGGGAAAAGTGCCTATTGGCTTAGCGGTAGACCAGGAACTATGCCATGGAAGGCATATTTCACGAGTTTTACCTTGAATTTGGGAATCTGCATGTCTTCCAAAGCACTTGCAAATAAAATATTTAGAGAACTACCCCATCTATCAAGACCCGATTAACCTGCGCAGTTATTAATAGTAGGCTCAACGACAATTGGAAACCTACAGTCGAGTTGAAGGAATGGGGCGATTTTCTTTCTTTGAAGAGATTATCGTCTCCGACCACCTTGAAGGTTTAACGGCGATCGAAGGTTCGGTAAGGTTGACTTCGCTCCATGGCTTTCGGTGGCGTGCGGACTTATGCGAAGAAGATCCACCAAAGATCACATCGACGGTGTGCTGAGGTTCTTGGTACTCCATTTCTTCGTCACCATCTTTGTCCTTCTTGGAGCTTATTTCCCCGAGCTCTTGAATCGACAGGAGTGGACCTTTACCTGCATAATAATCTTCCAGCTTCTTTTGCCAAGCGCGATAATTGCGTAGGTGGTGTCCTGCTTGCTGGTGGAGAGGACACCATTTTTTATTTTTTTTTGTAATTATTGGTCGGAGCCTTAGCCTTGCCACGACCAGAATAATCATTTCTTCCTTTGGTAAATTTTTCAGGAACAGCAAGAACCTCTTTGTCGTTGGCTTTGCCATGCTTCTTTTTCTTGAGAGTCTTCTTTTACTTCTTTTCCGTCCTATCTAAGCCAGGTTGGGGAATTTTATCCTTTCGATCAACGGCTTCGTTCCACTCGACCGCTTCACTGGCCGTTGCATACTTGTCAGCCATGTCAAAGAGCTCGATGGTTGTTCGTGGGGGATGTATAGCTAAATCCTCCGTAAACCTTTGATTTCTTAATCCCGCTTTGAAGGCTTGGATAACGAAAGATTCTGCAACCTCCGGTATTGAGTTACGAACTTGGCTAAATCTTTTGATGTACTACCGGAGAGTCTCGTTAGATTTTTGCCGTATTCTATAAAGATTGTCTTCTTTTCTAGGTCGATCGTACGTACCTTGTAAATTTGCAATTAGAAGGTCGCAGAGTTGCTCCCAAGTATACACGGACCCGACCGGAAGGTTAAGCAACCATGATCGGGCTGATCCTTCTAATACCGTAGGAAGGTAGTTTGCCATTACATTTTCATCACCACCAGCAGCTCTAATAGCGGTGGTATATATCTGAAGAAATTCCAAAGGATTTTGGGTCCCATTGAATTTATCCATATTGGTCTGTGGGAACCTATTTGGCCAGCGTCTGACACAGAGCCTGTTGAGAAGCTCGGCGATCTGTGATAGTTTAAATGGCGCCTTCTTTGAAAAGGTGCGGATTATGTCGGTTGGAGACCGATTTCTAGGACGGATTGCTGGTGCTCCGTGTCGGTCGGTCATGGACGTTACTAGAACGCCTCCAACCACTTGCCTGGTTTAGGTGATGTCGAAGATCACCAGGTTCAAGCGATTGTTCCTTTCGACGAAGTGAAGGTGAGGATTCCTAGAATAGTCTGCTCCCCTCATGACTTGTTGGTCGGAATCATCGAGGTGGTCGCAGTTTCAACTGATCTTCAACACGACTATGCAGGCCCCTGCTTCGGGAAGAATGATGCGATGAAGTCATGGTCTGACTTTGCGGGTGCTTTAGTTCCCGATATGCTTCTGTGCGCTGCACCGTCTGTTGGATAATCTCTGATACTTGACCTGCGAGTTGGGCAAAACCTGGAGTCTCTGCCAGGGCAGGGTCAGAAGTATTTAACATATCTCTGACTCGCTACAGGTTTTGTAATGTTACCGAAGGTCTCAAAGGATTTATGCCAGAATAAGGTGTCTGATGGCTTGAATCCCCCGACCTCCTGGTCGATCTTGCCTGGTCCCTTACATTGTTTGGGAGAGGATCAGGCGAATTAACTGATAGATGTCCATCAGTTCTGTTACCTCCGGCATTTGGTGCTTGACCGCCCGTACCATCTCCATTATTACGTGGTGGCGAGGCAACGTATGGAGGATCGTACACGGCATTTTGATCCGTATCTCCGATCGTATTGACCTCGTGCTTCCAGCAGTGATCCTCCGATGAGGTTCTGTCGTAACCGATGGAGAGCCTTTCAGAGCTTCTACCAGAAGTTTCCACGATGGAAGCGATCGGTGATCGGCACTTCGACGAGTTTTGGAAGGGTCTCAACCTGATCCAGCGAGTCGTCGATCGAATGCTGAGCTTTGTCATCCCCACTTGGTTTATGACCAATGGAGGTTTCATTGACACCGTCACCATGTGTCGGTTGGCTCCTAGAATTGCTAGAAGCCGTCGGTGAGTACCTATCAACCATGATCGCATCAAAGGTATATTGAACCTCGAGTTGCGGTGTTGAATTTTCGTCACCTTTTTTGCCGGTCGAAAGGCCCGGGCTTGCTGAGGCTTTAGGGTGTTCCGAACTAGTCGGAAGCATTTCCTCTGAAACCACCACTGATCGTAGCGGTGTGTCTTCATTCATCCGGTCGACTTCGCCAATTTCTGCCATGGGCGAACTGGCGGAGGAGGATGATGAAGAAATTCCGTTTTCCTCCATGGCGCGCATGCATGCATCCATGTCAGGGTTGGCGTAGTCCGCCAGGTCGAACCAATTTTCTTCGTCCCAACTTCCCGCCATAACCGCATCAGCGATCACAAACGGGGAATGGACAAAGATTTGATGAGCAGAAAAATTCTTCTGAGATTCCACGTCGCGCTCCCTACGGACGGCGCCAGCTGTCGACGATCAAGACATCGATCTTACGAAAAGAAAAGGAGAAAGTGACATGGGAAATCTAAGGAAATAATGGGACTGCTCTTTATTAATATGAACTGGGTTTTACAGGGTATGCTCTAAGAACACTGCTTGTTCCTTACAATCTCAGACTTACCACACGAATCTACGGCTTGTACTTTAGTCTGATGGCTCTATCTTGTCCTCCTCTCCTCCCGTCTAGGTTCCATCTTTAAATAGCCCTCGAAGAGGTGGCAGTTACTTCCGGAGAAGACGTCTAATGCGAAGCGTTACGTCTGGTCGGAGTCAAGTGATGGTTGATAAGGAATCAACCGTTTGGCGGTTGTATGTCTATGAGACATATAACCGCATGGAGGTTATTCGCTGGTGTGTCTGGATAAGATACGTCGTATGGCATGGAATATACACGTGCTCCATTCATCATACGGTAAAGAATATACCTGGAATCTGTTCCAAGTATCAGTTCATATCTTTTACGAGTAGTTCTCCTGGTCAGGAGCTTGGCTTAGGCCTTCGTTCGACCAGGTTATCCATTATGTAACCTTTGGAATCTCTACGACCAGTGAGGTCGTGCACCTCAGGGGTTACGACCACGAAGACGTATGGTCTTTTATATATTAAAAATAATATATAGAGGTTTTAATCCTCGTCACAGGGGCTTTGAAAATATTATGTACACGCCATGTCCAGCTCCTCAACTATCTGCAGAACTTTGCTTTGGTTGTTGAGCTTAAAGTGCATGACAACCCCTGACCTGGAGAGGATCGCTAATCTCCCTAGATTGCAAGAGCTTGTCATCGTCTTATGCCCGAAGATGAAGGCACTGGAGGGTGTGCCGGCACTCCATACACTCGTCCTGGAGGATTACGACATGGAAACGCTCCCGAAGTACCTACGAGATGTAAATCCAAGGCATTTGCAACTAGACTGCAGCCTAGCTCTACTCACTTCCATAGCTGCGGGACAATCTGGCCCTAACTGGGACAAGTTCGGCCATATCCAACATGTCAAGGCCTATGCAGACGATGGAGACAATCCAAGGAAATGGTTTGTGTTGTACACAAGAGATCCATACAACTTGGATACAAATATCAGCCATTCTACCATATCTGGAGGTAAATTAACACAAGTCCTTCATCTTGGTTTCTTCGGTTACTCCTTTTAGTTTGACTTCTTTATTTCCTCTTGTTCATTCCATATACCTTTCACTAGTATTCTAGAGTCTATATATTTCCTATTTTTCCTTTTTTTCTGAAAGAAATATTTCCAACTTTTTTTTTGTTTCGCTTGGCTGTGTTGTTTCAGGGGGTGCAGAGGAACAACAGAGAGGGGGAGAATACAAATTAAGAAGATTGTCATCTTAAGTGTTGTCATTCGTGACTTCACTTGCCACGTCAACAACTAGATCATGCATGCAAACCTTCTTCCTAGATACTTTAGGGATGTCGGTGTTTTAGAACCGATCTTACGTAAAGATTATTTGATTCGAGGTTCTCCAAGACTGAGATTATGCAGAGAGAGCGACACAGGGATTTTTATATAGGTTCAGGCCTTCTTCGGAGAAAATAACAACCCTACTCCTATGTGTATTGTATTGAATATACTGGTTACAATCAGTGGAAAGACTAAGGCTTGTACTCTTGCTGATTGTGTGTGCCCGATTGTCTGTCTCCAATCGGTCCTCTCCCTTTCGTTTCTGACTACAGCCTTTATATAGCGTACGTAGAGGTAGTTGTTTCTCTAGGTCAAGAGGCACCTCATTATTCCATATAACAGACGTAATAATGGTAGTAATCATCGGAGTAGTAACCCCCCATGTCGCCTAGTAGTTACTTGTCAGAGATGATGGCGCGTTATGTGCAGTTACTCTAGAGAATAACAGCGTATGTTGACTGCTTAGATTCCCTAATCAATTGGGCCCACTCGTCTGTAGGCTCTATTGATTATAGGATAGTCATAGCTAACCTGGTTATAAAAGAGCTTACAGCCATGAGGTAGTTGTAGAAAGACTTACGACTATATACTGGTCGTAGAAGATCTTACGACTAGAGAGGCAGTCATAGAATGACTTACAACTGGGTACTGGTCGTAGAAGATCTTACGACCGGAGAGGAAGTCGTAGAATAACTTACTTACGACCACCTGATTGGCTTCTCCTTATGATTATAAGGGGTGTATTCAAGAGTCACATGATGTCATATTTACCCATAATAAGAATTACAGATAAATAATAAAATGAGGATTATTAGAGCCTCGTTATCTAGCCCCCCAACTTCAAGTCAAAGTAACTTACTTGGAAAAGGAGTCGTAGATGATCTTACGACCACGGAGTGGTCGTAGAATCGAAGGAAAAAACTCTTCGACTTGTATGTCATTTGACGAGAAATATGCTTGGTCAAGAAAGTTATCGGAAATCTTATGACTACGAGGTAATTGTAGGAAAATCTTACGACTATGTGGTAGTCGTAAAAAACCTTACGACCACGAAGTGGTCGTAGTATGGTTATCGGAAGTAAAGCCTTTCTGACTTCGTGTTACATTTGACCAGAAATAGACTTGGTCAAGAAGGTAAATTCGCTTCAGGTGTGAAGACAAATTTGGTTTTTCCGAATGGACATATTCAAGAATCGCAACCGACTCACAAATATGTCCATTGGGACGATTCCCAAAGCAGTGACAACTGTTGAACATCCATGGCTGATGAGGACATCAACCCTTCGGATACGACCGCTACTCCACCTCCAACCGGGCTACTCGACTGCCATCGATTCGGCTGCGTCAAACGCTACTTCAACGTGCTGATGAATACACTTCACTTATATCTGGTGCTACGTTACCTCACATTGGGCCGAGGGTCTTGTATTTGTATCAATTATTTGGCCCAAAGAGCAGCCACCATTTTAGGTTATTTGGGCCGACCACCTCCACTTGGGCCGTATACACTGTTCACAGTTACTGTTCATGGCACTGTTCACATGAATAGTAACTCATGAATAGTACCGCATTGCTAGCGTTTAGACATTTGCGGCTCCCTCTCCCCTATATAAGAAGGCCACACCCCTTTAGTTTTACTTGGATTTTGTTTAGTTAAAAGTTAGCCTTGTTGCAACTTCGTGTATTGGCTTGTGTCGACTAGACCAACCATAATACCGCTTCAAAATCCCAACTCAACTCAATATTTCAATTCCTATTTGCAATTTCAGATTGCTTATTCTTGTTCTTGCGTGCTTCTTCGGTGTATGCAGGAATCGACCTTCGTGGTCAGGTCAACCGGGTATTCGTGCACGGTTGATAACGACTTGTCGAGCAGTTTAGCGATTGCGTGGTTTCGAGCCTTGCGTGTTCGTAGCTAGGATCGTGAGAGTTGAGCGATGCCTACCGAACCTATCGTTCTCATCGAAAGATCGGGCCAACAATTCGGATCTTCGGGTTCATCAACGGCTCTTCGGCTTAGCCATGCGGTTATAAAAACTCACCTCAAGGGTAGTTTTAGGGTTCTTACCTTTTTCCCAATTGCTCCAACTGTTCATCAAGCTCTCGCGTTTTTCGTCGCCACCCAACTCATACTTCTTCCTCAAAGTCTTTCTGAGTCCAAATCTCCCTTTCTCAAGAAAAATGGCGAGAACCGTTTAAAAGTGGGCTAAATCAGAGATGGACGAGGTGAAGATAAAAGCGCTGGTCACCACTGAGAAGATTCCAAAAAAGGTGCTCGTGAAGTGGATTAAAGCTGCTAGGCAGCATTGGCCGTCGGGGGGAGTTAGGTCAGATCCCTGTCTTCCAGGCATACTGTGAGTATGGACTGCGACTACCTGTCCACCCTTTTCTCACACTCGTACTCGAGCACTTCGGGGTGGAATTGGTGAACTTTTTCCCAACTCCATCACGATGCTCAGCGTGTTCGCGTACTTGTGTGAGGCGTATCTGGGGATTCCAGCGGACCTCGAGCTCTTCCAGTACTACTATGGGATGGTTTGACAGGTTGGAATCACTGGAAGCTGCAGTCTGAAGCTCCACGATGGGAAGTTGAGGGAGTACATTCAGATGTTTACCCCGATCATCGTGGTCAGGGTGAAAGAAGAGATGGTTCTACTGGGAAACCACCAATGAGGACAGCCTCTCATTTACTGGGAGTGCTGCTGAGAGGATTTTCTCCTGGGATTCAACTCTCAAGGACCTCAACCAGATCGCCCCCTACATGCAAGTTATCAAGGACTTGAAGGCGGAGGGGCTCACCGGATGGCACGTGGTGAAGGGTTTCATCATGCGCCGCATTAGCCCTCTGAAGAAACGAGTTCTTCCAATGTGGAATTACTCGAGGGCAACAGACCCGACCAGAGATTACGAGGAGGGTAAGTGAAACTCTACTTTTGGCTCTCATTTTGGTTAAACTGGGTGATGCATTGAATATTTTATGCGCTTGCGGATCTTTCCGGTAGAGATTGACACCCGCGTCAAGCTCATCTGTGAGAAAGCTCCACCAAATATGGTGGCTCCTCAAATCCTAGCGGTTTTGTCCGCAGAGGAAAAGAAGGAATGCCTAAAGGTATTCAGAAATCGACAACGTCTTTAGGCTTTTATTGTCGTAGAAATACTTACGACTAGGAGTTTTGTCGTAGAAGAACTTACGATCAGGGGGATGATCGTAGAATGACTTACGACCACTTAGTAATGTTTTCTTTTTCTAATTCTAACAGAAAGTAGGCATGGAAGACCGTCAAGATGATGTAGAGGTCGAATTGGTGGTTATTGGAGCAATGGCGGAGATGGAGCAAGTTAAAGCTCCTCCAACCAAAAAGCGTCGGCTCGTGAAAGTTGCAAATAAGGGCGACGTAAGCTCGAGCCGTGTTGTTCCGAGCAAGCCTTTTGCGAAATTTGTTGTAGACATGGCTACTGCGGAGAAGGCAAGGGCGGCTGAAGCTGCCATATCTCTTAAACGAAAAGCCCCAAGGCCATGGTACCCTTCTACTACGACCACAAGACTTCCGCTGTTTCTGCCTCTCGTGGCTTTATCAAGCAGCTAGAAAAAGAGAACTGGAAAATCTTCATGTCTTTTATGAAGGAAACTGTTGCTCCAACAGAGCCTGAGGTCGAGGGGAGCAGTGCTCTTGAGGTGGTCGAGATAGGTCTCGACCATCCGAGGAGTCAGGAGGCTCAAGAAGCAGTAACTCTTGTTCCCCTCCTTCAGTTCTGACTATGAGTGGTCGAGAAGAAGTCGAAGAAATCTTCTTTAGGGAATGTTTCTTCTCAGTTCAAGGTTAGGTCCAGCAAACTAAGGTATGTAAAGAGACAAAAGTGTAAGAACAGCATTTACCTTTTGCTTTTTTATTACTTAACATGCTTGCCTTCCTATGATCTCAACCCGACTCCTTTAGCCCCCCCCAAGGGTGCTTCTATCGAGAAGCCTGCTACCTCCTCTTTTGCATTCGAAGGAATGGCAGCACGAGTGGTCGAGGGATCGACCACCGCCCCCGTGGAGGAAGAAGCCACTGCAGCTGGAATTACTCCGTCTATTGAGGTAGTAATCGCCTCTGAAACAGCTATGACCACTGAGGTGATTGTGGAAGCAGAATCAAGGATGGCGAAAGCATCTGGACAGTGGGGTGATGGAACCTTCGACCACTGCGCTGGGAAGGAAGTCGTCGAAGACGTCCTGCCCGGTCCTCCAGGAGAAGCGGAGGAAGAGGAGGAAGAGTTAAACTTTTTCAACCATCCCCTCGGATTTTTTAGCCCTGCAACCGTTGTGGGGTCTCGTGCCTTTAGATCTTGTGATTGAGTCCCTCACCCTAAGGACATTCCTAATAGAGGGGATGTCTTTGACGACGAGCGTCTTGAGAAGGTGTGGTGGGATCGAGCTCAAGAAATCGACGGACTGAAGGACCCCACAAGAGTATTTTCTTCATTCGCCCTAACGAGTATTGATGTAAGTATCTGCTGCTTAGTATTTACATATGTGATTTTTTTCTCGCTTCTCACTGTCTTCCTTTTTGCAGAGAGCTTTGGAACAGATTGTCATTGTCGGTGAGTACCACCGACAACTCCTAAAGCTATGACAGGAGAAGGCTGAACTCTGCGAGCAGGCAAAGAGATGGTAAGTCACCAAAACTCATAAGAATTGTCGTAGAAAAGTTTACGATCAGAAACTGATCGTAGAAAAACTTACGATCAGATAGTTGTTGTAGAAGAACTTGCAACCGAGAACTGGTCATAGAAATACTTACGATCAGGAAGTCGTCGTAGAAGAACTTACGACCAGAAGGATGTCATAGAACGACTTATGACTAAGTATTGGTCATAGAAATACTTACGACCAGAAGGTCATCGTAGAAGATCTTACGACTATGTAAGTAGTCGTAGAATAACTTACGACCACTTGATTGGTGCTCATGTCTACTCTTAACCTCTGCAGGTTCAAAAGTGATGAAAAGACCCTAGCTGATTCGCTCGACTATGAAAAAACCAAGACAAAGAACCTAAGGAAAGAAAAAGAGGACCTTTTGAAGAAGCTTCAGGGGGCAAACTCTACGACTCAACAGATGTAGGGAGAAATAAACAGTAAGTCCTGGACTTACGACTGCTTATGACCTTGATCTTTACCTTTTTAACTCTTATTCATTTTCAGAAGAAAAAAAGGTCAAAGTGGGAACTCTCCAAACCGAGGTCAGAGAAAAGATCTTGGTTGTTCACGAGATCTCCACATCGCCAAGGACAAGGATCAAGAAATTGAGAAGCTGGATTCTCAATTAACAGGTAAGTAATTCTTTACCTGCTACCAGATTGGTTTTCTCGTCCCCTAAGAGTTATTTTATCTGACCAGTCTTACTCTTTTTAGAGCAAATGGTCAAAATAAAATGACTCCATGAGGCTTCGACTCGTACCTAGGAGGAGATGAAGTCGATGAAGGTTAATATTCAAGACAATATCTCACTTCTGAACAATGTACTCGGTGGGCTACATGCTGAAGAGGTCACTCCTCGTGAAGACACGATAGCGTCTCATACGAGTACCATTGTGGAACAAGTCAGTACTTTGCAAGAGTTGGTGACCACTCTGAAGACCAACCAAACCGACTCGATATAGGAGGCGGTCAAGGGGGTTGTAAGTTATGTCCTAGCAAAACTTAAAGCTCGTGACCTCAACCTTAATTCACAGTCAATCGAAGCCGACTTCGACTGCACCGAAGCAGAAGCGGAGTGGTTGATTGAAGACATGTAGTCGGTTGGCGAGAAGGTCATGGAGGAGATGCAAATAGGATCTCCTTCATTAGAGTAATCTGTAATAGGAACGTGTAACGACAAGCTTTTTATTGATATATATATAACTTCCCTTTTTCCTGTAAATCTCATAGAGTAGTTAGTCACTCATAAGATAACGAATGGAAAAAGTGATTAAGACTAGATATATGTAATCCTTCTTTTTCCTACAAATCATCTTGTCGAGTAGTCAGTAACTCATAAGATAATAAATAGGAAAAAAAACTAAGACTAAGAATTGAAGTTATATTTATAACTTTATCCTAGCCCCCGACTATTTGCTTAGTTTATGCAAATAAACTAAGTAAATAGCGAAAAAGGGTTTCTGAAAATTGAGAGGTTTGGTTAACCTATAATTTTTTATCACGATTATCTTGCACTGGTCGAAAATGTAGAATCGAACCGACGTTAGGAAGTTCCTCCTAGTAGGTAGGACCACGTGCAGATAGGAGAGGCTTCGACTAGGTGATGTCACCATCTCCAACCAGATTAATCAAATCAAGAACGGCAACTTGAGTTAGACAAACGTCTAGAGGACCTTATAAATTCGTTCGACTTTTGTCGGTGGACTCGATAGGTCTGCCCTGGTAGCAAGAGTAGGAAATAGGACGATGCTAGAAAGTTCCTTCTAGTGGGCAGGACCACGTGCAGAGAGGAGAGACTTCGACTAGGTGTGTTTCTTCCCCCGACCAGTTGGAACTGATCGAGTTTACCGAAAGCAGTCGAATAAATCTCAAAATTGTACTCTTCTTAGAGTATTTTTCAAAATGAATGAAGAAATAAACTAAGGTGAAAAGAGTTGACTTGAAAATATTTCGACCATGCTTGTTGAACCCGATCTCTTTGTGTTGGTAGCAAAAGTGAGGAACGAGTCGACACTAGGAAGTTCCTTCTAGTGGTCAGGACCACGTGGAGAGCGGAAAGGCTTCGACTTGGTGATGTTACCGTTCTTTCAACTAGTAAAAAGAAAGCTGGGTGTTTGTAAAATATGGTCGAAAGATTATCAAAGCGCTACTCAAAATAAGACAAAACGATCGATGCATTCCATTTTTCCAACTTCCACTCTAATCAACTGTGCTGAGGAATTGAGCTGTCGAATCAAGCCGCCCCTTCTCCTCGGAATGCACTGGGAAGGAGGGTGAATGGATATCTTCGAACTATTGTCGCAGAGTTTTCCTGCATGGGACGACAATAAGGTTTCTGGGCAGCGCATCTACGTGACCGCTCTCTGCGTTACATCATCTACGATCTGCACAGCTTCGACCACTGCTTTGAGTCTGCACTGCTCCCTGATCATCATCGAACCCAACTGTAAGTTGGCCGTAAGACCACTCTATTTGTCGTACGACCAGTTTTCTGTTTGTTCGACCAGTTTTTCCTAATGTAATCGTTTTGTTGAGTATGTTTAGAAGTGTAATGAGTATTAGTTGAAGTGGACATTTCATAATGAACTTGAAGTTGTGTCCACATCTCATTAGCGTTCTTAAGATCGCATACTTCATCGAACACCTTTATACTCAAAGCAACAAATAAAGCGTTAGTAGCTTGAGCGTCGAGATGTAAGCATTTCTCTTCCTCAATTGTTAGACCAAGATAATACAATGGAGGAGAAAAGCCTACATCTACAATTCGCCATATATTTAGGCCCATGACCTTAAAATAACAAGACATGCAGATTTTCCAATGAGCATAATTCGTGCCATCAAATTGAGGTGCTTCACCTAGGTGCATTAAATCACTAGTCGCCATCCTTTACTCTCTAGACGGTTAAGTCTAATAAATGAGAGACCAAGCTCTGATACCACTTGTAAGATCGAGGAGGCCGACTAGAGGGGCGTGAATAGTCGTTTCAAAAAAAAATTCTATGGCGCTAAAACCGATTACTAATGCGGAAGCTAATGCAAATACGGTTTTGCACAATTAAAGCCTAAAACAACTAGGTTCACTAGGTGCACCAACACAAGTCTAATGATAACAATCAATTAAGCAAGGACTTGTAAGCAATTCAAGAATACTATTGCAATCATACACAATGAGTAAGCAATTTAATACAAGGTATATAAATTGCATAATGTAAAACAAGCATTCATACACAATGAATGTAAATGCAATAGCAGAGCAATAGAGATCACACCACAAAGACACGTCGATGTTTTACCGTGGTGTTCGGAGACTTGCCGGTCTTCCCTAGTCCACGTTGAGGGAAACCCAAACCAATTAGGCTGGCTCCACGAATTAAGCCTTCCTCTGAGGTATCAACACCTCGCTCCACTAGGGTTGCTCTTACTCCACTCCGGAGATGGCGAGCACCAAGCCACACACAAACACCGGGCCTTCTCACAAGCTTCACTTGAGAAGATCACCGGACCACGACGCCTCCACGCCGTCTAGGTGTCGGCAAACACCAAGAGTAATAAGCCAAACCCCTTGCTTGACTCTCACCAAGTGCAACACATGCACAATTGAATGCTCAATCTAATTCTAGTTGCAACACATGCAACTAGAACCTCTCCCTTTTGCTCACAAGGTGCAACACATGTACAATTGAGTGGAGAAGCTCACACTAGCTCAAGAGAATGAAATGGGATGCCAAAAGTTGTCTCTCAACCAGCCAAGGGGTTATTTATAGCCCTCACAACAAAAACTAGCCGTTTGGAGCAAAAATCAGCAAACTCAGCCGAAATGCGGTCGTACCGCAATCACAGAGGCCGATACTACCATTTTTGACTCAGCGGTCGGAAAGGGTGTAATAACGGCTAAAAAATAAGCTGTTAAAACTTTGGTGCGGTACTACCATACTCACAATGGCTGGTACTACCGTTCTAGGCGGTCATACCGCTCTTTTCATGGTGGTAGTACCGCATCTCAAAATCAGCACAGACGACACTCGGTAAAAAGGTCATAACTTTTGACTCTGATGTCAGAATTGAGTGATATTGGACTCTATTGAAAGCTTATTCAGAGGGCTACACAACCCACCTATTTGATTGATCTCAAACACATTTGATCATATCAAAAAGCACAACTCAAAAGAGCCACTACCATGGTCTAAGTCCAAAGAAATAACAACAAGCAATCTTAGACCATGTCAAGGGTATACACATGAATCTTAACCATTTGCAAAACACATTTGCAAACATAGATCATGCCACAAGGAGTATGTACATGGACTTCAAACGTTTGCAAAATACATTTGCAAAGTATAGTCACATGCTAAAGGATTAAATGCATGAGCTTCGGCTATTTGCAAAACACATTCGCAAATAATAGCATCATGCCACGATGAGCTAGAGCAAGCAATATTGAGCTATCAACACATGATGAGACTCAAGCTACTAGACAAGACCCCTCTTAATAGTACGGCAACCTATACTAGCAATCCGGTCTTCCAACCAAACACCAAGACCGGTAAAAGACTTGGAACACATCCTTAGCCCTAGCTAGTCATACCTTTGCCTTGACCATCCACTTGAAGCTTGATGACGCACATCTTCACTTCATGTCCAGGTCATCGTCTTGATATGCATCAACCCATGATGCATCCTTTACTTCACCTCAATCAACACATGATGAGTCTTCTCTTGACTCGATGATTAACTCATGATCATCTCCTCTTCGAGATCTTGATATGCATCAACACATGATGCATCCTCTTCTTGAACCTTGACTTGATGACGATCAACTCATGATGCCATCCAAAGTCTTTATCACCCTGAAACATAACCTATTCATCTAACTCATGGAAAATGTTAGTCCCACAATGATTAACATTAATTACCAAGATATATCTCCATTAAATGCTTCTAAACAAGCTGTTGAAAATCATGGACCGGTACTACCGCCAACCAAGTTGCGGTACTACCGCTTGGTCTGGTCGTACCGCACGAAGGAGCGGTACTACCGATTGCAGGCTTTCCAAATTTGCCGAAAAGACACGCTCTCTGGAAAATGCATACCGCCAATTAACAAACGGAACAACCGGGTTGCGGTAGTTCCGCCAACATATTTGTGGTCATACCGCTACACGGTAGTTCCGCCACATGAACTCCGGTACTACCGCACATCGGTAGTACCGCTTACCAAATGCGGTCATACCAATTCCCACTGAACTTCTTCTAGAAGCTTTTCGAAATGCAATGCATGACTCCTTTGTCTTGAGCCATGTCAATTTTTTATCACCTTTGCATTTCCTTTTCAGGTCATCATTCAAACTCCGGGACTAAGCCTTGAAAACATTTTAGCACACACATTAGTCCCACAACACAATTGCAAATAATTGAATATAAAGTAACATGAGTATATATGAACTACACAAGTTATATATACCATGAGTATATACGAACTACAAGTTCTATATACTAAATATGAGTGTATACGAACTACACAAGTTGTATATACTCATATGAATATATTAACTACACAAGTTAAATATATTCAAGGATATGTTTCAAAGTACAGATCCTTAATATATGTGGAAAGAGAATATGGATCAATACTAATGAAACCACAAAATATAGAATGAACTCCCCCTAAATGTGTGCATACACAAATGTGTAATGAAAACATATGCACATATCCAAGTTAACCTTTTTGGTGGAGTTTAACCTATATTTTGGATCCGAGGAATGCAACAAGATATAATAAGAAGTAGAATGCATACCTCTTGTATTTTCATCTTTATATCCAAACGAGACTAAGCAATAGATAATCAATAGAATTGTTAGTCTCACAAATAGATTTGTCATTAATAAATACATACCTGTTTGGATTTTTGCTTTTATATCCAAGCTGAGACTAAACAGGATATAACAATAAGAGTGTTAGTCTCACGAGTGTATTTGTCATTAATCACTAAAATACTCCATTAACACATAATGGCGAGTCTAGATCCTTCATTTGTGCAATGCCAATGTTCTTTGCGTGATACCTTTGCTTGATGTGAGGATGCATACTTGATATTTCTGGCAGCTACATTGTCGATATTCTCACATTAAACATGAGAAAAAGATAACATAAATACACAATATCTTGCATAGCACTTCCCTATCGTTCGTGGATGTAGTATCTGTATAAACTTTGTCTCCAGCTGAGAGCAAGCCTGGGGACTATGAATTTTTGATTGGTATGAGACATTCATTGAGTTTGTAATGCTGACCATTGAACTGGTAGATGTTTTTTTTGGTTGGGAACTTAATTCAGATGGTTAGATGGGGTCTTGCTCAGATGTTAGAGTTATTTTCCTGTTCCAAGTTTTATATTGTTGGGCCAGAGATGATCTTAAAAACAAACATCATATATTGGCAGAGGGAGGAAATCTTATAGTTTGTCTTCCTTGTAGCTTGCAAATATGACATAACTCAAACTTGTAGCTGCAGGATGTTTTTGGTTCTAGAGCAATAAAATCTTCTCTGATTTTCAAATATATCGAAGTTCTTTGGTCTTCTTGGATTTGATTTTGCATATACAGATACAACATCGTGTATCACACAAAGGTTTGCTTTGATGACTTATTTTACACATTTTCTTATCATTACTAGTTACTAATAACAAAGATTTAGCTTATGTTCTGGTCTTTACATAAACAGATTGACATGGTTATGTATATCCATAGCAAGTTCCTGAACATATGTTTATCCCAATTTCATTTCTTAGGCTTGTAGCATGCATAATATGTATGACGAGGATCTGATAATCCTCATTTTATTATTCAATAATCATGTAATATGACGTCACATGGTATACCCCTTATTGTTATAAGGGAAGAGCAAGTTAGGTAGTCGTAAGATCTTCTACGACCACCCCCTAGTCTTAAGTATTTCTACGACTATGGTGTAATCGTAAGTCCTTCTACGATTACGTCCGGTCAATAAGTCTTTCGACCGATGCCCGATCGTAAGCTTTTCCTCGACTACCCACGGTGCGTAAGTTACGCTATGGCCACCACCTTTCGACTTCCTCACGATTAACTGGGTCCACTCGTCAGAAGGCCCATTTATTGGTGAGAATCTAAGCAGTCAAAATACGTAGTTATACCTGAAATAACTACAGATAATTCTCCACTATCTCTGATTGATAACCGTTGGACAGCATGGGGAGGTTACTACTCCAGTAATTACTCTCATTATTACGCAATAATGAGCGACTAATTAACCTGGAGCGACAATAGCCACCACTACGTGGTATAAATAGGTGTCTTTTGGAGATAGAGGGAGAGGCTTTTTTCGAGAAACAATCAGGAGCAGGATTAGCGCAAGTCTTTCCACTGATTGTAATCAGGATACCCAATACAAGACACACAGGAGTAGGGTTGTTATTCTCTCTAGAGAAGGCCCGAACCTGTATAAAAATCCCCGTGTCTCTTTCGTCTGCGTGATCAATTGTGGAGACCCCCCGAATCAAATAATCTTTACGTAAGATCGGTTCTAAAACACCGACAGTTGGCGCTGACCGTGGGGATCTTCTGGTAATTCATTGTCAACAGTTCTTTCTTTTCTCTTTGATGCTACCATGGAAGGAGAATGGAACGAGGAGAATTGGTTCGACTTGGCGATTCTGTGACGTCGACATGGATGCGGTTTCGATTCGAGCCAAGTATCGAATCCTCGGCGATATTGCCGCCTCGGAGATCTTCTATCGGATCTTGGAGCCTGCATCACTACCGAAGTCGAGGAGGGATTCTTATCCCCCACGATAGTACGCCCAGCTGAGGAACCAACTTCCTCGGGGCAAGGGTCAACACGACCATCAACGAAGCGCCGGGCAAATTCGCAACACGACGAGTTTTTCCTCAAGTGTTCAAGTCCCCCAAGGCGATGCGACTTGGCAAGACAGTTCGAAGCCATCATTCGGAACTCCATCGACATCGATGATCCTCTCTCTCCAGTATTTCGCAGGAAGAGGATCGAACACGCCGTTCCCAAGTCCAACCATCCCGACGCAGACCCACTGCAGACGAGACGGTTATAACCCGGAGTTCCCTACTTGAAGGGTTTACTCCAAGTCGTCGGATGGTGTCGCCGACTACTCCTCAGCGAGGAGGCCTCGGCGCAAGTGGAGGTCATCGAAGGAGGTTTTAGTCCTTCCTCGATAAGAATCATTCTCCCAGAAGAAGGATTGACGATGCTTCCCGACGGGCACACTCTACACCCCCTCATGGCAATGGCAAGGACACCACCGCTGGCGAACGAGACGAACACTTTAATGAACGTGCGGGACATCCTCAATATTCTCGCACTCCATTAAACCCAACTCAGGGGTCTGAAATAGACCATTCTAAGACAACCCGATGGAGGAAAATAGTGGCTTAGAAAAACCTTCCTGAGCGCACTTATTTCCAGTCGGAGGAAGCTCAAGAGCTCCAGCACATCAACGACTTGCTGGAAAATCCGACCCAAGAACTCGCTCAAGCACCGGTATGATCTCTTTGCGAAGAGATCACACAAAACCAGCGACACGATGGCCAAACTCGAGCGTCTTCGTCGACCACAACCAGGAAGTTGTAGCAGTATGACTCCGTCTTCTGCTAGCCGTTCAGATAACTCATTGTATGGAGGGCGACATGACCTTTACTCGCGTCGTTCCCCCGACCTGAGGAAGACGCAACAAGCCCCGAGGAGAGGTGATCTTTCACCACTTCGGCGACGGAATGCACGGCGGCAAGCAGAATACAAGGAGTATTTCCCTCGTAAAGTTGAGGCCTATCATAGGTCCAGCCTTCCTGTGGCTGGGTATTGACGAGTACGATCACCCGATCGCCCTGGAAGGGAGGATGACCTGCACCGGATAAGATAGAACGATCATGAAACGCTATGACAATTCATCAGGCGTTTTAGTCAGGTTCAAAATTCTATTCCGGAAGTTTCTGACTCATCTGTGATCAGGGCTTTCAAGCAGGGAGTCCGCAGTAGGAGAATAACGGAGGACATCACTTTACATCCACCCGTCACCATCGCCGAACTGTTTGAGATGGCCGATATATATGCAACCGCCGCCGAAGCAGTCGAGTGGAATAATACTATCGATCGTGAAGATAATATCCCTCAGGAGGTAGGTGAAAGTGGTAAGAAAAAGGATAAAAAGGCTAAGAAGTCCAAGAACAAGGCAAAGAGACACAAATCTCCAGCTGTCGGTTCTTAGGAGGTCTTGGCCGTAAGCGACAAGGAGCCGCACAATCCCAAGCGAAATCCCGATCAAGGCAAAGGTAAGCGCCAAGATCGGAGAAACGACAAGCCCAGGTGGTGTCCTTTCCATAAAAAAGATGGGCATGATCTTCGTAACTGCCAAGTTTTCCGACGGAAACTCGAAGACTATTACTCTGGCAAGGGGCCACTTCCTCCAGGATCCGCAACACACCATCGATCACATCTACAGGGGATCTTCGGCATACGAGTCGCGGAGACAGCTAAAAGCTGTCGAACGTGAGGTAAACACAATCGACTCTCCTCTTGTCAATAAATTACCTAAGTGGTCGGAAGTCACTATTACTTTCGAGAAAGGTGATTGTCCGATCCCTTCGACTAGACCAGGTCGATTTCCGATTGTGGTCGAACCCACCATCAACAATTGTCGAGTTAATCGAGTGTTAGTTGATGGTGGAAGCTCGCTAAACATCTTGTTACTGAGTGCATTTGGGCGAGATGCAAGTACCCAGGACAAAGGTAAGGCCGGTACGATATTCATTTCATGGAATCGTACCGGGGTCTTCGGTCAAACCAATTAGCCAAGTTTCTCTTCCTTTAACGTTTGGCTCACCAAGAAATTTCAGGACAAACTCAATCTGATCATTACTCAAAATAAATTGCAAAAGATCACATTTGTTCAAGTATTGTTACAAAATAAATTGGATTACAATTGAGTCAATTGTTTGCAGGTGGTTGAGAAGTGTCGGCGGGGTGATACGCTGGGTCGGCAACGGAGTGAAATTCTCCGGTGTCCTTAATTATCATTCGCAAAGAGTCCATCTAAATCTATATTCAAGGCCTGTCGCTAGCAAGAGTAAAGTGTTAAGCATATATATTTAAATTTATAATTAGGAAATAATTATTTCGAGATTCACAAACCTCAGGATCCTTCTTCCTAGCTCTAATGATTTGCTCCATATGATGGCAAACGTAGATTGCACATAACTCATCATTTTTTTGTTGGCGGCACTGCGAAAATAGAATTACATATATCAGTTCGAGATGTGTTATTATGAAGTATGATATAGGATTATCGTGTTGTAGCGCATACCAGAAATTTTGTCCTGTGTGTTAGTTCGGCGCTCTTTCTATCGTATACTCCTTTGTTGGCAGCATAGTCGATGAACGACCTACATGATTCCAAAAAGTTATCCTCGACCATTTCAAACTAATGAAGACTAAAATAGAGTTATGTATGAAGGAAATGAGCATACCTGTCGAGTATTCCTCCCAGAATGCTGAACTTGTGGTTGTTGCGGATTAGGGAATCAAGGTATATCACATGGTTCCTCCTTGGTATGATGACTAAAAGGATCCAATGGTACCTACTCATGTATGTCACTATAGTCATTAAACCTGAGTTTGTGCTGCGTATAAAGTACAATATGCTTAAGCTCAAGTCTGTTTGTAATTATCTATATGATTTCAGATTTTGACTATCATCACAGAGCATCAACAAGGCATCATCGGAACCCATCACGAGCATCAACAAGGCATCATCGGAACCCATCACGAGCATCAGCAGAGCCCATCACGAGCATCAACAAGGCATCATCAGAACCCATCACACAAAGATCAGCAGAGCCCATCACGGAGCATCAACAAGGCATCATCGTAACCCATCATAGAGCATCAGCAGAGCCCATCACGAGCATCACGAGCATCAACGGAACCCATCACGAGCAAGGGAGGCGCGAGAGAGGAAGTGACGAGTAAGAGAAAACCTAGTGTCGGGCGCAGGTCGGAGGCGGCGGTGTCGGGGTGAAGAGGTCGGGGTGTCGAGTCGGGCGAAGAGGTCGGAGTCTTGGTGTGGGGGCAAAGAGGTCGGGGCATCGGTGTCGGGCGAAGAGGTCGGGCGCCGGTGTGGGGCGCCGAGGTCGAGGCATCGAGTCGGGCGCGCGCCGAGGTCGGGGGCGGCGGCGTCGAGGTCGGGGGCGGCAGTGTCGAGGTCGGAGGCGGCGGTGAACGGGCAAACCCTAGAGGAGGCAAAAGAGTGCGCGACAAACTCAGGGGTGCGGTTCCCACCTTGTAAAGACGCTATCACAGACGGTTATTTAATATAACCGTCTGTGATAAGGAATCATAGACGGTTCTCAATAATAACCGTCTGTGATACGTTTGTGGGGACCCCGGGTTATCTCCATAAGACCGAGACTACGCATGGTCTTAAGGACATAACTCTGGACCTCCAGTAAATGGATTCCAACTTAACTCATATCGATCTCGCGCGCTTTACCGATGGCTCGTCGGTGCTGTGCGCCACGACGGCGCGAACCAAAGGCATGGTTAGATGTGCAATAGTACTGCGCACCTAAAGAGAGCAGCCACGGCACCTGAGCCGGCCCAGAACGGCGGCTAGCCGGAGTTGAGCGGCGGTGCTCGATACGGCAAAAACGTATTCAGCAAAGTGAAGCTCCGCAGCACAAACAAACGGGTTCCTGAGGTCCTAGGGACTATGAGTAAGCTACCTGAGCATAAGGGGGTGATCGGGGAGGCTCGAAGCTACTGGAGCTACGTCGGCACCGGAGAAGAAGACGGTGGCGGTGCGGTTTAACGCGGAGAGAAAACCCTGAGCAAAAAGGAGAGGAATGAGTGGTAAGGATAGCTCATAGACTCCATAAGGATGCTCCAGTAGCAATGCATCGACATAAGCCTTACCGAATCGAAGTGGGAGATGAAAGGTTGCTTCACGGCCGAAAATGGTTCAATCCTCGATTCAGCAAGATCCTGCCGTGCATTACCAAAATAAGTTTAGGGGTTTTTCTCAATGGACTAAAACACGTAAGATGACGCGCTAAGTTGAGGATAATACCTCCCGGACACGAAGAAGGCACGAAGGTGTCCTCGAGTGCGCGCTCTAGATGTGAGCTAGAGCACAAAGATGAACCAGAGGCTACAAGGCAATGCAGAAGCTAAGATTAGTCAAAATGGACTAGGTATCGAACAAAGAATAGAGAGGAGCCATTGGACTGGAGCTTACCCAAGCGAGGAGCTCACAATTGTGTCCTCCTCCTCAGCACCGAGAGGAGAAGTGAGCTGGAAAGAGGGCAAGGAGGGGGTATTAAGCCCAGAAAATGACGGAGTGGAAACGGCGTGAAGAGGAGGTGGCTCCAGATTGGTTGCATGCGGCGGTGGCTCATGGAGCTGACGGCTCGCCAATGGCTCGGAGCAGGCGAGCGCGGCCGCGTGGCAAGGCTGCTCTGCGCCTTCTGCCCGAGGTAGGGGATGGCCATGACAGGCGGGCCCGGGTTGACAGAGACACAAAGCGAGAGGGTGCGGTGTGGAACACGGCCCATTAGATCGGAGATGGATGGCTAGGATTAGAAAAGGGGCGCTCGGGCCGGGACGAAGGGGTACGCGATTTGGGCTATCAAGTTTTAATCGGACGGTTCAAGTGCGGTACAGCTAGAGGGTTGGGTCAGGCCAGTTCACTGATTGACTCGGGTCAGACTCGAGCCATTCCAACAGTGCTCGAATTTGAGTTTAGGGTTTGACTGAGAATTAAACCAGTTTCCCTACTTTGACCAAGGTGCTAAAAATAGAAATAAAATTTCTAAAAATGTGAAATAAATCACAGGGGTTCCTTGATAGGCCTAGTGTCCATACAAATTATTGAACACTAATGTTCATGATATTGTGGGCATAATTTAAATTCAAACTTAATGTTGGTCTTTAATTGGTATTTGAATTTTCTTAGGGTTCAAACCAGTCCGAAACATTTGGGAAAAATTATATTAATTCATGATAATTAATATAGTATTTGAATAAATTATTTCCAGAGGAACTTTAGTAGCATTTGTTACAGTTTGTCTTTTGGAGTTCAAATTAAAGTGTATGTTTCATATGTGTTTTGAGATATACCAAGTGCAATACTTAATGAAAAAGTTTCAAAACATGATGCATGCTAATGAGATGCATAATAATCCTCTTTATTAACTTGGGGATGTGACAACGTTCCATATCACAGATGGGTGTATTAAGAAACCGTCTGTGATATATCACAGACAGTTCTTATATAAAACTGTATGTGATATGGAACGTATCACAGATGGTTTGTTTATAGAACCATCTGTGATAAACTCATATCACAGATTGCCAATAGGTTTTGTCAGGCTATCACAGACGGTTCTGCAATATAACCGTCTGAGATAAGCTCATATCACAGACGGTTCTTAAGTATAACCGTCTGAGATAAGCTCATATCACAAACAGTTCTATATTAGAACTGTCTGTGATTCATTATCACAGACGGTTATATAATAGAGCCGTCTATGATAGCCTGACAAAACCTATTAACAATCTGTGGTATCCTGACAAAACCTGGTGACAAGCTCATAACACATTTGACTTCAAAAACCAATTGTCGGTTACAATGAACGTCCACATTGACATCAATATCAAAATATATGAGAGATGACAAAACCTGGTGACAAGTATATATGATGACAAGCTCATAACACATTTGACTTCAAAAACCAATTGTCGGTTACAATGAACGGCCACATTGACATCAATATCAAAATATATGAGAGATTACAAGTCTATAACACATGATGTTATGGAATAAATTAATTACAATGGAGTAAATTCTTAATTAAAATATAGCCCTTCATGATGATCGGCGCGTATATAGCTAGCTTCCTCACTGGGTTCTTCCTCGAACCTGATGCCATCTCCGAAAGGAGGCAACTCGTCAAATTGATTGTATTCTTCCTCGTTTACTACATTTTAAACTCCGACAATCCTTCTTTTTTCCATGAAGAACTACGTGACGTTTCTTATTTGCCGGATCGGTTACATAGAATACTTGAACAACTTGATTAGCCAGTACGAATCAGCAGGGTGTCTTAACTCTGAACTCTTCGAAGCTCCGATCGAAGTTTCTCCACTACACCGAACTCTTCGAAGCTCCAATCGAAGTTTCTCCACTAAGCAGAATCAGCAGGGTGTCTTAGCTTTCCATCTTTCTTACGGTCCTCCGAGTGCCAACGCACCAATCTTGCCTCCTTTGGGTTCGCAAATAAACGCTTCAAGCGTGGGATCACGGAAGATACCACAACATCTTAGCGAGAGGTCCTTGCTTCAATCTAGCGATGATTCGGCGCTTGTATCAGGATGCTTTGCACACGGGACATAGATGCATGTCTGCATACTCTTTACGGTAGAGGATACAATCGTTCGGACATGCATGTATTCTTTCTACTTCCATTCTCAATGGACAAAGAACCTTCTTTGCAACCATTGCTTGCCTTTAATTTAAGCAGTTCAATCACGGTTGACAACCTTGTGTATTCCGGCTTGCAGCTAGGGAACAAAGGTCTCACCGAGTCCTCCATTAAGCGCTCGAATTTACAAAACTCTCTCTCATTGTAGTTCTCTTCTACATCGCGTAGCATTTGATCCAGATTGTCATCGTGTGACCTATCCTCATCAAAAGCACAGTCTACATCCGGCATATCGTTGACTTCCTCGGCGATGTCGTTATTACCAACTTCCTGTGTAATCTGCTCTTCACCGTGACTGGTCCAACATGTATACCCTTTTTTGAAACCCCTTCAAATCAAGTGTGCTTCTATCTGCGCCGGGTTGGTAAACATCTTCATATTACCGTGATGAAGACATCCCGCTGATCGGACCGATTACACGAGCACGAGCTAAGAAGATTAATCAACAGGTGAACTCGCTCCTAATTGATTTTGGTTTTAATTTATATGAGAACCGGTTACTACCTAACGCTAGTATTTTAATTATTCTCAGTTTTGTGCGTGAGGAGACTTTGGGACCCGAGAAGATTATTTATTGCCTAGAAGTACATGCCCAGCAGAAGATGCGGGAGTATGTGAATGCCAAAGACGAGTCATGCGGATCACCGGCTCATTATGCATGCATGCATACACAAGATGAAATAGGACAAATACATGAGGCTATATCTTGGGATGAGACCTTTCGGTTAACTACAGAGGAGGAGCTGGCCTCGGTCAAGTCTACACCTACCTGCCCAGGACAAATTTTTAGTCATGTTGTATGCACAGAGTTTCGGCCCTGTCCTGCGGTCATATCAATTGGTTTAAAAGGGCTGAGTCTGAACATGTCCATACATGCATGTACCTACACGTGAGATAGTGCTACATGTGGTGTGGGGTTTGCATGCATGTATGGCTTGGACACCTACACGTGAGATGATGCTACATGTATTTGACGTGTAGGATTTGGAGTCCGTTCGTCGATGTAATTAATTTAATGCAACTGAACCGAATCGGTTTTGGAGGATTCTGCTTGCTTTTTGTGCGCACGGCCGGCTTTCGGCTATTAAAGGCCAGGCCGCACCGCCATGAAAGGGGGACGTCATTTATTTTTAACAGATCAATATACTCTTGATTCTAAGGTTTGAGCAATATTGCCCCTCCACTAGAATAAGGAGTTCCAATCTGTTGTACCGTCCGTCGTTCTTGTGATTCCTTGTGTTTTGCAGGAGCAGCGACACGTTTACTTGGTGTGATCAGGTAGACGGGATCACGAGCGTGTGGTTGGGCGAATTCTTTTGTCGCGAGTTCTTTGTTTGGCATGGTTGGCGCCATCGGTTCGTCAGGTTGCACGGATCCAAAGTTATCATCGATCCTACGTCGTGAAGATCGGGCATCCCCCGTATCATCTTGGTATCAGAGCATCGGTTGCCACGGTAGGATCAATTTACCCGTAGTTAGATTTATTTCCTATCCTATACACAAAAAGCCACAAAAAAAATCCTTTAGCCCGTAGTTTCAATCTAGTTTTGTTAGGTTTTGATCCATTAGAAATTGTGTTTAGTCGCTGATCTTTGTTTTCTTTGCGTAGCTTTAATTTCTTGTTTCTGATCTGTTAGTCGGTAAATAAATTTATAAATAAATTGTGCGCCGCCGCCAATCGCGCGAGCAAAAACGATCTGCTACAGCGCATGCCTACAGCTTTTCGCTGCTACAGTGCACATAGGTACTATTCTGCTGACCGCCGTCGCATAAAAGAAAGGCAGTAAAAAAACCGAGTTCAATCGTATGACACGATGGCGTGTCACGCTTGCTCTGATCTGCGAATTCATTTCATCATATCACGACATGCTCAAAGATCGATTCTATAGTGAACGCCTGCGCGCTGGGATCGCTACCCTGTTCACTCCCATTCAAAAAAAAATCCTTCGCGTATATTTTTGTGAGCCCATTCAATCCTTTGCGAATACTTTGCTCCTATTGAGACTAGCTATTGATATTGCTCTAGGGCTGCTCATTTATACTTTGAGCACATCTGAATTGTTATAATCAAAAGTGGGGTTTTAAGTGCTGCATTTGTGATAATTTGATTGGTCAGGTAAAAAAATAGAAAAAAGAAGAGAAAAAAAATAAATAAATAAAAATACTTGGCCAATCACCTTTTTGTGAGCACACCCTATCATTGTCAAAATTTCAGATTGTGCAAGTTCATTGTTTTGAGCAATCTTGTGCCCTATTTTTTTTATATCTTTGAGCAATTAGCTAGCGTCTCTCCATAACTTGTGTAATACGAGCTAGTTGTTCGTCACTTATATTTTTATATATTAGCTCATTCCTTTGATTGCACTAAGTTCCATCATCTTTGCGTGTGAGTTGCTTCGTTCTTCGCTTAAATCTTTTGGATCAGCAACTAGGCATTGAATTCTAGTTTGGATTGTTACCTAGCTTTACAATATCTAGAAATTTCAGATTGCATAGGTAAACACTTTTCCCTCTAAACTCCACAAATAAGCCATTGTCTAACAGTGATTGTGCAATTGAATTCGCTTAATCTATCACCTTGTGTTGTCTACCGTCACCAAAGTGCGTGCGACTCTTCAATTCCATCAAGGACGATAAGAACTTGGTCGGTAAGAGAAGGTGAGACAGTGATTTCCACAAATAAAAACTCCCACATCCATATATATAGTTTTTCTTTGTTTGCACTAACCATGTCAGGGAAAGAAGAAGAACATGCATATGTTACACAAGATGACCTTGAGAAGCTCACAAATGATTTCAACACTCAGTTGAATGACAACATGAGCGTCTTGAGGAGGGAGATACTAAAGGAGCTTCGCAAAGAGCGGGGTCCAGTTGGAGTCCCTGAAGAAGGCATTGAGCTTGATGAGACTGATGAGGAGAGGGCTACACGATTCGCTAGAGCAGCTCAAGCGGGTCGAGTCGCTGCCAACGCGATTCGTCCACCCCTTCTCGGGCGTGGGGGAGGTGTTTTGGGCGCTGACCATGGCCAAGGGAGAGGCCGTGGGCGTGGCCGTGGCCGTGGACGAGGCGGTGCTGCCCATATTGAGGACTTCGGCGACGACGTTTGGTTACACCGTAATGATAACTATCAATGCCAAGGTCGTCGTCATGATGAGCAACACGTGGAGGAAAAATTTGGGAAGCTCAAGTTCAATATTCCCAAATTTGAAGGCGCTTCCGATCCAGATGCATATCTCACATAGGAGCTCAAGGTAGAGAAGATATTCCGGATGCACAATTATTCAGAAGAGAAGAAGCTACACATGGCATCACTTGAGTTTGATGGTTATGCGTTGATTTGGTGGGAGCAAGTGTTGAACCAAAGAGAAGACAATGGAGAGCCTCCAATTGCATCATGGGCTGAAATGAAGCAAGAGCTAAGAGCACGTTTTGTTCCTACCACTTATAAACGTGATCTTTTTGATAAGTTGCAGAATTTGAGGCAGGGAGGTCGTTCGGTGGAGGAATACTACAAGGAGATGGAGCAAGCTATGATTAGAGCACATGTGCACGAAGATGAAGAGCAAACACTTGCGCGTTTCCTGTTTGGCCTAAATAAAAACATTAAACGCATAGTGCAATATCAGCCCTACAATACTGTTGTTGATTTGGTGCATCAAGCTACAAAGGCGGAGAAGCAGTTGCTAGAAGATATGAAACCAGCACCAAGGACAGCATCTTTCAACTTGAAAGCTCCATCATCCTCATCTAATGCCACCAAAGCACGCTTCAGTTTGGGACGAGGTACACCTTCAGCTAGTACTAGTTCACATACTAATGCTCGTTCTTCCTCGATTACAAAATCAGCACCTACATCAAGTGAGAAGAAGGTGGCTCCATCCCCTACATCTTCAATTAATGCTACAGCAAAGAGTAGAGAAATTCAATGCTTCAAGTGTTTGGGGCGTGGGCACATAGCTAGGGAGTGTCCTAACAACCGAGTCATGCTTGTGACAGAAGATGGAGAGTTTGAATCCGCAAGTGAAGATGAGGTTGAGCCCAGTCATGAAAATGCATCCGATGACGATGATGAGATTGATGTGTTGAGTTATGAAACGGGAGAGGCACTAGTAGTCACTAAAAATTTGAGCATGCTTGCACAAGAAGGAGATGCACATCCGCAGCGATTTAACTTGTTTCAAACACAAGCCAAGGTAAACAACAAGGTAATCAAACTCATTATTGATGGAGGTAGTTGTCATAACTTGGCTAGTGTTGAATTATGTGAAGCTTGGTTTAAAAGCTGAAACATCCACGTCCATATCATGTGCAATGGTTTAGCGAATGTGGGGATGTGAAGGTTCAGTATGTGGTGCATGTTACTTTTAAGATTGGTGATTATGAGGACACCGTTGAGTGTGATGTGGTGCCTATGACTGTGTGTCATCTGCTGTTGGGAAGGCCATGGCAATATGATAGAAGTGTGCAACATGATGGTCGTTCTAATAGATATGCTTTTAAGTGGAAGGGAAAGACAAAGGAGCTTAATCCAATGACACCTAGTCAAATACATGCTGAATTTCAGCAAAAAAAGCTTGCTGAAAATGAGAGTAAAAAGAGAGAAAAGAGTGATTTCCACACATCGGTGAGTGAGAGCCACAAGCCAAATATGAGAGGAAAGAGTAAGAGTGAGGGAGGGTTGGTTATGTTAGCCACAAAATCAGATTTGAGAGATGTGAGCAATAACCCATCAAAGATGCACTTTGTACTTGTGTACAAAGATGCAACTGTTTTGCTTTCAACTAATGACTTAACCTCTCTTCCTAGTGGTGTTTCCTCTCTTTTGCAGGCATTTGAGGATGTGTTTCCGGAGGAGATACCAGCGGGACTTCCGCCATTGCGCGGAATAGAGCATCAAATTGATCTAGTTCCCGGTGCATCACTTCCAAATCGTCCACCATATCGTACCAATCCGGAGGAGACCAAAGAAATTCAGCGCCAAGTGCAAGGGCTACTTGAGAAAGGGTATGTACGCGAAAGTCTTAGTCCTTGCGCTGTTCCTGTAATTCTTGTTCCTAAGAAAGATGGTACATGGAGAATGTGTGTTAATTGTCGTGCCATTAAAAATATCACTGTTAGATATCGTCATCCTATTCCGAGGTTAGATGATATGCTAGATGAACTTAGTGGCGCTGTTATATTCTCTAAAATTGATTTGAGGAGTGGATACCATCAAATTAGGATGAAACTTGGTGATGAATGGAAGACTGCTTTTAAGACTAAATTTGGATTGTATGAGTGGTTAGTTATGCCTTTTGGATTATCTAATGCACCTAGTACATTCATGCGATTGATGAATCATGTTTTAAGAACATTCATTGGTAAATTTGTTGTGGTATACTTTGATGATATTTTGATCTATAGCAAAACGATGGATGAACACATTGATCATACTAGACAAGTGCTAGAAGTGCTTAGGAATGAGAAATCGTATGCTAATCTTGATAAATGCACCTTTGTAATCGATAAAGTGGTGTTCTTAGGCTATGTTGTTTCGGACAAGGTATTGAGGTAGATGAATCTAAAATCAAGCAATTAAGAATTGGCCTACCCACGTGAATGTCGGTCAAATCGAAGCTTTCATGGTCTTGCTAGTTTTTATCGTCGTTTTGTTAAAGATTTCAGCACCATTGCTGCTCCATTAAATGAATTAACTAAAAGGGTGTTGTGTTTGAATAGGAGCACCACAAGAAAAAGCTTTTCAAGAGCTAAAGAAGCGTTTAATAGAAGCACCTTTGCTTGTTTTGCCTGATTTCACTAAGACTTTTGAAATTGAATGTGATGCTAGTGGAATAGGTATTGGTGGTGTTTTGATGCAAGAAGGAAAACCCGTAGCATACTTTAGTGAGAAACTAGGAGGTGCTCAATTGAATTATCCCGTGTATGATAAAAAATTGTATGCTTTGGTACGTGTGCTTGAAACTTGGCAACATTATCTTTGGCCTAGAGAATTTGTTATCCACTCTGATCATGGAGCTTTGAAATATTTGAAAAGCCAAGCTAAACTGAACCGTAGACATGCTAAGTGGGTAGAATTCATTGAAACTTTCCCATATGATGTTAAGTACAAGAAAGGAAAAGAGAATGTGGTAGCTGACGCTTTATCTAGAAAGCATGTGCTTTTAACTCAATTGGAAGTAAAGGTACCCGGATTAGAGAGTTTGAAAGATTTATATGCTTCTGACCATGAATTTTCAGAACCATATTCTAAATGCAAAGATGGAAAAGGATGGGACAAGTTTCATATTCATGATGGGTTTTTATTTTGTGCTAACAAATTATGTGTTCCAGATTCGTCTGTGCGTTTGCTTTTATTGCAGGAATCTCATGCAGGTGGATTGATGGGACACTTTGGGAGAGAAAAGACCTTCATGATGCTAAGCGATCACTTTTATTGGCCTAAAATGAGGCGTGATGTCGAAAGGTTTGTAAAGCGATGTGTCACATGCCACAAAGCGAAATCTAAACTTAATCCACATGGTTTATATACCCCACTTCCTGTTCCTAGTGTACCTTGGGAGGATATTAGTATGGACTTTGTTTTAGGACTGCCTAGGACTAAGAGGGGAAGGGATTCAGTTTTTGTAGTTGTGGATAGGTTCTCTAAAATGGCACATTTTATTCCCTGTCACAAAAGCGACGATGCGTCGCATGTAGCTGACTTGTTTTTCAGGGAAATTATAAGATTGTATGGCATGCCAAAGACGATTGTTTCAGACCGTGACGTCAAGTTCATGAGCTACTTTTGGAAGACTTTGTGGGCCAAGCTCGGGACAAAGTTGTTATTCTCAACAACTTGTCACCCACAAACGGATGGACAAACGGAGGTGGTGAATAGAACACTTTCAATGCTACTACGAACGATGATCAAGAAGAATATAAAAGAGTGGGAAGATTGTTTGCCACATGTGGAGTTTGCGTACAACAGGGTGATACATTCTACTACTCAATTGTGCCCGTTCGAGGTGGTGTATGGTTTTAAACCAATTACGCCACTTGATTTGCTGCCATTGCCGCTACACGAACATGCTAATATGGAGGCGTCAAAGCGTGCTGAATATGTGAAGCAAATTCATGTCAAGACTAAAGAAGAAATTGAAAAGAAGACGCGCTACTATGCTGAGAAGGCGAACAAGTCAAGAAAGAAGATGTTATTTGAACCAGGTGACTTGGTTTGGGTGCATCTACGCAAAGAACGCTTTCCGGATAAGCGTAAGTCCAAGTTGATGCCTCGGGGAGATGGTCCATTCAGAGTACTTGAGAAGATCAATGACAATGCATATAAGATTGAGCTTCCGGGTGATGATTACGCTGTGAGTTCTACATTCAATGTTGCTGATTTGTCACCATTCTTTGGACCGGAAGAATCAGAGTCGAGGACGACTCCTTTTCAAGAGGGGGAGGATGATGAAGACATCCCGCTGATTGGACCGATTACACGAGCACGAGCTAAGAAGATTAATCAACAGGTGAACTCGCTCCTAATTGATTTTGGTTTTAATTTATATGAGAACCGGTTACTACCTAACGCTAGTATTTTAATTATTCTCAGTTTTGTGCGTGACGAGACTTTGGGGTCCGAGAAGATTATTTGTTGCCTAGGAGTACATGCCCAGCAGAAGATGCGGGAGTATGTGAATGCCAAAGACGAGTCATGCGGATCACCGGCTCATTATGCATGCATGCATACACAAGATGAAATAGGACAAATACATGAGGCTATATATTGGGATGAGACCTTTCGGTTAACTACAGAGGAGGAGCTGGCCTCGGTCAAGTCTACACCTACCGCCTGTGACAAATTTTCAGTCATGTTGCATGCACAGAGTTTCGCCCATCTGCGGTCATATCAATTGGTTTAAAAGGGTGAGTTCGAACATGTCCATACATGCATGTACCTACACGTGAGATAGTGCTACATGTGGTGTGGGTTTGCATGCATGTATGGCTTGGACACCTACACGTGAGATGATGCTACATGTATTTGACGTGTAGGATTTGGAGTCCGCTCGTCGATGTAATTAATTTAATGCAACTGAACCGAATCGGTTTTGGAGGATTCTGCTTGCCTTTTGTGCGCACGGTCGGCTTTCGGCTATTAAAGGCCAGGCCGCACCGCCATGAAAGGGGATGTCATTTATTTTTAACAGATCAATATACTTTTGATTCTAGGGTTTGAGCAATATTGCCCTCCACTAGAATAGGAGTTCCAATCACAGTGCCGTCCGTCGTTCTTGTGATTCCTTGTGTTTTGCGGGAGCATCGACACGTTTACTTGGTGTGATCGGTGAAGCGGGATCACGAGCGTGTGGTTGGGCGAATTCTTTTGTCGCGAGTTCTTTGTTTTGATGATGGTTGGCGCCATCGGTTCGTCGGGTTGCACGGATCCAAAGTTATCATCGATCCTACGTCGTGAAGATCGGGCATCCCCCGTATCATACCGCACTGAATGCATGGAGACTACATAAATTTTATCCCTTTCTTCAACATATCCTGCTCGACGGCTCTTCTAAAAGCAACCACGCCATTAATGTACTCTTGACTCACACGGTTCATACCATACATCCAGTTTCGGTCCATCTACGCTACACATGTAACAAAATATAGTGTCAAATTAGATTAATAAAATCTCTCTCAACCGCTCTCTCTCTCTCCATTTCCTTCCCCCTCACAGAACTTAATGCATATGCCAACTACCCAATGAAAAATATTATTCTATTTCACTTGCATCCGGATGCAAAAGTTTGTATCGGTTCCTAGAGTTTTGCTACGGAATAGGCAGCTTTCACGTGTGGAATCGGTTCCTAGCATCAAATCTAGCCATTTGAACCGGCTAATTAAGCACGTAAATTTCAGATGCTCTAAAGGGTCATAGATTGTTACCCTCGGAGCTCACGACGAAAATACCAAGTCTCTTGAGATTTCTCTCCTTCTCCCTCCCTTTCTCCCCTCCTTCTCCTCCCCTCCCTCTCTGTCGGCGGCGCAGTGGGCGTTTACCTAGTGTCGGCTCAAATGGGAATGGGCAGGGGGTACTCCAGGAATTTATAGTGCGAGGATATCACAGACGGTTCAAAATATGAACCGTCTGTGATATACAAATATCACCGACGGTTTCTAAATAGAACCTTATGTGAAATGTCACGGACAGTTCTATTTATAAACCGTCTGTGACTCGAGATTATCACAGACGGTTTCTAAACAGAACCGTCTGTGATATTTCACAGCCGGTTCTATTTAGAAACTGTCTGTGATACGGGAGATTATCACAGACGGTTTATTAATGGCACCGGCTGTGATATTTCACAGACAGTTCTATTCATGAATCGTCTGTGATATATGCCTATCACAAACGGTTACTAATAAGAACCGTCTGTGATAGGTCGGCAGTACAAATACCGCGTCCCAACAGACCCAACACAGACGGTTCCAAATGAACCCGTCTGTGATGGGGTGTCTACTATAGCATGTTTTGTAGTAGTGGCTCCTGGCTAGCAATCGGTGTCATCTCCGTGCCGACGTCCCTCATCGACACCGACTGCACTGACGGACTCACTGCAACACACATCAACAAACACAGGTTACAACACTTCAAGAATTTGTCAATGAAACCGAAAATATATAGTCTTGTCATCTCTTTGTCGCAATGGCATTGCGTAAATTTAGATGAACTAATCAGAATCCCTTCGAATTCAATTCAGTCATATTTGTGTAGATTTAGATGAACAATTCAGAATGCGGTAGAATTCACCGTACTAGTTTCACTTAGCGCCTCTCAAACGCGGAGCTTCTTTTGATGAGGTCGCTTGTTCGCCACCGCCACCGACACCGGCGACGACGACGACAGCTCGATCAGCACGCTACCGACGGCGCCGCGTGAGCTAAGAAGATTGTCTGAAGAGCCGCCGCTCTTCTTCACATCCGACGACAGTGAGAACTCCGGCACGACATGGACACCGCCACTCTGGCCGTGCAGGGTGGCCTTCTCGGAGAAGATCGGGTTGGAGTGCAAGACGTGCCTCTTGGCGATCCACTTCTCCGCGTCATTCCACTTGGACAGCACCTGCCTGAAGAACGATCCAACCACCGGATGCGGTCTCTCTCTGTCGCGTCCGTGGCCATGAAGCGGAAGCAGAGAGCCTCGGTGGTTGCCGCCGAAGTCGACGCCGACGAGACCTCCCAAGCCCCGCCTCTCGGCCTTCTCGGACGCGTCAGGCCGCCTCACGCCGCCACGGCCGCTCGCCACCCCACAAAGACCGCCACTCCTTGCCTCCACCGCCGCCATCTGCTCCATTCTCGTCGACGATGGCCTCCTCCTTACACACGCGTCCTACCTCCCTGTGGCCATCTCGCCTCGGGACCGTCGGCCGGTGACCCGCCGCCGCTTCGCCTCGCCTTCCTTCTCGCCATCCTCCTCCCCGCATCCCCTCATCTCCTCCTCCTCCCACTAGCCTTCGCCTCTGAATCTTCCTCCGCGCTCGCCGCCTTCCTCTCCTCACCGATGCCTCCGGCTCCCACCGACACCGTGCGCCGGTGGTCAAATCGCTCGCCACTTGGCCTCCATCTCGACGCTGCCCACTTGGAACATTACGGTTGTGCGAAGAAAGCTAGCAGATCTTGCAAACGGAATGGGGTTGTGCTGACCGAGGGCAAGAGGGTAATTTCGCATGCCATGTAATGAGAAAACAGGAAAATAAGATTAAAATAATGCAAAGAGGGAAAAAAAACGAAGAAATAGACTAAGAGGGGGGGCAAAAAATGTATTACATCGGGAAAGAAGGTATTTTCCTAAAAACCCAACTAAAGAGAGGGCAAAATATCAATTCCCCCTTTTTCTTCCTCTACAATAGCTTTGAGAATCTGTTTACAAGCTGAAGACTGTTCTGGTTTTGATGCGGATTTGTTGACTGTGCTGCTTGTGATGTTGGAAGCGGGAAACTTGGTTGCAGGTCAAACTGTTTTCTACCTGTCGAAGCAACTCCTTCTGCACCTACAAAACCAGTCCGTTCAGCCAAAGAAAACACCAGCTAGACCTAGGTACGTTATTTGTAGTAACAAAATCACTCATTCCTGCACATTTCGAAACTTACATGCAATTTACAAACCCTGACTGTTCCCTCACGTAGTTGACCTATTAACTTGACTATACCCTCTTCTTACTGCAGTACCTTCTACAGAATCTGCTTCTATCACATAGCTTCGCTTTCTACTCCTGTCCTAGGTGCGTCTGTCAGTCCCTACCTATCGATACATGCGATAGTGTCTGATTTATATCTTTCTTTCTGTTATGTGATTCTTATATCCCTGTACAATTATACTCTTACAACTTCTCTACTTTCTAATCTCGCATACACTGATACTGTCATCAATCAATTGCCATATGGCCTCTTTATAGTAAGTCTGCTAATATCCGGTGCTATGCGTTTTTTTTTACCGTTTGTATGCTACAGATAGATAAGCCCTACTATTGTACTGCACACTAATAGACCAAATCAGTATTCTCTACTAAATATTACGTAATCCATCCTATCATCTTCGGCCATTTTTACTGTCTTTGGCAGCTGTTATGCTATGTAGTTACGTAAAGATGATATCTTTGTATCTACATCACTTTATCATATCTTAATAACACTCCTACTTGCTATCAATTTCCCAAAAAACAAAGCCCGTTATAGCACTGCCTCGGCGCGTCTTGGCGCGCGCCAGGCTACTAGTTGGTATAGGTCATGCTGAGAACTTGAAGTACAGAACATCCCATGCCTTTATCACCCTTGGTCAACTAGCAGATGGTCTCCCTCATACCTAAGTAATAGCAAGCAAGAAATATGAGGTAGCAGAACATTGTCGGTTATGTCATAATTAATTCATCTAAGAACAAGTTCACCGCTTGTTGAAGTTGTCAAGCTCTGGCTCTAGCAATTGGTCCTTTCTATCTGTTGTAGTTTTGGTTCCTTTAGCTCTTGAATAGAGTTA
The DNA here is from genome assembly GCA_036346255.1 of Ampelocalamus luodianensis. Classification (NCBI taxonomy): domain Eukaryota; kingdom Viridiplantae; phylum Streptophyta; class Magnoliopsida; order Poales; family Poaceae; genus Ampelocalamus; species Ampelocalamus luodianensis. The sequence continues at coordinate 743,128 of CM070625.1, forward strand.
GAGTTGGGGATGTCCTCATCACCCAGGGTTTAGAGGGAGGGGGAGGTGGCGGCCTCGCGGTGGGGCGGCAAGGCGACAAAGGCACCACCAACCGCAGGATCGAAGGAGGGCGGTGGGCGACAACGGCGGGTGGCACTGCACAGGAGGAGACTGAATATTTGGATGGGTGGGGTGGCGGTGGAGGAGATAGGTAAGAGGGGGCGGGGTGGCGAGGGCGCCACCGACCGCAGGTGGTGGAGGCGCACGGAGCTCACCAGAGAGGAAGAATGAAACGACCCATATTTTTAAGCATATCTTAAGTAGCAATTCAGTGGCTAATTATCACTATTACACATATTAATTCCTCGTGGATTCCGTGCCCTCCGGCCCTGGCCACGTCACCCGCGAGGAGGCAGGAATGAAACAACCCGCATTTTTAAGCACATCTTAAGTAGCAATTCAGTGGCTAATTATCACTATTACACATTAATTCCTCATGGATTCCACGCCCTCCGGCCCTGGCCACGTCGCCCGCGAGGAGGCAGGAATGAAAAGACCCATATTTTTAAGCATATCTTAAGTAGTAATTCAGTGGCTAATTATCACTATTACACATATTAATTCCTCGTGGATTCCGCGCCCTTCGGTCCTGGCCACGTCGCCCGCGAGGAGGTAGGAATGAAAAGACCCATATTTTTAAGCATATCTTAAGTAGTAATTCAGTGGCTAATTATCACTATTACACATATTAATTCCTCGTGGATTCCGCGCCCTTCGGTCTTGGCCACGTCGCCCGCGAGGAGGCAAGCGCCGTCCGATCATGCGGAGATCGGCTCGCACCCGCCCGATCCGAGCCGGTGCGCTTGGTGGAGAGCGCGCCACGCCGTCGGGAGGACGCCACCCGCCCGATCACGCGCGCTGGTGTTTCCCGCCGCCTGATCCATTCCAGCGCGTCACGCTAGTTGCTTCGCTCGCTTCAACTCGGTCGACACGCGTCCCGTGGGGCCGTAGCCGCGGGCGTCCGTGCTGGCGCCGAGTGGCGCGGCTGATCTTCTAGTATATATAAATGTGGATCCGGATCCTCTGCTGCAGAGGTCATGTGAACAGTGTTTTGCGTGCTTTGGCGTAGCACCGTAGCATTGCAGTGACTTTACTGTAGCAAAGCCCGGTGAAACAAACACACTGAGCTATTGGTATCGACCTGCGATTTTTAATAAAACACTGAGCTATTGATATTGATCTGAGAATTTTAATCGGATGGGATATCAACCTGTGATTTTTAATAAAACACTGAGCTATCGATATTGACATGCGATTTTTAATCGGACGGTGCTCGTGAAAGCTAGCTTTCTTGTCCTCTGGTGCCGACACATTTATATGGACTGGGATTCTCCATGAGCAGCATCGTCCTTGTCTCTTACTACCGATCCAAGCTACTCCAGCTAGCCGCCTTCGTACTACGCACCACTCGACTCATTCAATGGAGTTAAAGTCAAGTCCGGACAAGCAAGGCTAGCATACATTGATACATAACCAACCACCTCCATCGCATCGTCATCCTTGAGCCCAAGATTTTTGTATATCTCTTAACTAATTACTCCAGAGCAAAGAGCCCAAGACTCAAGACTTGGCTTCTGCTCGTTTAGTTGAGGTGAGTTGATAATATGCCCCTTCCTCCCTCTTTTCTCTCTCTCTAGATCTGTTACAAATCTTGGATCGATAACATCGACAGCCTTCGTATAACTAAATTGTTAGCATATGTCTATTTGGTTACTTATTTCCCTCCACTTCCGTGCAACAATATGTCTTGATGAATATCTACATTGACTATATGAATTTGATGAGTATAGATTTGTCTCGAGAAATAATTCCATAATATTATGATTTAATAGATTTTACAAATATATTACAATTGAAAATGGATGTTAAAGTATATTCAGCACAAACTAATAATGATGGAGATGGTGTTTGGTTTAACTTTGTAACAGCAAGAACCAAACCTGCATCGATGGCGGTGGTCCTCGGCGCTTTTGAATCCTACGTCCTAAATATGCTGACGGAGATGGCGAAAGAGAAGGTGCACTTGCTGCTCGGGGTCTCGGACGAGATCGACAAGATGGGCGTCAAGCTTGGGGACCTCAAGGCCTTCTTCGCCGACGCCGAGAGGAGGCGCATCACAGACCAACTCGTGCAGAGGTGGGTGAGGGAGCTCAAGGACGCCATGTACGACGCCACCGACATCCTCGATCTCTGCCAGCTCGACGCCATGGAGCGTGGTCCATCCGCAGCAGACATAGGGTGCTTTAACCCCTTGCTCTACTGCCTGCGGAATCCCCTCTTCAACCCCTTGCTCTTCTGCCTGCGGATTCCCCTCTTCAACCCCTTGCTCTTCTGCTTGCGAAATCCCCTCTTCGCCCACGACATCGGCAGCCGCATCAAGGCGCTCAACCAAAGGCTTGATGGCATCAAGGACAGGAGTGCTCAGTTCAACTTCATCAACCTCGATTCCTACGAGGACCGCCGCACAAGGGTGCGTGACTCTCTTAATAACAGCCGCGAGACGTCGGGGGAGCTCGACCGGTCGGGTGTGGTCGGGGAAAAGATCGAACAAGACACGAGAAAGCTAGTGGAGATGCTGACGACTGTAATCGAGGGGGAAGACAACAAAGTTATGGTCTTGGCTGTTGTGGGCGCCAGCGGGATCGGCAAGACCACCCTCGCCCAGAAGGTCTTCAACGATGAGGCCATCCATAAAAGATTCGCAAAAAAGATATGGCCGAGCGTCAACCAGGACTACAACGAGGCTGAGCTGCTAAGGAACTGGAGAGCCATCACCGAAGCTGGAGGAGACCACCGTCCAGCCGGAGATTCAAAGGCCTTCGCAAAAATAATATGGCTGAGCGTCAACAAGGACTACAACGACGCTGAGCTGCTAAGGAGAGCCATCACCGAAGCCGGAGGAGACCACCGTCTAGCCGGAGATGCAAAGGCCACGCTTCAGCGAACCCTCAAGGATGCCTTGAACGGGCACAAGACCTTACTGGTGATGGATGATGTTTGGAGCCACGGAGCATGGGAGGGTGTGCTCAGAACACCGTTTATCAACGCTGTTGCTCCAGGTAGCCGAGTCCTCGTCACCACGAGAAATGAAAGAGTCGCCAGAGGGATGAAAGCCGTGCAACCCTACCATCGTGTCGACGCATTAGGGCCTGAAGATGCCTGGTCCTTGCTCAAGAAGCAGGTCCGTACGTACTATTAACTAGCAGTTATATTGAATCAGCCTAATTAATTACTCCCTCAAGTTGCCCTTCGGTCACGAAAAGAAGCCGTTTTAGGTTCCGTACCGTCAAATATTATAAACCTTAGCTACTAATATCTTTTTAAATATTTATATTGGACATGTGAAAATGATATGTTTTGATTTGATTCAAAAAGTACTTTCATACTATTATAATTTATTAGATTTTATAAATATATTATAATATAAATAAATGGTCAAATTTGTGTTTTGAAGATACCGTGGCGATACCTAAAATGACTTTCTTTTGTGCGACTGACGGGAGTATCTATTTTATTTATTTATTAACAACGCTAGATAGCTAAGGGCATGTACAATGGTATAGATGAACACATGCATAAGAACTATCCATGTCACCTATAGACAACACTAAAGACAACTCATACAATGGGTTGTGATAATACAATGGCTATAGGATTACTGACAACACACAATCTTTATTGCTTTTCTTGGTTTTGGTGCTACAATCATTGCAGGATTATAGATGACAATATTCTCTCTCTTCGTTCTCTTTCATCCACGTCAGCAAAAATCCTATGTAGCAAATGCTATAGACGGCTGACATAAGCCCATTGTACATGCTCTAATACTACTCTGGACGCATGACCCATAACTCCGCCGGCCTCTGGCTGTCTGTACAATATACACGTACTCACTTCTTTAGTCGCATGTAGTTTTGTGAATTTTAGCATACATGTTTGTTTTGATTCGAAAATACTCTGCTTTAGGAGTTTATGTTTTCTAGGCGCATCCTGTTTGAGTGCGCACGTTAGTTAGTCACGTGCTACGATTAATTGCCACATTACGTACGTATACGTACGTACGAACAGAAAAAGGAGATCGATGGATCAACATGCCTGCATGTTCGCAGCTTTAAGCAGTTAACGCACGATTCTACAGTTCGCTTACACATTCAATCTAGGTAGTACGTACGTACGTACGAACACCGACTGGCCTTTTATTAGTTTCTTAATTATTAACTCTTAGCTATCGGTGTAAACTGCTTGCAGGTAGTCTCAAGTGAGATGGACGAAGCTGAAGTTGATATGCTGAAGGATATTGGACTACAAATTATAGCAAAGTGTGGTTGTTTGCCACTTGCTGTCAAAGCAATGGGAGGACTCCTGTGTCAAAGGGAGAGACAACGACGTGATTGGGAGAATGTTTTGAATGATTCCAAATGGTCAGTATCTGGAATGCCCGAAGAGCTAAACAATGCAATATACTTAAGCTATGAAGATCTGTCTCCTTGTCTGAAGCAGTGCTTTCTGCACTACTCCCTTCTCCCTAAAAATACAATGTTTGATGATGATACAATTGTTGGCATGTGGATTAGTGAAGGATTTGTTCATGGGAACTCAGACGAATTAGAAGAATTAGGAAGAGAGTGCTACAAGGAGTTAATATTGAAGAACCTTATAGAGCCACATACAATGTACGTTAGTTACAGCGTTTGCAACATGCACGATGTTAATCGCTCATTTGCTCAGTATGTGGCCAGAGACGAAGCACTAGTAGCTCACAATGATGTTATCCCTACACACAGTTCACAAAAGATTCTTCGGTTGTCTGTAGAGAGCAGAGGGTTGGAGTATGATGAGTTAGACTGGAGTTTTTTACAAGCACAGGAATCACTGAGAACACTAATATCAATTGGCCATATGAAGATGAAGCCTGGTGATTCGTTGAGTACTTTATCAAGCCTACGGACTCTACATATAGAAGCTGCAAAGGTTACTGGACTGGTTGAATCTTTGAATCAACTCAAGCACCTGAGGTATTTGTCACTAAGAAACACCGATATATCTAGACTACCGGAAAACATCGACGGGATGAAATTCTTGCAGCACATTAGCCTTCGTGGTTGTAAAAGTTTGGAGAAACTTCCTGATAGCATTGTAAAGCTAGGGCAGCTGAGGTATCTTGACCTTGCTGACACAAGCATACATGTTATACCTAGGGGGTTACGTGGTCTAACAAAGTTGAGGACACTACGTGGGTTTCGAGCCCACATGGATGGTGATTGGTGTAGTTTGGAAGAGTTGGGGCCTCTTTCCAAGCTCAAGTTTCTTGGATTAGATGGTCTGGAGAATGTATCTGTCGTCTCGTCCGCCACAAAGGCCAGGCTTGGTGAAAAGGTGCATCTTGCCTATCTGTTGTTAAACTGCACCAGTAGACTGGGAGATGATGGGCTGGTCAAAGAGCATCGACGAATTGAGAAGGTGTTTGATGAGCTCTGCCCTCCGCCCTGCTTAGATATTCTCGTCATTGAAGGATATTTCGGTCGGCAGCTCCCAAGGTGGATGATGTCAACAGCAGCGAAAATGCCCCTCCTCAAGAGCTTGAGGATTCTAATGATGGATGACCTGGCCTGCTGCACCCAACTCCCTGATGGCTTGTGCCAGCTCCCCTGTTTGCAGTTCCTCCAGATCCGCCGTGCTCCGGCCATCAAGCGTGTTGGGCCTGAATTCCTACAGCAACTCTACCATCACCATAGTAGCCATCCGTCATCCCAGGCGACAGCTGCATTTCCGAGGCTGCATGAGATGATTTTAATAGGGATGGTGGAATGGGAGGAGTGGGAGTGGGAGCTTGAGCAACTAAATCTGAATGTGCAAGCCATGCCTGTCTTGAAGCTACTTATACTCCATGACTGCAAACTAAGGCATTTTCCGCCTGGCCTTGCCTCCCATGCAAGGGCTTTGAAAGTGTTAGGGGTACGCAGTGTCCTGCACCTCAATTCTCTGGAGAACTTTTCTTCTGTTGTTCAGCTTCAAGTGTTTGAGAACCCTGACCTGGAGAGGATCGCTAATCTCCCCAGATTGCAAGAGCTTGACATCTTCTTATGCCCGAAGATGAAGGCACTAGAGGGTGTGCCTGCACTCCAAAGGCTCATCCTAGAGGATTACGACATGGAAGTGCTCCCAGAATACATGAGAGACGTACACCCAACGCATTTGTGGCTAGACTGCAGCCTAGCTCTGCTCACTTCCATTGCCGCGGGACAATCTGGCTCAGAGTGGGACAAGTTGAGCCATATCCAGCAAGTCAAGGCATATGCGAACGATGGAGACAATCAAATGAAATGGTATGTGCTGTACACAAGAGATCCATACAACATGGAGACAAATATCAGCCGCTCTACCATATCTGAAGGTAAATTAACATAAGTCCTTCATCTTAGTTTCTTAAGTTACTCTTTTTAGTTTGATTTCTTTGTTTCCTCTTGTTCATTGCATATACCTTTCATTAGTATGCTAGTCTCTATATATTTCCAACCTTTTCTTCTTCTTTTTTAAAGAAATATTTCCAACTTTTTTTTTGTTTCGCTTGGCTGTGTTGTTTCAGGGGGTGCAGAGGAATAGGATATACAAGGAATAACAGTAGAGAGATTGATATGCCATATGATTGGATGTTGATCTAATGGATAAAAAATATGACTTAGTGCTTAAGAAAAACTCAGTCACCTTATAAATAGACAACCCCATACAGATTAAGAAGATTTTTCCCACGCTTGCAGAAAAATAAACGGTGACTTCATCATTCTTTCTTACTTCAGTCCATGACTTCACCTGCCACGTGTACAACCAGATCATGCAAGCAAACCTTCTTCCTAGGTACTTTACGGACATGTATTTTGAATTCTTGGTAGTATTGCTAGCCCTTTGTACTCTTAAGTGTTGTCATTTTCTAACTTTCTCTTGGAATATATCAGTTCCCTTCATTTGCAATTCGTGATTTTGATCTATGATAAATGAAACACAAAAATATTAATAATGTCAAAAGATATAGTGTCGATAACCGTTATGAGCTAAGGAAAACCTTACTAAAGCGATGCCCCTCAATGAAATGCATCCAAGATACTAGTATGAAGTTGCATTGAAGGGTAGGTTCGATATTCAACTTGTAATGAAGGTTCTTCCACTCATGTTGTTCATGTCTCTCCCTTTTCTATTGGAAATTGTTGGTTCATTCAGTGGCATGATTTGGACAAATCCGTAGCTATACTATGCATGCTTAAAAAATAAATATGTTTCCTTGAGATGCATGGCCATGTATATATGAATATGATATGTATATTAAGCCTCACTTCAATATCTGGTTTATTAACATCGAAATAGTTAAATATGTTGATATCGCGACTGTACAAACAGCCTACACATGGGCTACCGAGGTACCAAAGCATTATCCGTTGCCACTGCGATTAATTCGACATGTCTTAATTACATTGGACTCAGAACGGACATGCGATTCCACACACTATGGCACATGGCTAGTGCAATATCAAGTTCCTACGCAAAAGTACACTTGGTGGCATACAAGCTGGCTCGAAGCTGACCACAAAATGGAGCCATGCATCCATGAATGGCCGATCAGATTCAGGAGATTTTCTTCGCAATGTTCTTGATGACTCCATCCATGTCAAGCTTCTTCATTGCTGTGAAGGGGCATGACATGTTCTGCATGTCAATTGGTGCATCCTAACTAATGCAGTAAAATCAATTAGAATGGCATCACAAAGAAACAGTGTAAACAAACAAACATCTAGACCTCATTCGATAGTATTATGCAGTGAGTAATTTTTGGACTGAAGTGTAACATAATTGATTTAATTGAATAGGTCGGCTAGTAAGAAACCATCAAACGGAATTGCAGTCTTAACCAAAGGCAAGTTTTTGTTGACTTGTAGCTAGCTTTCAAAGGAAAAGGTTATAGTTAACTGAGCAGTACTATATGATTTATAAATCCAGACATAGTTAGCAAGATTACCAGTAGTGATATGAACTCTTCACCACTTTCCTCACGTATCTCAAGGCACCCACGATGTGGCTAAGAATTAGACAACAAAAATGATGCCAATCAAGAAAGGCAAGAAATAACAAAAAAAAAACTTTTTAGGGTTGATTGTCACATAAACCCAATGTGATGAAGTTCATAATGATTATAAATATTTAACACAGTGGAGGTACCTTTTCAGGGTTGATTATCACATAAACCCAAGGGACAGCACTTTCCAGATCCTCCTTCACCTTCAGAGCTCTAATCTTAAAATGTTAGCATTGGGTGCTGAAGAATTGGAGACAGAAGCAAGTGGTAAGAGGAAATTACAAGCAGAATTGCAGCCAGAATTAATCAATACAATACAAGGACTGGTATGAATGAAATATTAAGATTACGGAAGGCTGGACAAGACTTGCAGAAGCATTCAACTAGGCAAGGAGATTAGAGAAATAAAAATTCCGATGTGCAATGTCAAAATAAGTTTGTTGATAACGAATTTATTACAAAACATAATCAATCTTCACTGTTGTTGGTAAAACCAAAAAACAGTTTGCATGATTGAGAATATAGATAGTTCTTTGTTCGGACATGTGGGCTGAAAAATGTTTAGTTTCACAGCGATCTGTTACCACCTTACTACTAGGTTTAATGCTAATATATACAATCCTCTATTTTCAGCACTTATTATAAAGATTTTTCCCAACAACTCGCATGAATCACAAGGCAAGGCCAAAAAAATAGCACTTCATTACAGTAAAGAACCATTAGCTAAGTGTAGTGAATACAAACAGATCGGGCTGACGTTAAAAGAAATTTTTGCTTTGTTCGATGTCAAGGCAGGCAGTACCATATTACACTACGCAAGATAAAAAAAAAAAAAACAAGAAGCCTAAAACTCCACCTTTTTTAGTCAGTTGATTTCTACCTAGAAACCAGTTGCCCCAAAGATTAAGTACACATTTTGTCCCTCAACTCTTGCCCTAGTTTAGTTTTTATCCCTCAATTTCAATACCAGATATAATGACACTCAAAGTTTAGATACCGATAAAAGAAGTCCCTCCGTGCGTTTGAGGGCGGTTTTGACCAGTGTTTCGTGCCACGTGGAAAAAAAAATTCTATTGCCACCGGGGTGTCCACGTCAAAATATATTCTCAACTCTTCCATTCTTCCCGCAATCTCCCCCTTCTTCCTCCATGGTACCGCCTCCCCCTAGCGCCTTCTCCCTCCTAGCGCCGCCGCCTCTAGCCGGCCCGGCGCCGCCTCCTCTCTCGCGCCATCGCTGCCGGCCGCGCCTGCCTGCGCAACCCTTGGCCCCGCTCGCCCGGTCCTCCCGCACGGCTCCTCCTCGGCTCCTCCAACCCGGTGCCGCTGCCGCCACCTCGCTCCCACCGCCGCCGCCGCCTCCTCAAGCTCTTTGCCCGCCTCACCGTCCTCGGCTCCCGACCAGCGCCGCCCGCTGCCCTGGTTCCACCGCCTCGCTCTCCCGCCGCGCCTCCTCCTCCTCCGTCGACGCAGCCTCCCTGCAGCGCAGCCGCCGCGCTCCCGCCGCCGGTCTACCATGAAGCGGCGGGAGTCCTCATCATCGCCTCGCCGGCCGCTCCTCGCTCTCGCCGCCGCCTCCTCAAGCTCTTCGCCCGCCTCGCCGTCCTCGGCTCCCCGATGGTGAAAACGGAACCACGAGGCTGGGGTGACCCCGAGGGCAGTGGAGGCACGGCTCGGCGGCATTGAGTGCGATCCGCGCGGCGTCGCGGTGGCGGCGCGAGGAAGAGGAAGGCGGCGGCGCTCGGTAGGTAGAGAGGGAACCGAGGCGAGCATGATCATCGGCCTGGTGTGGGGAACTCAACCCAGTGACCGGTGAAGGCCGAGGGGGTCGGAGATGAGGTGGCGACGGTGGGGCCGACTCAACACGGCGGCGGCACTGGGGAGAGGGAACGCTGGAGGTGGTGCTGGGGGGAGCTAGAGGGGAGTGTGGGGGTGCTCCGGAAGAAGGGGAATCGGGCTAGAACTCACCTGAGCAGGGGCAGCGATGATGGCGGTGCTTTCCTGCCGAAAATGGGGATAGAGGCTGCACATGACGCTCACGCGGAGAATCCCAGAATTTGTTGAGGGCTTTTGATGGTGGGGTGGTGGGACGTAGCGTGACGCAGTCGGCCAGCGGCGGAGCTCGCCGGAGAACGGCGGAGTGGCAATACGGGCGACTTAGCGGCCGAGAGCGGCGTACGCGCTTGGGCTTCCTTCGTAGTTATGCTTGATGGGGAATGGGACCATGGCGGTGCTCTGGAGCGCGTGGGTGTGGCTGAAGCTTCAGTGGGCGGCCGGAACGACGAAGTGGTGTGCGGCGGCTCGGTGGGCAAGCACTACACTTGCTGCCTTTCCTGCTTCAGCACCGACGCGGCCATCCTCTCGTCGCCTCTCGCCTAGGAGCTAGGAGTGGAAGAGCATAGCAGTGGTGTGAGTGACTGAGCCGCAGATGTGCAGTGCAAGCGAAGAGGTGAGGAGAGGCAGTTCCACGTGGCAATGAAAAATATTTATTTTTTCCACGTAGGTCAAACATTGGTTAAAACCACTTAAAACCGGACGAAGGGGTAGTTTTTGCGCGGTATTGACAGTTCGAGGGTCATTATATCCGGTATTAAAATTGAGGGACGAAAACTAAACTAGGGCAAGAGTTAAGAGACGAAACGTGTACTTAATCCGTTGCCCCAAAGTTCCCACCTTTTTATCCTATCTAGACCTAAAAATACTCCACTATTTCATCCATTAATATGACCCCCAAAACCCCCACTAAATGCCAACCTTAAACTAAGAATCACCTTAATCTCAACCAAACTCCTAAACCTTAAACTAAGAATCACCTTAATATCATCCAGAATCCCAAAACGAAATCACCCGCACACGCACGCACTCACCAGGCCTCGACGACGACGCGCTTCCCGTCGCTCACCATAGCACCGCCATCCTCCACCGTCGACGGGGCCTCTGCCTCCTTCTTGGCCATCTTCCTCCCCCTCTGCTCTGCCGCCGCCGGTGCCACCACCTCCTTGGCCATCTTCGCCAGAGTTTCCCCGCCCCGCTTCCCGGCGGCTATGCTCCTGGTCTTGATTGGTGACCCCGCTGTTGCCGCCAGAGACTTGCGCTTGGGAGGCATCGATGGGTGGGTTCCTTCTTTTTTTTCTTTTTCGCCAGACAGTAGCAGTAGGAGTTGATCTCTGTTGAGTCAGTTTTGATGTTCATGCTAACTAACAAAGATGGCTAGAAATGTTCCTGTTTTTGCAGCTACCTAAACATAAGGAAACAACTACCTAAACACCACCAGTAGGGGCAAAAAAACTCATTAGTGAGTATGATTGGTTCGGTTCAAAATTGTTTTAATTACACTTATTAACTGGTTAAACATTGAAATAGATCAATTTTGAATTAAATTAGATTTCGCTTTGACTTAGCTAGATTTCGCTCTGACTCAACTCGTTAGATCAGTTTTAAAAATACTTTCAAACTACAAATAAAATGATATTAAATCAAGTTATAGCAATTTTGAGAAAAGCCATTGAGAAAAGCTAAGACGAGTACCTGGCTTGCACCCCTAGCAGCCAGTACGGTGATATGAGATTAGGGATCTCTTGTTTACTGCCGGCAGCCGTTGGCTTGCCTTGTTCTGATCGATCTTGTCTCTTGTAATTGACCTAGCTTTCGCCTTAATGAAATGACACGCGTTCTCCTGCGCGTTCTGAAATATAAAAAAAAGCATATGAGATACAGTGGATCATGGACGACCGACCGACCGACCGACCGACCATGCAAGTACGTATACAACCAGACAACGTACGTATCTCAGGAACAGCATGCAAGATAAACACTATTGCAGACGACAAATGCATGGTAAAAAAAATAACAATTCGTCAGCTATCCCATAGCTCAGACAGCATAATGTTCCCAGCTTCCGACGCAGTTCTCATGGACTGCGCAGATCCAAGATATTACTTTAGGGTACTACAATCCGTGAATTCAAGAATTGAAACACTAGCATGACAAGCGATAGATAATGCAGGATAAATATAATTTAGCGCGCTTATGCGCTTAGTCGACCTCCTCAATCTTGGGGCCAGCGCCGCCAGTGGCGGAGCCAGTAATTTAACAATGGGGGTGCACACTTCAAAGATGAAAAAAAAATCTTGTACGACACATATGTAATTTCATAAGTCCAATACAATTACACAAAAGAGTTCGAAATTAGTTAATAATACAATACAAATAGTTCAAATAAAATCTTACACGAATAAAAGAGTCCTAAATAGCTAATAGAAATCACAATACCACATGAAGCGATCTTATTCCTTGGAAACACTTGATTATCTCAACTTGTTCTTCACAAGATTCATCGCCGAAAATACTCTTTCAACACTCGCTGTTGCCACCGCTAGGAGCAATACCAATTGCATTCTTAAGTGACAAGGAAGTGGTATCAGCTACATGAATTACTCTAAGGAACCGCTCACATACCCGTCCTTCTTTATCAACATAACGCAAGTAAAGAGTAAGTTGTTCTTTGTGGGATATATCACTAGACTCATCAGCTAGAATTAAATAGTGATCATCACCAATTTCTTCAATAATATGCTTGGTAGTTTGGATGGCACAACAATTAATTATGTCCATTTGTATCTCATGAGCAATCATCTTACAATTCCCAGGGGCATTGCTTAAGACAACCTTAGCAACATCCTTATTGTTGTTTGCAAGCCATTCCAAAAGTTCAAGAAAATTCCCCTTATCGCTAGAATTTGTACTTTTAGCATATCCACGACATGCTAGTTCTTGACATAAAATAAACCTCAAGCATCTAATTGAATAAGTCAACCTAGAAATGTAAAGTTGTTTATCCTCTTCAGTTTGTTTTCTAAAAGCTTGAGCAATTGATGTTGTAGATTTAACAAAGAAGTTGTATTTCTTTTGAGCTCGATTATAGACACTTCTTATACTACCCACATGTTTGTCAACTGAGTCATACCTATTCCAATATCTAAATCCTCCTTTAACAAAACTATCACCTCCCACAATTTTCTCTTTGAACAAATAACAGACAAAGCAAAATACAGCATCCTTCTCGACACTATATTCAATTCAATTATACTTATCAAACCAACTAACATTAAAGCGGCGTCTTTTACCTGTTATTTCAATCCAAGTGCCAATTACTCATACGTATAACTAGTTTAACAAAATTTGCACTTTTTTTTGGGGTATACCTAGTCCAAAAAAATTTGCATTTTTTTGGAGTATGCCTAGTCTTAAAAAAATTGTAATTTTTTTTGGGGGTGCCTGTGCACCACAGGCACCCCCCCTGGCGCCGCCCATGAGCGCCGCTGCCGCCAGCAAAGGCGCCTCGTTTTAGGGTAGTTTTAAGCAAGGTCGTTGCCACTTTTCCAGAGATAGATCTCGTTTTGCTCTTTGAGTTGTTCACTCGCGGCGTACCTTCAAGGTTGATGTTGGATTTTCGTGCATGGACCATCATTCGCATCATGCTAACTCACATAATGATTCGACTGCTTCTAGTGGTGGTGTGTCCAAGGTTTGCGTTCCCAAGCATTTGCTCTCTAACCCTTCGAGATCCAAGGTTTGGACACCTTGCTTTTCTCATGTGTAGGTACCGAGAATGCGGGTTGGAGAACATGGACTTAAAAGATTCTGATCTTTTGCTTCATTACTTGATTGGGATTCTTGATGGTTCTCCACCTCAACGATGACCTCCAAGAGGCATATGCTTTCATGCTTGGTGCTTTCACATGTCTGGTGAGCTATCCTATACCTTCATGCCCTTATCTTCATGATTATTCATACTTGACATGTTGTGCTTGTTTTTGTGCTCACTTGTACCATATTGGTATGTGTTACTCTTTTGATATCTTTCATCATGCTTTTACCAGCTCTTGCTTATATATCCATGTATCATATTGTTGTTCTTTATTTTCATGGGTGTATGAGCTTGAGTTTGTCATCTTAAGCTTGTGTTGTCTTGTACCTTTATTATCTTGCTCATGTTGATTCTTGCTTATGTATCCATGTATTAGATTGTTGTTCATTATTTTCATGGATGTATAAGCTTGGTTTTGCCTTCACGAGCCTGTGTTGTTTTGTACATAATTAATCTTGCTCGTATTGATTTTTGTTGTATGTATCCACATGCTTACTTGATATCCATGTTAGCATACCTTGTTCATGATTTGTTCTATAACATGCTTTATGCTTACATGGTTTTTGTGTCATACTGAAAATTATGGATGCATGAGGTTTGCCATAGCCTTCACTATCATGTTTTACTTTTGACTATATATATGATGTGTGATATGCTATATGCTTGTTTGCTTGCTCCTATGCTTTATTGTGGATTAAGGATAGTTTGAGCTTTATCATATCTTAGATAGCATGTGCTGCAATTGATTAGTCTATCTTCATACTCATGTCCTGAATTGTTGATTATATGCTTTAATGAGCTTTGGATCATTTGCTGCTATCCTTGCTAGTCGTGTGTCTTGATACTGTTTCCTTAGATATTGTCTCACTAACCCAGTACCAAGGCATAGACTTCTTCTGTCTCTTTGGTGTAGTCTTTTCAGTTGAGAAAGAGAACATGTGGTTCATAACTTCAAGCTGTTGGTTCTTCTTCATATGTGCATTCAATGATGACTATCACTTCTTGGAGACAAAGGAATTTGAGATGAGGATGATGGGTGACCACAACTACTTTCTGGAGCTTCAAGGAATGGATCTTCATCCATCATGATTACATCTCACTGCCAAGCAGTACGACTCAGGTTCGAGTTTCTATACCTTACGTTTGTGTATGGTATCCCTAGTCTACCTTGCAGAGCATCTGGTTCGTGTCAGGTGTTGAGCTTCTTGAGTTTAGGGTAGTTAGGAGGCTCTGTTCTAACACGTGTTCTTTTCTAGGCACTCTTCTTATCCTATGGTTTTCTAGGATGCACTTCTCTCACAGCCTAGGTCGAGCTTGTTTCCCAGTCACTAGTCTTAGCAGGTTTTTGAGTTGCCTGTAAGCTTTTTAGTGTTGGTGTTTCGCTCCCTAGCTTTTTCAAGTTGCTTTCCTTAGAGATCTTTTGGAGTTTGAAGTCTTTGTGCTAGTTTTTGTGGAGTCCAAGGCTCTTTTGGCAGATCCCCTCAAAGCTTTTTTACCAAACAAGGTTTGCCACCTTGAGAAGCAAGTTAGGGATAATTTATCCCTATGGGTTGGTTTGAGGGGGAGTTGGTTCTTTTCTGAACCTTCTTTGTTCGTCTGAACTTTGCTTGTTCATGTGAACTTTTTGTGGATCTTTTCTGATACCTTCTTCAAGTGGTATCTTCTTTGAATCTTTTTGATCCTTGTGATCTTTTTAGGCTTTTATATCTTTTGTGCATCTCATTGTATCATATTGCATTCAAATGAAAAATCCAAAAAGATGCATTGTAATATAAGCTTTACTGCTTATGTCTTTTAATTTGATGAAGCTTTGCTTATTACTCTCTTGAGCTTTATTATTTCAATTCCTGCTCAAAGATCGTGTCTAGTTCTTTGACTTGCTAGAATTATCATGCTTTTACATGTCTAGCAAAATCTTTGCTAAATGAGCTAGCACTTTAAGACAACTTGAACTGAAAATTGCAATTTGTGGATCTTTTAGCTAGTTGCTCAACTAGTGATCCTTTTGTGACATTGGCCCTATCAAAATTGTTTTGTTAGCTCTTGGATCTAGAATTGAACATTTATGGAGCTTCTTGTTCTTTTAAGAATCTATAATTGCTCTGTGATTTAATGAAAAATGATCTCTTTTGTGCGAAAAAACTGATCTCACCAATTATTTCTTATGAGACAGCTTGTCAATACACTAGGCATAAACTCAGGGGGAGTTTTGAATGACCTAGACCACTCTTTTAAGTTTTTATTGCTTGGGATGGTCGCGGCAAGGCTTGAGATCTAGCACATGGCTAAGAAAACAAATTATCAAAATTGGTTGAAGCTTAGAAAGAGATTGTGGATGGCTCCTAGTCCAAGATCTTCTTTCCTAAGATAGACCTTTTATCATCTTGAAATGAAAAATGTTGTGAACATTGGGTTTTTGAGACAATTTGAGCTAAATGATTAAATTCAGGACTTTTTGTCTCTAAGATGGTCTTTGCTAGCTTCTAAATCTCACAATAACATTCTGACATGGCCATTATCACTTTAGGATACTTGTTGTTGAACTTGCTAATTTTGAAACGTTGCTTAATTTAATCCAACAACATGTGGTATTTTGAGCTCACTAGTTTAGCTTTGCTATACATGTCTTAATATGATCTTGCTAGCTTTGTCAGGCTTGTTGTATCTTGAGTAACGGTAGAAATACTAGCATGTTCAATTGAGTAATCCCCAAAGCTTCTTTTTACTAAAAATTGAAAAATCAAAACAAAAATGAAGCCACCCAATTGCACTTCATGCATGCTCTTTCTTTTGCTTCTTCCATATTGTTGCACTTGTTATCTCTGGATGAGAGGAATGAATGATTCCATGATGAATTCATTGTCAAAGGGGGAGAAGTTTTGGCAAAAATGTGAAAAAGAGCTTTCTGAATAATGGGAGAATTTCAGGATGTTAAAGGGGAGAAGTTTTGTAAAAGGAAGAAGTTAGGAGCTTTTTGGAGAAAATGGGAGAAAATAAAAATTTTGAAAATTTCTCTTGTAAATTGGTGATCATAGTGAGGGGGAGCATCTCATTTGCATTCATTTGGTCTTATTGTCTTTTCTGAACTTGAATTGCAAATCTTGAAGACTCACAATGATCAAAGGTCAAATAGAACAATTGTTCTTTCATATGGACCTTAAGTGAGATTTTTGATTTGTCTCTGGGAATTGAAGCTATCTTGTTTTTTTTTTTTTGGCCTTATCTCACTTGTCTATGCTATTCTGAAGCCGACTTGGTCTTTTCCATTGTTTTCTCTTGCATATGGACCAAGTTGTGCCTTTGCGCGAAAACGTCGAGTATTTTTCTTTTCAAACCTCCAATTTGCATTTTTGAAAAGATTGTCAATGTGTTCATCAAGGGGGAGATTATGGAGATCATGTGGATATGATCCTAATCTTAGTGTGTTGAACAATTGGCAATAGCGTCGAGGTGTTGGGAGAAACCCTCGTTTTCGGTGAAGTTCATGTCTTGTCAGCTTGAGTGGTCCGACCGCCATGGTGGCGATCGACCGGCCGCGTTTTGGTTGTTTTGCTTGTGAGTGGCTGGCGGTCCGACCGGCCAGGGAGGCGGTCCGATCGGCCAGTGTGGCGGTCTAACCGGCTCTGCACGAGCGGCCGACCGGCCATGAAAGTGGTTTTGGATTTTTGAGTTGGACCAAAAATAGAGGGTGTAGGTAAGTGAGGAGATTCTACTACACTTGGTCTCATTTTTTTTTTGAGCCTCCAGGCAAAAGTCCTATTCTTTTGAAATTTCCAAAGAGGTTGCGGATTTCAGAGTTGGGATTTTGGCTAAGTCCCTTGGTGGTGGTCGGCCAAGCGGTGGCGGTCGAGACCGGTAAGGGTGGAGGTCTGGCCCGGTTTTGGCTTGTTCGTGCGTCCGCGTGGCGGCGATGTGTGTTTGTTAGGTCAAGTTCATGTTGATCATTGCATATGTGTTGCATGATGCATGTTTTGGCTAACGTGGGTCAAGTTGTGAAGAACTTGTTCCCGAATTCGTGTTTGCTTATTTATTGTTGTGCAGGTGGTTTGCAGGTCTATGACGGTCAGCGGCGAGGTGGATCGGGACTAAGCTTGGAGAGCTGAGGTCCAGAACGATCAAGGATGCCGGGTGAGGTCAGAGGACTCAAGCGGAGCGCAGAATGGACATGAATGACCGAACGGGCGGTTCGGTGCGACTGGTTGGATCAAGCGGCGTGGGAGTCGTTGCAAGTGCTCAGTGGTACCGGTGTGATCCGGACGGGAGAGACTTAATGACATGGAGCTATTGATCAACCTACCCGTGGCGAAGCAGGCGATTGCTTCACCAGGATTGGACTTGGTCTTTTGGAGAAAGATCGAGATAGGGGTATTTTGGTAATTTCACCAAATACTGCCTTGGTGACTTTTGGCTAAACCGCAGCGCGGGTCGACGCATGGTGAAGCGGTTTAGGTCAATTGATGATGAAGATGACGATTTAAAATGCGTGCATGTGTTAACCCATTGTGTGTTAGGGTTTAATGGGTGTCCTAATGGAATATTCTCTAGGATCTAGTCCCCACTATATAAGGGCTAAATGCTGGTTGCACTAAGTTGCTTAAGCTCTCATTTGGAGATGCCCTATTGTGTTTTAGGGTTTTGGGGAGAAGAGAGGAGAGCTAGGGTTTCTAGAATGGATTGAGTGTGTGCTCTTGGATAGAGCTTTGTCCTCCATGTGGGATTGGCTGTAAACATCAATCATCCATCTATCCAATCAATCAAATGAAAGATTTCACAAGTTGTATCTCTTTGTGTTCATCTTCTCTATTTGATGACTTTAGAGCTTTCTTTGATCCGAGAGTTTTTACTTGGTTTTTCTTCTTGATCTTGTTTGCTAGGATATGTGGAAATCCATCTAAGGTCATATCCATCTAAGGTCATCTTGATCATCATCCACCCACGAGCAAGTTGCTGGATCAAGTTTTCGTTTTTGCCCGATTTTGAACCCTCCTTCGGTAAAATAGAAAAATGTCAAAACTTTGATGTGGATCTACTCAATCGTTGCTTGGAATAGGTTCCTAATATCCTTAGGAAGGTGTGTTCCAAATTTGGTCAAGTTTGGCCGTGTAGATCAAAAGTTAGACCAATTTTAGTTTCGATTTTTGGGCTAATTTTACTGTTTATCGGGCTGGAGGTCAAACCGCCCCTTGGAGAGGTCAGACCGCCCCCTAGAGAGGTCAGACCTCCCCTATGAGAGGTCTGGCCACTAGGCAAAATATTCAACCCGATTTCTTGAGAGGTCAGACCGCCCGAGACTCTGTGATTTGAGTTTTTGTTGATTTTACTTCGGGGTTTTGATTGAATTCAATACAAGTCTTCTACTGTGTTTGTTGATTGATCTTCATAGCTTTCATAGCTATTAAAGTAAACATTGTGTTGAATCCAATTTAAAAAAAAAAATCGTACTCCTATTCACACTCACTCTAATCGCCTCTCGCTCGGCAGGAAACCGATCGAGGCCCTCGGCGGAAGCTATCGCTGGAACTTTCCACACGCACATGCGCTGGAGGCTGATCCAAGGCGAAGCACACGCACGTACGCGATGGTTCTGTGGAAGTCACGAATGGAAAAGCACACGCATGCGCTGGCGAGTCACGTATGCAACAAACAGGAAAACGATTTGGTGCTGCACCGCAGCTTTTTTCTTTCTTTTATCTATTGCATTTGTTCTTGCTTGCTCACTTCAACTCACAAGACCCAACCGTGCCTTATAAAGGCTTCTTCCTTTTTTTGGACGGAAAGCAGGAGGGGGCAGAACCTCTACTGTAACAATATATTAAAAGAAAATATATACAAAGGTTAAGGATTTACAAAGTAGTACTAAAAAAAGTTAGCCGAAATCTCGCAACCAACACAAAAAACTCCTCTCTAAGCGAAGGTTCGATCTTATGGATAATCAAAGCAAACGCTTCCTTAAACTCGAACTTCCAGATAGGAAGAGAAACAGTTCCCTGATTACAAAAGGACATTATTTGGATGGAACCAAATACTCAAGCATGCAATGATCAGAATCTCCTTGAATAACTTCTAATAATACCCTTGCTTGCCCTCCTGTATGAGATCTACCACTGAATGATAAATCCCAGTCAAGTCCAACCATGGACCAACATTGCCGACTAAAGGAGCACCCAAAGAAGAGATGCTTCGATGATTCAATGAAACGCTCAGAACATAGCACACAATCCGAATTCTCAAGAGGAAACCGCTTGCGAAGAAGTAACTCCGTAGTGTTCAGTCTATCCTTCAAAAGCAGCCAAAAGAACTTTTGTTTACTCAAGCAAGATGGGGACCAGAGCCAAATGAAAGGGAGCGGTATCGAAGCTTGACCCAGTAGCTGTCCAGACGCCTGTTTAGAGGTAAACAACGAGGATCCCCAGATATAAGTCCAGACATCAGGCCGATCAAGGGACGGCCCTAAAGAGGCAACTTCAGCTCGCAATTCCTGAAGTTGTAACAGGGCCGTCGGGGATATAGGAACGTGAAAGTGAGATGCAAGAGTCTCCTCCAGTAAGCAAGCAACCGAGATATCCTTATGCTAAGATGGGGCCATCTCAAGATCGGATATCCCAGGTTCCATGTGTCTTTCCAGAATAGACACGAACTTCCATTGAAAACCGAGCAAGAGGAAAAACCTTTAAATTCCTGTAACAGGTGTAGCAGATCCTTCCACAAAAAGAACCACACAGACGATTGGGCTCGACGCCAAAAGATGTAGATAAAAAACCCTCCAGGTTAAATTCACCCAAGGTACATCCGCTCTGAAAGGCTTCTTACTCGACGCTTACACAGACTCAACGTCCGAAAAGGATACGGCCACACTAAACAAAGATTACCTAACAACACCCAGATGGACGCCATCTCCCTCTTCGACGAGGATCTCAAGCCGGGGCCAATCGTCGAGAGGCACTTTGGCCTCTTCAACTTGGACTAGGGAAATTAATTTCGCCAAAATTTTACCAAAATTTCTGAAATTTCAGTGATTTAGCCCCCTCCGATTTTTTGCAATTCGTTCAAAAAATTTCAGAAATATTTGAATTTGGGCAAATTACATCCTAAATTTTGATTTCTGAAATTTCACCAAATTTCAAGTCCAAATTTCGTCCAGTTTGAAAACCCACCGAAATTTTGATAATTTCGTTCAATTTGTTCCCCTCCGATTTTTTTTTTTTTCAAAACAAAATTGTTTTCCCCGTCCGGACTTCACGCATGCAGCTTTGCCCCTCCACAGACCTGAACTTACTAGTGCTGCGGCCTTAGCTTGTAGGGTGATTGGTTGATGTCGTCCCAAAATTTGCCTGACCCTGTATGCGCCTCCTATGATACAAATTGATATGCGGATTCGATAGTGTGAAAAAGGCTGCATCTTTAATTCAAGACTAGAATGCAACCAGCGCCAAATATACATATAACAAATATCAACAGAGCGACTAGAATGCAACCCACGCCAAATATACATATAACAAATATCAACAGAGCGTAACTAAAAGAGTAATCTTAGATATAGCAATATACTGGAGCATCACATGAATTTCTAATTTTAGTGACACAAAAGGTACATCTCACAACAGAATATAACTACCATAATAATATTAGATGTAGTGCCATGTTGAACCATTATATATACCTCTCATTGGGGGGGGGGGGGGTGATATTTCAGTGAGAATTTGCAGGCAATGCAAACGAAACAATAATAGAATCCCATATCGGAACCATCATAGGAAAACCCGCTGAACCCGTAGGATCTGCGTCTACCCGGTCTAGGGTCATCCGTTTGGCTCTGCGTCTTGCGCTTCGACTGGCCATCGGATCGCCCCAGGGTGATTTCGGCCTGTCCGGTTGGATTTGTGGCCTGTGCTTCGCCTGGACAAACCCTACAGTAAATTCAAGCCTACTTGTAATTTCACTCCAAACAATCTGGGTTATTAACTCGTAGTCCCATACCTGAGCGTCAATATAAATGGAAATGACTGATTCTAATGAAAACAGCTATTCATGGGTTGTAAGGAAAACCGACAAAAGTGAAAAACACGCTGACACCCAACAGAGCATAACTGATAGAGTAATCATAGATATATTGTCGTACTGGAGCAGCACGCATGCTTCTTATTTTAGGGGTACAAAATCTACATTTAACAAAATAAGACAACTAACACAATAATATTAGCAGTAGTGACATGCTGGACAATCATATATACCTCTCATTTTAGGGATACAAAGCTAGCACAGAAATAACTCTCTCGATAGGTACATTATACAACAATTATTATCATAGACAATAGCTCCTTTTGTACCTCTTTTGCAATCCTTATCTGTAGATCATTATTTGTGATTTTGAGTCTTTCGATAGCAAGGCTGAAAGATGTATTTGCATAGCCAAAGCATTCAGTATAAAATCAATCAATCACTGATATTTTGTTCTCAATGATTCAATGAAAAGCCAAAACCTACAAAACAAACAGGGTCAGTTCTATCATCACCAGTCAATGGTAATACAGGCCACAAAGCTATCACAGAAATAACTCTCTCGATAGGTATATTCTACAAAATCTATTATCATAGACAATGGTTGTTACATATTTTGAGTAAACGAAAGTATCCTTAGGTAAGTGAATAATAGCAAAATGTTACAGCACACAGAATTAGGAGCACACCTATTAATATAACAACTCAAGAGTAACAAACTCTACAACTATGACGACCCATAGTAAACAATCATGTAAGCATGTAAATTTAGCGCTTCAAACAAATAGGAACTTACTTTTCTTCACTCGAGGAAGCCTTATCCGTAGATCATTCTTTGTGATGACGATCCGAGAGTGCACGGATGGCCTCCTCACCCTGCGCGATCTGGGGCGCTTGGCGAAGATCCGACGGCCGACTTCTTTTGGGGTGTCAAAGTGAAGCATGAACAGATTCATTGTAATGTTAAATGGACTGAAAAGGAAAATAATTTTCCTGAAACACAAAGATGATAATAAGCTCAAATTAAAGTCCATGGATTAAGTATTAATGCTAATAAAAGAACGTATCAATACACATCTAATTCGGAAAGAGTAATACATTACTGAATATATTTCCTCTTTGTCAGTAACGTGGTTTTGTTGGATCTAATCTTAGTTGCATGTCAGCTTTACAAAGCATGCAAAGTACCAATTTGACATTGCTTTCCATTGTACTTTACAGCAAAGACTCTCCAACACCTGCAAATCCTTGGGTAGTACATTGTACACAGAGATACAAAAACAGCTAATATTTTGGTATGTGCTCGCATTTCTCTTTTATCTGCATCTCAGAATCTTGAGTTACATACTTTGAACGCGCTATGGATTTTTTTTCTTTGTTTCATACACATTGTCAAAATCTTGTAATTCTCGCCACCACCCTCCCATCGCCGCTACCCACCACGACGTGCACCCTGCCGTCCTCCCCCGCCGTCACCCACTCCTCCCTGCCCGCACCGCCGCCGCAGTCTTGGCCCCTGACTGGTCCGACGTGGAACCCCACGCCGCTCGGAACGGCTATCGCTGAGTCGGCGTCGAAGGAGGAGGGAGGAGGTGGAGGGAGCCAGAGGAGGTGGCCGCGGCGAGGACGGAGGGGGAGCAGCGGAGGGCGGTGGTGCGGGAGGGGAGCGGGAGGGAGGCGAGGGGGAGGCGGGGTCCGGGAGGGGAGGAGGTGGAGGTGGAGGTGGAAGGGGAGGAGGAGGGGGGGTGGGGATCGAGTGGTGTCCTTCGGCTGTGAGAACTGAGAATCTGAGATGGGGATCGAGACGAGAGTCACGAGGAGGTCGAACGCGTGCATGACTGCGTCTTGCGAGGAGGCCAAATGGGCTGCGAGCCTGCCAGCCTGCTATTGAAATGGACCGGGTCCTGCTTCGTTCAAATTGGGCCGATTTTTTTAGCCCGGTTTGTGATTCTACCGGGGACCCGGCAGAACCGGTTTTGCTGATTTTCGGCCGAAAAAAAAACCCTGATGCTAGATGCAAGGATCTATTTCTGCTTCTCCGATCAAGTCCAAACACTTATCAACAACTCTATTCTTTCTACTCATCAATCTGCCTATCTTTCTTTATTACTTACCAATTGGAGGCTTCTATGGAAGCCTCCACGTTAATTTAGGAGGTAAAAAAAAGACTACAAATTCATACATTAATCGGATAGAAAGAAAAAAAAGGCTAGAAATTCTCCAAGAAAAAGAGAAAAAAAACATCTTGACCATCGGTTTATGGCTGCAATGATGTATTGTCCGGGTTAGATGAATTAAAACGTAGGGATTGAATTTGGTTTCAACACGGACATGTGCAGCAAATCAGATTGTTTCCGATTGCATGTCCGGGTCAAATTGATATGCATTATGGACGTAGATTCTCACCGAGTCAGACCCACAACCCTCATGCTTGAACTTGAGAGCAAACCAGTCTTATATATTCACTCCAGATCGATCATCAGTCCATCACAGAGAGACACAAGCGCGCACACAAAAACACAGAGAAATACATAGCGGCTCATGAACCAAACTAGACGCATATATACATGGTTGGACATGATGATATGATCACACTCACCCACACACACAATAGCACTAGCCAGTTTCACAAGCTGCAGCAGCACAACGATGACACCAAGAGCTAAACAAACCACACAAGCATGCATGCATGCTCGAGCCATTCTGGTCAATTAAGCACCAACCAAATGGCCTCCTTATTATTCACTCATAGTCAACACTGTCAGACGCAGATGTTACATCATAGATGTGCCTTCCCCGAGCTTCTTAGCAGTGCAAGGGTTGCACTTGCAGTTGGAGCCGCAGCTTGCAGCCATGGGCGGTCTCGCCGGACTCGGCGGCCTTCTCGAACTGCGCCTTCTGGCGCGACGCCGACGACGACGGTGGCCTGGGTGCTGCTGCTCTTCTCTTCCAAGTCAGGGTACAACTTATGCGACCGGCAAAATCAAATTAATTAATTAGCATAAGAACAGTATTTCTTCGTATTGGACCGAAACGGCGACTAGAGGGAGGGTGAATAGGAGCTCAGCCTATTTTTCATCTTGATAGGATTCAATTTAATTTTTACTTTAATAGCTATAAAAGCTGTGAAAATCAATATTCATGTATAGCGGAAGTCTTGTTTTGAATCCAATCAAAACCTTGAAGCATACAACCAAAAAACACAAAAACTGCATTGATGAACAGTAAAATCGGAACTGATGAACAGAAAAATCAACGGATAAATAGGAAAAACAGCCTGAAAACAAAATAAAAAATTGACATACTTTTGATCCGTGACTCAAAACCTTCTCTATGATGTCAGGAACATATTCCAATCAAGGATCGTAAAGATCCATGCCAAAGTTCTGATATTTTTCCATTTAAGTGAAGATTGCTCCAAAACCGAGTCAAAAACAAAATATAATCTAAAAACTTGCTTGTGGGTGATGATGATCAAGATGATTTTAGATGTATTCCTACATGTCACAGCAAGCTAAATCTAGACTATAAACCAAAGGAAAACTCGCGGATCAAAGAAAAGCTCAAAGTCACGAAATAGAGAGTAAAAACATAAAGAGACTCATCTTGTGAAATCTTTCCTTGGATTAATTTGATAGGATGTTGGTTTACAGCCACTCCATCTAGGAGGACAAAGACTCAACACAAGAGCACGAAATCAATCCACTCTCTAGAACCCTAACCTCTCCACTTTTCTATCCAAACCCTAAAATACAAACTAGGGTTTCTTGAATATAAGAGTTGGGAAGTGTTAGACCAGCACCCTCCCCTATTTATAGTGGAAGCTAGCTTCTAGAAGAAAAACCCTAATGAGCACCCGTTAAGTCCACACACAAACGGGTTCACTTACGCACGCATTTTAAAGCGTCGTCTTCAACTTGTTTTGACCTAAACCCTTTTCTTTTGAAAAATAAATCGGCCGAAAATCATTTTTCCCCTCGCTGGCGTCAGCATTGCGCAATAAATAGGTTTTTCAGTAGAAAGATAATTCGGGAAATTCAATTAAATTTCAGAATTAGGTTTAAAACTTCTAAAATTCATAACTTTTGCATATGAACTCCAAATTGGGTGTTTCAAATTTCAAAATTTGTATAAAATCATTATCTAGCTAACTAAACCAAAATTATTTAATTCTGAGTTCATTTGACCACAAATTCCTTTAAACCCTAAATCTATCATTTCATGTAATTTCAAACTTCAAAAGCTCGTATCTTTTGCATCCAAACTCCGATTGAGCCCATTCAAATTTCTAAATTTATCTAAATTCAAGATCTAACTATCTAAACTAAATTTATTCAATTTGGAGTTAATTTGAATCTTATTTGAATTTAGTTTGAATTTGGCTTATTTTCGCGTATAGATTTCGACGACTTCGGAAAGTCAGATTTCGACACCATTGAAGAGCACATAAGAGGATTGATTTTGACTGTGTGATCATCGTGCTTGTACACATAGACTACCTGGAGAAAGTGCTTGTGAGTACTAGGTGACCTGTTAAGAAAAACAACATCACCTCAGTATCAGTTGATCTGTTCACCTCAAGCGAGGCAAGTTACATTCTTGATCATATTTGCACCTATTATTTAAATTTTGTTTCAAATTATTACTGCATGCTTATTTATATTCAGTAATTTTTAAACTCCTGTTTTAAATTTATAGTTATGCCTAAAATCCTTTGTATGGCCAAATTTGGTAATTGAAGCAAGCATATTGTCACCCTAGATAAAACCTAGTTGATACAATAGTATGAACTAGGATCATTTGGAAAATATTGTGCTTAGCCATGCTTATAGACCACATATGTTTCATTTTGGGAATTTCAGTCAAAGTCAAATGTTGTTTAAATTGTACCCTTGGCATTGGTGTGTCATGGGAGTTTTACAAATGCTTGAAAAATAAAATAAAATGATGGTTTGGACTTGGGCGAAATGGTTGTCTGGTGGGTGCAGGTTTATGCACGGGCTCAACCGGGTAGGTTGAGGCCCAGGGTTCTGTTGGTTGTCGCCCAGGTCAATTAAGGACCGGTCTTCGAGCCGCATCTTGCTAAGCCACATCGTACTACCACATGTCTTGTATGGGCAGGACCTGGCTGATTAATTTGCAAAGTTCTATCATGGTCATTCCTGTGATGCGATGGGTGGTCTTTCATGACCTTTGTTAGTCCTACTTGGCGCAAGAGGGGGCCTGAACCCTGCGGACGGGTAGTCCAAAGGGGGTGAAACCTTAGCGAGGGAGGACTATGGTGGGATAGCGTATTGTAAAGGCCTTGACACGTGCTCTAAACTGCTTACCTAAGGTAGTGAGCGGTGGTATCGACGGATGCCAAACAACTAGAGAATTCATGTCTTGTGGGTAAAGTTGTACAACCTCTGCAGAGTGTCAAACTATTCGAATAGCCGTGTCCACGGTCATGGACATGCTGGCAAAGCCACTCAAAGTTAGACTTTGGTTTTGAAATGTTTTTGTAAAACAGTTTTGACATGGATGGGTGTCCATGAGAAAAATTGGGTTGAAGCCCCAGGTTGGTGCCCGTGTTTATATTGGTGTTAGGTTGGTGCCTACACTATCTTTATCAATGAAAAATCAATTTTTGATTTTATAAAACTTGAGCTTTTGAACATAGAATGGTATTTAATGTCAAATGCTAATTTATGCAAATTAACCCGGTAAGCCATCCTTTGTTACATCCATGTATGCATGTCATTCTGTTATTTGACGGGTGTAACTTGCGAGCACGGAAGTTGTGCTCATCTTGCTTTATGCAAACAAAATTTCAGAGGAGAAGGACTTTGCTACCGATGTGGATCGTGATGACTAGGCCGCTACCCGATCGATTGCTGTGGCGATTGCTTGGACCCTACTACTTCTTCATCGTCTTCATTGTGTTTATTTAATGTTGCCTGTAAGGCTATGTTGTAATCAACTCTTTGTCATTTAATAAATTTTAGCGTTTATGGTTGTGTTATCACACTTGTTTACTGTGTGAGCTAGCCACTGATCATGGGACTAGTTCAGTTATGCACAGAAGATCCGGGATGTTAATCCCGGGTTCTTACAACCTTCTATCTCTGTATCTTTTCCTCATAGCGATCGATGCATTCCAGCGTCTTCTGGACACGACCACAGCAGAAGGATGGCTCTCTCCCCTGAGCGGGAGGACGGTCAAGGCGCGACTGTCTCTATATGCAGATGATGCTATGATTTTTATGTCACCAATCAAGTAAGATCTAGACAATCTCAAAGAGCTTTTGCACATTTTTGAAGAGGTCACAGGGCTTAAGATTAACCTAAGCAAGAGTGCAACCATACCAATCCAATGCCAAGAACTAGACTTAGACACAATTTTGCACGATTTCCCAGCACCCAGGAGATGCATGCCATGTACTACTTACCTTGGACTTCCCATGTCTCTGTGAAAGTTGAGGAAAGTGCATCTTCAGCCCCTGATAGATAAAATTGATGCAAGGCTTGCAGGTTATAAAAAGAAAATTTTATCCAGAGCTGGAAGGCTTACGATGCTCAAGGCGGTCCTCACTTCCATACCCAACTATCACATGACACTGGCCGACCTCCCGGCATGGACGTTGAAACAAATCGATAAGTGTCACAGGGCTTGGTTTTGGAGCAGGAATGAGCTACACCTAGGAGGGGGGAAGTACTGGGTCAACTAGAATATGGTATGCCGCCCAAAAAAATTGGGTGGACTCGGAGTTCTACACCTAGCTTCCTTCAGCTGGGCCCTCCGCCTTCGATGGTTATGGTACCAATGGAAAGAGCCTAAAAACAATGGAACGGGATGCGCTTACCGATCGACAACAAGGATCACGAACTATTCCGAGTTTCAACAAAATTGCCTTGGGGAACGGAGATAAGGCAATCTTCTGGAAGGATGTTTGGTTGGGGTGCTCACCCATGAAAGATTTGGCTCCTATTCTCTATCATATCTCGGCCAGAAAGAACAGGACGGTGAGGGAGGCAGAGGGAAATAATTGGATCACAGACCTCAGGCCGAAAATCACAGTGCACCACATCCTGGAGTTTGTGCAACTGTACGGCAAGGTTGCACAGGTGTCACTGGTGCCGGAAATACCAGATGACATTTCATGGAAATGGACCTCCACGGGGAAATGCCCGGCCAAGTCGGCATACAATGTACATTTCGTGGGGTCGATCACGAAACCATATGCTAGTCTCATCTGGAAACCTTGGGCTCCACAAAAATGTAAAATCTTCGTATGGCTCACTGTCCAGGAACGGATACCGACGGCAGATGTCTTATCAGCGAGACACATACAAAATGATTTCTGGTGCCTGCTCTGCACAAACAACCCAAAAACAGCATGACATCTGCTAATCAATTGCGCCTACACAAAGAGGATCTGGAACACCATAGCATCTTAGGCTCAACATAATAGCATTGTTACCCATGCAAGGGGACGTCCAGGCGATGATTCTGCATTGTTGGATGGAAATGTCACATAGAGAAATCAACTCGAACAGGAAAGGCCAAAGCTCATTAATTATACTGACATTGTGGCATATCTGGAAGGAAAGAAATAGAAGAATTTTTCAACACCAAAGGAATGATGAGGGATGGGTGATTGCAACAATTAAAGAGGAAGCTAAGGCCTGGATTTTCAGCGGGGCAAAAAAAAAATAGATGCCTATCTACCGACGGGAGACGTGGCTCTTATTTGATTGGGGCATTGTCGAGGTGGTCTAGGTTGTTTTCTGTTTTCCTTTTGGTTTTCTTTCTTTTCTTTCCATTCGATTTTGCTTGTTTCTTGTTGTTTTCGATTTCGCTTTTTTTCAGGTTTTCTGTCTTATTACCTTTTATCTGTAATCGTCAACCTCGTATTGTTTTAACCCCTCTTTAATGTAGTGTGGCAGTCCTCCTGCCATGTCTTTCAAAAAAAAAGGATTTTATTTGGTATCCATTTATACGTTGTAAAACTACTGTAATCTGCACTAATGGCATAAAGAAACAAAGAAATATTTATATATTGTAGTAGAAAGAAAGTGGTACGAAGACAAGTACTTTCTTTTCATTTTCTTAGCTTCCTCTGTGACCTTACATACTATACTTGTCATTTTGTAAGTATGAGTTGTACTTTTGAAAGGTATGATCTGCAATTGATAAGGCCAATGACAATTGATAAGGCCAATGACAGTGCAATTATAGAAAAATTGAATGTACTATGTTTGTTGATGTAGTCTTGAGTATTCATAACTCTAATCAAATGCTCGCTATTCATGTCAACTTTTGGACTCTCGTTTCAATCAATGTATATTTGTACTGTTAAGCATTTTTCGGTTCTTAGACACAATGTATATTTGTACCGTCAATGCACATATGAATCAACGTTAAATTACCGATAAATAATAATTATCAAGATCGCTATGCAAGAAATCTTTATTGTGACATTGACCAATAGGCTTTATTGTTCTTAGGCACAATGGTTTTTATTGAATTAACTGAAGCTTAATTTGAAATTTCAGAAATTCAAATAATTTAATGCGAATAATCCAAACTTTAATTAAATTCAAAACCGATTTATTTGAGTTCCTCTCGTTCTATAATATTGTTTGGAATGTTATTGGATTTTTTAGAGTTCATTTGCTTTCTTTTGGCTTATTTGAGTTTCCAGTGATTTCTAAATTGGGAAATCATTTGAAATTCCTGGAAAAGCTCGCGGCCCGATTTCCTCTCGATGAACGGCCGATCAGATTCAGGTGATTCTCTTCTCCTCTCCACAACTAAAGCTTTACGTTATTGTAATCGAAAGCTTGTTTGTGATACTTCTTACTTCACAACTGCATATTCTAGACGATTGTGAAGAATCTTACAGCCCAAAAAAAGGGGCTTACAATTCTCTTCTCCTCTCCCTCGCCGATCGTTCGTTTGCAGTGACCTCATCAGCTTTCCTCCGTAATCTAATCAATAAATTCGAGCTAGCTGCCTGGGTCATTACTTAATTTAGCGATGACCAGCCTCTCACTATCCACAGAAGACACAGCGGTCAAGGAAGATGGTGAACCAGCAACAACTCTCTTGGCATTTTTGGGAGGATCAAAATGACTCCACTTGCTACTTTTGCTACATAAAGTCTTGTGTGCAAATTTCTTTATCCTGGGTCTGGGTAACCTACTGCCGTCTAGACATAAAAAACTGCATGAACGAAACGATGCAGATTGTGCAGAACTAAGACTAGCAACTTAGGATAGTATTTGGATCGTCCTCACCCACCAAACGCTGAGTTGGATTGGTGTGATTGTCGTAGTAATGAAAACTAGACAGTGGTTATCGAGACCGACCGAACAAGGGAGGAGCCGAAGGTATGAGAAGTGTAAGTCTTGTATTATGAATGGGAGAATGGAGAACCCTCTCTCTCTTTTTGCGAATCACCCGGTAAAACACATAGACGTTCACACACACGCACACCACCACACGCACGCACGCACTCACACACGCGACGCCTACGGAAGACTAGACGAGCGGAGCTTGATGAAGAAATAACGAAGTCACCACTGGCGCCTCGCTTGCGACCGGCACGTCGTCTCCCACTTAACGAAAATCCTCCTAAATAAGACACGCAGCGCCAAACCTGAGGTTTGAATCTTGATAGACTGGGGGTACAACCACCTTCACTAACCACCCAAGCAAGACTTATTCTCGGGGAACCCCCTCTTACATGTCCTTGGGACCGTATATATAGGGAAGTAAGAAAGAGTATTTCCCTTTTTGTCCCTGCCATCCGCAAGTTCGACAAGAAGATATGGCTGAGCGTCAACCAGGACTACAACGAGGCTGAGCTGCTGAGGAGAGCCATCACCGAAGCCGGAGGTGACCACCGTCGAGCCGGAGATGCAAAGGCCACGCTTCAGCGAACCCTCAAGGATGCCTTGAACGGGCACAAGACATGACACGGTTGTCCGACGGATGAAAGCCATGCATCCCTATACGAACAGAAAAAGGAGATAGATGGCTCAACATGTCTGCATGTTCGCAGCTTTAAGCAGTTAACGCACGATTCTACAATTCGCTTACACATTCAATTTAGGTAGTACGTACGTACGTACGAACACCGACTGGCCTCTTAATTATTAACTCTTTATCTATCGGTGTAAACTGCTTGCTTGCAGGTAGTATCAAGTGAGATGACGAACCTGAGGTTGATATGCTAAAGGATATTGGACTGCAAATTATAGCAAAGTGCGGTGGTTTGCCACTTGCTGTCAAAGTAATGGGAGGACTCTTGTGCTAAAGGGAGAGACAACAAGGTGATTGGGAGAATGTACTCGATGATTCCATATGGTCAGTATCCAAAATGCCCCAAGAGCTAAACTATGCAATATACCTAAGCTATGAAGATCTGTCTCCTTGTCTGAAGCAGTGCTTTCTGCACCATTCCCTTCTCCCAAACATTCCATTCTTTGTTCATACAATTGTTAGCATGTGGATTAGTCTAGCGCCCCGTGTCATTACCCCAGGGATAATCACACTTAAGCACACGGATTACTATTCATTTGCTCAGTAGAATACTGCTCCAACGAATAGTAAGCCTTTACCAGAGTTAACGTAGCAGAACAATAAAATAGAAACTGTACTTTTATTCCAGTTAGGCACGCAAGGCTATGGTTCTTACATAGTAATTATAAACGGCACAATGGGATTAAAACCCTTCGTCTGCCTTTCTTGACTCCATCGGTCTTCAATTCATCCCCAACGCCAAATCAGTTGCCCTTCTCACCCTGGTCCTCGTAGTCAACGCCCTCGCCTCGTGCAGTTTCATCGGTACCTGCAAGTCCTTCGTCCCACGCGGGATAGTTCCCGGCCGGACTAGGATCTACAAAGGAGAATACTAGCAAGGTTGAGTACAAATTAATGTACTCAGCAAGCATTAATAGCAAAATGCACTGTATGACTCATCTCTGTTCTTTCTTCATTTTCTAGCTCATCTCTTTTAAAATAACTCAATAAAACATTAGGTGGCAAAATTTTATTACGAAAAGACTACTAGTCACTCGGAGAGAAGAAAGACCCTAGCGGTTCCGTAGACTCCAATCCGAGAGGCGGCATGAATTCATGATTTGATATAGCATCTGCGAGCTTGTACCACTTTACCCATAGCTATTCGAGGCTCTCTTTGAGCTAGGTCCACGCATTTCCTTTGATGCGATTTGAGTTCGAGTCTGAGCGTTTTCCAAGTTCGTGATTAATCTCTCCACCCATTATTTTCCGTCGGTGTCTGGCGCACTGATCCTCACAGAGTTCCAATAATGTTGGTTGGGATACTAACCCAACACTCCACAATGCGCTACTATAGCGCCTAGGATTCCCCTATTTCCGGACTTTGAATACCGTTCTAGGACCTTCCCTAACTCAACCCATGCAATATTACTTACCCGTTGTGGAGAGAATAATCACGTAACAGGGTAGCATTTTCTGCCCACCGAAACGGGAAAATGGTTGGTACTCAATTACGGCATCTGACCGAGCAAGAGTTTTGTTGGTCCTTATATTTTAACCATATGTAAAGGGGTCCCACCTCTTACCTCATCGTCGTCGTGTTCCCCTGCCCGGGCCCCCTTTACCAGCCAAAATAGTTCTCTTTCCTATCTCATTCTCATTTCTTATCTTCATTTCATTTTCACGGTTTATTCGATTTGCTTTTGAGAAATAGTTTTAATGCAATACTTATATAATAGAGCAGTATACAGTTTACATTTAATATAGCTATATTTATGTTCAAGAGAGTAGCTTGCCTTTAAAGTTGTAGAAAAGGTTGGTGTTGACGAAATTCTGCTTAGCTGCTCCCGTCGATGTTGGATCGTCTTCTGTAGCAATCGACAGCACGAATAATAATATAAGAAATACATATTTGATTTTGAGATGATACTATGGATACATAAGTTAGTGGCTTTCTAAATGTTAGCACAGTTTAATTTAAATAAAACCTTTCGAGATCGCTACTAAGTTAGCACTCCCCAACAAGACGCTCTACACGCGATGCTGCCGCTGATCCACACGTGGTGCTACCGCCGCTCGACCAGCGGAACTATCGTCGTTCTACGCGCGGTACTGCAAAAGGGTTCGGGACGTCCGACCAACGGTCGTTCCGCCCTAAGAACTCCGGTACTACCACCACTTGCGAAACCAACTCAACCAGGGCAATCCCAATCATCGCGGCACCCAACCAAAAGCATCCAATTCCCTAATCTAGTCCCTAATCTTCTAATCCTAATTCCCCTAACTTCATCTCTCCTCACCTAACCCTAATCTCACCCCTCTCTCTCTCTTAACCCCACTCCCAGCCGAACTCCCCTCCCTCGGCTGCTGTTTCTTCCCCCCTTCCCCCATCTCCTCAATCCCCTGGGTCTTGTCCCCCTTTTCTACCTAGCGCCACCTAGCGCCGCCAGCTCCTCTGGTCTTCCTCCTACGTCTCCTCCTCCTCCGGATGCACCTGACATCATTCTGCCCCGGGTGGGTCCTCCTGGTGCCGCCGCCACCATCTACCTAGTGCGGCCCCCCTCTTGTGTCGCCTCCACACCGCCGGCTCGCTCTCTCTGGTTCCCCCTCTTTTCCCCCTCTTGCTCCCAGATGCTGCTGCTGCGCCGCCTCCTGGCGCCACGGCCCCGGCTCGTGCTCTTGCTCTGGTTCGCCCCCATGGCGCTGCGCCGCCCAGACCGGCTCGGTTTCCTCGGCTCGGCGTTGCACTGGCATCCAGCTCCCTGTGGTCTCCCTCGGCGCGGCCGAAGGCCAGCGCCGCCTCGGCTCTGTCATCACGGCCGGCCCGGCCTACGGCCGCCGGCGCTCTACTCGGCCCTAGATGCTACCCTGCTCTATCTACTCCCCTCTCCACAGATTCATATGCACAGAGATCTATTTGCTAATGCTTTGATGAAATGCTCATGTGTGCAAAAGGGGCACTAATGGTGGCTTGATCCTTGCTCAGGTGTGCCTCTGCTGGTTGATGCATGATGGAGGAAGGAAGGAAGTATGGTGGACAAGTTGGGAAGCTACCAAAATCTATTAAGGTTTACACTCATCTCTCTTCTCAGATCTCTCCCCTTGCTCTGTGATGAGATGAACCGAGAGCTATAGTTCTGTGATGTGGATTAAAAACTACTTGCGAGCTCTATGTGTGCCTGGTGTTGGTTCATGTCGAGTCACTTTGGGTTTGGATAAAGCGCGGTGAGGATGGGTTACCTTAGCTTGGTTGGTTTTGGGGGAAGAAGATGGTAGTGTCGGCAGTGGTGCTGGTACTCTTCTCTTGTTCCTCCTTGTCGACTTGGCGTGGTCCTGATGGCCATCGGTGGTTCTACGCCGTTGCCGCTGCCGCCCTTGATCTCCAGTCTTCCTCCTTCTCCCTGGGCTCCCTGGCTCCTTGCCTTCTGGCTTCTTTCTCTACTTCCTCCTCTCTACTCCTGTTGGGTTCTGGGATGGGGGCAAGTGGATGGTAGCGCCGGCCTTGTGTTGGTGCTCTCCTCCTTGCTGCCTTGATGCCCTGAGATGGTTTGAGTTGGTCTCTGGTGGGGAGGCAGTGGAGGATCTCCTCTCTGGGCCCTTGCCTTGCTTCGCTATCTTGCCTTTGTTTGCCTTCCGTGTGAGTGGAAATGGTGTATTGTGCTAGCTTCAGCTGGGGGGTGAACTTCTGAACATGGCTATGGGGGATGGTTAGGTGATGGGGATAAACTTGGGGAGGTTGGCACTCTTTGGATAACTTCAGCTGGCTGCCCCTTGTGGCTGATTAAAGACCACTATGCCCTTGCCCTTATCCTCAATGCTCTCTTGTGCCTTCAGGTTGAGGGGAGGGCTGGCTGCTGGCTGGGGATGAAATGCCCTCTCCCCTGTGCTTGGTTTGCCTCAGGCCTTATCTTCTGCCTATGCGTGTGCTTCCCTGTGATTGATATTTGGGTGCGTTGGTAGCGATGAATCTGCGCATTACAGGGGAATGAATCTCATGAGGCTGGTTGTGGTTTGACATTTGACTGGCAGTGAAATGGCCTCCTGTGCTGGATATCTTGGGTGCTGGTTCTTATCTCTTGCTCTGTATGCTACTGTTGATTTTGAAAAATGCTGAAGTACCTGGTCCTAATGATGCTTCTACTGTTGTGGTTTAAGGACCTTGGGTCCAAAAGTGGGTTTTGCGTCGGCTTTCGGATATTTGGCTGAGGTAGGTCGGTAAAATGTGGGTATTGATTCTAATATTGCCAGATGATGAGGCCCACAAAAGTGACAGGTATCGAAGGACCTCGGGTGGTCAGGATATCTTGGCGATCAAGGAGCCGACTAACTCCGGTTGGTCTGGGTGTCTTGATCGTCGAGGGACCGATTACTCAGGTTGTTCCGAGTACTCAGCTGCACTTCGGGAGACTGACGGCAATCTTTACTTTAATAACACTGTAGCTTGCTTCTGTCTAACAACACTGGCGGAGAGTGGTTTGCGTGCAGGTTTCTTGGATGACAAGGACGACACCGGGGTTTGATGGGTCGGCGCTCGAAGAACAAGGATACAAGGAGGGCTCGGCGATAAGATATGCAAGATGTACTCTTTTTACTGCTTTGTAAACCAATCTAAAATGTAACTATTTAAATAGCACTAGATGATATGAGATGATGATGCACTTCTATTGCAATGTTTACAATTGACTTAATTATCTAATGCAAATTGAATGTGGAATCTAATTATGATTGATGCCACTGTGCAATGATGGATGAAATGATACGCTGCTCACAAAACGAAACCCACTAAACCAACGCTAACGACAAACTAGAAGCTTAACGACGATCGCAAAATCTACCGTTAGTTTACTGCTAAGCCGAGATTAATTACCGTTAAAAACCGATTACTGAAAAAAAGGTTAGCTAATTACGCTGGTTCTCACAATTAGTGAAGGATTTCTTCATGGGAGCTCAGACGAATTAGAAGAATTAGGACGCAGGTGCTATAAGGAGTTAATATTGAGGAACCTTATAGAGCCAGACACAAGGTACGCTGACCAATGGGTTTGCAGAATGCATGATGTTGTTCGCTCATTTGCTCAGTATGTGGCCAGAGACGAAGCACTAGTAGCTCACAATGGTGATACTAATATTGTAACTACACCTAGTTCACGAAAGATTCTTCGGTTGTCTGTGGAGAGTAGAGGGTTGGAGTATGATGAGTTAGACTGGAGTTTCTTATATGCACAGGAATCACTGAGAACACTAATATCAATTGGCCATATGAAGATGAAGCCTGGTGATTCGTTGAGTACTTTATCAAGCCTACGGACTCTACATATAGAAGCTGCAAAGGTTACTGCACTGGTTGGATCTTTGTATCAACTCAAACACCTAAGGTATTTGTCACTAAGACACACCGATATATCTAGACTGCCGGAGAACATCAGCAAGATGAAATTCTTACAGCACATTAGCCTTCGTGGTAGTGAAAGTTTGGTGAAACTTCCTGATGGCATTGTAAAGCTAGGGTAGCTGAGGTTTCTTGACCTTGGTGGCACAAGCATACATGTTATACCTAGGGGGTTCCATGGTCTAACAAAATTGAGGACACTAGATGGGTTTCAAGCCCACGTGGAAGGTGATTGGTGTAGTTTGGAAGAGCTGGGGCCTCTTTCCAAGCTCATGCTTCTTGGATTAGAGCGTCTAGAGAATGTATCTACCTCCTCGTTCGCCACAAAGGCCAGGCTTGGTGAAAAGGTGCATCTTGCCGATCTGTTGTTATACTACACCAGTAGACTGGGAGATGATGGGTTGGTCGAAGAGGAAAATGGCATCTGTGAGGAAGAGCATCGACGAATTGAGGAGGTGTTTGATGAGCTTTGCCCTCCGCCCTGCTTAGATAATCTCAGCATCCATGGATATTTCGATCGGCGGCTCCCAAGGTGGATGATGTCGACAGCAGCGGGAGTGCCCCTCTTTAGGAGCTTGAGGATTCTAACGATGGATGACCTGGCCTACTGCACCCAACTCCCTGATGGCTTGTGCCAGCTCCTTATTTGCAGCTCCTTCAGATCTGTCGTGCTCCGGCCATCAAGCGTGTTGGGCCTGAATTCCTGCAGCAGCTCTACCATCACCATAGTCGCCATCCTTCATCCCGCGACGACTGCATTTCCGAGATTGCGCGAGATGAAGTTAATAGGGATGGTGGAATGGGAGGAGTGGGAGTGGGAGCCTGAGCAACTAAATCTAAATGTGCAAACCATGCCCGTCTTGGAGCTACTATTGCTCAAGCGCTGCAAACTAAGGCGTGTTCCACCTGGCCTTGCCTCCTATGCAAGGGCTTTGAAAAAATTATACATAAACAGCGTCCAACGCCTCAACTCTTTGGAGAACTTTGCTCATGTTGTTGAGCTTGAAGTGTTTGAGAACCCCAACCTGGAGAGGATCGTTGATCTCCCCAGATTGCAAGAGCTTGACATCGTCGTATGCCCAAAGATGAAGGCACTGGAGGGTGTACCTGCACTCCAGAGGCTCGTCTGGAGGATTACGACATGGAAACGCTCCCAGAGTACCTGCGAGATGTAAAGCCAAGGAATTTGCACATAAACTGCAGCCTACCGCTGCTCACTTCCATAGCCGCGGGACAATCTGGCCCTGACTGGGACAAGTTCGGCCATATCCAGCATGTCAATGCCTATGCAAATCGAAGGAAATGGTACGTGATGTACACAAGAGATCCATACAACTTGGAGACAAATATCAGCCACTCTACCATATCTGGAGGTAAATTAACATGAGTCATTCATCTTAGTTTCTTCGGTTACTCCTTTTAGTTTGATTTATTTGTTTCCTCTTCTTCATTCCATATACCTTTCACCAGTATGCTAGAGTCTCAATATATTTCCTACTTTTCTTCTTTTTCCTGAAAGAAATCTTTCCAACTTTTTTTTTTGTTTCACTTGGTTGTGTTGTTTCAGGGGGTGCAGAGGAATAGGACATACGAAGAATAACAGCAGGGAGAGGGGGAGAATAAAAATTACTTGAGGGAAGATCAAAGCAAGCCTTGAACTATTGCTTAGTCTTCAATGTTGCTCTTTAGGATTATTTTTTTTTAACCAAAAAATTGAGACGGATATGTCACTGGCACCCCACATTCTTGTAGAAAAGACCAGAAAAAGGGCATGCTTCGAGTG
Source organism: Ampelocalamus luodianensis (assembly GCA_036346255.1). Lineage (NCBI taxonomy): Eukaryota > Viridiplantae > Streptophyta > Magnoliopsida > Poales > Poaceae > Ampelocalamus > Ampelocalamus luodianensis. Next base: position 782,058 of record CM070625.1, read on the forward strand.
TTGTCCTAATCTTTCAACTCAGAGAGACAAAGTTGTAGATGTAAGAATAAGACTACACTCATCTTCTTACAAGTGAGTGATACAATCCTACTTCATGTTAGTCAACAAAACACTAAAATTTCAGTACCCTAAACGGCTACTCTAATGAGGATAAATGATGTTACGGACACATGCATACCAAAATTGTGTGTTCAAAGAATAAGAGTATATCGTTATTATTCGCTCGACAGAGACAACAAATACGTACACTAATCGGATAATAATACACAGGAAGAGAGTCGTAAACTATTTGGATATAAATTCAGCCACCTTATAAATAGACAACCCATACAAATTAAGAAGATTGTTTCCCACGCTTGCAGAAAATTAAACGGCGACTTTATCATTCTTTATCTTACTTTAGTCCATGACTTCACCTGCCACGTGTACAACCAGATCATGCATGCAAACCTTCTTCCTAGGTACTTTACGAACATGTATTTTAAATTCTTGGTAGTATTGCTTGCCCTTTGTACTCTTAAGTGTTAGTCATTTTCCAACTTTCTCATGGAATATATCAGTTCCCTTCATTTGCGATTCATGATTTTGATCTATGATAAATGAAACACAAAAATGTTAATGATGTCAAAAGATATAGTGTCGATAACCGTTACTTATGAGCTAAGGAAAACCTTACTAAAAGCGATGCCCCTCAATGAAATGCATCCAAGATACTAGTATGAAGTTGCATTGAGGGGTAGGTTCGATATTCAACTTGTAATGAAGGTTCTTCCACTCATGTTCATGTCTCTCCCTTTTCTATTGGAAATTGTTGGTTCATTCAGTGGCATGATTTGGACAAATCCGTAGCTATACTATGCATGCTTAAAAAAGGAATATGTTTCCTTGAGATGCATGGCCATGTATATGAATATGATATAGATGTATATTAAGCTCACTTCAATATCTGGTTTATTAACATCAAAATGGTTAAATATGTCAATATTGTGGTTAACGATTAGGTATTATACCGATACAAATTTGGGAAAGCCTTGCGATGTTGATATCGCGACCATACAAATAGCCTACACATGGGCTACCGAGGTGCCAAAGCATTATCCGTTGCCACTGCGATTAATTCGACATGTCTTAACTACATTGGACTCAGAACGGACATGCGATTCCACACTCTATCGCACATGGCCAGTGCAATATCAAGTTCAAGCTAGCTCGAAGCTTACCATCACAAAATGGAGCCATGCATCCATGAATGGCCGATCAGATTCAGGAGATTTTCTTCGCAATGTCCTTGATGACTCCATCCATATCGAGCTTCTTCATTGCTGTGAAAGGGCACGTCATGTCAATTGGAGTGTGTTACATACAAAGCAAAATCATGGTGCATCCTAACTAATGCAGTAAAAAATCAATTAGAATGGCATCACAAAGAAACAGTGTAAACAAACAAACATATAGACCTCATTCAATAGTATTGTGCTATTGTGTAGTGAGAGTAATTTTTGACTGAAGTGTAACATAATTGATTTAATTGAATAGGTCGGCTAGTATGAAACCATCAAACGGAATTGTAGTCTTAACCAAAGGCATGTTTTTGTTGACTTGTAGCTAGCTTTCAAAGGAAAAGGTTATAGTTAACTGAGCAGTACTATATGATTTAGAAATCCAGACATAGTTAGCAAGATTACCAGCAGCGATATGAACACTTCACCACCTTCCTCACGTATCTCAAGGCACCCACGACGTGGCTAAGAATTAGGCAACAAAAATGATGCCAATCAAGAAAGGCAAGAAAAACCCCAAAAAAAACTTTTTAGGGTTGATTGACACAGAAACCCAGTGTGATGAAGTTCATGATGATTATGAATATTTAACACAGTGGAGGTATCTTTTCAGGGTTGATTATCACAGAAACCCCAGGGACAACACTTTCCAGATCCTCCTTCACCTTCAGAGCTCTGATCTTAAACTGTCAGCATTGGGTGCTGAAGAATTGGACACAGAAGCAAGTGATAAGAGGAAACTACAAGCAGAATTGCAGCCAGAATTATTCAATATAATACAAGGACCGGTATGAATGAAATATTAAGATTACGGAAGCCTGGACAAGACTTGCAGAAGCATTCAACTAGGCAAGGACATTAGAGAAAATTCCAATGTGCAATGTCAAAAATAAGTTTGTTGATAATGAATTTATTACAAAACATAATCAATCTTCACTGTTGTTTGTAAAACTAAAAAACAGCTTGCATGATTGAGAATATAGATAGTTCTTTGTTCCAACATGTGGGCTGAAAAATGTTTAATTTCACAGCGATTTGTTACAACCTTGCTATTGGGTTTAATGCTAATACAATCCTCTATTTTCAGCACTTATTATAAAGATTTTTCCCAACAACTCGCATGAATCACAAAAGGCCAAAAAAACAGCACTTCATTACAGTAAAGAACCATTAGCTAAGTGTAGTGAATACAAACAAATTGGGCTGACGTTAAAAGAATTGTTTGCTTTGTTCGATGTCAAGGCAGGCAGTACCGTATTACTAAGAATCACCTTAATATCAACCAAAATCCCAACCTTAAACTAAGAATCACCTTAATCTCAACCAAAATCCTAAACCTTAAACTAAGAATCACCTTAATATCGTCCAGAATCCCAAAACGAAATCACCCGCACACGCACGCACTCACTAGGCCTCGACGACGACGCCTTCCCGTCGCTCACAACAGCACCGCCATCCTCCACCGTCGATGGAGCCTCTGCCACCTTCTTGGCCCTCTTCCTCCCCTTCTGCTCTGCTGCCGCCTCCTTGGCCATCTTCGCCGGAGCTTCCCTTCCCTGCAGCCATGCTCCTAGTCTTGATTGGTGACCCCACCGTTGCCGCCGGAGTCTTGCGCTTGGGAGGCATCAATTGTTTGTTTCGCCGCGCGCTCGGCCGCTCCTTTGACTCGCTTGGGTTTTTTTGCGGATGGTGAGAAGGCGCGCGAGCACTTGGTGTTCGCTGCTTCTTGGACTTCAAGTTATTTTTTTCTCGTGTGGTACTATTGCAATTTTAGTCTACTCGTAACGTTAATGCTAAAGATGGCATCATTCGCCGTTTCCATCGTGCCCACACATAGGAGGCGAACTCCCACTACAATAGCGCTTGTTACCACGTGTGAAATCTAAGCTACTCTTCGAGATTGCACTTGATTTCACACATAGCGTGTGATGAGGAGTCTGGCCCCTAAGGTATGGCGGAGGATGTCATATTTGGTATTAATGTCGGGAGATGGCCCAAATTGCTATTAGCACGGTGAATTATGTCATATAAGCTAAAAACTCCATGACTTCTTCCTTCCTTTTGTCTTTTTCGACGGACAGCAGCAGTGGAGTTGATATCTGTTGAGTCAGTTTTGAGGTTCATGCTAACTAACAAAGATGACTAGAAATGTTCCTGTTTTTGCAGCTACCTAAACATATGGAAACAGCTACCTAAACACAGCCAGTAGAGGTTAAAAAAAACTCGTTAGTGGGCCAGTTGGTTCTGTTTAAAATTACTTTAACTACACTTGTTAATTGTTTAAAAATTAAAATATGTTAATTTCGAATGAAATTGGATTTCAAGTTGCGTCAATTTTGATAAAAGAGAAGACGAGCACCTGGCTTGCACCCCTAGCAGCCAGTACGATGATATGAGATTAGGGATCTCTTGTTTACTGTCGGCAGCCGTTGGCTTGCCTTGTTCTGATCGATCTTGTTTCTTGCAATTGACCTTGCTTCCGCCTTAATGAAATGACACGCGTTCTCCAGAGCGTTCTGAAATAAAATAGCATATGAGATACAGTGCATCATGGAGGACCATGCAAGTACATATACAACCTGACAACGTACGTATCTCAGAAACAGCATGCAAGATAAACACTATTGCCGACGACAAATGCATGGTAAAAATAACAATTCGTCCGCTATCCCATAGCTCAGACAGCATAATGTTCCCAGCTTCCGACGCAGTTCTCATGGACTGCACAGATCCAGGATATTACTTTAGGGTACAATACAATCCGTGAATTCAAGAAATGAAACACTAGCATGACAAGCGATAGATAATGCAGGATAAATATAATTAAGCGCGCTTATGCGCTTAGTCGACCTCCTCGATCTTGGGGCCAGCGCCGCTGCCGCCAGCAGAGGGCGCCTCGTCCTCGTCCATGCCGCCGGCCATGTCAGCGCCGGCGCCCTGGTACATCTTGGCGATGATGGGGTTGCAGACGCCCTCGAGCTCCTTCATCTTGTCCTCGAACTCGTCGGCCTCGGCCAGCTGGTTGCCGTCCAACCACTGGATGGCCTGGTCGATGGCGTCCTCAATCTTCTTCTTGTCCGCCGCCGGGAGCTTGGAGGCGATCTTCTCGTCCTTGATGGTGTTGCGCATGTTGTAGGCGTAGTTCTCCAGGGAGTTCTTCGCCTCCACCTTCTTCTTGTGCTCCTCGTCCTCCGACTTGTACTTCTCCGCGTCCTGAACCATATTCTCGATCTCCTCCTTGCTCAGCCTGCCCTTGTCGTTGGTGATGGTGATCTTGTTCTTCTGCCCGGTGGTCTTGTCCTCGGCGGAGACATTCAGGATGCCGTTCGCATCAATGTCGAAGCACACGGTGATCTGAGGAACACCCCTGGGGGCAGGAGGGATGCCGGAGAGCTCGAACTTGCCCAGCAGGTTGTTGTCGCGGGTCCTGGTCCTCTCACCCTCGTACACCTGGATGAGGACACCAGGCTGGTTGTCGGAGTAGGTGGAGAAGACCTGCTCCTTCTTGGTGGGGATGGTGGTGTTCCTCGGGATCAAGACGGTCATGACGCCCCCAGCTGTCTCCAAACCGAGAGAAAGAGGGGTGACATCCAACAGGAGGAGGTCCTGGACCTTCTCGTTGCCCTCTCCGCTCAAGATGGCGGCCTGGACAGCAGCTCCGTAGGCAACAGCCTCATCTGGGTTGATGTTCTTGCAAAGCTCCTTGCCGTTGAAGAAGTCCTGAAGAAGCTGCTGCACCCTCGGAATCCTAGTGGAGCCACCAACAAGGACAACATCATGAACAGAGCTCTTGTCCATCTTGGCATCCCTGAGGCACTTCTCCACAGGCTCCATACACTTCCTGAAGAGATCCATGTTGAGCTCCTCAAACCTGGCACGGGTGATGGTTGAGTAGAAGTCAATGCCTTCGTACAGCGAGTCAATCTCAATGGTGGTCTGGGCAGTGGAGGAGAGGGTCCTCTTCGCCCTCTCACAAGCTGTCCTCAGCCTCCGGAGAGACCTAGGGTTGCCGCTGATATCCTTCTTGTTCTTTCTCTTGAACTCCTGGACAAAGTGGTTCACCATCCGGTTGTCAAAGTCCTCACCACCAAGGTGGGTGTCACCAGCCGTGGCCTTGACCTCAAAGATACCCTCCTCAATGGTGAGAAGGGAGACATCAAAGGTACCACCACCAAGGTCAAAGATAAGAACATTCTTCTCACCAACACTGCTAGCCTTCTTGTCAAGACCATAAGCAATAGCAGCAGCAGTCGGCTCGTTGATGATACGCATGACATTGAGACCAGCAATCACCCCAGCATCCTTGGTGGCCTGCCTCTGAGAGTCGTTGAAGTAGGCAGGAACAGTGACAACAGCGTTCTTGATGGTGGTGCCAAGGTAGGCTTCAGCAATCTCACGCATCTTGATGAGGACCATTGAGGAGATCTCTTCAGCTGCAAACTGCTTCTCCTCACCTTTGTACTGGACAACAATCATAGGCTTGTCACCAGGTCCAGCAATGACCTTGAAGGGCCAGAACTTAATGTCACTCTGGACAGAAGAATCAGTAAATCTCCTGCCAATGAGTCGCTTGGCATCTGCAGAAAAGAATTGATGTCAGTACTTGCCTAATTGCAATATAAGCAGTTGTAATAAATAAAGAACACATCAATACAACTTGACCCAGACGTGTGTAAAGACACAGACTTCACTAGTTGCTATGCCAGGACACATCAATACAAGCACCAACAACTTCTTTGCAAGCAGAATACAAGCATTTGAATCCAGCATATGGCAGGACGCAGCATTCAACAAACATTTAAGACTTGTGGACTACAACCACTTGTAATAAAATAAGTTAAGAGTTGCTCTCATGCTTACAACTGAAATAAGGGTAATATCATGCACGATTGCTGGATCAACATACTGTTCACAGATTCCTATGTATTCCGATCTAGAGCCCTAAACCAAAGCATATGGTAGGTTATGCTAAGCACAATCAATTTGACAAATTAGGAAAGCTAGAACATGTAAACGGCTATATAGTAACTGCAGGCTCATCAAAGAGCAACCAGTGTCGCAAGGTCCGTTCCCCCTTGTTATATGCCATATTTCGAGACACATAGTCACAAAAGAAGACCATGTGTCAGATACCAGATGGCATTAGAAGCTACATAAAGTTTCTACATGGATTAAAAAGAATCATCAACAACATCTAAGCATGCAACCTCATACAAAAGATGGTGTTTTTTGGAATAATAACTGTGAGTTCAGCAAATGGGTTAATTTACATCACAGGTCGCACACTGTCAGGTTCAAAACTTTCAAACATGCAAATAAATTCCTTTTGGAAAATCAGTTAACTGATGCATAGCCAGGGGAAAAAATCCCGGCCGGTTAGCCGGTCTTACCGGTGGGGACCAGGAGAACCAATACCGGCTGGTTTCTTTCCGGTTTAGCAAATTCAAATTTTCAAAATTCGGCTGGTTTTTAAGCAAATTCATGCAAATTTCATCCGGAATTTTTCTGGGAATTCCGGTAACCGACCGGTTACCGTTACCGCCAGCTGGCCGGGATTCCCTCCAGAAACAGTTTTTTAATCCCTGTGCATAGCTACTGTTGCCCCCCAAAAAAATTAAAATATGATGAAGTGGAGATCAGATGGTAGTGCATGATGTAGATCGATCATCATCTGAGATGCAGAGATGTGGTATGGATAAAGCATCATCACTTCTCCCTTCAAAATTTCTATAAAGCTAGACGACCCAGCTGAAATATCCTTTTTCAGCAAGGGAACATTTGAACACACTAAAAACAGGACATTCCTAAGCAAGTAGTATCGCAAAAGAAAATTGTGCAATGATTGTCCAAGGTTCTAAAAAGCAGTATGTGGTATTCGTACGTCACCCACCTAATAGCAATTATACGGCCTAATCGACGTGACTATTCGGTTAGGCCTAAACCCTAACCGGCCATTATGCGGTAACAGGTAGGGACACCCATTCCTTGTATACGGGCTATTATACGACCTAGTAGACCTATTTGTAGAACACTGATGATGTCAAGCTAATGAACTAGGATTCCACACCCAAGAACTTTTAAGTAAGCAGGTAAGTAAAGTATCAGCACAGAGCTTAGTAGAGTGCACACTAATTTCGATTGAATTGCATCCAACCAGATCTAGTTAGTAAATCCTGACATACAAAGGGGTTGTTTGATTCATGACCCTAATGAACCAATCCAAAATTTGGGCAAAGCCAAAATATGATAAATGAATGTTGTTTGGATTGCGGACAAGCCAAATTTTGGTGTTACCAAAATTTTGGTGAGCGATCTTGGTTCACGTTGGTAACAAACCAAACAGGTCCTAAGTATTAACAATCCACAGATCTAGGTAACCACTAAATCACATCAACACAAACTCAAAACGCTGTACTACCGAAGCAATAATCACAAGTAGCAGAGCTGCTGGTCCAAGGGAAGCATACAGATCTAAGTTCGTAAACAGGGATCGAAGCAGCAGGTAAACTAAGAAGCCGTACGAAGCCCTGCAGATCTGAGAAGCCGGACTAAGCTAGATCACAACACCATACATGATAGAGCCTCAGATCCACAGACCTAACGCACATAAAAACAACAAGAATAAAGCGGGACGGAGAAGAGATCTGGGGTGGGGAGGAGGGCAGGAGAGGTTGCTCACCGAAGACGGTGTTGATGGGGTTCATGGCGACCTGGTTCTTGGCAGCATCGCCGATGAGCCTCTCGGAGTCGGTGAAGGCGACGTAGGAGGGCGTGGTGCGGTTGCCCTGGTCGTTGGCGATGATCTCGACGCGGTCGTGCTGCCACACGCCGACGCACGAGTAGGTGGTGCCCAGGTCGATCCCGATCGCCGGACCCTCGCCCTTGCCCGCCATCTGAGTTGCTCGCGCTGAAGAACGGCGGCGGCGGCTAGGGTTTGGGGAGGAGGGAGAGGAGTGGAACAGGGGGGAGGGCGGGAATTTATAGCGGAGGGGGCGTGTTCTGGAAGGTTCTGGGGGTGGCGTTTATCGACGTTGGATGTTGATCGGACGGCGGGGGCGTTGTTTTCGTTTCTTTCCATTTGGGGAAGGGTTGACTAATTAGGAGCCAGCAAAGCTCAAAATGCTCCAAGCTCTTTTAACTTTAAATTAGACCTTATTGTACCTTAACTCAGTCTCAGAAATACTGCAAATTCAGAAAAGAGAAGAAAAAACTCTCTTTTCCATATGTCTATTTATTTGTGTTCTTGGAATATATGACTTGGCATGAGATATATGTACGTGCTCTGCCCAGATCTTCTCATGCCAAAAAACAAAAGGAAAAAAAACTAGTGCAATCCTCCCAGGAAAAGGGAAATTGAAAGGGGGATGAGTTTTGGGCCAAAAAATTTGTGTCGGCCTATATGTTGGCCCATACATATTTCTTTTGTTTTTTAGTTGTACTTGCGGACCGAGCGTTAGCTCGAGTGGCAGCAGCGCCGGCGTTCATTCTACCCGCCTGGGATTGATCCCAGCGTGTCACACCATTTAGATGGGTTAGTACACACATGAGTGTATTCAGTGGTTAAAATACGCGCGTATGTTGTGTACTCAACAGAAAAAAGAGCTGGCTTGGTACTTTGGTTGGATGCAGAGTGCGTGAGCGAGAAGCATGATGAATCTATTAGAGACTTCCAACACGTGTTTCTTCGTGAACTTGTAATCAGCTTAGTTCATAAATGTTGTTACATTAGCATCTGGGGTTATTTTCACAGTTGCACTTTGACATGCAACTAGTACAGATCTAGAGCAAATTGTCCCAAAGCATGAGGAGCTGCGTAAAGATGCTAATGTAGGAGAAAATAACAGCCCTCTACGTCATCTGCGTGCGCAAGCTGCTGCTGCTGCTGCTGCCGCCGCCGCCACCACCAATCTGGAGAGTTTATCATCCGCGGTCTTGTTTCTCTGCCCGAAGCCTCTAATGTACGCAAGCCAACTCAGCAACAAAACGACGGCAGAATAAACCATCTACGTCATAAACGTGGATCATCCATCAATCATCAGATCATGCATCCATGATTCAAGAAGAAGAAACAGATAGATCGAGATTACGTGCATAAGCAAAAGCAACCAACCGGACGGGAGGGAGGAATCTGAATCTCTGATCAAGTCGAACCGGCTGCCGCATGACAATAATCAACACAATCCACTTTTGCCATAGCAATAGTCTCTCTCTCTCTCTCTCTCTCTCTCTCTCTCAGCTTAGTTAGATAGATTTTTGGGACCAGAACGATCTACTTTTGCCACAACAAGAAACGTGCGTGCTCTCTCACACATACCAGCTCTGACATCCACGTACAATTCAACATGCACAACACAACAAATGGCGAAACAATATTATTTTTAAAAAATTAAAAAAAAATGGTCCAAATTTTGTTTTATAAAACTAGGCTCTTGTCGCTATTTGAAATAGCGAAAGGACCCTGTCATCATTCCAAATGGAGATAGTAGTCTAAAGAATGGCAACAAGGACCTCAACAGTGCAGAGAGGTTCCTGTTGCCGGTTGAAATGACGACAGAGACCTATCGCCACTCCAAATGGCGACAGGTCGTGTCGTCATTTCAACTGGCGACAAGAATCCCGCAAGCCTCTAAATTTTTTTAATATTAAAATTTTGAAAAACCGCTATTTGGAATAGCGACAAGGATCCCGCAAGTTCCTGTCGCCATTCTAAATGACGGCACAATCTACCCTGTAAAAGACCACAAAATCTAGCATAACTCACTTTTATTTAGAAAAAAAAAAAGAGGGGAGGGAAGGGAAGGGAGAGGAGTAGAGGGGAGGAGAGAAGCTAGCGAAGCGCTGCCCATCCGGTCGTCCACCATTTAAATAAGTTTTTTAACTAAATGGATTACATATTTTTAGATGTACAATTACATAATCCTTTTCAATAATCCTTTTCAATGGGCGAGGAAGGAACAGTGGGATTTGATCCTTCTAGCCCAGGCATATGCCAAGCCCACTCCTACATCGACGGCTGAACAAGAAGGGGATGGTGATGCCGAAAAAAAACTTGGAGACTCCAGCCACAGCGCAGCACACATAATGGCCGAAGGTCCGAGTGTTGCTGATGTCGTCGATGAAAACCCTGTGGAAGGAGCTCCTTCAGTCCGGCGAGCTAATGGCTTGCTGGCAAGAGTGAGGAGCAGAAAGCTCTAGTTCAAAGGATGGATCTGGAAGACCAAGATTACATGGCATTGTCAGAAGATGGAGGATCCAACGGCGAGGGTGTTGTGGAAAAGCATGTGGTTCCATCCGAGTGGAACATATACCGGTTCAACAAGCTCGTCGTTAACAAAGGCTCCCGTGTGCTGTGGGAGTACGGGCAGAGCGAGGTCAGGCAAGGAGCTATGTATAAATGCAAGGAGGCCGTGCAAGAGGCGGTCAAATTCTGGGTCTTATCGGTGCGGCATACATTCACAGTCGTCAAGTCTAACCCAAGATGTTACGACATGAAGTGCAACATAGAGGAATGCCCTCGACGAGTGCACACATTTCAGTCTAAATGGGATACCTACTAGAAATATTCTATAGTGGCCCCTCACACATGTGTCGTCACTGAGTCAATGCAGTCCCACAGGAACCTGTTATCAGGCTTCATTGTGAACATCATGTACGGTGAGAACGTGGATAATCTAGATTTTGAGCTACGGTCCATCATTCGGGTTATTGAGGTAAGATTCTAGTATACAATCAGTTAAGCCAAGGCATGAGGGCAAAACAGAAGGCATTGGAATCAAAGTTCCTACCACAACCTCCCCAGCCAACTCCGAGTTATACATGACAGAAATCCCGGCACTCATATCGACATTCAAGATTCAACGCATCCGAAGTGGGGCAATAAGAGGGTACTGAAGTGAGCATTCTTCGCCTTTGGTCCATGCATCAATGCATTTCGTTACTACTGTCCAATCTTGTGCGTGGATGACACATTCCTGACTGAAAAGTAAAAGAGCCAAACACTGACTATAATAGCGACGGACAGCAACAATCAAGTTCTTCATGTGGCATTCGCATTCCTTGAAAGCGAGAACACGGACAGCTGATTGTGGTTCCTGAGGAATTTGAAGATTTATATTGTACATGATCGTCCTAATGTATGCGTCATGCATGATCAGCATACGGGCCTACTGAGTGCAATAACTCAGCTAAAACAATGAGAAAACGAACCACTTCTATAGTGGATCTGCAGAGCAGGTGATGCATAGGACACCTGGGTGCAAACTTCTACAAGCAGTTCCGCAACAAGGACTTAATGAACCCGTTCAAGCAGCCATGCAACCAGAACCAGCAGCGGAAGTTTGATGCACTCTATAAGATTTTGGATGAGCGGACCCGGACACAAATAAGGGAGGCAATGAAAAAGACCGCTACAGGCGATGACAAGGCCCCCGAAGCATTGCCACAGTTACCCACAGATGGTCCTAATGTGGCAAGGAAGGTGGCGACGTAGGTGAAATACTTCTCAGACTGGATTGTGCACGAGCCTAAGGAGAAGTGGTCGCTGCTACATAATAGGGGTGGTGCTCGATATGATATCATGACAACCAATCTAGCCAAGGTGTACAATTGGGTAATATACGGCGTCAGGTGTCTCCCTTTGGTTGGTATTGTGAAGACAATTCTTCGCGGTACCATAAATTATTTTGTTGACAGAAGCAACAACGCATCGCTCGCTATGGTCAATAACATAATATTTGTACGTCGCTATGATTACCAAGTATATAGAGGAGAAGAGCAAAGAAGGGTGAGATGCATTAGACATTCAAGATGGTCACAAGGGAGCTTCGTTTCGAGATACTGTGCAGGGATAAAGGACGTCGTGTGATGAACCACAAGAGGATCACCCACGAGTGCATGCTACGCCGCATTAGTTGCGTATGCACTTACAACAAGCCTCTTCTTCTGCATAGGCCCTGCTCACATAGTCACATGCCATGGCCACATGTTCGACGGTGGCGCAGCATCCTAGCCAGTACCTCTCTAATTATTTCAACAAGGAGAAGGTGATGCAAACCTGGAGTGCAGAGTTGTATGGTTATAGCGTGGTTGACCATTTCACTAGCCATCCAACCTGGGAGCAACTTATCTGGGCGCAAACATTGATAGGTTGAAGGGAAAGGTTGACCGACGACAGATACAACGTATTAGGAATGATATGGACGAAGCAGAAGCCAGACGTCATACGAAGAAGTACTCTAAGCACACCTTTAAGAAATATCCTACGAGAAATCTATGGGACGAAGGAGATATCGGAAGTCTGGACGTCGTCGCGGGGACCTCATTCGACTGCCCCACTCTTTGATTTGTCCAACGCTTTGTAATATCGTTTTGATTTGTCGAAAAAGTAGGTGATGACGTTGTGCTGGATGATTTGTAATATCAGTGTGATTTGTCGACAAAATATATGAAGACGTTGTGCTGAATGTTCTGTAATATTAGTGTGATTTGTCAACAAAAATATACGAGGACGTTGCGCTGAATGTTCTGTAATATCAGTGTGTGATTTGTCGACAAAAAATGTGATGGCGTTGTGCTGAATGTGTTGTAATATCATTGCAATTTGCCCACAAAATATATAGTCGAAAATAGACAATAAAAAAATAGACAAAGGTCTATTTCACCAGTTGAAATGGCGACAGAGACCTGTCGCCATTTGGAATGGTGAGAGGTCCCTGTCGCCATTTCAACTGACGACAGGGACCTCTTTGCACTGTTGAGGTCCCTATCACCATTTTCTTAGCTACTGTTGTCTTTTGGAATGGTGACATGATCCTTTTGCTACTTTAAATAGCGATAGTAGCATATTTTTGTAAAAAAAATTGAAATAGCGACAGGGACCTCTATGCACTATTGAGGTCCCTGTCGCCATTATCTTAGCTACTGCTGTCTTTTGGAATGGTGACATGGTCCTTTTGCTATTTCAAATAGCGATAGTAGTATAGTTTTGTAAAAAAAAAAACTGACTATTTATTTTTATAATTTTTTTTAAAATAATAATATTTTTTTTTAAAAAAATCGCCCTCCTTCCATCTCTCCCTCCGGAGAAAGAGAGATTCGCTTGAAATGGTGATGACCTTGGGCCGTATGTTTTACACTACACACTTTACAGGATTAGTGCTGTAAGTAACACTGTTGTTTTTCCCCTTTACCTGACTTGGACTTGTACCAGTGTATGCATCAGTATCATCACCCAAATTTTGGACATCAAAGCAGTAATCAGGGCTTGAGATGGTTGAGTTGTCACAGGTTTGGGAAATAATGGTCCCTTGAAAGATCCATTCTTCGGTAATCAGCTACCAAACCAGAAGGCAAAGAATAGTAAACCACCAGGCTCTGCAAGACTGTTAAGATAGCATCATATTAGCATGCATGTAAACGAGACCATGACACATGCCATGTATGATCTAAATTAATAGTGCTGATTAAAAGTGACGAAGTATTAGGGCTTCAAACATTCGAGTATGCCATAAGCCATGTCTCAATCCTGACCATTCATTCATTAATGGACACTGTTGCACCTACTGAACTTCGGAGTCACACTAATTCACAACATCATGTGCTGCACAAACTAAACATGAATATTAATTAGATGCAGTTGTAGGTATAGGTCAATGTAGATAACCAACAAACTTCACACAATTAGACATCACTATAAACGCCCGTATTTGCCTGACAAGAGACATCAAATTTTTGCATCACTCTGTGGCACACGCAACTCACTCCGATTGCTCAAAAAACATCAACAAAACTATACTACTACTACTCTACAAATTAACTGCTGTGAGCACTACACTACAAGGCCCATTTGCAGTCACAAAACACAAGCTGTTACTCAGATTGGATGGCTTGTCTTGCGAATTCTGCAGGCAGTTACTTTGAAAGAACACAAGAACCCCCACATGATCACCCGCTCTGCAAATTGCAATCTGTGTTGGGTGAGAAATTTGGGGGTACATATCAACATGTCATCTTCATCTGCTTGCCAGGATGCATGCCTGTGCCAGACCCCAACTATGATCCCTTCTTAGACTACCAGACGAATCTTACGCTTAAAGCCCAAATAAAGGCAACCAATCTACTGCATGCTATCTTGTTGTAGGGCACCTAACTACAAGTCCCTCCGATTATAGCATCGGATTAGCATCAAACAACGCGTGTCGCCAAGATTATGAACACTTAATTCGTTGGCTTGTTGCCAATGTTAGAATAGATGAAAGGAGGAGCAGATCAGGACGCAATTGCCATTCTTGCAGGGCCAGCTCATTGTTGTTGCCTTCCTCACCACTTGTCTGCTCTAAAGTTGGCACATATATATCATTGACACAGTGCTGGGTTTGATGTGTTCTAATCCAAGGCCTCACTTATCGGAACAGCATAGATTGGAACAGCATAGATAGAGGAGCAGATATCTGCACAGACAATTAATGAGGACAGGAAATCACGCCACATATTACTAACTGATGTAAAGTCAGCTAGTAAAATGAAAAATGTTGTTAGATATGGTAGAGCTCATCCATGATGGGGCGAGAGAGGAAAAAAACCTTCGGGTGCAGTTAGGATTCAAATGGAAATGATAGTTCCAGGTCAAGCAACAAGTGGAGTACAACTAATGGGAATGACCAAATTCATCTAGAGCCCCAGAACAATATGATACATGTGATGAGTGTTCTGACCAAACATGGCACTGACAATAAAAGTGCTAAACTGCCAGAATAACAGGTGGTTTCTGTCCATTTATGTACTTCTGAATATTCCAAGCAGGACATGACAGTTAATTCCTAATTTATAGATTCTGAATTTCACTTTCTATTTCATTCCTAACTGCTATAATCAGAAAGATATGATGTAACCTGACACCGCTTGTTGATTAATCCACAATGCAATCGTATTTCCAAGGAATGGCTTATAGCCTATATATTTTGATTAAAGTATATTACATATCTGACGTTGGTCTAGGAATCTTTTTTGCACCTTTCAGATAAACCTTGACTTTGTAAATCAATATAATCAGAAAAGAATACATGGAGACAAACAAAGATGACAGGCTTGTGGTGTCGTGGTGTGCACCATGGTCTCAAAACTCAAAAGAGCTGGCTGGACGAAAAGACTAACCAAAGGTAAAGTGGATGAAGGCAGCAGGCTGACACTTCTTCCAAACAGAACAATAGTATCACACCACATGAAGGCATAATTACAGCAATGGGAATATAGTACCTTTTCCCTGATGGCTTTCACTGCAGAAATATAAAAATTCTACACTTTGGACTTAGAAAGGCCTAGAAAATATTTGCTAACATCAGATAAAGTGGTGATGGTATTGCTTACAATGTTCTCTCTGCTCCCTCATTGTTCTAAAGGCAGTATGAATAAAGGTGTGATCAAAAGACAGCTCAAAAGACCCAAGAAGACTTGACAAAAATTGCAAGGAATTTGCATTGTGAAGTAATTGAAGGTGGTGCCATGACTAAACTGTGACTAGATGAAAGTTATAAAGGGGTCAATAAACTTGGCAGAAGTTGCAAGGAATTTGTATTAGGAACTTGTATAGGGTAGATAACAGAGAGTATAAAGTTCACTTTCAGACAAGTCGTTATGGAGTTTTGAGATATTATTCTCTCCATTACTCATGTTCTGATGGATGAACGCACAATAGTATTTTGTACAGTACATACAGCACGCCAAAAAAAGGAAAAAGAAGCACCTGCCTTCACAGTTTGTCACACCAGGTTAAAAATCTTAAGAAGATAATTTTGAGCTAAGATTCTGTATGTATAACTGTGTACATCCTTCATACAAAGGGTACAACAAAAACACCTAGAAAAGAACAACCAGAAAGCTCCATTAAAGCATTACATCAAGCTAAACATTGCCTGTAACTAAGTCTATAACAACAAAATTAATGTCAATAACTTACAGCACACATGTCACAAACTACACATGGAAGAAGAAAAATATATTGATCTGAAGTTCTCAATTCCTCGTCATGTTCATGTTATATACATCCAATCATCCAATTGGCATGATCAGAAGACCATAGACCAAAAAAATTACAGCACAAGAGCTACGCTAGAACTCTGCATCAAACAAGTTAATTAAAGCCACCATTTTCAACAACTCACTGATCACCACCACTGCCGGGAGGCGACGGCAAGGGGATGACACGGGTGTTCTTCCCCACCACGATCGTAATGTACCCGCCGTCCTCCTCGCCGGCATCCGGAGACGGCGGCTGCGGCGACCTCCGCGCCCTCATCGCTTCCTCCTCCAGCGCCCGCCGGTACAGCTTGTCCTCCGCGTCTTTCAAGAACTGAAACTTAGGGGGCGGCGACACCGCCACCGCGGGGCTCGCCGCCGTGGACTCGAACAACGGGTTGTACGCTTTCTCCATCGCCACCGGCGGCACCGGCGAGGCCGCCGGCGTCAGGAACGGCGTCTCCGAGCAATGCAGCAGCTCGCCGAGGCTCCGGCTCCTGCCGCACTTGCTCCAGCCGTCCTCGGACTCGAGGTCCTCCTTGGTCTCCTCCTTGATGGTGAACAACAGCCGGGGCGGGCCGACGAGGCTGCCCAACCGCATCAGCTGCGCCTCCACCGTCTCGTCGTCATCGTCGACTCCGCCGTCGACGGCCACGGCCACCGCACCGTCACCGCCGTGCGGCTCTTGGGCATAGGTTGAAGCGAGGGCGGGCGGCTTCTTGAAGCAGAAGAGCTGGAGCAGCTCACGGGAGGAGGACGAGGGAGAGGAGGCCTCGTCGGAGATGGCGGCGGAGCGGTGGCGCAGCCGGCGCTTGTGCACGAGGAGGTAGTAGAGCTCGGCGGTGAGCGCGAGTAGCAGCAGGGCGGACACCACCGTGAGCCCGACGCCTAGTCTGCTTATAGCTCTCATCTTTCCTAACAGTGTCTCTTCCTCTTGTAGCAAACTAACTCGGAATCACCATTAGAGGAAGGAGCAAGAAAGCAAAGCAGCAAACAGAAGAAGGACAAGATGCCTCAAAAAGTTGCTTATTTGCTAAGCACAAGTAAGTCAGATTCTTCTCTTGCTAAAAAGCTCAGAACTTGCTCGCAGACACACACAGAGACGCAAAGTTGAATCTAAAAAGGTTCAGGAGTTGCTTACCAAGACCAGATTTTGCCAGCTATATCTATATCCTAGCACCAAGGCAGAACCAAGAGCAGTTAGAAACAACAGCAGCAACAACCACTGGAACAGAGGAACCTGCCAGGAACAGTGAAAAGTTGGGGCCAAGGTAGGGAGGACACACAGAGAGAGAAGAAGAAGAGCTGCAACAGTGGAAGCAATCAAAGAACAGGGAAGGAGAAATGAAGTGCACAGTTGACCCAACCCAGCCCAGGGGGGAGGAAGAGGAGTAGAGGACCAAAGGGCAAAGGCACAGAAGACTGCACCAAAACAAATGCTGCAGTGATTTGTATGTGGTGATAAGGTAAGGGAGGGCTCTGTGTTCAAGGGAGGAGAGAGAGAAAGGGAAGTAGGAGACAGGGGAGGGCTTCACATCACATGGGGGAGGTGGTGAGGGAGTGAGACTGTGCTGTTTGCTTCTGAAAAAAAACAAAGCAAGATTGACTCAAGGGGGAAATGAGAGAGCGAGACCATAAAATAAAGTTGGATTGGAGGGATTTATGGATTGGATTGGACATGATGATTGGCTTAGGTGACCTAGTTAGGGTTAAGGAATCCTTTTTATTCTGGAAAACTCAATTCTTGCAATTCTTTTCTGATGATGCTGGTGGCCTAGTTTGAAATTTTGATCGTTGGAAGTTCCACTGGAGTCTGGACTCCAAGATCCTTACCAATAAAGAAAACTGACGCCAAAATTGACTAACAATTTCACTGATGTAGTGATGTGCATAAGCAGATGACATGGCTTTGCCGTTACAGTTAATCTGAGATCACTGTGCCCCTTTATTCAGTTCAATGCACAGATGCATGATCTCAAATTTGTCTACCTTTTAGAGCTCAGGAACTTTAATCACCTCGAGACAAGGGCTATTATATGTATAATTGTATAGTACTTAACACATGCTAGACATAATCCATTGCACTAACATGGTTTTTTGAAAGACCCATTGCATTAACATGATACTAGTAGGCTCAATCCATTGCACTGGACCCTTCTGGTCTTCTATCTACAAGATATTTCAGAAAATGCAAAATGTCCGGCAAAATGAATGTACGTAGCTAGCTAGTAGGTGAGAGGGGTGTCCTGGTCTGGTCCTAACCTGAGTCCTATGCAAGTATACATACCACCTTGCTTCATAAACTACTGAGAAACAAACAATATCTCTAGCTGCTCATTCTTCAGCGTTTTCTCACCAAGCATATAAATACAGATGTATACAGCCATGCATACAAACAAAGAGTATGTAGAATATTACAACATTGTGGTCCTATGTATCTTTTCATTCTAGAATGATAGCCATCCATGGGCTGTGTGTATCCTTAGATACAGAGGTTGAGAAAGATTTTATCTTCCATTATCTAAAAAGAATGATAGCCTTGCTGGTACAAAGATGTATTTATATGCAAGATTTTATCCTACCTCTGTAACAAACTTATCAGCCTGCATAAAGATTAGCACAGGTGGAGTATACTAGATTCCAACTGGTATATTAAAAATACATATACTGCTTTGCGCTCAGTTTAGGCGTTGCACCAGCAAAAGACAGATCAAGATAATCCATCAAAAGTCAGGATGAATTGAAAACTATATGACCTGCATGGAGCTTTCCCTATATATATATATATTTCTTCTTGCAAGAATCATCTGTTTTTCTTCTTCTTGCAGATGATACTGTTAGCTTCAGAAGCTCAATGATGAATCCCAGGTGGAATGTTTACAATGATGCAATCGGGCACACAAATCTTGAGACATAAAATTCAAAGGCTGGCTTTTACAGGCCCATGATTTGCAATGAACACAAGTGCATAGTGCATATGCCCATCAATGTTTTTCCCCACTGAGCAGCCCTTTTCCCCCACACTATTACTAGTAGTATATCACAGGACCACGTGAACACTAAAACAGATGAAGGTAAGAGATGATCCGTATATAGTTTTCATATTTTTGCATGTAATATCTGCCCTTAATTGTGAGGAGACACATTCCAGATTTCTAGGCCATCAGACAGCAGATGCCAGAGGGCAAGATATGCCAAATGCTCATGACACAAAAATACTATTAGGTCACACACCAACCATCTTTGCTAGCAATCTAGATGCAAATGAAGGAGGGTTGTTAACTACATATGTCTTTCCGACAGGTGGCCCCGGCAAGGTGTGTGGCCCACATGCCAAGCAGACGGGCTGGTATGGTACACGAGATCCTGGTTGAAGCAAGCTGCTAGCAAATTAAAGGACCACAAGTTAGAAGGGCTACCAACAACGCAAATATATCGAGGCTGGATTGGAATTTGCAGGACAACCACATTTCATCATCAGTGCTTGTGGAGGTGCGTCGACTGGAGATGATAATACTGAAGAGCGCGCATGAGATGTGCTGTAGCTCCCCTGTGGCCTCCCTCCCTCTTAATGAGGAGCCAAAATCTATGCGGTCCATAAATTCTCATGCCAGAACCAGAAACAAAACGAGCCATAAAAAACAGAGATATAGAAAAAAGAATTACTAGTACTTGTTAAAAATGAGGGCAATATTTTAATTCCAAATTTTATTAGAAGGCAAATATTGCAAAAGACTAATGATGCATAAAGCAAGATCATAACTTGAGACAACTCATTGTACTTCACAATATATGAAAATCGGGATGTAAACAAGTCTATCAATCACACGATGAGACTTACGGATGGGTGCGATGAAGAGCGGGAAGCGGCGCGAGTTGATGCGGTCGCGAAGCGTAGATGTCGCGATCGCGACAAGCGGTCGCGCAGATCGCGCCCGAGAACCTTATTGCGCCCTCGTGCAAGTCTCCACAGCGGAACGGTTCGAGATACGCTTCCCTTCTTCACGGTGCACGCCGAGAAGAAGAGTCGGCGAGGTTCGACGGCGCGACATGCAAAGCGCAGATTAGAAGGAAGAAGAAATGGAGGCTATTCTTGTACTCACTATGCACTGGGCGTCTCGGACATATATAGATGCGGTCGTAATCGACAGATTAACGACCATTTACCCATCAGTAGCGACACACTTAACGACCATTTACCCATCGGTAATCGTCACACTTAACGACCTTTTACCCATCGGTAATCGTCACTTAACGATCATTTACCTCACCGTAGCTGCTGTCATCATCACTCAATAAAGCTGAAATTTAAACATTTGAATCTCATTCAAGCGAGAGAGATGCATGGTTCGGCAAAAATAAGGTGGACTTGGTCGCCAAATGGCGTGCCACGTCACGCGACGATCGCGCGTCGCAAGTCACAAGTCACGCGATTTTCACGCGAAAATACGCGACAGCGGCGTGCGTGCGTGCGTGTGTGTTTAGCGAGCCCTCCTCATGCCATCCTCATCCATCCATGTGTTACATGTTTCAAGGAGCAAGGACTCCACCTTATGTGTTGGTCACTTCCACCTTGCCTTAGCAATATGGTACTAACCCATACATGCTTTGGAATTATAGAAAATGGGCCTCACTCATATGGGCCAATTTCTAACAATCCCCACCAATTCCAAAGCAAGAAGCAAAAAGGATATCAAAGATATTGTCTTTGAAATCACATTAATATACCGTCTTTTAGTGTAAGTCCGTGCAGGTTGAACTTGCACCTAGAATGACAAGATTCATCTTCTCACGGTGATGAATGGACCATGCCTTGAATTCACAGCTTTTTGTGATTAGATTTCACTTGAAATCTCAAGCGATACTAAGTTGTCAAAGAACCGCGCTAAGCGGAGCGTTATTTGGTCATGCTCCTTATCTGCTCATGAGCTTTCTAGAGAATGCCCTATTCTCGTGAGCTGCGACCTCACGCTTGGGCTCAAGTAGGTATATTCTTTCTAGGTATCCTGCAGCTAATACCTTTTCCTCATTTGGACAACGAATATATTAAGACTTTATGCCATCCTTCCATACGATCGAGAGTAATTTGTCTATTAGGACATGGATTCAAAGAATATATACTCTCTTGTTACAACATGAACTTGTTTTCCCATTGCCTAAGTCACGGGATCTCCGATCAAAAGGTATGGGTTCTTGTTGAGTTGTAACTCCAATGGGCCTCATTCCCATGTCCATAGACGCAACGGAAATCGCCTTAGTGCTAGCCCCTTTGTGAAAGGTGCGCGATTTTCTCGATCGTATATAATTCACGGTAATCACTCGGAGTTCCTCAATTTTCGACGATTTAAGCCTACGCTTCACATGTGCGGAGGACTTCATGTTATCCTTAGTACTTGTAACCTTAATCAACACTGTTTGATTATCACAAGACATTAGGATTGCTTTGGTATTGGTTTCGCAACCAGATGGCAAGTCCAACGAAGCTCTCTAAGCCATTCGGCCTCAACGATGAGTGTGTCTAGTGCTACAAGTTACGCTTCCATAGTTGACCTCGTCAATATAGTGCATTTACATGACCTCCATGAAACTGCACTCTGCTAGTGTAAAGACATAACCACTTGTAGCTTTGATCTCATCTGCATCGAGAGATCCAATTTGAATCACTATATCCTTCTAATACGAAGGATGCCCGGTATAGTGAATTCGTATGAGGTTGTGCCTCTCAAATAGCGCAACACTCTCTCAAGTGCCTCCAGTGATCATCTCACGGGTTAGAAGTAAACCGACTTAATTTGCTCACGAAGAAATGATATGTCAGTCTTGTGGCACCAGATAGATACATAAGTGATCCAATAATTTGTGAAAATCTTAATTGATCTTTTCCTAACCCTTGATTCTTTGAAGCTTAATGCTTGCATCATAGGGAGTTGGAGAAATTTTACAATTCTCATAGCCAAAAGCGGCTTAAGATTTTCTCGACATAATGGGATTGACTCAAAGTGATCCCATCCTCGTTCTTGATTAATTTAATATTCGAATAACATCGCCTCTCTAAGTCTTTCATATCAAAGCATCGAGATAAAAAGATTTGACCTCGTCAATTACTGGCGATGTTTGTTCCAAATATAAGTATGTCATCTACATATAGGCACAAGATCACTCCTTGACCCCACCATAACGATAGTATACACATTTATCGACTTCATTCACAACAAAGCCAGCAGATGTTAAAGTTTTATCAAATTTCTCGTGCCATTGTTTAGGTGCTTGCTTTAGACCATATAAGGATTTCAATAATCTACATACCTTATTTTCCTGTCCAGAAATCACAAAACCATCAGGTTGATCCATATAGATTTCTTCCTCCAACTCTCCATTAAGAAAAGTGTCTTTACATCCATTTGATGGACATGTAGACCATAAGAGGATGCTAACGCAAGGAGCACTCTGATGGTGGTTAGTCTGGCGACAGGAGAATAGGTATCAAAGAAATCTTCTCCCTCTTTCTGGGTGTAACCCTTGGCCACAAGTCTTGCCTTGTACTTCTCAATAGTACCATCGGTCTTAGTTTCTTTTAAAGATCCACTTACATCCTCTGAGTTTGCACCGATAGGACGATCGGTGATCTCCCAAGTCCCATTAGCCATGATAGAGTCCATCTCGCTACTGATTGCTTCTTTCCAATACTCGACATCGGAAGATGCATAAGCCTCTGAAAGGGTCTTTGGCACATCATCCACGAGGTATACAATAAAGTCATCACCAAAGGTTTTCTCAACCCTTTGTCTCTTGCTCCTGAAGAGCTTACGTGACTAGATTGTTATCCTCCTCGAGGATATCACATATTGGTTCGAGAGATGGTGGGAAGTTCAAGTTTGATTATTTTCAATTTGAACATTCTCGGTTTGTGAAGTCTTGCTGCTATTCTCATAGGAAAATAATCCTCAAAGAATGAAGCATCTCTAGACTCCATTATTGTGTTAGCAATAATCTCAGAATTTCGATTTAACTACTAAAAATCTATAGGTAGTGCTATTATGAGCATATCCTAGAAAAATACAATCGATTGTTTTAGGTCCAAGCTTTCTCTTTTACGCAATGGTATATTGACCTTGGCCAAACACCCCAAGTTCGCAGAAAATTGACATTGGGTTTTCTCCTTCCATCCCTCATATGGAGTAATATCACTCTTTTTAGTGATTACTCTGTTTAGGACTAGTTCTTTGTCAATATAGCTTCCCCACCATGTCTTAGGCATACCAAGACTCTCTAACATGGCATTAACCAAGTCCGTTAGTGTGCGGTTTTCCTCTCGACTACCCCATTTGATTGGGGTGAATATGGTGGTGTAAATTCATGGACTATTCCATGCTCGAATGAAATTGAGAAAATTCATGAGAGATGTACTCTCCTCCACGATCGGACCTTAGTCTTTTATTTTCTTCTCTAGTTGGTTCTCAACCTCGGCCTTATAAGTCTTAAAGTAGTATAAAGCTTCATCCTTAGTTTTTAGCAAATACACATAGCGATGGCGTGTTGCATCATCAATAAAAGTTAAAAATATCTTTTGCCTCCTTTTGTCAACAATCCATTCATTTCACACAAATCAATGAACAAGATCTAATGGTGCCAAGTTCTTATCGTCCTCTAATCCCTTAAAGGGTTTGCGAGGTGCTTTGCTTGCACACATGACTGCACTTTGATCCTTTGACAATTTCACATTTTGGAATTAAATCTAATCTGGACATTCTAGCAATACTATCAAAACCAATATGATGAAGCGAGAATGCCAAATATTTGCCTCACATTTATTTAAACCGGTTGCAACATTGATTATAACAAGACTCTAAAGTACTTAGGCGGAACAAGCCTCCGCTCTCATAGCCTTTACCAACAAAATTCCCGAACTTAGACATTACAATTTTATTTGACTCAAAGACTAGCTTATAACCGTCCCTACATAGAACAGAACCACTAACGAGGTTCTTGTTTATTGTAGGAGCATCTTCTACGTTCTTCAAGTGGGCGGTCTTCCTGAAGTAAGCTTCAGTTCTCACGTGCCAACACCAAGAAACGAAGCATGCGATCCGTTTCCCATTATGACGGAGGAAGCCCTGCTTGCTGGTAAGAAGAAAACAAGGAAATATCGAACATACGTGAACATTAGCACCGATATCAACCCACCAATCGGTGGATTGACATGCTGAAAAAACAACGGAGAATTACTATACCCTCCACGAAGTCGAGGCCTCGCTTATGATCACGTTAATGACCTTCTTCTTTGGTCGTTCACCATCTCGCTTTTGCGAAATGACAGTCTTTCGCCATATGACCGTTTTCCCACACACAAAGCGGTGATGTTCTTCATATCCTTTTTCTCGATTTTCTTCTTAAAGCTAGTTGTCTTGTTCGTTTTGTTGGATTTGTACTTCTTTGCAATGATCTTTTCTCTATAAAATTTGCATTGTTCGACCGGAAGTCTGGGTGCATCTTTTGCTCTTGCCTTTTCTTCCACATCGAGCGCGCAATGAGATCTTCAACAGAAATCTCTTCCTCTTGTGTTTCAAGCTAGTGGCAAAATCCGCCAAGAAAGCAGAAGTTTGGCGACAATGCCCGACCACAAACTTAGGAGGCAACACACACCCGGATCGCAATCTCACCAACCAATAGTGGAGATCATGAGCTTGTCCAACTATGGACTTAGCCTCATCCATGGTAAAGTCGAAGAATTGCTCACACATATAGAGCCAACGACACGCCTCTGCCTCGCATATTTGTGCTCTAGTGCATCCCACAACTCGTGGCGGACTTATAGTCCATGTACACATCATAGAGTGATCTGCGGAATGGTCGAAGCGACCAAGCGATGTTGTTCGCATTATCGAATCGCATATCTTGGTCAATAGCGGATCGTGGGTGGATTACCCACCACGCCCCAAAGACATGAGCGAACTTGGCTCTGAGTGCGCCATCTACTGAAATCGACGAGAAAACCTCTCGGTTTCATAGCATCGAAGCTCGACCATAGTTGTGTTGCAACAAAGTTTACAATAAGGTTTGGAATGTTAAAAATGAGGCAATATTTTAATTCCAAATTTTATTAGAAGGCAAATATTGCAAAAGACTAATGATGCATAAAAGCGATCGCTAGCGACAACTCATTGTACTTCACAATATATGAAAACCGGGATGTAAACAAGTCTATCAATCACCACGGTGACTTACGGATGGGTGCGATGAAGAGCGAGAAGCGTGCGAGTTGATGCGATGCGTAAACGTAGATGTCGCGATCGCGACAAGCGGTCGCGCAGAATCGCGCTGCCGAAACCTATTGCGCCCTCGTGCAAGTCTCCACGCAGCGAACGGGTTCGGAGATACCGCTTCCCTTCTTCACGGTGCAGCAGAAGAAGAGTCGGCGAGGTTCGAGCGGCGCGATCTGACGACAGATTAGAAGGAAGAAGAAATGGAGGCTATTCTTGTACTCACTATGCAATGGGCGTCTCGGACATATATAGATGCGGTAATGGCGGCAGATTAAATGACCATTTACCCACCGTAATCGACACTTAACGACCATTTACCCAGTAATCGTCACATAACGATCATTTACCTCGTAATCGCTCATCATCATCACTCAATAAAGCACGAAATTTAAACATTTGAATCTCATTCAAGCAGAGAGAGATGCATGGTTCAAGGCAAAAATAAGGTGGACTTGGTGCGCCAAATGGCGTGCCACGTCACGGCACGGCCGCGTCGCGAAGTCACAAGTCACGCGATTTTTCACGCGAAAATCGCGACAGCGCGTGCGTGCGTGCGTGTGTGTGTTTGCCGAGCCCTCCTCATGCCATCCTCATCCATCCATGTGTTACGTGTTTGAGAGTGGCGAGGACTCCACCTTATGTGTTGGTCACTTCACTCTGCCTTAGATATGGTACTAACCCATACATGCTTTGGAATTATAGAAAATGGGCCTCACTCATATGGGCCAATTTCTAACAGTACTAACAGTTTTATAGTGCTGACGGTAGTTCCAAATCCATAGGTTAGCAACTGTTTCGTCAAGATGAGTGGTTCATCCCACAGGTCTGAATATTCTTCAGAGTCGAGATAGATGACAACAATTAATAAATCCATCGATTTCTTCATCAGTCATTGATACTCTTCCTTGTAATCAACTTTTTTGATAGTGGAGGCGTCAAAGAAGACAGGAGGTGTGGATGTGCTACATCTTTTTGGTAGTTGGAAGAAGAAGTTGAGCATACGTACAATACAAAGCAATAGATAGTGGTAACGGGTTTTGCAATGTGCGGCAGTTTGCGAGGAGGAGGGAGATCGAGCAGCAAAGGTGTGTAGTGTGTGGTGGGGGCGCCGCGACCACGATTAAGCTTAACTACCCAACTTCCAGGGGACGAAACAATCAATCGAGCAAGGAGCGATGCCAAGTGCGTCCCTCTGACCAGTTTTGCAGAACAAATTGGAGCACGCGCGCGCGCACCACCAAAAGGTTGCCAGTATACGCCACTAGTGACTATATATTTACTACATATATGTGGCTGCACCGGCATGCATGACATCCGTGTGACGAAATTTAAGTTGAAAAATAGGGAGCCTGCAGGCAGGAGAGGAGCGTCCACTCTGCTGTATATATGTCACAAGATCTTCAACACAGCTATCATTGTACAGTAGTAGAGTACTATACTGATCTCTTTCGATTAGGAGCTTAATTTGTTTCGATCTCCATTACATAGTCTAGTTCTCTACTGCACTGTTCATACATAGCTGGCGTCGGGCTGCGCTGTCTGTGTCAAGCTCAGCTACAGCTTAAGAATCTGCTGCTAATACCATCCGATCCTTTACTTGCTCCTGCAGGCAGCCTCCAGTATTGCATGTTGGTTCGATCGATCGCTTTAGATGGAGGTACGCGCCCTGCTAGCTCATTGCACTGTCAGCATCACGTACGTACTCCCGGCCGGCCGGGCCATCCATTCATGTTTTAATTTGGAGCTAGCTATAGCCAGCTGCAATGGATCGATTGAGTGTCTAACCAATAGAGGCCGGCCATATATACATGCAGATCGTTGGTTCAATATGTCGATCGACCAGAAGCTAATAATTGATCAATTAGCAAGATCCATGAATCGATCTGCATCCATCTCAGTT
Source organism: Ampelocalamus luodianensis (assembly GCA_036346255.1). Lineage (NCBI taxonomy): Eukaryota > Viridiplantae > Streptophyta > Magnoliopsida > Poales > Poaceae > Ampelocalamus > Ampelocalamus luodianensis. Next base: position 809,513 of record CM070625.1, read on the forward strand.
ACTCCGTCTGTGTATATTAAATTGTTTACGTGCTATAGCAGAAATCAGCCAGTCTATATCTATCAAGATGCAATCTCTGCGACTCTACACCGGCCGGCTTCAACCTCATCCTTGGTTAATTTGCAGTATTAATTGGAGGGGAGGAAATTAACGGAATATGAGCTATATATACGCGTACAAATTAAGGAAGCGGCCGGGGAACTAAAAAAGATGGAGACCCCTCGTACAAATACTGACACGTACTGATGGTCGACATGTACACATACGTGATACGTACGTCTACTAGAGAGAGATCACGACGTACAATGTATAATATTAGCTAGTGTCTGACAGTACGTATCATTATTGTCAGTACACAGGATGGATAGCTACGGCTACGCGGGAGGGACGAAGACAATAGCTAGCTTCCGCCGATCCGTTGACAGGCTTGGAACCATCGATGGATCGCACATCCTGGATCGATCGATACTGCAAAACTCCATTAATTAAACGCAACCAAATCGGACAACCTGGGACTAACTAACGTGTCCAGTATCTTTGTTTCAACTACTAGACAGACAATACGCTTAGGAATTTTCAAAGGACTGGAGTATATATATATATATATGAATTCTCACCTTTGGAGTAATCGAATTTTGATCCACTGGATTTTCCTCGTGATTCGTGCTTCAACTTCATCTCCGGCGACGTTAGTGGCTCTATGGCGACAAATTCTGGCGAAGCCAACTCACCAGTGCCTGGCGTCGCGGTCCGGCGAAGCCCGCTGGCCGCCGTCGACGATTGCTTTCAAGGGAGAATTTCCCCCACCGAAAGGCCCCTGCGACGGCAAGGAAGAGCGGCAAGAAGGCGCTGCCAGAGAGGATGCGGGGTAAGTGGCAGAGCCGGAAATTTTTCAAAGTCTGAGGAAGCCGCAAGCTAAATACCGGTCGTCTTGTTTTGCCTGGGCAGGACGCTATTTTTTTGGTCATACTCGCCATAGAACTTCATTGGAGCTACCACAACGCGTCACCAGCAAGCTTGGGCAACTGCCTAGGTTGAAGGGACGATGGATCCACCCATGGCAAGAGATGCGCCGCAAGCGCTAGTAGCCGCGTAGAGCGGCAGAGGTGGCGGCATGTCGGTCTGTCGGGATGAGGACGACGACGGCGCGACAACTAGGGATGGCGCGGTGGCGGGGGTAGGGGCTGTGGTCGGATGGCAGCTACGATTTGGGTGGGAGGTGGCAGAGGATGGGATTACATAGGGAAGTATGGAGAGGAGGAGATCCATTGTATGGAGACCTAAGTGTCACAAATTTAGATACTCACAAACAAAATAAATACTCAACTCCTCGCTAGATACCTCTGTATATACACAATGGATTTACACTTTTTTTTAAGGCACGAGTAAAAATCAACGGGACTAGCACTGGTTTACTCCCAGATCTTCTACTATCAATAATCGGAGAGGCGATGTGATCAAATCACATGAAGATCTAACCTAATACGTAAACATTGGAACTTGAACCGTGCCCTTCACTCGTGCGGCACATGTGTCTTCGATCGACTTCTTTTGGAAGCTCGGTTAGTCGTAGTATAAGTTTTGCGTGCATCGCAATGATCGATGGATAACATATACATACGAATACAAGTGGCATGCATGCACATATACACTCAGGCCGTACGTATTTAGAGTAGGTGGTTTATATGCGACATTCTAAGCTAGCGCTCCTTTTTTTTATTTTATAAAAGGCTTTCATCCTATTTCCATTAAAAAAAACAAATTACATAATTCAGCTGACAAGAAGATTACACAGAAGTGTAATTAAGCACCAACGAAGCTAAGACCAAACTACCATGGTTCGACAAAAGTTCAGAGGGCCCTGAGCTAGTGCTCCATACATCATGCAAGTTTATGTATGTATGGATCTCAAGAGTCAAGACACGCACGGCGCGGGGTCGACTACGTAATTTGCATGCTTCGATCGATCATCAGTGGCTGCCCAGTAACGCACTAACGCAAGTAGCAAACAATCAGCAAACTGTCTAGTTAAACACCAGCATTTCTCGCAAAAGAAAAAAAAGGCGTCCAAAATGAATCGATGATATCCTTCATCTTGTAGAGCGGGCTGGCTCATGAACGACAAAATCCTTGCGTTTCAGAGCATATTTGGAACAAAGGAATTTTACGATAAACAATTCAATTCCCCCACATAAATATAGGAAAAAAATTCTACGTTAAATCATAACATGTAGTCAGTGGCACCCGAACCTCGTTGTCGGCTACAAAAGACAGGTATCATGTGCCATACCGATTGGAGAGACGGTGCAGTGGTCACCCAACCAAACACACCCTCAAAGATAGGGATTTTTTTAGAAAGTGTCTATACAACATGTGACTGATTATTTCTTGAAAATCAGTCACTTTTTGAACCACCAGATGAAGATCCAATGCCCCAGATATCACCCCTACCCCTATATCCCTAACCCAATCTCACTTTCCACCCTCTCTTCCTCTCTCTCACCAATCACATAGCGTATTATTCGCAAGATGTATAGCAATTCTTTTTTTTTATATATGTCACTACAAAGTTCCCGATTCCCTAATCTGCTACCGCAAAACGCTCTCTCCCTTACATGCTACTATATTTCACCAAAATTGCCCATTTTTGCCACTGCCGTCAACTCCGTTAGATTTTTCCCGTCGTATTTTTTCAAAATGGCTAAATTACTCTCGTCTTCTTCCTCATCGATTGAGCTTTCTTCCACTCGTCCAGTTAGGACAATCCAAAAGCCTCACTAGCTACCGTGTCATGAGAATCACCTACTTCTTCACCATCGCCTCCCTCCCCCTCCCCTCTACCTCCACCTCCGCCATAGCCTCCTCTCTACGAAAACTGTCTCCCTTCCCTTCCCCTCCACCTCCACCTTCACGACTGTGGAAACAAAGGCTAAGGAGCCTAGTGCTGCTGTGGGAGATGGTGGTAGGGCTGGGGAGGGTGATGGTGTGGGCCCATCGTGGGCATTGGGGGAGCAAGAGGAGGAGGTCTCTGCTGCAGGGTAGGGGCGCTCTTACTTGTGTTGTTCCTAGATGCGTCGCTCGTGAGCTCAGATCTGGCAACCTCTTCTTCCCCGTCTTCGATCAAACCAACATCGTTGCCGAATTCGTTGCCCTCGTTGAGCACCTCCGCAATTCTTCTCGCCTAGAACATCGCCTCCCAGAACGGTAGCTAGGAGGAGGGTGCAAATAGAGCTCGCCGTCCCACAATGGCGGGGCCCGCGGGTGCGGGAGTGGGGGTAGAGTACAAAGTGGTGGGACCGCCTAAGCAGCCCGGCGTGCTCGAAGGTGGAGTTCCGACGGGCCTTCCACATGTCGCGCCCACGTTCGAGAAGCTCTGCAATGATCTAGGAGCGACCATCTTCAAGGAGGACACAGCGCTGCGAGTAGCCATCCCCATGCGCCAGCGCCTCTTGCACCTCGCCACTGGCGAGCCCCTCCATGAGGTCTCCCGCCGCTTCAACCTCAGCATCTCCACCTGCCACAACATCGTCCTCTAGGTCTACGCTGTGCTCACCGCTGTCCTCCTGCCTATGGCCATCCGCTGGCCGAACTCCCTCACCGCCATCGTCTCCAGGTTCGAGGCCATGTCCGTGATCCTCGGCGTCGTCGACGTTGTGTACACCGAGCACGTCCCCATCGTCACGCCCAAGAAGAATGTCGGCAAGTACTACAACCACTACCTCACGGAGCAGAATCAGAAGGCGTCCTACTTGGTCATCGTGCACGAATGTCTACATTGGTCCCCGGGCTCGCTGCCCGATGCCGTCGTGCTCGAGAGGTCGGCGCTGCACGCGCCGGTGTGAGGCTGGGTTGCTCGGGCATGGATCCCATCTCCGGTCGCCACCTCTACCGTCACCAGCACTAACGTCATGCCCAACCGCATGCGACGCCGTCATCCATCGCCTTTCTGAGGTCGCACCGACCCATTTTAGCTGTCACCTGTGCCGCCCGAGCTCCCATTCACCAGCAATGCCCTGTCCAGAACCACACGCCATCTATATCGTCTTTTCGCAGCCATAGCACGGCTTCACTTATGACGTGGAAGGGAAATAGCATTTCGCAGTTACACATCCGGGACTCGAAAACTTTGGAGTGACGTCACGTGTTGGGTTGACCCGACGCAGGAGGAGGAGGGGGGAAGAAAGCAGGAAGGAAGCATCCTTCCCAAACCCAATCCCGAACCAACGAAAGAATAGTACTCGGTCAGCGCCGCGTCACAAACCGCGTACCGTACCAGCAACGAACCCAAATCGCAAATGCCTTGCTGACGAATCAACCACCCAAACCAATTCTTTCGCGTCCATCCCCGAATCTAGGAGCAGGAGGAGGGGTTTATTTCAGTTCAATTCAACACACAAGAGGAGGGGATAGATCCGGAAGAATTTTTAATCGAATTGATTGAATCATCATCCCTCTGCCCGCCACCATGAGCTTCATCTTCGGCAAGAAGAAGACCCCAGCTGGTTCGTATTCCCTTGCTTCTCCATCTTCTTCCTCCTCCCCCTCCTTCTAGATTGTGCGATCTTAATTGTTCCCCTGTCCTGCCAATCGGAACAGACGATCAACAAATTGGACATCTTTTCCTTTGCTTTTGATAAAACAATCGACAAATTTTACCTTTCCCCCTGTTGACGATCAAAGTTGATGCTTTTTTAGGGCGTTAATCTCGTTTGTGTTCTTCCGTCAAACGGGAGGGAGTCAGGGAGAACCCTAGTTCTTGCGGAAGTGTCGTATTTAGACTGTACTAATTAATCAACCTCGCTTGGTTGGTTGTTCCTCTAGGATGGATGCAAGAAAGACCCAAGCTTTTCGGATCTCTTTCTTTTTAGGGCACCTAGGTTGACTCAGGGAGAGAAAGTTTGATATTTTTGTGGCCCAGTTACTATTCCGACAAATGCAGTCAACCAAGAAATGCAAGGGACTTAAAGATTGGTTTGGGTTTGTCGTATTTGTTCCTGTTAATTCATTTACTTATTTTGCTAAAGGAACCACATAACCTAAGAAACTGGAGCCCTGTAATGCTTCTGCTATCTGGTGTTGATTTCGCTGATATATGGGGGAGAACCCTGGAGGTTAACTCTCCTAAGGATTTATGGCAAGAGAGAGTTTCATTGTTTTTCTTTGTTTGGTTAATGATAGAGCTGCTGCGGGAGAACAAGCGGATGCTGGATAAGTCCATCAGGGAGATTGAGAGGGAGAGGCAGGGCCTGCAGGCTCAGGAGAAGAAGCTCATCGCAGAGATCAAGAAGGTGGCCAAGCAAGGACAGATGGTATGGTGTGCCAAACCTTATGGTCTCTTGTTTGATTCCATTCAACCTTCTTAACATTTGTAATGTTGATTTAGCAATCTGCATTTGTGATAATTGAATTCCAAATTATATTATAGGATTGGATAGAATATGGGCTGCAAAACAATTAGGTGGTTTACTTACTGTACTTGGATGGGTAATGAGCTACTCTTACCAATTCCTGCCTTAATGAAGGCAGTTTTGTACAAGTTATTCTAAACTATAAAAATAGATGGTCAGCTGCTGTCTTGCTACCACTTTGGGGAACCTAGGTGAAACCATCACGCTTGGTCTCAACACAATGACCCAAAGTCTTGTGAATATTGTTCTTCCTTTCTATTGCTGCGATCTTATTCTGTGGTTGTGTTTTCGTTGCTGGTACCATATTTGGTTTTGATACAGGTCTAAGAGTACTTGTCATGTACACTTGCATTAGTCTAATTATGTTGAGATTATCTATTTCAGATACATTATTTGTTGTTTAGGTCTTGTGATAGGATAAAGTGAATTTCATGTTGTTTCAGATACATTATTTGTTGCTCGTCTCTTCACATTTCGAATGTGGGCCTTGCATAATCATTGAGCCCAGGATGTGTTATGATCTTATGAATATTGTAGGGAGCTGTAAAAATTATGGCTAAGGACCTTATCCGCACAAGAAATCAGATCACAAAATTCTATGCCCTGAAGTCCCAGCTACAGGGTGTATCTCTTCGTATTCAGGTAACTATATCCTTTAATCAGATGTTCTATTTCTTTGAGGCATTTAGACAGATAATATTCTCTGTAAATTGTGATAAGACCAATTTTAGATTTTAAGAAACTCAGGAAACTCTGTTGTTGTTATGGTAGAAGGCTTGGACCATGTGCAAAATCTCTTGATGACTGGTGCCTAATTTTTACAGACACTGAAATCAACACAAGCGATGGGGGAGGCCATGAAGGGCGTGACAAAAGCCATGTCACAGATGAATAGGCAGATGAATCTACCAGCACTGCAGAAGATAATGCGGGAGTTTGAGATGCAAAACGAGAAGATGGAGATGGTTAGCGAAGTGATGGGCGATGCCATTGATGATGCTTTGGAGGGTGACGAGGAGGAGGAAGAAACAGAGGAGCTTGTGAACCAAGTCCTTGACGAAATCGGCGTCGACATCAACTCGGAGGTAAGGATATTACTATCGGTCTATTGCACTCTTGTGTTGATCCTAGCATAGAACACACTAGCTAGTAGCTTGATGGGTGAGATTCTGGAATCGATTGATATTGTGCCCTTATGAACGCAGCTTGTGAAGGCTCCTGAGAATGCGGTCGCTAAGCCGGTTGCGGCAGGAAAGGTTCCCGCCCAAGCTGAAGCTGCAGGCGGGGTGGATGGTGGAATAGATGATGACTTGCAGGCGCGGCTTGATAACCTGAGGAAGATGTGAGACGAAATATCTACATACATACTCGATATGTCTGTAGCTTTGTACCATGTGCTTGGCGTTCCGCCGGCAATCTTTTGACATATGATTCGCAGCCTGTTTGGCATTTGGCCGTGCATTGTATATATAGAATAAAAACAAACATATATCGAGGTCAGGCCACATACTAACTACTAACTAGTCCCACGCATTTGGCGCACTTTGGTCATGATTCTGAAAGTATTTGAGGTGAGGCCACTGACGGTGCTGCAGCTCTGAACTTGCTCTGTTTGGTAACCTTGCTCATGAATCTCCGATTGGAAATTTGCCCGCCGACTCCACGCTGAATACGTCGTATGAATGATTATGCTTCCTTGTTTCCTTGGTGGCACGAGTGTATTGAGCAATGCGCAGTAAAAGCCTCCCCGCCGATTCCAAATTCGGTGCATAGCGAGATGATTTGCGTGCCCGGGGAGCAGCCCAGGAAGGAAGGAAAGCAGCAAGCTTGGGTTGGGCCAAGCCCAACACAACACATCGAGGCCCAGCCCATCCCTGGCACGGCAGTACGACACCCAAACCAAACCAAACCAAACCAAACCGGCTAGGGCTTCGTTCGCCTCGCACTCGCAGCTTCCCCCACCCCCGATAGGCCGATACACCACGCCGCCGCCGCCGCCGCCTCCGCCTCCGCCTCGCCTCTCCGGATACCCTCGTCCCGCTTCGCCCCTGCCCCGTCTCCTCTCGACCCGCCACGCGCGCACCGCTCGATCCAGCCCTGCCCTGCGCGAGGATATATAGCTCTTCACTTCTCAGGTTCTGATCCGATCCGATTTGCTCTATTCTTTTTCTTTCTGTCGAATTGTACGATTCTGCGGTTCCCGCCTGTACGATTGAGCCTACTGATTGAGAGATCGGGTGCTTCCGAGCGCACTTGTTTGATTACCATAGTATGCGTTCTGGTTTGTGCTTCCGACTAACCCTAGGTTTTGCGGATTGTTGGGAGTCGAATTTGCTGCCCTTCTTGAGTTGCAACAGGCTTAATCTCGAGTCGGAGCTGCCGCCCCAATTTTCGGGTAATTTTGCGGTGGTTGGAGGCTTGGATGTAGCTTTTCTTCTTGCCGAATTTATTTATGGTGGACCGTTTGTAATGCAAAGTTTTCACTGATTTCCGAATTTTGCCGAATTTATTTATGGTGGATCGGGATGGACTGGGGTCCGTTCCTCTTGGTGCAGCTCCAACCTATTCACTTGATCCAGGTCAAACAAACTGGTGCCTGCAACGACACCAATTACTTGCCGTGGTTAAATTTTTTTCTTGCTCATTCCTCTGGTGAGCTTAAAGTCTCAACTTTCGATGAAAAGAACTTGCCTTGCATGATCTGTAGTTATGTGTGTCTTCAAGTCGAATGATAAAGCTATCCACTTGCCTTGCATGATCTGTATCACCATGTGGTTTAACCAGGAGAGCACCTTCGAAAACAAACCAACTTGTAAGCTGAACTCCCCAGTAGTTTCATGAAGAGGGTACATCTTCCATTTGTAACAAATTTATTGATGCGTTTGACTTCCACTGACAAATCTCAAGTGCCATTATTGCACTCTAGTTTGTGTCGTAGACTCGTAGTTGGAGAGGAGCACCCTAGGTTTTTACAGGATTTCTGGTTCTTCAAGTTGACTTTACTGCTCTTGAATTGAAATGTACTTAATCTGGCAACTATGGCTCAGTTTCCGGATGAATTTGTGATTTTTTTGGATGGTTGGACACTTGTCAATAGGAGTTTTCTTGAGGAATATAGGATGCTTGCCTGCAATTACGAGTTTTGAGAGAGTTTCACAAAGTACTTTCGTAATGTACAATTTAGTTTCGGGGCTGCATTACTTATGTTTTGGGGTTGGTTTGTTGTGGCTCGAGCGTATTCACTTGCTTTAGTTAGGTCTAACAGGTGTCCTCAAGAACACAATTCTGTGCATAACTTTTGCTCATTTCTGTTGTTAGCTACTTAGATTCACAAAAAACTCTGGTATTATTAACTTACAATGAAAACCGGCCGCTCACCTTGCGAGATCTGTTTACTGTGGTTCTAAGGTATACAACAGTCCCAGGAAAACACATTGACAAAACAAATAGCAATTTGTAAGCTGGTTTTAACTTGGATGTAGCAATTTTCATCCATGTTGCTCTAGGCTTCTAGCAGTTTCATCAAGGACCTGCATTTTATTATCCAGTGAATGAAGGGGATGCATTGTAATTAACAAGATCCTTTTGTTTGTTATTATATCATCCATGTGTCACAAATTTGTTGAAGCATCGGAATTCCATGAACGACAGGCAATTCATGGGAGCTGCATAGATATGTAACTGTTTCCCCATCTCGGTCATGCTCTAGCAATATCTGCCCATCCTTTGCATGCCAAGTTGTCCATTGCCAAATTGTGTTCTGTAGGTTGTTCAGCGAAAAAAGTGTTGTTTAGATTAACTTGTATGTGCATCGGAAACATATAGTTGGATGCCTGATTTTTTAGCTATCCACCACTTCTCCAATGCTAAATTTCAATGTTAAGATATAAGCATTTAGGCATGCGGGTGGACGCACGCACCACCCGTTTAAGCTTGCGCGCACACACACTCACTCACCCACCCACCTTTTTTTAAACTTGTGTGATGTTAAATTTACAAGCAGTAACATTATGTATCTCACTTCGTCAGGTTATTGAGAAGAAAAGAGGAAAGTCCTACATGGATAGCATGCAGACAAGTGACTCGTCACATCATGGAATTGTAGAAAACAGCCCATACAGAATTCCCTATGATAGACATGTGGAAGGTGGCCGACTTGGTGCCTCATGGTATTTTAGTAGAAAAGAAATAGAGGAGAATTCCCTATCAAGGAGAGATGACATTGATCTGAAGAAAGAGTCTTATCTTCGCAAGTCATACTGCACTTTTCTTCAGGATCTGGGGATGAGGCTTAAAGTGTAAGAGTTTTGTTGTACCATGTTTTCCTGGAAAATATAACAGCTGTTTTAGTAGTTATCTTTGATCCTTACCCGTTCTTTTCATGCTTGTTTAGGCAACATGTTATTTTCTTCTAGCTTAGTTTCTTTCCTAGCAGATTTCGTTTCTGTCTCATTTCTCCTGTTAACAATATTTAAAATGCTTTATAACAATATTTAAAATACTTTATGATAATTATATGGCAAGTGCTTGCTGTTGACAGTTTTTATATTCTAGCGTATATGACTATATTCTGTACCCTAGGTTGCACCCTTTATAAACAGAGAATATTTGGTGGAAAGATTTAATGGGAGCAGTAGCAAAAACAAACACTGAGAAACCTTGGTAAGATATTAGGGATAATCAAATGTTTTTCGGAATATAACAAACCCTGCTTCTCTTGTAATTGAGGAGGGAACAGGATGTATAAGATTTGAAGGCACATAAAATGGATTTCTAGTGATAATTGCTAAGTATGCCAAGAAGTAGACCACTCAAGCAGCAATGTAACATTTTGTGCGTCCATTGCATTGAATGGACTTGTCTGGTTTCTTCTGGCATTTTACTTTATCATATTGAAGAATTGCTCTTATTTAATCATGCGGTATCTGTACTATATTACATACTTTATACGTATCTGATTGTTGCTCTGTCCAGTTTTATTTTTGCCTAAGCATTTGTGTAGTTTACTTGTTGATTTTTAGCCATAGTTCATAGACCTTGTGAGTTTTTATGTAGGCTCAGTTTTCTGTGCAAACATCCAAGAGATGATTCTGTACTAAATAGGTTTGATAATTTGATGGTAAATGTAGGCACTCAATTATCAAGCAATATTTATTTCTGTTCGGTTGAAGGATGTGCTAGCACGTTCCTGTTAACCCAATTAATTTTATGTCTGAAAATTTGCTAGATATATATGTGAACACATCAGTCCTGTTCAGTTTTTTTCCTCTTAAAAAAGGGTCTTGATTCTTAATAAACACAAGAAACTGTCAGAATCAACTTACTGGCACAAAGTGCAACATCAATGGACACATGAATTTGTTACTTTTATGGGTCACCACTTGGGCATGCAATGATGGGTAAGTCCATCCTTGTTTAGGTAGAACAGAAAATATACATAGTATTTTTGTGGCCTGAGAACACTTGCACCGTGAATGTTTATGAATCAGAAAACGACCCTGTATATTATTGCATAGATTATGCTCTCGTCCCAGTTGATACCTTTAAATAACCTTTTCTCATTCTTATGATGAATGGCTTTATATTGTAGGCCTCAAGTGACAATTGCTACAGCTATAGTATTCTGTCACCGTTTTTTCCTGCGTCAATCTCATGCAAGAAATGATAGACGGGTAAGTCTTAATTGAAAATTTGTGTGGGCTTCTACATGTTTGTGGAACTTCTTAACTTCTTTGTACATGATTGTGAAGCGATAATTGCTAGTAATGTCATACAAAGTATTTTCCTTTTTACCTGAAAATCATTGTGTACATGTTAGCCAGTGTTCTTCTATTTTGGATGCCACCTATATGTGAAAGACACTAAAGTGGTTCGTCGCCACTTGTAAATCACATAATTTATCGGATGCCATGATATGGTGAATCTTGTTTGGTTCTGCAGAACAGATATGCAGCTTGATATTAAGTCTTTTCTTTGTTTATCATGCACATGCTGCTTGTATTTGTTACTTGCCAGGGGCAGTTTTTTCCTTATCAACTGCTAATTGCAAGTTGTAATGTGTAAGTTCATTATAATATGCAGACAATCGCGACAGTTTGCATGTTCTTGGCCGGAAAAGTTGAAGAAACACCCAGACCCCTTAAGGATGTCATACTCATTTCCTATGAGATCATCCACAAAAAGGATCCTGCTGCAGTTCAGCGAATTAAGCAGAAGGTGAGATATTTGATTGAGGGCATTTAAGTTGATGATCCAGATCTAGTTATTTTCCCCCACTCGTTAGTGCTATCCTTTTTTTCCCCTGCCATTATTCCGCTGGAGCTGCTGCAGCTGCTCTTTTCCCGATGCGTTTTTATTTCCTGAATACTGTGACAACTGACAAGAATGGTAGTTGAAGCTGTTTGTATTGTTTTCCGCAGGAGGTATATGAAGACCAGAAGGAACTTATTTTACTTGGGGAGCGTGTTGTGCTTGTAACACTTGGTTTTGACCTGAATGTGCACCACCCATACAAACCCTTGGTTGAAGCAATAAAGAAATTCAAGGTTGCTCAAAACGCACTTGCTCAAGTTGCCTGGAATTTTGTCAATGATGGGTATGCTAAAATTACTCTTCTCCTTACAAAATAGTAATCCGCAAATATGCCTATTTACTACGCCTTAAAAGGGGGTGTACAGGCTACGCACTTCACTTTGCCTGCAATTTAAGCCTCACCATATTGCGGCCGGCGCAATCTTCCTGGCTGCGAAGTTTCTCAAAGTCAAGCTTCCATCAGATGGCGAGAAGGTCTGGTGGCAAGAGTTTGATGTAAACCCACGGCAGTTGGAAGGTTGGTCTCTAGATACAAAGTCAGTAGTGCGTATTTGCACTATTCAATCTCATAAGGATTGTATTTGCGTCCTTGCAAGTAGCAGCAGTTGTTGGCACACTTAGCTATCTAGGAATCCCATGAGGATTGGATGACCAAATTTTCATCATTTGTTCGAAAATGATAGTGGAACTAGGTTAGGTCGAAGATACAAAGAATGTTGTGATGAATACACAAGTGGATCCTTTTTTTACTTGATACACAAGGTTGCCATGTACGGGAATATACTGGATTGGACTTGTACCGGATAACCTCTAATATGGAACCGGAAATATTTTGGTTGGTGATGTCTTTTGAGTACAGCTGTTTTGCCAGACCTTGTCATTTTTCACATTTTTATATCTGTTTGCTAGAATTGATGCTCCCCCTCTCTCCTGCTAACGGCACTTGCGATGCTCTTTTTTCTAAAGTAAAATGCCAAGGTCCCATGCTTACACTATGTATTTGTGATTTTTTGTTTTTAACTTTCAGAGGTTAGCAACCAAATGCTGGAGCTCTATGAGCAAAACCGTGTTGCCCCACCACCATCGCAAGGGAATGATACTGAAGGAAGCTCTGTGAGTGTGGCTAATCAACGTGCTCCTGGGAAAGCTCCAGGAGCTGCCGAGGAACCTCCTGCCCATGAAAATCATCAAGCACCTAGACAGTCCAGCATGCAAAGCATGCCTGGCCACCATGGCTATGACCACCCCCCTCATCCGGACAAGCAAAACTTAAACCAGAGGGTACCTCAGAATGAAGCAAGGGATGCCACTGCCGATAGCAATGAAGGCCCCAATGCGTCGTCCTCAATGATGGATGCAATGAAAAGGATAGACAAGGATAAGGTGAAAGCTGCCCTGGAGAAGCGGAGGAAATCGAAAGGTGATGTTGCTAGAAAGGCTGACGTCATGGATGATGATGACCTAATTGAGAGGGAGCTGGAGCATGGTGTGGAATTGGCTGCTGAGGACGAGAAGATCAAGCAGGAGAGAAGGCAGACTTGGCCCCATCCATCGCATCGGGAGGATCATCAGAACACTGAAGAGGGGGAGTTGTCCATGGACAGTCAAGAATACCGTTCTCCAGAGCTTGACAATCGGAAGAGAAAGGATGTGCATGAGCACAGGAACTACGATCGCGGTGAAAGGGACCTTAAAAGGCTAAGGTCATGAAAGTAAGTGTTCATGATAGACAGTATTGCATGTGGCTTGTGCTATGAAATGATAGTGTGAAAACTATTTTTTTTCTGTCAGAGGAGCACTTGATGCTTATTTGGTATGTTGGGAGGTTTGGACCTTAATATATAATTTAAAAGGTGGTTTCCCCGGGGAGTGTGTACATGTTTAAGAGAGAAATGTTGGCTATTCGTGATAATGTTATGTACATTCAGCAGCGGGTTAATGCTGCAAACGACATGAAAGAGGCTGCATCAGAAGGCTATCTATGCCAGAGTGTGAGGGGGAGAGATGATTGATAGCGTTCTTCTATATTAAGCATAAACTGTGAACTGAGAATCACTATGCGGTAGTGGGATTGTTGTGGTATCAAAGAATACTAATCATATTATTATTGCATCTTGATTTGAATTTTCTCCCCCTTTTATAAGCACAAGAAGTGCTCGGGTTTGATGCCCTATTCTTTGCTAGCGTGATGCTTGTGCTTGATGAGCCCAGGAATATGCATCCATGGAAGTCGAGTTGTTGCATCTTGTGTTGAGATACTGCCTGTCGTGCATTCAGTTGGTGCCAATCATTGTTACGATTGTGGAAGACGTTGCTAGTCGACACACCAGCGCAATCTCAAGTCCGGAACGAGTGACCGGTGCATGCCAGAAACACAATGAAAGCATACTCCACATGCGCAGTGGCAGTGCAGATATATATGATTGCTAATGTGTACAAGGAAATCAAGATTTTGGTGTCACTCGGGCCACAAACCAAGGATTTTCATGTCACGCGGCGCGGCAGAGCGGGCAGCCACTAGTCGACGCAGGCGGCGTGGAAGTAGTGCATGCACGCCGGCAGCACCCTCACGACCTCGCCGTCGGCCAAGTCCGACAGGCACACCGGGCACGTCGCCTCCCGCCACCCGTCGGCCCTCCGGTACGTGCACACCAGCGGCCCCGCCTGCAGCTCCACTGTCACCGCCGCCGCCGGCCGGCGCACTCTAGGAGGGGCGCCGGCGGTCGGAGCACGCGTACCGTCAGGCTCCCACTCCCTGCGCGAGCGGAGGAAATAGATCGGCCTGACCAGCACGACGGTGAAGGGCACGCTGAGGATGACGGCGGCCACCACCTTGTAGTCCGACGAGATGCCGGAGTCGTGTTTCGTGTACGGGTTGCCGTCCTGGTAATTGGTGGTGGCCATCGATCACGACAAGGTAATTATGAGCTTGATTAACCAAGCTAAGGTTACTTACGTACGTGCCTACGGTGTGAATCAAGAGAATTACTACTACTTAAGGGCAGCTGTAACGACGGTTACGAGGCTTAGTTACGACCAACTCATGTAGTGATTGATGGCTACGTGCTCAAACAAACAGCTTGGATCTCTCCGTTCTCTCCATGTAGGGATCGAATAGTTAATTGAAGAATGCACAGTTATTAATTTATAGTATGTGTCGATTTGTTGCTCTCACTACCGGAAAAAGCGGCTTTGCCGAGTGCCTGAGGCACTCGGCAAAGCCCAATTTACACTCGGCAAAGGCTTTGCCGAGTGCTGCACTCGGCAAAGGCCACTCGGCGAAAAATGGGCCGGCAAAGGCTCCTTTGCCGAGTGTCTTTTGTCGGGCACTCGGCAAAGCCTTTGCCGAGTGCAGAAAAACACTCGGCAAAGTTTGATTTTCAAAAAACTGAAAAAAATAGCAAAACATTTTTTTTTTAATAGGAGGAGGCCCCACAGGCAAGTCCCGGCATTTTTCACGCGATCCGCGGGCAAGTCCCGGCATTTTTCACGCGATCCGCGGCCGTGGGGTTCGAACCCGCAACCTCTCCCTCGCCCTAAGCCTCCTCTACCACTGCACTACACTATCACTTATGTCTGTATTGCATTTCGGTTCCCCGTATATTATACAAAACCGAGTATAAATTGCTTGTTTGAGGCTCTAAACGAATTCAAATCAAAAAGTTGTCAACTACAAAGTTTCTTAACTTTTTGAGATCGACAACTTTCATTTTGGTAGTTTCTCCATCCGAGGTCGTTTGAAAAATTCGAATTTCAAATTTGATAAATTCAAACGTAGTTTTGCGTGACAAAGATGATTTCAAATCAAAATGTTGTCAACTACAAAGTTTCATAACTTTTCGAGATCTACAAAGTTCATTTAGGGAGTTTCTCCATCCGAGGTACTTTAAAAAAATCGAATTTTAAAATTTTGAAATTCAAAACATAGTTTAAGTTGGCAAATTAATTCAAATTAAAAGTTTTCAACTACAAAGTTGTATAACTTATGAATATATACAACTTTTATTTTGATCATTTGTTCATCCGACATAGTGGTAAGTAACATTGTTCACAAATCTTATATATCTCTCTTCTAGTTTCATGAAAAACTATATGAGAGAAATGTAGATTTGTGAACAACGTTACTATCACTTTGTCGAATGAAGATGCGTCCAAAATAAAAGTTCTAGGTCTTGAGAAGGTATACAACTTTGTAGTTGAAAACTTTTCATTTGAATTAATTTCTTGCTTCAAAATGTGCTTTGAAGTTCTATTTTCCGAAGTGTTAAAAAAACACTCGGCAATGTCCTCTTTGCCGAGTGCCAAATTTCAGGCACTCGGCAAAGATGTTGTTTGCCGAGTGCAAAAAAAAAACACTCGGCAAAGACCTTTTTTGCCGAGTGCCAAAATAAAAACACTCGGCAAAGACCTTGTTTGCTTAAGTGTTTTTATTTTGCCAAGTGTTTTTTTTGCACTCGACAAAGCTTTTTTAGAGTGCGAAAAATTGCACTCGGCAAAGATCCAAACACTCGGCAAAGAAAGATTTTCCGGTAGTGTCTTGCGATCGTGGTGCTTTGGTTGATTAGTTTTTTTTTCCGAAGGCTATGTGAGAAATTTTATTAGACATTCCATTAGTATTATATGGTGGTAGTATAAATAAAATCTGATCATTGATTTGCTAAGAGTATCATAGACTTTTCTTTATTTTTTTTTGTGTGGAGGTTTATGAATTTTTCTAACTAGGGTTGAAAATATTACTCTTGTAGCATATGATTCCCCCACATGGACTATTACCATTATACCCCCTCAAGATTTTACTATTTATACGTATAACTAAATTCTAATTAACCTGAATCATTGGATAAAAAAATAAACAATCTATATTAAATTGAGTTTGAGTGTATCGTAAAAGAATAATAAATTTAAAATAAGGTAATGCTATGCACGAGACGTCCTAGCGTATCGTACGCCAGGAAAAGGGGCGAGCTACTAAAAAAAAGCCGAAAGCGACCAAATCTCTTCCCTTCCCCTCACAATTTTTGTCTGCCCCTAAATTGCCCTCTCCGCCTCCTGAAAGCACCAACGCCGCAGGAACCCACCCAAAACCACCACTGCCGCCATGCCAAGGAAACCCTGCTCCCCTACTCCTCCTCCGCCTTCTCCCAATCCCAATCCCAACCCCAACCCCAACCCCAACCCCATCACTCGTCCTCCTCTCCCTCCGTGGAGCCCCCTCAAGACCTCCCTCTCGCAGCAGCTCATCCGCCTCAAGGCCTCCTCCTCCTCCTCCTCCTCCTTCCCCGCTCCGCCACCGTCCCATCCCAAACCCCCGAGCCAGAATACGGCGGTGGACGCAGCGAAAAAACCACCATCATCGCCAGCGCCGTCGGAGGAGGACGAAGGCCCCCGCCTCCTCCGCCGCTCGCCCCCGCCACCAGTGGCTACCCTCGAGTCCCGCGGGCCCGAAGAACCGCTTGTGCTATCGCCTACCAGAGAGATGTTGCGGCCCGTCGAAAAAAATGTTACGATCATAAAAAAATTTCTGTTCTTTGATATGTTACGAACCGTTGAAAAAAAAAAGTTTTTTAACGTGTCTTTTTTCCTCAAATGTTTGTTTTGATTTTGAGATTTTTAATATGTTACATCATTTTCCAAATGTTTGTTTTGATTCTCAATTTTTGATATGTTACACACGTTTTGCATTTTTGTTGCTTCTAACACATGAACGTGTTGGCGCGTGTTAACGGCGCTTGCGTCTTTTAAAATAAACAAGCCCGTGCTCTTTCAATTTCGCTAAATGTTTACGTAGGATATTTAATATATATATATATATATATATATATATATATATATATATATATATATATATATATATATATATATATATAGCCTTTTCCTACTCCCGGAGTAGTTACGCTAACGTGATCCTACGTCCCGGCTAGTCGCGTCTTTTAAAATAAACAAGCCCAGGCTCTTTCAATTTCGCTAAATGTTTAGCTGCGCGTATAGGATACGAATGAATATATATATATATATATATGTTGCCACCAAATGCTACCGCACCATCTTGGCTACTTGTTCAATGGAAATTAATAAGTGGGCTCACATTGCACACATCCATGCGTGTTAATCTAGATGTTTAGTGCACCACATCAAAATGTTTCATCCACCGTTGAGGAAGGGTGGACAGTTTGCTCATATTTTACCACTATATGTTCTTTTCGATTTGTATAATACGCCGTTTGATGCATGCAAGCTAGGAGAAAATATAGTTGGATCGAACAGTTAATACCGATTTGGGATGAGACTTGGTACAAAAATTAAACATGAGCAAGTTCATGTAAGAGGACAGGACACTGTCATCCAAGCATAGAGACATGTAAATTAGGGGCCTAAAAGTAGATTAAAATTTGGTTCACAGAAGAGAGAGAAATGATCACTTGTAGATTATTTTGCAGGCAATCAAAACTCCCAGAGCCCCAAGAAAAGCAAAAGCATGCAACATTAATATTCTTGCATCAATTTTAACAAAAGAATTTCTTTTCTACCTTTTCCCCTCAGAAAATGAAACAGAGCAATAGCACTCTGCTTCTTCCCCCTGTGCTTCTAGTACGTCGCCCCTCTCCCCGCCGGCCGGCCATCGCCGGCCCTAACCCTGAGAGATGCTACGTGCGCACTGGGACGTCTTCGAGGGAGATGGAGAGTGAGAGCTGGCGGTGGAGCGAGCCGGGGCTGGGCGTGGGGGTGGTCTCGGCGCGGCACATGGGGCAGCTGGTGTTGGCGCGCAGCCAGGTGTCGATGCAGTCGGCGTGGAAGTAGTGCATGCACTCCGGCAGCACCCGCACCGCCTCGCCGTCCGCGAAGTCCGCCAGGCACACCGGGCACGTCGGCTCGCTCCACTCCTCCTCCTTCTGGTACCGGCACACCACCGCCGCCGGCACCAGCTGCACCTGCGACGACGAGCTCAGGTCCACGCTGTAGCTCGCGTCGTCCGGCGGCTGCTGCTGCTGCGGCTGCGCGTTGCTGCCTCTCGCCGCCGCAGAGGCACGGCGCCTCTGCCTCCTGTCGCGCGCGCCGGCGCTGCAGCAGGTGACGAGGATGCAGTGGTGCAGCAGGAGCACCACGGCGACGGACATGACGCCCAGGAGGCCGATGAACACCGGCGACTTGTACGTCGACGCGCTCATCACCAGGAGCTCCATATCACATAGACACGACGCGCGACGGCACGAGCGCGCGAGGCTTCAGTTGACTCGAGGTGTCGTTGCTTGCTTCGACATGCGGGTGGGGTTAATCTGGCTAGGCCATGATCGATCGCGCGAGGTAGGTGTGTGTATGCCTGCCTGTGTGGGGATGCCATGGAAGAAGAGGACAACGCGAGCAACGATGGTTACGAGGGTTGGATTCGTTGCTGATGCCATCGCTGATGGCTACGTGTTTCTGTCTGTCCGCTTGTGCTTGGAGGTTTCTTGTTATTGCGCTAGCTATATCCTCTGCTTATGTAGCTTAAGACGGGATTAATCGGAACGGCTCAACGTGGTGACAGGTGCATACATGTAGCTTAAGATCAGTCCAAGCAGATGAGTCCTAAAGCTTAAGATGAAGATATATTCCACTGAATCTGACTAGCAAACAGACTGCAAGTACGTATTCCCATTTATTTCTTGCAGGAAGACTAAGAGTACTAGCTGGCTAATAGATATATACAGGGGGCGACGGTAGCACAGTCGGTTATTTTATTTTTTTTATTTATTATTTTTTTTTTAAAAACCAGTCACATTTCAACGACTAAATCATTCCAAGATTCGTGCACACTACCTTTATCCTAACCCTCACACCTCAGCTCTCTCACTCCCGCACTCGCACTCCGCCCCGCCTCCCGCTGCCTCTCTAGCCCTGCTTCTGGCACCGGCGAGCCCCGTTGACGAGCACCTCCTGTGCCGCCATCTTTCTTCTCCTCCGCCCCGCCTCTCCAACCCCCTGGGGCACCGGTGAACCCTAACACGGCGCCGCCGCCGCCGCTGACGGTCAGAGAAGAAGAAGATGACCTCGAGCACGGATCTTCACGTGCGATCCAAAGGTGAGTAAGTCAAGTGAGACTTCTTTAATTTTCAGGCGACCGTGAACTAGGTAAACCGATATATATAACTTTTTCTCTCTCTGTGGAAAGAGCTGCTAGATATATATAACTAGCTATACGTATTGCAGGCTTGCAGCGCTCGGTACCGTGTACACAAGAGTACACAGGCTAAGCTTATTGTTACATCTACTCGGATCACCATA
The DNA here is from genome assembly GCA_036346255.1 of Ampelocalamus luodianensis. Taxonomy (NCBI): domain Eukaryota; kingdom Viridiplantae; phylum Streptophyta; class Magnoliopsida; order Poales; family Poaceae; genus Ampelocalamus; species Ampelocalamus luodianensis. Next base: position 829,495 of record CM070625.1, read on the forward strand.
TATAACCAACCGTACGTCTAGTGAATTACTCCGCTGCTTTCGGGTTCAGCTAGCTAGCTGGTTGGGCAGAAGACGATCTTGAGCTCGCATGGCTCGTGGCAGTTCTGCGGCGTCGCCTCCACGTCCGTCGGCGTCGTCCTCGTGTCCGGGCACCTGTCCTTGAACAGCTGCGCGCACTCCCCCACCGCCCTGCACCCGCCGCCCACCTTCGCGTCCCCGGGGCACGCCGCGTTGAGGTCCACGGCGCACCCGAGCGCCGGGCACTGCTGGCCCGCCACGAACTGGTGCGGCGTGATCGTCATCGGCACGTTGAACCCGTCCACCAGGCTCACGCTGTACTCCGCGAGCCCGTCGGGCGGCCCGTTCACGCTCACCTGCGCCGCGGTGGCCGGCGGGGCGTCGCCGGTCTCGCACTTGGTCGCGCAGCCGCAGCCCGAGGTGGTGTCCTCGCTGCAGCCGGTGCGCGGCACGACGCGTCCGGACCACGAGCCGGCCGGGAACGTGAGGGTGGTGAGGCCGTTGCTGTCAAGGCGGATGTCGGCGGAGCCAGTGATGGCGGGGAGGCCGGCGTTGGGGGTGACGAGCGGCCACACGGTGTAGGGGCAGAGGTTGTGGAGGGTGAAGGTAGTGGTGTACGCCGCCGAGATGGCCCCGAGGAGGGCGGCGAGGGACAGCGTAATTAGGGCCGTGCACGCTTTCATGGTTGCTCAATTAGTTGGATGCAAGCTAAAGCTAGTGTTGACGTACGAATCGATGGTGAGATTTACAAGGAAGCAAGGATGGTGGAGCCACGAACGCATCTACTCATATATAAAGAGCAACCCCACTAATGCACGGTCTTGGTGGTTAATGGCCGAGATTAGTGACGAGGTCAATCAATGGCTGGTTAAATTAAGAACGAAACTGACAAGGGACCTCAAGGCAATGCTAGAATGGAATGAAATCGAATCGAAATTACTTTACTTGATCGATAATTAAATCTCGACCTAGTTCATTTCGTTGTCCAGCCCACTGCATGCATGCGTGTTACAATGATCATAAAATTAAGAGAATGACAAAACCAAAATGTCCAAGTATCAGAGCCCTCACGGCAATGGTGTTTACAATGTGGAGTTGCCTGATCTAACAAGCAGGAGTGACAAGCGCTTGCATGGCTGAGAGAGAAACGGACTGACACGCATGTTAATCTGCGATGCATATACCCACCTACCTGCACATGAATTAATGGAGATCCACTTGCCATCTCAAAATTTAGAGTTGTGAATCTGTGATATCCTGGCCAAGCATTGCATGTCCTAGTGAATTTCAATTTGGTGGTGGCTATACATAGTTAACAAACATGCGTTGCTCAGCAAGAGTGCAAGCGGATGAGATGGAGACCGATCGTGTAAACTCTAAAGCTAGGATCAAGGATTTCACCGGTCCATGGATAGATTCAGTTAAGCGTCTATATACCAAAATTAATTAATAAAGTGATTCGCCGATTGAAACGACCAGCAAATACTAGTACTAATTGCAGAGCAGAGCAGAGCATTCCCATTTCTGTATGAGCTTATTATTCAACTGCCCACCAATCCACCATTTATCACTCACGCATCGTGCATGCGCTAACCGTCTAGTTAATCACTTATTAATTATTGGAGATCAATTCCTCAATTGATTACTTATTTAAGCTGCTTTCTGGCGGGCAGAAGACGATCTTGAGCTCGCCGGGCTCGAGGCACCGCTGCGGCGTCGCCTCCACGTCCGTCGACGTCGTCCTCGCGTCCGGGCACCTCTCCTTGAAAAAGTCCGCCTGCGCCTTGCACCCGCCGGCCGGCGCCTTCGCGTTCCCTGGGCAGTCCACGTCGAGGTCCACGGCGCAGCCGAGCGTCGGGCACTGCCGTCCCTGCTCGAACCCGTGCGGCGTGATCACCGCCGGCACGTTGAAGCCGTCCACCAGGCTCACGCTGTACTCCGCGAGCCCGGCGGGCCCGTGCACGCTCACCTGCGCCACGGTGACCGGCGGCGCGTCGCCGGTGTCGCACTTGGGCGGCGAGGCGTCGTCGCCGCAGCCGGTGCGCGCCACGACGCGGCCTGACCAGGCGCCCGGCGGGAAGGTGAGGGTGACGAGGCCCTCGCCGTTGCCGTCGAGGCGGCCGGCGGCTACGCCGTTGGCGATGGCGGGGAGGCCGGCGTTCTGGGTGACCAGAGGCCAGATGCGGTACGGGCAGAGATTGTGGAGGGTGAGGTTGGTGGTGGACGTGGCCGCCCCCTCGGCGGCGGCGAGGGTGGAGAGCACGGCGGCGAGCACCAAGGTAACTAGTGCCTTGGACGTGTCCATGGTTGGCTGAGTCCAAGTGTCGATGTCATCGGTGGGTGCATATATGTAAGTGGGAAAAAGTGGTGGTTAGGTAGCAACAATCGCATGCAAAGAAGGAAGCATCTCATCATCGGCACGCATGGCGCCTCCGACTTGCTCATGCTTAACTCAGATCACTACTCAGTAGAAAGCAAACAGATTGCTCATTGACAGCAAAACCTTGGGTTATTTTCGTAAATTATGAAAACATTTCCTGAATTCCAGAGATATAAAAACAATCTAAAGCATGCATTGAAGGCATTTTCAGAAATCGAGGTCAATTCGTTTGAATTCAAAATCTCTAGGACAGCAACTCAAAAGCATCTTAATCTTTTGCCCTTTTATGCATTTGCTAGCACTTTCTGGAGTGTTCCTCCTCCTCCTTGCTACGAGTGTTCATCCCAAAGCTACCAGTGTTCCTCCTCCTCTCGTTAAGTATAATTTTTGTAAAATTTTTAAAATATAGGAAATGAGCTTAAAAAATTTATATGGCACCTCTTGACACAGTGTAATTGCTTGTCCAAAATTGTACCTATTCTGAATTGTTCTCGAAAATTTCTACAAACAGTATACTTAAATAAATTTTCGAGAACAATTCAGAACGGATAAAATTTTAAAAAATTACACAAACAATTACACTATGTCAGGAGGTTTCACATATTTTTTATAATTTTTGAAGCTAATTTTCTATATTTAAAAATTTCTACAAAAATTATACTTAAATATTTTTTTTAAAAAAGAAAAAAACTACCACGCTCACCGCACTGTGGCAGGTGCTACAGTGCTCTCCCCCGGCACGATGGCCATGCGACAGGGGTTAGATGTCGCCTCCGAACGCCCTACCGCACAGTGGCCATGCAACAGAGGGTCATTTTTGAAATTTCCACACGAAGACGGTCATTTTACAAATACAGGGTGAATTTGCACCATTTCGGCCAAAGATTTCCGGATTGCCTGCTCGGCGTATGGATATGGACAGGCTGTTCACTCCGACAGATGGGCCCCACGTCTCAGGGAGGCAGCCTATGGAGCTCGTTTTGCACAGTGACCCTCTGTTTGTCTTGTATTACCATTTAGCCTGCAAAAATTTGGATCGAGCAGAGCAAGATAGGTGCGATCCAAATTTGGGTCTCCGGGTTCAGCGTCCGATCTAACATGGGTGGCCAAGATTGAGTATGAGTAAGTGTTGGAGGTATTTTTTACATGAAGACCCTCCGTTTGTCTCGTATCCTCATTCCAAAAGGAGGGGCGACGCCAACGCCGGCGGAGCTCCGGCGAGCTGTTGCTGCGACTGCGATGCGAGTGTGCCGAGCGCTCCCACTGAATGCGCCACACCTGTTGTTAAAGGTCGAGCTCTTCGAGCTAACTGCGAGGATGTGATTAGATGTTTCAAAGTCGCTCCTAGACGCACATGATTAGATGCAAGTTGATTCGCCAAAATACACCTCGATAGAGCGTATTTATAGGAGCGAGAGCGCAAGAACAGGTCGTTCACACACGCGCAGCGTGGGATTCATGGCCCTTTAGACTCGTTCTATCGACTAAGTCTAGATTACAACAAAGACTGAAAACTAGGATCATTTTACATGAGGTTTAGTAAAGATATCAACAGTTTCGCAACTTGGTCAAGAACTTGGTCGGAAGAAATGAACCGAATCTGCAGCAACTTCTGAGCAACTCTTTCCCGAACAAAATGAAAATCAACTTCTATGTGTTTTGTCCTCGCATGAAACACAGGATTTGCCGACAAATAAGTTGCACCCAGATTGTCACACCAGAGACTTGGTGGTCGTGACTGAAAGATTCCCAGTTCTTTGAGAAGAGACTGAACCCACACAATTTCTGCAGTAGCATTTGCTAAGGCTTTGTATTCAGACTCTGTGGATGATCGAGAGACCGTAGCTTGTTTCCTGGAACTCTAGGATATCAGATTATCGCCGAAAAACACAGCAAATCCCCCTGTGGACCTTCGATCATCACTACATCCAGCCCAGTCTGCATCACTGAACGCACTCACCAAGGTGGATGTTGTCTTTCTGATTTTGAGTCCAGTTGATGGTATGAACTTCAGAAAGCGAAGAATCCTCTTTACTGCTGTCATGTGACCACTGGTTGGACTGTGTAAAAACTGGCATACCTTGTTCACTGAAAAGGCAATGTCAGGTCTTGTGAGAGTCAGATATTGAAGTCCACCGACAATGCTCCTGTATCTGGTGCTTTCTGTTGCAGAAAGTTGATCACCATCAGCCTTGGACAATTTTTCAGCAGAACTCATGGGAGTTGTAGCAGCTTTGCAATTCTCCATGTTAGCCCGAAGAAGAAGATCTCTCATATACTTCTTTTGTGTCAATACAAGACCATCTTTCTCTGCAGTTACTTCAATACCTAGAAAGTAATGTAGATTTCCAAGGTCTTTGAGAGCAAAGTCCTTCTGCAATTCATGAAGTAGCTTCTCTATGGCTTGAATTGATGATCCTGTCACTATCATATCATCTACATATATCAAGAAGTAAATGACTGTACCACAGTGATTGTAGATGAACAATGAGGTGTCTGCTTTGGATGGTATAAAGCCTTTTTCCTGCAATTTGGAACTTAACTCAGAATACCAAGCTCGAGGAGCCTGTTTAAGTCCATAAAGAGCTTTATCCAATTTACAAATATGATGAGGGAATTGCTGATCTTCAAAGCCAGGTGGTTGATGCATAAATACATCTTCTTCAAGAACTCCATGTAGAAATGCATTTTGTACATCCAATTGCCGAAGATTCCACCCATGTGAGACAGCAACAGAGAGTATAAGTCTGATGGTTACAGGTTTAACCACTGGACTAAAAGTGTCCTCATAGTCCAATCCATACCTCTGTTTAAAACCTTTGGCCACTAGACGTGCTTTGAAACGATCAATTGTACCATCGGCTTTACTCTTGAGTTTGAAAACCCATTTGCTATCAATAACATTGACTCCCTTCTTTGGTGGTACTAGATGCCAAGTCTTGTTCTTGTCAAGTGCTGTGAGTTCCTCAATCATAGCTTGTTTCCATTCTGGTTGCTTCATTGCCTCTGTGTGACTTGATGGTTCAAGATAGCTGAGGAAAGCCTGACGACCACTGAGTGGGTAGAAGACAGTACCATCTGTAAGCTGTCGAGGTACCTTGATGCTATTCTGTGCTCTAGTGCATACACGACTAGGAGCTGCAGGATTGACATCAGGATCCGTAGAAACAACTTCTTCAGAAGATTGCTGAGCTTCATTCTGTGCCGATTGAGGTTGAGCAGAAACCTCAGAATCAGAAGAAAGATGCTGATTCTGATTCTGAGAAGAATGATCTTCCCCTCTGTGCTGAGAACAATCTGCAAGAGTCAGATTAGAGCATACAGAACAAACATGTCTATCTACACCATGAGTACATCGGAGATTCAGAGATGGCAATAATACAGACTCAGTGAGAACCGCGGGATGAGGAACAGTGCTACCCTGTTTTTCATAAAACGGAAACGTGTGTTCATCAAAGCGAACATCACGTGAGATATAAATGCGCCCCGTAGAAGTGTTCAGACACTCGTAACCTTTATGAAGATTACTATAGCCAAGAAAAACACAACGTTGTGAGCGAAATTGAAGCTTGTTTCTGTTATAAGGACGAAGATTCGGCCAGCAAGCGCAACCAAAAGTGCGAAGAAAATGATAATCGGGTTTGATACCAAGAAGCTTTTGAATGGGAGTGTTATGCTTAATCACTGGGCTAGGAATGCGATTGATAAGAAAGCAAGCAGTGAGGAAAGCCTCATCCCAAAACTTGATTGGCATCGAAGCTTGAGCAAGCAGTGACAATCCAACATTCACAATATGTTGGTGCTTTCGTTCAGCAGATCCATTCTGCTGATGGGTATGTGGACATGAAACAAGATGAGCAATGCCAAGAGATTTGAAAAAGGTGTTGAGCTTCTGATACTCTCCTCCCCAATCAGATTGCACACAAAGAATCTTATTGTTCAGAAGACGTTCAACAACAGTTTGGAAATGAATGAAGACAGTAAAAACATCAGCACGAGTCTTTAAGAGATAAATCCATGTAAATTTACTGAAATCATCTATAAAGCTCACATAATATCTAAAGCCATTGACTGATGCATGAGCAGGACCCCATACATCAGAAAAAATGAGTTGTAGTGGTGCTGAAGAGACACTGTCAGAAACAGGAAAAGGAAGTTGTTTGCTTTTGGCTTGTAAGCAAGCATTACAAAGCAGATTATTTCCAAGCTGAGAACAAAAAGGAAGATTATTGTGCTGCAAAACATGCTGAACAATCGCTGAAGCTGGATGCCCGAGTCTACAATGCCAATCTTCTTTAGAGGTCTTGATGCTGGAGAGAGCCACTTTAGGATGACCTGACAACTTGTAGCTTGATGGAATTGGATAGAGACCACCTCTACATTTGCCTTGGAGTAGATGTCTCTTCGTGGTTTGATCCTTCAGAATGAAATGAGTTGGATGGAATTCAACAAAAGCATTATTGTCAGTGGTGAGTTTATGAACATAAATCAAGTTTTTATGTGACTGAGGGACATGAAGGATATTACTGAGGTGTATGGAACGCAAAGGAGTCTGAATCTCAGAATAACCATGATGTAAAATAGACATACCTGAACCTCCTGCGGTCTGAACTTGATCCTTGCCATAGTACCTTTCCTTGATAGCCAACTTGTCAAGATCTGAAGTGATGTGCTCGGTTGCTCCACTGTCAGTGTACCAGTTTGTGTCAATGTTGTAGGATGGTGATGTTGTTGCTGCAATTCCTGCAACACGCCCATCTTCTGCCTGATACGAGTGGTCGAACCGGTGATAGCATTTGATTGCTATGTGTCCAAGTTTACCACAAACTTGGCACATTGGTCTACTGTCATTGCTTCGCTGCCCTTCTGATGCATTGTTCTTCTGTGGAGACTTGCCATGTCCACGACCTCTGCCGCGCCCACGATTGTTGCTGCTGTTTCTTGAGGAAAAGTTAGCAGAGGACCCTGTGGTCTGGAGTACAGCAGTATTGTGATCTTGACGTATCTCAAAACTCAAGAGATGGGCATAGAAATCATTCAAAGACATGGGTACAGGACGTGTGGTAACAGAGGTAACAAGAGCATCAAAATCGGAATCTAAGCCAGTAAGCATATAGGTGATAACCTCCTGCTCTCTAAGAGGTTCACCTACAGCAGCTAGATTATCAGCAAATAGCTTCATCTGATTGAAGTATTCAACAGCAGAGAGATCTTTCTTGCGAAAGTTGGAAAGCTGAAATCTAATTTGCATGATTCTAGCCTGAGAATTCGAGAAAACATACTCTCGAGAGTGGTCCACACTTCTCGAGAAGTAGTGAGGAACATCACCTGGGCAAGAACAGCCTCTGAAAGTGATGAAAGGAGAGCACTTAGTACCATTTGGTCTTGCTGGAGCCAAATCTGGTACGCCGGGTTGGGAACCTGTGCTGCACCATCTGTTGCAGCCGTGGTGATCATCTTCTCTGGAGCCACCACAGATCCATCAGTGTACCCAAGCAGTTGTTGACTGCGAAGGTAAGGCATAAATTGAGCCTTCCATATGAGATAATTGCCACCGGTGAGTTTGATGTTTATCAGATGCGAGAAGGAAGGGGTTGGAAGGAGACCCGCTGCCATTGAGCTGCTAGAGGCGGAAGTGGCAGAGAAGACAGCACTGGTGGTCGACATCTCATGAGAGATTATAAAGGCTCTGATACCATGTCAAAATACTCAGAGAGGAGGATTGATCCGGCGTAATCAGCCGATAGAGCTCAGACTTGTATTTATAGCTGTTGTCAGTCAATGAACAGTAAACTAAAGACAGCTATTTCAGGCGCAAGAACAGGGGGTCGTTCACACACGACGCAGCGTGGGATTCATGGCCCTTTAGACTCGTTCTATCCTGACTAATTCTAGATTACAACAAAGACTGAAAACTAGGATCATTTTACATGTTTTAACAGGTTCTTCGAGTTTAGTTGCTGTTTTAGTTTCTCTGTCTGTGGTGTGGTCTGGGGTTTCAATTCCTTGTTGTGACTTGTGAGCTGGTTTTCAGTCCAGCTTTCGTTTGTTTTTCCTTCGGTTGGCAGCTGCCTAAGTCCGGTCTTGTGGTGAGGTACATTAACTTTGGTGTACTTCCTTGTGTTTTTCTTTTTCTAATTGTGATTGAGAGAGCTCCCACCTAGATGCATATCAAACATTGCCTAGTACTAGTCTACAACTTTGTATGTGTAGCTAATCAAAGAGGTTAAAAATGAATCTGTCCAAGATTCAAGGCGTTAAACTCTGTACCCGTTGATTTTATCTCTACCTTCCAATGCAATGATGCGCAAGCCTTTTACGTGTTCTAAAAAAAAAAAGACAACATGAGTTTATTTGACCTTACCATAATGACATTTTTCATCTAGAGTTTTGTAAAAGCAATGGAAAGTTCATAATTGATTTCTTATGGCATTTTCAGCACGAATAAGATGATCAGTGACCAAATGAGCCAAAGTGAATTGACAGGTGGGCTACAGCTCTAAGATTACAATTGAGCTTCACTAGTCGCGACAGGTGCTTTCCTCTCGTTCTCCCTCACAACTCTGCAAAACTGAACAGCCAAAAGACTCAGCTGCCTGCAACAGACGAAATCAACAGCAGCACGGTACAATTCTTCATTGATCAGTGAGCCCATGCACAGCCTCTCGTCTTTGTCACCTGCTGGTCAAGTGCTGGGAAAGTTTATCCCTCACCATGACAGCATTCTCATCTGCTAACTGGCAGACCTGCTGCCTGTAATTCACCTCGTGATCGCTCGACATGGGTGCCTCGTCCATGGCTGCATCCTCCATGTCTATGATTATGTTATGCAGCAGGCAGCACACATGGATTATACGAGGCAGCTTATGCTTGTCCGGGCGCCACATCTCTCCATGCAGGAACTTCCATGTGTCTTTGAACTTTGCCAATGTCCTAGGAGCGACTGTTCTGGCTGCGGAGTGTCTCTTATTGAACTCTACTTTGGAATCTGAGAGGTCCTTTTCCTGGTAAGGTGTGAGGAGCCAGGGAAGAAGAGGGTAGCCTGCATCACCTATCATGTATTCCCCAATTTCTGATCCATCTGATACCTTCAGCTTGCTGCCATTCAGCCGTGCACCTTTCTTGCACAGCTTGAAGAGACCAGAGCTGTGCAAAATGCTCGACTCTTTCATGCTACCAGGCCATCCCGTCACAATGTCCGTGAACCTCATATCTGGATCTACGACGGCTTGCAAGACCATGCTGTAATTCTTCTCGTGGTCGAGCCAGACCTTACAGTTTGGTTCGGCTGAAGAAAGGCACATTGTGATGTGTGTTGCATCTACAACACCACAGCAGTTTGGCAAACCATGGATCTTCTCAAACTTGGACTTGATCTTCTCCATTTCATCGGAGTCTGGCCAGCGCAAGTGTTGGCTTGCTCGCTCCTCCATAGCCTCAACAAATCTCCAAGTTACCAGTGAGACGGTCGAGTGGTTCACACCAACAGAGGATCCTACGGTCACCAGTGACCCACCAGAGTTCAGCCTTCTCAGGGAAACGGCTACTCGATCTTCTAAAGACAGCACCATCCCATCAAGAAAGGTATAGCTGCTAGCCCTTACCATCATATCATCTTTCACCAAGCTGCAGACGTAATTGAAGGTTCTTCTTGGCATTTTGAAGACAGACTCAAATCTTTGTGCGTCCTCCATTGAAGATAAGGTTCCTAAGAACAAAATATAAAACGGTTGCAAAATCCGTAACTTGCAAGGCAAGAGCTCTGCTCTGAAAGTGCTAAAACAGACCCCAACAATCGCAGATGAATTAATAATAAAAAAGCATTGATCTAGAATTGTTAAACTCTAACATTAAAGTGTTTGTCAGGTGGAGATCTTCAAGCTATATGAACTTCATACCATGATATGACCTATGTGAACAACAGATACTTTCCAACATGCTGGAATGCATCCAAATCAGAAGGTGGTTTTGATCAACAAGGTAGCTACTACACAACCCATACAACTAGTACATGCTAAACTAAAGCTGCATGTCCAGTACTCGAGCATAGAAAGCTAGCCATACAAAACTGATCCACTTCATCTAACATTATATAGTGTAATGCACATAATGCCATTTTGCAACAAAAAAAATGCATCACGTACCTGTGGTAACTTGGATAAAACATCAAGTTACTTTTAGAAAAATGTTTGCAGTTAAAGTAAACAAAATCAGGACAAGAAAGTTTGATCTTTGAATAATAATCCAGAAATAAGGGGGTTGCCTGTCTTTAGTTAGGACTTGGGAGCAATCTCCTTTCCCAAAGATAGTCAGAAAGAGCAAAACTACCTTTCTGAACAATGCACTTCATGCCATATTTCTACTTCACCAAATTAGGACTAGAAAAGTCTTGCCTGTATTGTCTGCAACAACACAAGTGGCCTGTATTGTGAAAACAAAGTAATCCAATGTAATGCTCCTCCACAAGCCAGTTCTAGTAACTAATTAGAACGACAGATGCTAGGTGCTGCTATATGGCTGCATCATATGTATAATCTATTATATTATTAAAGCAATAGAAAAAGAAGCTGCCATGTTCACTCTCAAGGACTAGAAATACCCAGTGGAAAAAGAGTAAGATCAATTCCGTTGATTGTGGTGGGGTCCAGACTATAATAGTCTAGATTAAAATAAACAATCCATGACAAGTATAATATAGAAATAACTGAAATTCGGGATAAAAAATAAAATAAAATTAGCAATTTGATTTTTGTACAGATTTCTAATTAAAATCCCTAAATAAATATAATTTGGAATAAAAGTTAAACAAAAATTAGCAATTGGATTTGTATACGGATTCCAACCAGAAATAACTAAAATCCAGAATAAAAAACAAAACAAAATAAACAATTTGATTTCGACACGAAATACTAAGTAAAATCTCTAAATAAATATAATTTGGAATTAAAATTAAACAAAAAATAACAAAAAATAGTAAAACGAAATAAAATAAGCAATTTGATTTCAACATGATATGTAATAAACCCACCTAAGTTGCATCTTTTGTACTAAAAGATTTGCAACAAATCAAGCCGTACAATTGTGCGGGCCACCCTGCTAGTTTCCTGTTATGCAACTAGCATCACATGCCTAGAGGAAGATTAGCTACAACAAAGCTGGCTCTGCTATGGACTGATCAGGACCTTTTCATATAGTCAAATAAACGAATGGAAATGGATTTTTTTTTGTTGGAAATATGCTACACCGTTAACCAATATGGAATACACCTGCTGTGATAGAACATGGACATGAAAATATATTCTCACATTCAGCTTGGATGCAAAAACAAGAAGCAGCGACTAGCATGAGTAATCAAACCAACTATTGAGTTCACCGTGTCTGAAGCCTGCATTTGCTCTAGAATTGTACCCAATCGGCTAGACCTGAGAACTGCGTAGACATCTTATGAACAAATGGCACACAACTTCTTAATCCTACCCAGTAAGCAGAACAGAGATCAAGACTTGAGAGATCAGTTCTGTGCAATTCACAGCCCATCTTATGTAACAGGGGCGTCCTAAATCACACCTAAAAGGCTAAAACTGAGGTATCACTGTTCATCTACCACGATGCAACATCCCTCAACATGACAGACTACTCAACTAGGCCAGTGGCATTGTTCCAACTCCTGCAGTACCATCGCATTTATCACTTGTACTTCCTAACACGATCGATAAACCACGAGATTACTCCAATAATCCAAGCCCGAGACAAATTAGATCTAAAAATAGCCACAAAATGCTTGCAAGCCACACAATCTGCACAAATCTTAATTGAGACGTACGGCCATCACCACCAGAAGAAGCACAAAGACGCACCTGCCATCCGCATGCAGAAGCCGTCCCACCAGTCGCGGCCGCCTGCTCCGGGCGCACCCTCCGCAGCGGCGGCCGCCGCCATTGCGGCCTTCTTCTCCGCCGCCGCCTTCTTGCGGCGCTTGGCCCCACGCAGCGGCGCCATGACACGGGCAGCAGGCTATTGTAACGAACAAATCAAGACGACTGATTTCACCGGACCTGATGAATCAAGAACCAGGGGTGTGCGTGGGCACGGGGAGCCTCGCGGCGAGGTGTCACGGCAGCGGCGGCGAGGGGACGGAGACGGTGTCCGCGCGGTGGCTTGGCATGCAGAGGCTACAGGACATGGAGAGTTCTTGGGACCAAGAGCGTGTATGGCTTCGTGAGTTTGGGGGGAAAGCAAGGGCAGCACGAGGAAGGAGGAGGAGGAAGGAGAAGCACGACAAGGGGAGAGAGAGAGAGAGAGATTTCTCGAGAGGGAGGAGGAGAGAGAAGGGCTTCTCGGGAACTTGAGTTGGGATGCCAGGATGGCTGGATGGGAGATTTTTTTTTGAAATAATGTTATTTTAAAAATAATTATAAAAATAAATAGTCGATTTTTTTTTACAATAATAGATTACTGTCGTCATTTGGAATAACTACGAATGACGATAGTAGCATGTCATCATTCCAAATGGCGATAGGGGCTTCAACAGTCCCTATCGCCAGTTGAAATGACGACATGGACTTGTCGACACTCCAAATTGCGACAGGATCTTGTCGCTATTTCAATTGGCGATAGGGATCCTAAATTTTTTGATATTAAAACTTTAGAAAACCGTTATTTCAAATGACGACGGAGATTCCGCAAGTCTCTGTCACCATTACAAATGGCGACACAATCTACCCTATAAAAGACTCCAAAATTATGGCATAACTCACTTTTATTCAGAAAAAAGAGAAAGATGGGAGGGAAGGGAAAGGAGCAGAGAGGAGTAAAGAGGAGGAGAGAAGCTAACGAAGCACTACCCGTCCAGTTGCCCACCTTTCAGGTAATTTTTTAACCGAATGGATTATATAGTTTTAGATGTACGGTTACGTCGTGTAGTATGTTGTACACAATCCTTTTCAGTGGGTAGTTTAGTTTTAGATATGTGGGTAATCGTGAAAATCTTGCTTACGGTACAGTACATCAAATATGTCGGACGTCACCAACTTTAAAATTTACTACGACCGGGGGACTATTCTTGAGGGTCCCGAGGGGATTGATTTGCATTATTTTCAATCAACGACCGTAACCCTAACAAGACCAAAATAGCATACATGGGGCGCTATGATGCAGTGGTTGTTCTACTCATTCGATTTAGACCATATTATGTATGACATGAGATTGAATTGCCTTGTCAACCGAGCATCACAGGGCACATATTGGAAGTTAGTGCAGCTCAAGGGAACAAGATCATAGCAGCCATACGTACGCAGGACATGGGAGGAACGGTGGGATTTGGTCCTTCTGGCCTAGGCATATACCAAGTGCACTCCTGCATTGGTGGCGAAATAAGAAGGGGGTGGTGATGCCGAAGAAAAAGTCGAGGACTCCAGCCATAACGCGACGCACATAATGGCCGAAGGTCCGGAAGTTGCTGATCCTGTCGATGAAGACCCTGTGGAAGGAGTTCCTTCAGTCAGGCAATCTAGTGAGCTTGCTGACGAGGGTGAGGAGTAGACCTATTCATGGGCAGCCCGGCCCGCCCCGAGCCCGCCCCTGTCTGGGCCGGGCTTGGGACTGCAGTTTTGACCCGAAAGAAGCCCAGCCTGGCCCAAAATTCAGAATAAAGACAATGAAAAAAATGAAAATGTGTTTTTTAATCCTAAAAATAAATTAAATAATACCTTTTTATTTCAAAAAATGATTGAAATAATATATTTAAACTAAAAAACAAATTTTTGGGCCCGGCTGGGCTCGGGCCTACCCATTTGCGACCGAGCTTTTCAAGCCCGGCCCGGTGTTTGAACAAGTCTAGTGAGGAGTTGGAAACCCTAGTGCAAAGGATGAATCTCGAAGACCAAGATTACATGGCATTGTCAGAAGATAAATGATCCGACAATGAAGATGCTGTGGACTAGCAGGTGGTTCCATCTGAGTGGAACACATACTAGTTCAACAACCTCATCATTAACGAAGGCTCCCGTGTGCCGTGGGAGTACTACCAGAAAGAGGTCAAACAAGGAGCTATGTACAAATGCAAGGAGGCTATGCAGGAGGCGGTCAAATTATAGGCCTTGTCACTTTGTCAGTGCGGCGTACATTCACAGTTATCAAGTCTAACCCAAGATGCTACGACTTGAAGTACTACATAGAGAGACGCCCTTGGCGAGTGTACACATTTCAACCTAAGTGAGACACCTATTGAAAATACTCTATAGTGGTCTCTCACACACGTGTCGTCGCTGAGTCAGTGCAGTCTTACAGGAACCAATCATTAGGCTTCATCACGAACCTCATGTACGGTGAAATCGTGGATAATCTAGATTTTCATCCATGATCCATCATTCGGGTGACCGAGGCAATGTTTCAGTATACAATCAGTTATGCCAAAAGCATGGAGGGTAAAATAGAAGGCATTGGAATCAAGGTGTGGTACGTTCTCATACCACAACTTCCTCTTGCTATTTTGAGTCATACAAGACACGAATCCCAGCACTTATGTCGACATTCAAGATTCCATGTATCTGAATTGGGGCAATAAGAGGGTACTAAAGTGAGCATTCTTCGTCTTTGGTCCATGCATCAATGCATTCTGGCACTACCTTCCAATCTTGTCCATGGATGTCACTTTCCAGACTTAAAAGTACAAAGACCGGATACTGACTGTAATAGCAATGGACAAGAACAATCAAGTTCTTCCCGTGGCATTCGTTTTCGTTGAAAGTGAAAACATGGACAATTGGTTGTGGTTCCTGAGGAATTTGATGATTTCTGTTGTACAGAGCCATTCTAACGTATGCGTCATACATGATCGGCATATGGATCTGTTGAGTGTAATAACTCAACTATAACAAGAAGAGAATGAACCACTTCTATGGGTGGATCTGCAGAGCAGGTGGTGCTTGAGACACTTGGGTGAAAACTTCTACAAGTAGTTCCATAACAAGAACTTGATGAACCTGTTCAATCGGTTGTGCAACTAGAACTAGCAGTAAAAGTTTGAAGCACTGTGGAATATTTTGGATGAGCGGACCTAGACGCACAGAAGGGAGGCAACAAAAAAGGCAGCTACAAGCGCTGACCAGGCCTCCGAAGCATTACCACAACCACCCACAGATGGTCCTAGTGTGGCGAGGAAGATGGGGGCACAGGTGAAATACTTCTCGGATTGCATTAAGCACGAGCCTAAGGAGAAGTGGTCATTGCTGCATGACAGGAGTGATACTCGATATGGTATCATGACAACCAATTTAGATGAGATGTACAATTGGGTCATGCGCGGTGCAAGGTGTCTCCCTTTGGTTGGCATTATGGAGGCAATTCTCCGCGGTACCACAAATTATTTTGTTGACAGAAGCAACAACGTAACACTCACCATGGCAAATGACAGAGTACTCTACTCCGTCATAATCATCAAGTACATGGAGGAGAAGAGCAAGAAGGGTGAGATGCACCGGGCATTCAAGATGGGTACAAAGGAGCTTCGTTTCGAGATACTGTGCAGGGATAAAGGACACCACGGGACGAATTGTGAGAGGATCACCCACGAGTGCACGCTACGTCGTGCTAGTTGCGTATGTACTTGCAACAAGACTCTTCTTTTGCATAGGCCTTGCTCCTATGTCATGGCCATATGTTCGACGGTGGCGTAACATCTCGGCCAGTACCTCTCTGACTACTTCAACAAGGAGGAGATGATACATAGCTAGAGTGCAGAGATATATGGTTATGGTGTAGTTGGTTATTTCACTGGCTATCCGACCAGAGAGTAACTTATCTGGGCCATGGATATTGATAGACTGAAGGAAAAAGGTTAGCCGATGACAGGTACAACGTATTAAGAATGACATGGATGAAGCACATACAAAGAAGTGCTCCATGTGAGGACCCGGAATATTTAACTAGTAACACTTAACCTCCAATTGGTTCTAGCGTTACTAATTAAACATTCTAAGCCTCGATGGACATATGTTTCCCAGAATTGCAACATATGCACATCATCACAAAATTACACATCATTTCCATACAACATATATCACTAAGTTCAACAACGACATACATAAAGTAAAGTTATTACAAAAGAGAACCGACCGCCAAATAGATCAATATACAAGAATGACAATGAAGCAAAAGCGCCATAAGATGGCTAGAACAAAAGTCGACCAGTTAGCCACACACCCACAAGGCAACCGACCGGACCGCTAAGCTAGTCGCCCATAGCTACCACAACACGACTCACAAAGTGAGGCCCTTCGGCTCACCTTCTTCCTCTGCAACAAAACAATTAAGCATAGCATCCGAGTACAAAGATTGTCTTTGTACATAAGATCGACGTGTGGAATAGCGGACCTATTCATAACTACATGCAAGCTTATTTGGGTGGAGGTTGTATGGCTCATTTTGCATAAAGCCAACTTTATTTGCAATAATGTAATACATTTCAAAAGCAAGTTTGCAAATCTGTTTTGTTATCAAAGTAATGATAAGTAAAGATACATACAAGTAACCACTGGAAGTGACTATCCCAATAGTCACCACAACATAGCACGAACCCCGATTCGTACCACCCATCAAGTTTTAATTTAAAAGGTTGTAGTCTAACTCTTGAAAGACCTCCCCAAGCGTGTCCATAACCTAGGGCGAGGCTATTCGAATAGTTTTAACCTGCAGGGTGTACCAATGTACCACACTTGGATCGCCTTTAAGCCAAAGCACACTTCGTAGGTATGCCGGCACGGCTAAGTCCTACGAGGCGCTTTCAATATTGTGTATTAACTACGAGCCGCTCGTATGGGTAGAAACACCATACGCTTACATTGCAAGCCGAAGACAACAAATCCCATCCCGGTGAAGTCTTTCGGACACTACAATGCTCCCAACACCATCCCTCCTGCGACCTCCTGCGACCGGAGCCAATACACGCCAAAGTACTAAGTCAAGAGAGGTCCCATACCCTCTAGTGTGGTTAGCACGCTAAAATGCTTGGTTTAGTGTAACAAGATGTTCGGTCCTTGTTGACTTAGGCACCATTCGATCCACACCGAAAATCACACCATCATACCATTGTGCCCAAGTCTAAATCATTTTGTTTTCAGTTTTAGTTTTCATAAGTAGACATGGCACAAGGTGGAAATCATAATACATAATAAGTTTGTGTGATCAAGGTTATCGACAAGTCGATAACCGCCCATTTCTACCGGCTAAGCATGGCTAAGCAATTAATTCGCAACTACTAAGTGACAAGAGCCCATCCACGAACTCTAAATCACGACAAGTAACCTAGGCTCATGGTAGTAGAGGATAATCATTTGCTAAGGAAATGCATCTACTAGGCCAACTATTAAAACAAAGTAGCAATGCATACATAGAATTTGTAATCAACATAAATACTTAAAATACTGGGATTAACATGATCAAACGCTTGCACGCTTGTGTTTGCTCAATTGGTTGCGGAGGATCGTTCTCGGGATTACCGCAAATGTCGAATCCTAAGCGAAGGCAAAAGAACCAAGAACAACCAATAAGACGAGCCACAAATAAACAAAAGAGCAAGCAAAACTTAACCAAATGCGATGAAATTTACACATCAGGTAGAATACGAATATACCTAGACATAGAAACTGGAAAAACCTAATTTGGATTTGTGGTGCAAAGATATTACCTAAAAACCCATTTTCGGCCATAATTAGCACTTTGTGCAAAAATATTTTCTAGAAAGATTTTGAAGCTGGAATTTTATGGTAGCTACCTACTGGTATAGAGGTAACCCATATAAAATTTCAGGTCATTTGGAGTTAAAATGATTTAGTTATGATTTTCCTAAGATGCAAAACTAGCATAATGCACTTTCGAGAAATATAAACATGTGCAAAACCTATTTCACATTATGGAATGATAACAGAGGATTTCTAACATCAAATTTCTATTTTAGGATTTACTGAGAATTCTTGGTGCATTTTATAAGTCTTCGAATTTTCTAAATCTTTGAAAATAGGTACTAAATCATTAATCAAGGTTTCTATTTAATCTTGGACTTACCATCATTTTTACATTAACATTGGGTTAATAACAAATTTATCAAGGTTGGAATCATTCATTTTGGACATACACAGAGCAAGATATGCATTTCCTAAAGTTTTATTCATTTTCTGGAATATTCAAAATGACAGGGACCAAGTTATTCCTAGTTATAAAATTTTCTGCTACTGGAACATGTTTAAATCCATTTTTATAATAAGCTAAAGTGATAACATGATTTATTACGATTGGAATTAACTAAGCGATTAAAATGAATTAGTTATGAGTTTCTAAAGTTTTTATATCATTTTGATTGATAAACAATTGCTTACGAAATACGAACAATCCAATAAAAGGAAATGACGTGGACAACTCCCCACCCTTGATCTAAAATCCTACGGCTCACGCGCGCCGAAAATAGCGCACGCGCGCGAAACCCATATGGAACCTACCGTTGGATCAAGATCCAACGGCTCACACGAGTGTATGCAACCGACGGTGCGGTTGCTTGGCCAATCCCACCGCGGTCGGCGGATGGGCGGCCCGAACGCACCAACAACCGGATTGTCCGATTGCACACACGATCTCGACCATTGATCGCAAGATCGGCGGCCCGAGCGGCGAGGGAACCGGATGGTCGAATGCATGCAAGATGCGGGCCGAGATCACAAAATGGACGGCGGCAATAGATCGAAGTTCAAAAGAGGTGCGGCGAGTGGGACCGCATGTCGGTGACTACGAGTCACGATCGCAACGATTTAACCCACGTGCACAGTGTCTCGGGCCCACAAGTCGGCGACCGAGAAGGTTTCCGAGCGGGTTAAGTCGACATTTTTATTAATCAATGATTAAGCATTAATGATGTCGAACGGTGTGAGTGAAAGCAGATCGATTTAAGGAGATTGGGCCCAGGTCGATGGCTCAATAATAATGATTAAGACACAATTAACGACTAATGATTGGTAATTAATGTGTCCTAATGATCAGCAGCGGGAGCTTCACGGTGACAAAACCGAATGGCTTTGCTACCGGTCGCCGGCGATCGGTCGCGGCGGCGCCACGAACTATCAAAATGGGTTCGCAATAGTGTTGCGGACCCGGTGGTGGTGACCTCGCCGGCGGTGGAGGTGCAGGCAGCCGCGGCCGGAAAACAAAGATGAAGGCCGACACGGCAAAACACGAAAATGGCAAAATGCTCATTGCGGTCAAGGAAGCGAGTGCCATGATTTCTAGGGACTATATAGGAGCTACCTTAGCCGAGAGGAGCTTCAAAGATGGCGGGAAGACTTGAACACGATGAAGTCCACCGGAGCGAAGAAGATGAAGTGGAAAATGAGGTTAGAGCAAAATGAGAAGAACCAAATCATTACCACACTTCATTATAGCTCAAAGAGGCTCCAAAAGCAAGTAATTGCAAAAGAATCACTTCACGAGCTGGAGAAGAAAGGGGTGAAACCAACCGAAAATCTCCAAACTTAAAATTGAGTGATTCCTGTGAATGCAACCCAAAATCAAGTTAGGGAAATATAAAGGAGGTTGAGGGGTTCAAAAGGGTGCAAGAAATGAAGATGAACCACTTTGGACACCAAGGCCGCCATTGGAGCTCTCGGCCAACAATGGTGTTTTGAGGTGAGAGGTGTTCTTGAGCTCAAACACGAGAAGAGCAAAGTGTGGTGCAAAGGAACACCGGGAGGACCTAGAGGGCAATTATATAGGGAAGGATTAGGGTTTCGATCAAGGACATGAGCCCATGGTGAGCTCGGTTCATGCTCGGTTGTAGACCCGAAAGATGGGAGCAAGTGAGACTCGGGACAATGGAGGAGAAAGCCCGAGCGCATTAAATGCTCCACGAGAGACGTTGACGAAAGCAACTTTGAGGTGACCCATCAACGCCACCCACTCGGCCTCTCTCTTCTCGCCATTGCCGCTTGCGCGCTCGAAGAAGCGAGAGGAGGAAGAAGAACAGCGAAAACAAACCACGACCGTCGGATTAAAAATGGGCGGTCACGATTTAGCGAGTTCGCCGGACGGTCCGATTGCCTACGGAAATCGGGCGGTCGGATTGAAATCAACGGTCCCTATTGGCCAATGCAGCGGAGGGTCCGAATGCTTACGAACATGGGCGCGCGATGCGAATCAACGGTGAGATTGCACGCGTTTTAAACCGCGGCTCGGTGCGATTAGGTGGTTCAACCGAGTCAAGTGGCTCGGACTCGAGTCCGACTCGAACCCAATGAATAGTGAATTTGGTTTTTAGGTTTTAATTTATCTGAGACTTTTGAGGATTTATTCGGGGTAGCAAAATAACTCCAAAATTTCTGAAATTTTTACAGGAGCTTGCTGACTGAGACATCGACCCTGTGTAAAATTTTCAGAGAGTTTTATGCTGCGAATAAATCTCCAAAAATTCTGCAAGGCTCTGTTTTAATGTTTGGTGAGAGTCAAACAGGTTTGTACCTCTAAAAATATTCAAACAATTTCTAAAAATTGTGAAATTTTTCAGAGGGTCACATACCACCACAGAGACTTAGGAAAAATATATCAGAGGATGATCATAAGATTTGACAAGATTGTTTTTGGAAGGACAAGATTTGGATCAAAAGACTTGTGACTTTGTACTTCCATAATCTTTGGTACAATACTTGTTCAGTACACAAAGGAAATACATGATGTAAGAAAAAGTTTTAATTTCTACTCATTTTCTTACATTTGAAACACAAGCCCAAAATTGGGATGTTACACTCCATTTGCAAGGAGTTTGGGCACACATTCAAGAAATGCCTTGCGAGAAATCCACAGAACAAAGGAAACATCAGCAGTCCGAACGTCGCTGCGAGGACCTCATCCGACCGCCCCACTCGAGGCGGTCCACATGGTGGACGTTGAGGTCGCGGCCATGGGAAACGTTCATCCTGCTGAAATATGTGGTGCCTAATGTTTTATAATATCACTTTTGTCGGTGTTTTAGAACCGATCTTACGTAAAGATTATTTGATTGAGGGGTCTCCACAATTGATCACGCAGAGATAACGATACATGGATTTTTATACAGGTTTGAGCATTCTCCAGAGAGAATAACAACTCTACACCTATGTGTGTTGTATTGAGTATTGTGGATACAATCAGTGGAAAGACTCAGGCTTGTACTCCTCCTGATTGTGCGCTGCCGATTGTGTCTCCTATCGGCCATGTTCCCCATCGTCTTTGACTGCAGCCTTTATATAGTGTGCGAAGAAGTAGTCATTCCTCCAGGTCAAGAGGCGTCTCATCATTTCATATAGCGGGCGTATTGATGGTAGTAATCACCGGAGCAGTAACCCCTCTACATCGCCTGACAGTTACTTGTCAGAGATAATGGTGCATTACGTGCAGTTATTCCAGAGAGTAACAGCGTACATTGACTGCTTAGATCCCCTTATCAATTGGGCCCACTCGTCTGTAGGTTGTATTGATTATGGGGTGGTCGTAGCTGACCTGGTCGTAGAAGAGCTTATGGCCATGAGGTAATCGTAGAAGAACTTATGACCAGAGGGTGATCGTAGAAGCACTTACGACCAAAGGGTGATCGTAGAAGCACTTACGACCAAAGGGTGATCGTAGAAGAACTTACGATTATAAAGTAGTCGTAGAAATACTTACGACTATAGGGGTAGTTGTAGAAGGACTTACAACCACCTGGTTGGCTTCTCCCTTATGATTTTAAGGGGTATACTTAAAAACCGCATGACGACATATTTACCCATAATAAGAATTTCAACTGGCGATAGAGACTGTTAAAGCCCCTATCGCCACTACTTAGGCTACTGTCGCCATTTGGAATGAGCGCAATAGCCTATTTTTGTATTTTTAAATAATATTATTTCAATTTTTTTCTTGGATGGGAGAGGAGGCTTGTGTTGTGTGTATACGTAACTATGTTGTATCATGTATGTATGATTGTGTAGGGCAAGGAGAATTTTTGGTGGATACAACCATTTTTCGTGTTGTATTTGCGGATTTGACCATCGTGAGCGTGTATTTGCAGATTTAGCACCACTGGCGCATGGTGGCCGTGCGCTAGTGCCCAAGATAACGACGTGTGGTGTTGGCGCACGCCCACCGTGCGCCAACATCGTCGTTGCCGACGTGTGTACATCAGCTCGACACCCCCGCCACCTCACCACGGCTGGCGCATGGCCACCATACGCCATCCATTAGCTGGTAATTATACCCTAGGCTAATTAGTTAGTTAGGGGTTAGGTTAATTAGTTAGTTTAGGCTAAAATTTGGAGAAATTTTAAAATATAGCAAATGACTTCAAAAAATTATGAATTTTTTTGTGGAGCCTTCCGACACTGTGTACTTGATTGTGTAAATTTTTCATAATTTTATTCATTCATAATTGTTATAGCTATTTCGTATAAGTGTCCTATTCGTATGAATCAATAAATGTAGAAAATAAGCTCCAAAAATTATGAATTTTATTTTGAAGGGTCCTCACATAGTGGACTTGATTGTGTAATATTTCAGCAATTTTATATGGGTTCTGGTATGGTCGTGAAAATTTAGGATTTAGATAACGAAAATTTCGATTTTAGGTTTCGGAAATTAGGGTTTCATGATTTCATGTGACTTGGAATGTATAAAAAAAGCTACATTGCAACTCCATTGGAGATGTCCATATACAATATGGCGCTGGAGTACACACGTAACAACCAAGATACGCGTATAAATATAGCAAAATACAAATATACTCAATCAAATTCGCATAATACGGGATATACCAAAGTCTGGATAAGCTTGTGCATGAACTAGGATGAAGGAGGAGGGGTATTATCACATGTAATCCAATTAAATAGGATACTCTTTATTTATTTATCAATTTAATGTTTATCAGTTTAATGTGGATGATGTTCTTTAATACTGTATTGTACGATATGCTAGATAAGGTTGTGCATGAACCAATTGAGGGAAATATGTGGCATGCGGATCATATAACTATGGCCCTGTTTGGTACAGCTCCTACTCCCAGCTTCTCGATAAAATCTTGAGGAGCTGTACCAAACACCTAGCTTCTCAAAACCACTCGATTTTGATTCTCGTGAGAAGCAGCCTTTCTGTAGATTCTC
Organism: Ampelocalamus luodianensis; assembly: GCA_036346255.1. NCBI lineage: Eukaryota > Viridiplantae > Streptophyta > Magnoliopsida > Poales > Poaceae > Ampelocalamus > Ampelocalamus luodianensis. The sequence continues at coordinate 853,042 of CM070625.1, forward strand.
GTGAGAAGCCAACTTGATAGAAGCAAAATACCCTTTGAAGTTGAGTCTATTTACCCGCAAAATGCCATCCACTTAACCCCTCCTACCCCCATCGCGCGAGGCCACCCGAGCCGATACCCCTTCGCGAAATCCCCCAACGTCTGCTCTGGCGACCGAGGCGATTTCTCCGTCGTCCGCCAGAGCACCGCCTTCGTCCCCCGAGCGCACACCCGCTGGACCTCCACCGCGCCGTCGCCGCACCCGGAGTGCTCCACCGCTGGACCTGGAGTGCGCCGCCGTGAGAAAACGACAGCCGCCGACCCGGAAACCCTAGAGGCCGCCCGACCCGGAGTGTGCCGCCACGAGAAGACGACTACCAGCCGCCTCCTGTGAAGGTAAGGTCGGACCTCCAGTGCGCCGCCTCCATCCTCCTACCCCTTGCCCTCCCTACTCCTCCCTTTATCTGTGCTTCTGTGATTGCATATGCGTTTAGATCTGAGATTGAATATGTGATTGAATCAGTGCTCCGCCGTCGGACTTGGAGTGCGCCACCATGAGAAGACGACAGCCGCCGACCCGAAAACCCTAGAGGCCGCTCGAGCCGGAGTACGCCGCCGCCAGAAGACGACTACCAGTCGCCTCCTGTGAAGGTAAGGTCGGGCCTCCAGTGCGCCGCCTCCATCCTCCTACCCCTTGTCCTCCCTACTCCTCCCTTCATCTGTGTTTCTGTGATTGCATATGCGTATGTGAGTGAATCTGTGAAATTTGTGAATGAATATGTGAATGTAGCATTGACAGTTCTTCACCTGATTTTTTGAGTTTTGTGTTAGAATTTTACTGGAATATGTGAGCTTGTTCTATTGTGACATTGTTATCAATGCTCTGACAAAGTCTGGGATGTGATACATGGGGTTTGTCTGCTTGGATGATCATAGTTATGTTATGCTTGTACCAACCTTGTATGCTTGTGAAGTTAGTACTCCATCCGGTTTCGCTTCAGTGTATTCCTGATACCATATCCCTGTCTGTATGCACTTGATTATCCAGTGAGGATTAAGCCTAGTTGAGGATTGTTTATTGTCCATCTGGTTTCGCTTCAGTGTATTGCTGATACCATATCCCTGTTTGTATGCACTTGATTATCCAGTGAGGATTAAGCCTAGTTGAGGATTGTTTATTGTCCATTTTTTCTGTTATCAAATGTACATATTGGATTATGAAATGTACATTTTCAATTGGCCTAGTACCAGATGATAGATGATGTATGATGTTTATCCAGTGATTAAAGCTCAAGGCTATGTTTGTGGGCTTGTATAAATCTGCTCATGATAATACTAGTCTTGAACTGAAATTTGTTAAGATATCTAGTTCAATCTTGAGCCCTAATAGAGTTGTTAGCATTCTATTAGGGCTCAAGATTGATCCTTGTAGTTTTCTGTTACTGTGAAGTCATAAGTGTGTATGTTGTCTTATAGACTGAACTCTGAAGTACAGGATTCTATGTCTTTTGATTAGTTGGTACTGACAGAAAGTTTTAGAGCTGAAAGCTGTCCATGAGTTCAATCTTGAACTGATTGTTCTGGTTAGCATTGTTGCTAATTCTTCTAGTGGTCGAAAGGCTGTATAGTTGTTCCCAAACAATGACCAGCTTTGCCATTGAGTGGCTTTCCAAGTCTGATAAGTAAATTCCTTCATTGATTTGTTAAGCTATGCAGTAGCTGTAGAAGCATTCCTTCACTAGAAACATACCCCATGCAGAAATACATGTTGATTCAACAGAAGTTAGATGAAGTGGCGAAGCGTGAGCCAAAAATAAGAGGGGGCCAACTGACCATCAATCTGTACTTATGGTTGTAGATGTTTAGCATTGAAATAACACATGCATATCTTGTTCTAGTGGCAAAATATCATTGTTGCTCAACATATATTTTTTGAAGTATTCCAAAAAAGAACAAAGCCAAGATGCAATATATGGAACCCTGCTGTTCAATTGGCCTAGTTGATGATGTACGATGTACATATTGGATTGTCTGTTAGTACTATCACGAGATGATAGATGATGTATGCTTGTGTGCCCATATTTCTGATTTGTTCTGAGCTGGTGAACAGTGAACTTCAGTAATAAAGAACCTGATAGTCCAAAAGTCTAGGTGTCCATATATTGTTGTCGATGTCACTTTGATTGATTGAATTTATGGGCCAAAAAATGCAGATGGCTGATAACGCTGAGTGGAACGACGAGAACACTAGGATAGTGTGTGAATTATTTGTTGAACAAGTAGAGGTAGGCAATCGTCCGAATACCCATTTGAACAACGCAGGGTATACTCTAGTGATTGCAAAATTTGCAGAGAAGACTGGACTGCAATACAAAAAGATGCAATTGAAGAACAAATGAGATAAATTAAAGAACGATTATAACATTTGGAGAAAATTGAGGACAAAGGAGACAGGCTTAGGTTGGGATCACGAAAAGAAGACAATAAAGGCCACCCCCGAACGGTGGAAGAAATTAAAAAAAGCAAGTCATTATATATTTTTGAAATGCATTAATGTACACTTCTAGCTCTATTATTACTAAAAGTTTAACGTGTAACATTTGACATTGATAGGAATATAAAGGATGTTCTAAGTTTGAGAAGGCTGGACTTCATAATGAGGAGTTGTTGTCCAAGATGTTTGATGACATTCACAACACCGGTGAAGACCAATGGTCTCCTGCAATGGGGACATTGCCTCAAAGTCCCGTGCGTACATTGACAGCTATTGATATTGAAGAGTTTGAAGATGAAAATGATGACAAATATAATAGTGATCGTGAAGATGAATCACCAATTGGTACGAAAGGGAAGAGACCTTGCAGTTCTAGCAATGATAAGGGGAAGAAACCAAAGAGTGGGTCTGTGGTCATGCAAGATCAACTGAGAAGAATTCTTGAGTTGAATGAGAAGTCGCATGCATCTTTTGAAGCATTTGCACAGAAAAGAGAGCAAGAATCGGTCTATAGCATCAAGGATGTCATGGATTCGGTTGAAGAGTGTGGTGTTGTTAATGGGACTAATGAGCACTTCATTGCATCTGAAATTTTCTTAAAGAAGGAGCAAAGGAAAATATTTATGACCTTGCGCAATAGTGAAGCACGATTTGAATAGCTCAAAAGGAAGTACGAAGTCAAGTATGGCAAATAGAAATTTGATTGTAACGTTATGATTATTCTAAAAACATTTTTTGTCTTCGCCTTTATTGTTATTTATCTCTTATTTGCCTGTAAGATCTTTATTTGGATTATAAGACATTTTTTCACTAGTCATATACTGTCATTTGGACCTAATGCCTACTCATGTATTTTTAAATTGCTATTTATGTTGTTGTGTTTTTCAATGTTCATGTACAGATGTCGTCTTACGAAAGTGATAGTGAAAGGAGTAATATATCAGATGAGGAACATGAGTGTGACGTGCAGATGATGCGTCTATGGCAAGACATGTCAAGTCACCTCGCTGCTACTGCAATTATCATAGAGAATTATCACTCCACCTACTTGGACAAGAATGAGCCTAAGACTTCACGGCTTAGTGGAATGGGTTGGGTAAGAGAAACTTTGACTACTTCGGGAGAAAGCTACCACATGTTTCGTATGAATGCTACGATCTTTCACAGTTACATGATCTTTTGGTGAGTACATATGGCTTGAAATCAACTACGCACACAAGTTCAATTAAAGCACTAGCTTTTTTTCTATACATATGTGGTTGCGGTGAATCTAACTGAAGAGCACAAAATCGGTTCAAGCATTCTGGTGAGACAATTAGCAGAAAGTTTGATGAGGTTTTGCAGTGTGTGATCAGAATGTCTAAATATTTTGTGAGGCCAAAGGATCCAAACTTCTCTACGGTTCTCAGTAGAATTAGAAATGATCGTAGGATGTGGCCACATTTCAAAGACTGTATTGGAGCTATCGATGGTACGCACATTCTTACAACTGTTGCTCCAGAAGATCTAATTAGATATATTGGTAGATCAGGAAGTGCAACACAGAATATCATGGCGGTATGTGATTTTGACATGCGCTTCACATACACATCTATTGGACAACCAGGAGCTATGCATGATACTAGTGTTCTTTATCATGCATTGGATGTAGACAGGGAAGTCTTTCCACATCCTCCACAGGGTAATTTTCTTTGTTTTGTACCATTTACTAATTTATTTAATTGTAATATTTATGCATTGGATGTTGATATATATGATTTTTTTTTCGTCTTATATTGTAGGTAAATATTATCTTGTTGATGCTGGTTATCCAAACAGGCCTGGGTACTTAGCGCCATACAAGGGGCAAAGGTACCATGTTCCAGAATTTCGGAGAGGTGTTGCTCCTAGTGGTGAGAAAGAGAAATTCAACCATTTGCACTCGAGTGTTCGCAACGTAATTGAGAGGACCTTTGGTGTATGGAAAATGAAATGGATAATTCTGCTTAAGATGCCGAGCTTTCACATGTCCAAACAAAAGATGATTGTTGCAGCAACCATGGGAATCCACAACTTCATACGTGAACATGCTTCGTCGGATATGCATTTTCGTAGGTTCGATCGGGATCCTAATTATGTGTCCACAATACCATGAAGATATGCCAAATATGTCATTTCTCAGGATGCATCGGATGCGTCAACGTCGCAAACGAGTGTTATATCAATGGATAGATTGTGTGATGACCTTGCAAGTGCAATTGCTCAATTAGGATGATGGACACAATACTTGTTAAATTTTGTGGTCTTTTGTTATCAATCATTTGACATTTCAATACATGTACGTAATAATATTTAATTATCATTTGAATACTTATACGATATGAATGCAATATCTATAACTTCATCTATCGCAGTGTCAATAGTACAAAATTTGCGTATACAAAATCAATGGTTGTGCGTCAATTCGTTATTTGCCAATAGTCGTACTTCATCATGAAGTGTAAATGCAATGTAACCTGGCATTGTGTATAAATACAACATATATACATTCATATGGTCTAACAAAATTTGGGGAAAAAATCTATAATTTGTGTACTAATACATATGACAAAGACATAAATACAATTGAAGTATTACAACCAGGGGTAACATGGTCTATTTGCCTCTAATCCTCCCTCAAATAGTTTTTGGAGCCAACCTACCAGCCAAACGCTTTCAACAGACAGCTCCAGATTTTCAGAGAAGTGGATTCTCAGAGAATCAGGAGCATAATCTGAAAAATAAGAATCTGGAGCTCTACCAAACAGGGCCTATATACCGTAACCTCCGCCAACATCATGTGCTATTTTCTCGGGCTCGTGCGCCAGCGGTGCCAAATGTGCAAATACGCGTCCGCGGTGGTCAGATATGCAAATACGACACGAAAAATGGCCATATCTGCCAAAAATTCAGGGCAAGGATTGAAGACTCGGAGAAGAAGGTGTGTATAGCTTTTACGGTTTGTTTGGTTCTTGAACCTAGTTAGTCATACCAAAATTTTGGTAATGCCAAAACTCACACAATACTAAAGCCTGGGAAAAAAATGTTGTTTGGATCGTAGCCATACCAATTCACGGGTAATGCCAAAATTGATGTGTTTGGATTGTAACCATGCCAAAATTATGAGTATGACACGTGGGTCTCGTATGACATCTATTTTTTTTTGCTCCAAAATATGTAAACATGGTTCTTGTTTTGTTGATAAAATGACAAAAAACACAACGGTTCAAACGAATCACAAATCGGATACTCGATTTAGAAAATATAGTCCTTTTATGATCTTAAATTAAACCGAACATGCAATTAATGTGTTTCCCACAGCAAATGAGCTTGCGCCACCTGTCACTTTCTTTGCTTCTTGCCAAGCCAATTTTTTTGCCATCGGGCGCCCGCATCAAGCCAGCGATTTAGGAAGAATTGGCTGGGCACTGCCAAAATTTGGAGGGTAATATCAAATTTTGGGATAAAATCAAACACTAGCCAGCCAAATTGTTAGGGTAATACCAAAATTTGGTATGACTACTTGGATAGTAAACCAAACAGCCTCTTATTTTGTGTATTTGTATATGTAAATGTGTACAGTAGAGCTATGTGTGCATGTTCACCGTAGGCGGCGGAGGGGGCAGCTTCATAGGCAAACATACTGTAGAGTATATATATCTAACGTGATATGGCCAAATAATAAGTGATTTGAGTCGGATCGGAAAGCACGTGGAGCGATTTGGTCGAGATAGATGCTTAATTCGGCACTAAAACGGTAAATTTTACTCAGAAACAAATATGTATCTAATTATGGACTAGCATGTACCCGGAAGGTTTTTTATAAAATTTGCCGGTGGATGTATTTTGTATATCTTGTAGAGTAAGTTTTTTTTTTTTTTTTTGTGTGTGTGTTGGTTTATAGGACAAATTTAAGGTAAAGGAAACTTTAGAAGGTAAATGTATCAGACAATGAAGAGTAGTATCCTCATGAGCTAGGTGACTCCATGCCGTAGAATTTGTACTTTTTTTTAAAAAAAAGTTCCGATTCAATTCATCCGTATTGTAGACCTGCGTGTGATTTGTTATATCTTAATCTAATCTTCACATACAAATTGAATCAGGTGTGCTGTGCAGTGGAAGAATACTACGTGATGTGTACATACTGATATGGACCAGATGAATACGCAAATTCCGCGTGGAAACCGATCGAACCGATTCGAAATAATTTCGAGGCAATTTCCGCTTTTTAAGATCGATATCTCCGGCCACTCTCTCCTTGATATCCAGACATTCTCTCCTAGGTGACCACATACTTTTCATAAACCTTTTTTTTTTCCTTTTGGAAGAATAGCATTTCTGAAGGACAATTATGTATCAACCCAATTGCAACTTCACCGGAAAAATCCAACCACAGCTTGGTTTGGTTCTCACTTGCTTCTAAATTTAATATTTGTGCGGATTCGACCACTTGGGTAGACAAAGCCATATGTGTCATGCATGTATGTGATGGCCTTAATTATATTTGACTGGCGACTTTACGCAAAGTCATTGTATTATATTCTACACATACATGTGCACATTGCTTCTCAAGGATCAGGCGAATGGGATTTTTAAGCTCGTCGCACCCTTACATTGATTAATTGCTTGTCCCTCTGGTAATCTTACAAATGTGAAAACATCAATAAATTTTATACAAACACTTGAAGTGTACAACATTTATTTATTCACAAGTCAATGAGTATATATATTTGAGAAAACCATAATTTAACTAGTTTCCTGTAACACCCTGGTCCAAAATCCACTCCACGCCTACGAACCGTAGGGTTTACCTGTGCATACATAGCATACCACTTACACTTTTGTTATTACTTCGTGTAAAGGGATTAACCAGATGTGCTACGTTTAGACCCAATATGCATTATATATTACTACAACTCATTTTAGACAAGCAATAAATGACTAATCCCACTACACATCTCTACATGAATCCCATGAGCCGCACTACCAGCAGACTGGATACTATATTTCCCCCCTAAGGAAACAACACGAGCTAGCTCAATGTTTTTGCCATTGACTTCTGTAAGAAGTCTCACCAAACCGGTTGGCTTTAGCCGGTCGATTGACGTTCAATCCATATCCTAACACACGCGCACACGAAGGGGTCGCTCAAGTCTTGGTCATCGATATTTAAACTAACAACTAGCCTCCCAGTAAGTACTAAGTCGCTTCACCAACCAGAAGCAAGTGAAAATTCGAAGATCCAAAACACGCTCAGTGTTTCCATTTGAAGTGTCAACATCTACCCACACTAGTTAGGTTTTCGCCTAGAAGTATATGAAAATCTATTTTATATTATTTTAAAGTTTATATATTTTCTATAATATTTTACATTTCCTTCAAATTTTCATATCAAATAAACTAAATGAGCAACACGTCCTGTGAGCCTATCGTGCCGTGTTTGGGTCGGTGTCTCGGTCATAGGCTGACACGGCATCCCTGAAACTTGCGCACGGATCTCCGCCCTCCACGGACGGCTGAGCTCCCTGCTGTATGTGCCGCTTGCACGAATCTCACGTAAGCCGCCTGTCGTCAGAACGCCTACGTCTACACACCCGCAAAGCTGGGGGAAATTGCACCGTTTCCCACGTGGAACCGTGTCATTGGCGAACCACTCGTGGATAAGCTTGACCTTGACTTGGGTCAATGCGACTACTCCCTCCCTAGCTAGCTTCGATATAAAGAGGTGCATTGGCTTGCCATTGAAACATTCGACAGTTAGCTTAGCTAGTTACGTCTGTACATATATACGCGCTAGTTCGCTAATTACGTCCATATACACCGCAATTAATCTAAGCCAGTATGGAAGTGGCCACCAGTGCACGACCATCGCCGGCGAACTTGCTGCTGCTGCTGTCGCTGTCGCTGTCGTCGGCGAGCAAGGTGATCGCCAAGAACAGCAAGCGGATGCAGCTCGACGGCACGTTCCAGTGCCGGACGTGCGGCCGCCGCTTCGCCACGTTCCAGGCGCTCGGCGGCCACCGGACCAGCCACAATCGGCCGCGGGTGCGCGCCGACGGCCTCGAGCTCCTGCTCGGCGCGCGCCCCGGCAAGGGCACCGCTCGGCCTGTCCACCGCTGTGATGCGTGCGGTAAGGTGTTCCCCACCGGCCAGGCGCTCGGCGGGCACATGCGCCGGCACAGGCCGGTGGGCGCCGTGGCCACGACGTGGACGGAGACGACGACGTCGTCCGGCTTGTCGGAAGAGCGTGATGACGAGAATGAAGCGCCCATTACACTAATCCAGTTTATATGAGCCTGAAATGCTATCTGAAACTTTGGTCTCCTCGGGGATTGTATATTTGTATGGTTTGATCCCCATAATCGAAAAAAAAAATGAGTACTCGATGATCAGTGTCAATAGGTTTGATTAGTAAGTTTATTTGGAGTGGTACACCTGTTCAGTTCATCGCGCGCATGCATTTATACATACATACATACGTCACAATTTATAGTATCTTTATTTTGTAATAATGGCTACCGTAATGATAAATGTACGTGATGTTAATTAATTAATTCGCTAAACCGAACGAAATTCTATAGTTATTAAGTATGTGGCTTACATATATATATGGATATGTCAGGATGTGGAAGAATAATGACGGTATATGTAATCTAAACGGAGTTCTGGCAATTAGATATTCTTTCTTGTTGTGATCTGATGGACGAAAATTATTTGGAATATGCTAGCTAAAAAAATCAATTGGATCTTCTTACGTGCAATTAACGACAGCTGCGACGCAAGGAAGGTCAACGTTGACACGGCCCAGTAGCTAGAATAATACGCATGTATACTACGTATACTACGTGTAGCTGTTTCTCCAACATGCGATCAAGGCGACAACAACACATCGGTTGGTTTTTATTGGCAGAGAGAAACAAAAAGGGCAGCAGTCAGCTAGAGAATTTCCATGAAGCTTCAGATGTCGCTCAACACTAGTTCACTGGCAGGTTCCAAGCAACTCCCTATAGATGTATCATGTGTGTGTATATATATATATATATATATATATATATATATATATATATATATATATATATATATATATATATATATATATATATATACTTACTTATATGATGCACGGCGATTCCTTGCTGCTAGCAACGACGACAAGATATGGATATATGCTCAAGAACAACGAACCCACAGTTACCTTTGCTTGTTCCTTGTCTTGACCTATCCACAGCAACCACAACTTAGGTCTTAAGCTAGCTTGCTACTTTTTTTCCTTGAACGGAACGGACTGATTCCCTCATCCTAGATAATTTGGAGGTCTTGATGATTTAGACATTATTTATTTATACTTTGTGCTTATGTTCTTTTCAAACCAAGTGTTATACGAATATATCGTGTAGTACTCGCACCACTCTCTTACACGTCGTTGGAGAATACATGCGGTTCAATTTCCAAAACTTTGACGATTTTTGGGCACATACAGCACCTTTTCAACCCGTATTTGCAGAAATATTCACCGCGGAGATGTATTTGCAGAAATAACACCTTTGCCGTACGGCCACCGTTCAGAGGTCTCTCCCACCTGCCACGTCGCCCGTTGCCGCACGACCACCGTTGCGTCAACGCTCCCAATGTACGCTGCCACATGGTCCCCTCTCTCTTCGCCTCTCTCCCGCCGTGCCACCTCAGCCGCCCCCTCTCTCCCCGCCTGCGCCACCTCAGCCGTTGCCGCACGGCCGCCGTGCGGCAACGACTGAGAGCTTGCCACGTGTCGTAGTTAGGGTTTAGGGTTAGGTTTAATTAGGGTTAGTTAGGGTTTAGTGGTTAGTTTCTACAAATTTTAAAATATAGCAAATAAGTTAAAAAAACCATGAAATTTTATGTGAAGCCTCCCGACACAATGTACTTGTTTGTGTAAAAGTTTCATAATTTTAATCGTTCAGAATTTTTCTCGCTATTTCATCTAAGTGTTATGTTTGTGCGAGAATAAAAAAATCAACAAAAACGTGCCATGTGTTGTTTGCCCAAACATTTGAATGAGACCCTCCCAACATCTGTCTTTCTTTTCCACCAAAAGCATCAATCACTTATCATCCTGTCACCTCCTTATCTTATCCATCAAATCTTTGTCTCCCCCAAAATGTATGGCTTAATTAGCGCGTGCGGGATAAGGATTCCTCCCGCATTGGCTATAAATTAGAGCGAGCGAGCGTGATTTTATTTTGTAGTTGCTTGCGCGCTCTTCCGCTCGTTCATTTCATAATTCTACCCAATTATCCACTGTATGTTGGACCTCAAATGTCTGTAACCATAAGGCTACATTGCCTTAGAAATGCAGGGTGGCATATTGAGCCCAAAACTAGATAGGCACATGAAACATGTGAAAGTATTTCTCACACTGATCCTTCCACAATCTAGGATGTTCTCCACTGAATTTTGGAAATTTAGCCTTAGGCATGCGAAACTCTTTTTGCTTATAATTGTAATTTCCTGGAGTGCACACCATTCCTCTACTACCTCCTGCTCCCAAATCGTAAGTAGCAGGGGGGGGGGGTTGTGGTACGAGAACTCACCCTTGACCAGGGCTTGCCTTGGGGTGGTGAAAACCCCATGACCCTCACCCTGGTAGTACTTTTCATCGTTGTGGCCTTTGGCCCGAGGCGTCGCTTGGCGGGATAGACCAGGCGGCATCCCTTCTAGACTGGATACTCACATTTTGAGATCCTCCATCACTTGCCGCAGCCCCGTCAGAGTGTAGTTGATGGTCGGCCTCCATGCTTCTGCTTGTTTCATTCGATCATCCATCGCGTGACCATAGCCAATATCGCCTTGACATTGTCATCCAGGGAAGAAACCTTTCCCTCTGCCGCCTCCATTCTCAGGGTCAGCATGGGCTGCGCTCCTCTTTTCTTCGCCACGATTGCCCAGAATCGAGTGCTCTGATACCAATTTGTCACGTTCTCAGCGTAGCGCCAGAGAATCGGAACAATCGATAGTGAGTTGGAATGGGGATTGAGAGGTTTGGGAAGAACAGGAGAGAGAATAGGTAGGAAAATATTCTTGATCTTTTTCGATAGCCCTGTTCGCAACAACTCCATTCCTTTTACACGCCACAACCAGGCAGTAGCGGAAACGACAACAGCACCAACATTCACCAAAACGTAAATGGGCTGACTCACTACACACAGCCTTAGTTGGCCCACAACCCAAGCGCTTCCAATACCATCCTTTTGCAAATACGCTTTCCCCTGAGATGATATGCCTCTTTGCCAAAAGACTCATCCCGTATCGACAGTGTTGATAAATTCTTTCACCAGTGGTGATCTCCCCGGCTTTGTTGGGAACCTCTCTAGAAGGTTGATGGGCTTCGAAGGACGCAACATCAACTTAATTGGTGGGCTTCCAGCTACACTATCAAATCTGACTGGTCTCCAGCTGCTATCCCTTTGGGCCAACCATTTGAGCAATGCAATCCCAGGGTCCATCATGATGATGGAGAATCTCCGAGGACTTGACCTTTCTAGGAATAGCATAGCTGGCCCACTCCCGGAAGAGATTGGTATGCTAACAGGACTTGCAATCTTGTACCTTCAACTTAAGTTACGTGACACCATTGATAATGGCACAACTAGGTCTAATTGCAATTTTGTCGATGGGTACTCACTTCTAGAGGACGTGTGTATGTTCTTGAATCATCTCCAACTTTACCAACTATCCTTGCGGCTGTACATACATTGGGGCATGAAGGAGTCCAGAAAACGCTCCACAGATTTCGTGCTGATTTTTTTGCTCCTCACGCTCACCATTTGGTTCAACAGTATGTGCAGGCTTGTTCAGTTTGTCAACAAAACAAGAGTAGCCATTTACATTCGGCAGGACTGTTGCAACCGTTGGCCACTCCATTTCAGATTTGAGAAGACGTATCAATGGACTTTATTGAGGGATTTCCCAAAGTTAATGGTAAAACTATTATTTTATCGGTTGTCGATCGGTGTTCAAAATATGCCCATTTTCTAGAGTTAGCTCACCCATACACAGCAAGCTCGATTGCTAGAGTATTTTTTTTTGAAGGGATTGTTCGTTTACATGGCATGCCTTTATCCATAGTAAGTGATCGGGATCCAATTTTTACGAGTAAGTTTTGGGAGTAAAATTGAATCGGAGTTCTGCTTTTCATCCTCAGTCGGATGGACAAACCAAAGTGGTAAACAAAGTGATCACCATGTATTTGCGGTGTTTGACTGGTGACCGACCACGTCAATGGCTCCAATGGCTTCTTAATTTGGGCTGATTATTGTTACAATTCCTCGTTTCATACTTCACTAAAGGATACTCCTTTTAAAATCGTCTATGGGAGAAATTCCCCATCTCTTTGCTGTTATGAGCCAGACAGTGCTAAAGTGGCAGCAGTGGATGAACTCTTAAAGGATCTCTTCCTTACTAAGGTTCGCGATCATTTGTTGCAAGCACAACAACATTACAAGCATTTTTATGATGCTCATCATCGTGTGGTAAAGTTAGACGTCGATCAGTGGGTATGGTTAAGAATTCAGCAAAGAAGAATTGTGTCCTTGGCAGTTCAGCCTACTGGGAAGTTGGCACCAAAATTCTATGGGCCATATCAGATATCTGAGCAAATTGGTGACGTCTCCTATAGGCTGCGATTATCACCAAAAACTAAGGTCCATGATATCTTTCGCATTAGTCTTTCAAAGCCTTAACTCCTCCGCAGGCTCCTCCACCATTGCCAGATTTATATCATGGAAAGGTTTCTCCCCAACCGGTTGAAGTGTTGCGCGCTCGAAAAGGTAGGTATTAGTCCGTTGGGAAGGGATGTCTGCCGCTGATACATATTGGGAAGACGTCCACCGTTGTAAAGAACAATTTCCATCGTTCAAGCTTGAGGACAAGCTTTTTCTTCAAGACGAGGGAGATGTCATGTGAGAGCGTACTTACGTAAGCAGGCGTTACAAACTGCGCAACAACATGACTGGATCGGATGGCGTATCCGGGTTAGCGAACAACTCGGCTGCTTCGACCGACAGAGAGTTGGTTTCGGCCTTAGGACACGATACGACAACAGGCCTCACAAGCGTATGAGAATTGTAATAGGGAATTTCGTATTCAGAGTTGTAATCGAAGACGTTATCAGATTTCTTTATTTCCTTTTGGTTCCCAAAGGTAGGCTCGATAGCACTACTATATAAGAAATATACATTGTAATTCCAGAGATAGTTAAGAATATATATCTTCAAACTCAATCCTTCGATCTTCCGTTCTGCTATCTGATTTCCAGTATCCTTCTTCCTCGATTCTTCTTTTCTGAATTTCATGACGGATCGCCCAATTGACTGCGACAATCGTCCCGGTGGTCCTCCGGTCGCACACAACTATAACTTGTGATCTCGAGACCGAGCCCGTGACAGAAGGTAGCACCTTACTAATAAAAAGTACACCCCGAATGTCCATAAATACGTGTGAATAGCAATATGCAGAATAAAAGTAGTGAAATTAATATTTGTGATAAAAAAATTATGAATTGTTACAATCATTGAAATGAAATCAAACATACTGCTAGGCCACTAGCTATGACTAGGAGACATGTCCATTCCACCGGTTTTCATCTTGTGAAAATGAGCCATGGTTGTTTTTATCATCAATATTTTTTTAATATCTTGAAACGTAGGGATGAAAAATGAATACGAATCATCCATATTATTCGACTACTATATTCGATATGATACAATATGTACAAATTTTCCTATTTGATTAACAATTTCTCTCCTATTCATACTTGTATTTGAATTCGTATAAAAATATGGATGCGAATATGGTATAGATTTTCCCCATCTGTATTGTCATAAAAAAGTTCGTTTGTCCATTTTTCACAAATCTACAACAAATTTTGTAAATTCTTGTCGTAATGAGAAGACCAGACAGTAGAAAGAGGGGGACCCTTGGTGTTCGAGAGACCGGAGGGGACCCTTGGTGTTCGAGAGACCGGAGGGTCCTCCGAAAGGGGGCTCGGTTGTTAAGTGTATGTGTGTATTACCCAAAGAAAAGTCATCTCCTATTACATGGGGGAGGGGATATTTATAGCTTCCCTGCTGGGCATCTAAGTTTACATTTGTACCCCTAAGAAAGTACTGTAGCCGTAGGGGTTGCAGGGGCTTTTATGCGTCCTATATGTAGCATTTGGTGCACGGTGGGTCTTCCTGAACGTAGTTTATTCGGGGAGTGCACCCGGTCCACCAATCCTGTTGCTCTTATACCCCCTGCAGAGATGATTCCTTGAGGCCCTTCGGTGGTCTCTTAGGAGGGTCTTCGGGAGTACTCTGGAGAGTCTTCGGGGCTACTTCGAAGGGTCTTCGGGATCTCTTTGTGGGAGCCTTTGGGGTCCCTTCGGGTAGGTCTCTGGGGAGACCTCCGGGATCCGTGCTTCGCCGGGTTGTGGGGCCGGTGGGGCGCCCCCACGACAATTCTACTAGAAGTTGAGACTAGACTTGAGCACATAATTGATTTTTTGCTTCTATTTGACGTACAACATTTTACATATCAACAAAGAATTTATCACAGTATCACCTCACATGCTGGTGCTGCTGCTCAATGTTGTGCGGCTGCCGTGATGCCGTCGCCTGGCCTGCCGTGCGGCCACGCGTCCATCGCTGCCCCTCAGTCGCCGCTGGCTGCCCCTCCTCACGTCCACAGCTCAGCCGCATAGCGTGACCGCCCCTCCGCACACCCGTTGCACTCACAGCTCGACCACGCACCCACCGCGTCCACAGGTTGTCCGCACGCTCGTTGCGTCCTTCGTCGCCGGCCGTCGGTACCCGGGAAGGAGCTCTGAAGGTTAGAGCAAAGAATTGGGAACATGAGAATTAGGGATTTGGATATGGGGACCAAATTGGTCACTAGGTTACTTGGTCTGGTACAACTAACCAACTAATGGGCTTTATGATGTGGAAAATCGGAAATAATATGAATCAGAAATTTAGGCGGGACGGCGAATTACCCGTTGTTGACAAAGACCAATTACAACGATTGGTCGCTGCTCATGAAGATCAAGCTTCAAGCAAGATGTCTCTGGAACGCCATCGAGTCGGGCGACGTCGAGTTCCAGGAAGACCGAATGGCGTTGGACGCCATCTGCAGTGCAGTCCCCTCTGAGATGATTTCCACGCTCGCGACCAAGCCGTCGGCGAAGGAGGTGTGGGAATGCATCAAGATGATAAGAATCGGTGATGACCGGATTCGCAAGACCAATGCGCAGAAGCTTCGACGGGAGTATGAACAACTCTCGCTCCGAGACGACGAGGCGGTGGAGGATTTCGCCATGCGTTTGACCGGCATTGTCAATCAGCTGGCCACGCTCGACGACCCCGAACCAGAGCAGAAGGTCGTCGAGAAATATTTGCGCATCGCCCGTCTGAGGTACAAACAGCTTGTCCTCTCAATTGAGACATTGCTCGATATTTCAACTTTGTCGGTGGAAGAAATCACCGGGAGGTTGAAGGCGGCCGAAGACGAGACCGAGCATCCATCCTCCCAGAGCATCGGGAAGCTCTACCTGACGGAGGAAGAATGGCTCGAGCGCTACAAGAAAAGGGAGCAGACGAGCTCTCGTGGTGCCGGCGGCTCAAGCAGTCGTGGCAAGCGCCGGGGCAGCAAAGGGTGTAGCCGCGGCGGAGGAAGAAGCTCCGAAGGGGGAGGCACTGCGCCGAACCGCAACGGAGATAAGTGCCGGAGTTGCGGAAAGACCGGCCACTGGGCCCGGGAGTGCCGCTCCAAACCGAGGGGTGAAGACCAGGCCCATGTGGCCCAAGATGATGAGCCAACACTCCTCTTCCTCGAAAGCAAGCGCCACTGGTCCGATTGGCCAACAGGGCGCGGAGGGGCAAGAAGCATTCGCGATGGCGCCTGGCGGTGCAGAGGGCCAGGGAGCCTTCGCGACGCTCGACGGCGCGGAGGAAGCATTCGCTGTGCTCGGTGGCGCGGAGAAGAAAGAGGACTTCGCGGCGCCCGTAGGCTCGGAGGAGAAAGGGGCCTTCGCGGGGGCCTACGCAGCGCTAGGAGGCCCGGAGGAGCAGGATCCTCGGCGTTGGATCTTGGACACCGGGGCCACCAACCATATGATAGGGTCCCGGGCGGCGTTCTCCGACCTCGACACGGGCATCACCGGCTCTGTGCGTTTCGGCGACGGCTCCGTCGTCCGGATCGAGGGCAGCGGTACGGTTTTGTTCGTGTGCAAGAACGGCGAACACCGCGCTCTTGTCAACACCTACTTCATCCCGCGCCTCACCGCAAATATAATCAGTATTGGCCAGCTTGACGAGGGTGGCTATCAAGTCCTGATTGAAGCCGGCGTGATGCGCATCCGCGACGAACAGAGGCGCCTCCTTGCCAAAATCCACCGGAGTGCAGGCCGGCTCTATGTGCTCCACATCAACATCGCACGGCCGGTCTGCCTGACTGCACGGGCCGGAGAAGACACGTGGCGTTGGCATGCTCGCTTCGGGCATATCAACTTTGCCGCGCTGCGCAAGATGGGAAGAGAAGAACTGGTTCGAGGCTTGCCGGTGCTGACACAAGTCGACCAAGTGTGCGACGCATGTCTCGCCGGGAAGCATCGGCGAGCACCTTTTCCGCAACGTGCACTGAGTCGCTGCACCGAGCCCTTGGAGCTACTGCACGGTGATCTGTGCGGGCCAATTTCGCCACCGACACCCAGCGGCAACCAGCTCTTTCTTCTGCTTGTCGACGATTACAGCCGGTACATGTGGGTCACGTTGCTGCCGACTAAGGATGCTGCACCGACTGCCATAAAGCGTATCCAAGCTGCAGCCGAGCGGAAATGCGGTAAGAAGCTTCGTGCATTGCGCACGGACAAAGGGGGAGAATTTACGGCGGCAAGCTTCAGCGAGTACTGTGCCGAGCTGGGTGTGCGTCGTGAACTCACGGCACCCTACACGCCGCAACAAAATGGCGTTGTCGAACGGCGTAACCAATCGGTGGTGGGCACAGCACGCAGTATGCTCAAGGCGAAGGGTCTACCAAGCATGTTTTGGGGGGAGGCGATCACCACTGCCGTGTACCTCCTGAACCGGTCGTCATCCAAGAGCATCGGTGGTAAGACCCCCTACGAGCTCTGGACTGGGAACACACCGACCGTGCACCACCTCCGTACGTTTGGGTGTGTGGCGCATGTGAAGGTCAACATGCCCAATGCCAAGAAATTGGATGACCGCAGCCGGCCCATGATCTTCGTCGGCTATGAACCTGGATCCAAGGCGTATCGTGTCTACGATCCACGGTCAAGACGTGTGCACATAAGTCGTGATGTGGTCTTCAACAAGCAGGCACAGTGGGAGTGGACCGGCGATCAGGTGGTGAACGTCGTCGACGACGACTTCACCATTGAGTACACCACCGTGGTGCAGCCCGGCGTGGTCACCACTGCTCAGCCAGCGCCGGCAGATGGAACAACGACGCCTCTGGCGACAAACACATCTATGGCAGGCACATCCACTCCAAGCCCGATGGCGTCCATGAGTGTGCCGCCAATAGAATTTGTGTCGCCACTACCTGATGCGGAAGAAGTGCTCGACGACGACCATGATGATGCCCCACTACGGTTTCGCACAGTCGACAATGTGCTAGGTCCGGCGAACCCGCCGGGACTGGCAGCACGTGAGCTGGACGAAGACCTGCTACTGGTAAGCGCTGAGGAACCAACATCGTTCCAAGAGGCACAGCAGTTCGAGTGTTGGCGGCAGGCAATGCTCGAGGAGTTGGCATCGATCGAGTCCAACGGCACCTGGGAGCTCGTCGACCCACCTCGCCAGCGCCCGATCGGACTCAAATGGGTCTATAAGACCAAGAAGGATGCAGCTGGAAACATTACCAAGTATAAAGCGCGGCTTGTGGCGAAGGGATACGTGCAGCGGCAGGGCATCGATTTCGACGAGGTATTCGCGCCGGTGGCGCGCCTTGAGTCTGTGCGCCTGCTGCTAGCGCACGCTGCGAGTGAAGGCTGGGCCGTCCACCATATGGACATCAAGACCGCATTCCTCAACGGCGAGCTCCAAGAAGAAGTGTACGTCGCGCAACCACCAGGGTTCGAGGTGGCTGGCCAAGAACATAAGGTGCTGCGGTTGATCAAGGCCCTGTATGGTCTTCGGCAAGCCCCACGCGCCTGGTATGCCAAACTCGATGCCTCACTGTTGTCGCTGGGATTTCAACGTAGTGCCTCTGAGCATGCAGTGTATACCCGAGCGAAGGATGGGCATCGACTGGTGGTTGGAGTGTATGTCGATGATCTCGTCATCACCGGGGGCAACACCGACGAGCTGGAGCACTTCAAGAAGGAGATGAAGGGCACATTTCAAATGAGTGACCTTGGTCTACTGCGCTACTACTTGGGTTTGGAAGTGAACCAAACTGAAGGAGGCATCACCGTGAGTCAAGGAGCATATGCTGCGAAGATACTTGAGGCAGCGGCCATGGCGGGATGCAATGCCAGCCATACTCCCATGGAGACGCGCCTCAAACTCAGCAAGATGAGTACTGCTCCTGCCGTTGATCCTACAGAATATAGAAGGTTAGTAGGCTCATTGCGGTATCTGGTAAACACGAGACCAGATCTGGCATTTTCAGTGGGCTACGTCAGCAGATTTATGGAAAAGCCCACCATTGAGCATTTGGCAGCAGGAGACGAGTGCTCCGGTATGTCGCCGGCACTGTCAACCTTGGCTGCTACTTCTGCAAGAAGAGAGGAGCTGCAAGCCTTCTCAGCTACAGCGACAGCGATTTCGCGGGTGATGTTGACACTCGGAAGAGCACATCGGGAGTCCTCTTCTTCCACGGTGACAGTGTGGTCACTTGGCAATCGCAAAAGCAGAAAATCGTGGAGTTGTCTTCCTGTGAAGCGGAGTACGTAGCCGCGACAACGGCTGCCTGCCAAGGAGTGTGGTTGGCACGGCTTCTTGCTGAATTCAGGGGAGAGGAAGCCGGTGCCATCACATTGAAGATTGATAACCAGTCCGCAATTCAGCTCAGTAAGAACCCCGTCTTTCACGATCGCAGCAAGCACATCGACACGAAATATCACTACATCAGAGAATGCATTGAGGAGGGCAGGGTGACAGTTGAGTCAGTCGGCACAAAAGAGCAATTGGCGGACATCTTAACGAAGGCGCTCGGGCGTGACCGGTTCGTTGAGCTACGCTCCAGAATTGGGCTCGTCGACGTCAGGCAAGTGTGCAAGACTTAGGGGGAGATGTGTTAGTTAAGCCTTATACACTTGATTAGCTAGTCTTACTTCTTTTTCCTGCATGTTATCTCTTTTTGGGAATACGCCTGAGTTTGCGGAGGGAGAACGCGTCATGCGGCGTGGGGATGAACACGCCTAAATCATGGCGCGAGAAGCGCTCTGCTCCAGGTTTCCTGTTTTGTATTGGTTTCCTATTTTGTATTGTTGCCATACAATAGCTTAATAAAAGGAGAAAGAAAGAACAGAAAACGCTGTGATTCTTAGCAGCACAAAAATCCTCAGTTCGTGTGTGTCTTTGCTCGGGTTCTCGCAGGTGATCATCGCCGGTGACCTGACAGTTTCGTCGCCATCGATCGACGCAAGCCTCCATGCATCTCCCCTGTTGCCTCCAATTAGCCAGGCAGTCAAGACCGGCACTCCGTTTAATAAATTTCCTTCTCCGTCGATTCAAGAACAACATAAATTACTTCAATGCTGTTTTAGCTTCCGTGTCAATTCAAGAACCATTCATATATTTCCAGGGTGCCTCCCGCATGTTGCTAGTTAGCTAGATGCATGCATGGAAGCTTCCAGTTGCTCTGCTTCACGCTAGCTATAGCTCATGATCAACTCTTTTTTCTCTCTTTTGAAAGGAGCATCAGCTCATATATCATGAACTGCTGGCTGGTTTGGCTCCCTTAATTCTTCCTTGCGCTGTAATCAATGGGAGTCAAATTTGGGATGCTCTGCCCTGCCCTGCTCTCTTCTGTTAATGGAGACAAATACTATGATAGTTGTAACACCTCAAAATTGGGACCTAAAAATTCTAAAGTTAAAAATATGGAATTTTTAAAACTTTTTGATATACTTCAGCGATATTCAAATTTTTGAGTTGTTATTCGAATCTTCAACCAGAAAACTGAAAGTTGAATTCGAACCAGAGTTTAAAGGAAGAGAAAAACAAAAACAAAAAGAAAAAGGAATAAAACCCGCAAAAGTGTGGTCTGAGTTGAAACTACCCAACCCAGCCCGCCACCACACTTTTCTTTTTCTCCTTTCTTTTCTTTTCTCTTCTTTTTTCTCTTCTCCTTCTCATTTCTTTCTCTTGGCCCACTTGTAGCCTCTGCTTTCCTTCCTCCTTCAACCGACAGCCTGCCTGGCACGGTGGCACCATGCTACTCACGCCCTGCTGCTCCACGCCACCTTGGCACCAGCACCACGTCGCCGCATGCACGCCGCACCGCTTGCCCATGCCGCCCCATCGCTGCGCCCGTCGCTCAGCCTCGCTCAGGATGCATCCACGTTGTTGTCGTCACACACTCAATCGCCCATCCCTCCGTCGCCGAGTGCATCGCCCCCCATTTAAACTGCGCACGATGCTTCTTCTTCTAGCCTCCTCCTTCTTCCACTCCTCGCAGACGTCACACTCTCAATCGCCCATCGCTTTGTCACCGAGCGCACCACCCCCCTACTTAAACCGCGCACGGTGCTTCTTCTTCTGGCCTCCTCCTTCTTCCACTCCTCGTAGCCTCCTCTGCTATGCACCAGAAAGCCAAAGGGCGAGCTCCCTATTCATCTGCTGCCCGCGCCGCCATCATCACGCCGCCACCCATCACCGTTTTGGCCGCACCGGCGAGCCCCTCCACCATCTGAGCGAGTCAAAACATGTTCCCGAGTCCTCTCGGTGTCCCACCCACCCCAACCAATTTGAGGTTCTCTCATGAGGAGTGTACCGTGTCTGCCATCTTCTCCAATTCTAGCCGGAACCGCCGCCGTGACCGCCATCCCTTCTCAGGTGATCCATTCTTCGATTCCCCACGCATCGAGTATCCCCCCACCTTCCTCTGGAGCTCTCCCTCACCCAAATGTCACCCCACGGCGAACCCATCACGCCGCCCCGGGTCACCACCGCTGGCCCAACTCAGTCGCCCTCGGCTCCCTTCGACCGCACAGGTGAGTCTCCCGTAGCCCCTTGAAGCTCGTGCGCGTGCCCCCTTTCCCTTTCTCTCCCTCCGACATTGCCACCCTATTTCCTCCCCCACTACCGGTCGTCGCGTGCCGCCTACAGCCCACCACCGGCCACCTCCTGCCGCACCTCCACCACCCATAGGGCCGCCTCCCCCTCGGCGACCCATTTTTGGGGTCGCTGCCCCCTCGCCGCCGGTGAAGCACGCCCAAGCCTCCCCTGCTTTGTCTTCCTCTCTGGCTCTCTCTCTCTTGATGCTCTCTTCCTCTGTTGATGCGCATGATAGGTGGTGTCGGACCTGGATTTCCTAGAATCCAAATCCTCTGTGAAAACACTGTGCTATTCTTTGGATCAGTAGATAACACTCACAGTATATTGCTAAATCAATCATACAAGGCGTGACATAGACCACGTCGGGTCGAGTTTTACAAAAGAGCCGAACAGGCTAACTGATTACATTACAAGAAAGCAACATAAACTACAGCGGAAGCAAAAGGGGTAGAGCTCATCTCTTCACAGGCAAACAACTAGGGTGACCTGTGTACGACTGATATTAACTAAGAACTTGAATAATATCAGTTGTACACAAGTACCAACGAGTCCACTAGACTGAGGCAAGACCTGGACTACATAACTAGACAACTCTTCATCGTTCCCTTGTCCGTCGGCTTCAAGGTCTTCAAAGTAGGCGTAGCCTCCTTCATCCACATTATTTGAAGGGTTTGGGGAGAGCGAGAATGAGCACTACTACCGTGCTCGTGAGCCAACACACAATGCAATTATATACATACAAGGCTTAACACGGATGACTCGGGTTCTTTTATTTGCTAAAACAATGTTTTCAAATATCGTAATTACAAAGTCCTATCACCTAGCATTTTAACAAATTGTATTTTTATTAAAGAGAGTAATTCTATAATATTTATAACAACAGAGGTTACCTCCACCTTCATACTTATTTTGATTGTGGTTACTTCCACCACTAAACAACACTGGGTACGACCACCCAGGAAAATCCAAAAGCCGTGCTACATCCATTCGACCAATTTTCATCACATCCACAAAGGTTTTTGAAATAGACCTAACTTAAGTTAAATTCCCATATTCGCTTTTGACCGTAGGCACGGCTGTTTAAACAGTTTAAACTCTGCAGAGGTTGTACACTGTACCCACAAGAGATAGTCATACTCGTTACCCCACATGATTCCTTAGTCATGTAGTTGAGCGACTGTCACAGTAACCTTTCTAAATATCTCGCCCTTTTCATCATCTCACCCATATTGGGTTACGCCCATAGGTTGTGCGGGATGTTCACCACAACGACTAGCGCAGCTAGCCCCGGCCACAACGTCTAGCGCAGCTGGTAACTTCACCTTACCACGGTGTCCCTTTCAAGCCGAAATGCATCCGCTACTTGTACTATCCCAATCCTCTTCCATGAGATGACTTTCAGGGTTGGATAAATTTACTAAGCCAAGTTGCACTTTGTAGACTTGTGGTTGTAATTATTTTACATGGAAGGTCGTGACAAGATTAAGTCCTCAATCCATCTGGGCAGTTCATTCCACATACCAACTACTCTCGTGCTCGACGGCACCCACCACCTTTCCATTCGCCTAGATGTGGTATTAGCAATTTAATAGGGTTGTGAGGAGCAAAGCCAAACTATCACATTTATCTCAGTCATGGACCGCCAATGACTGCCTAAACCATTTCATGTTTGAAAGGATGATGTTTGGGGTATTTAATACCCCGATACTTAAGTAAGACTAGCATGTCTCTTAAGTACAACCCATAACTAGTATTGCCTCATAGTTACTAGGGTGACAATGGAATAATGGATTCAAATATCAATGGATGTCATATTAATAATTAGTCATCAAATGGGTGTTTAACTACCATAAGCTTTAACATATATTTGCTTAAAGAATTAAAGCATGCAATTTGCTGTTTTAAATGAATATAATTTGTATAATTGTAGGTTCAGTATGACCAAAGTATTGACTCGCCTTGGTTAAAAGCGGAAGGGTCTTAGAGGTCTTGAGCTTGGTCCCACTGGAGATCTCCTGCTTCTTCGAACTCTACTCGGACGAACGTATCGAAAAAAGGAGCAAATAAGCAGAGAGAATAAATAAATACCAAAGGAACAACAAATGAACTCCAATTTAAACAAGACTTATTCTATTAGCAAGATTTTGTATTTAGAAAAATTTAGAAACAAGAAACACCGAAATCAGAGTTACAAAGGAGGAGAACGGAGTCCTCGAAGCTTTGGTTTCGAGTACTGCTCATCGATTTCGAGTGGTCGAAAAGGAGGTCTAAACCAAGAGAGTGGTCTAAACTGACGGGAGGTCCTGAGGAGGTCGTGAGGAGGTCCTGAGAGGAGGTCGCGAGGATAGGTCCTGAGGAGGTAAAGAGGAGAGGTCTCGAGGAAGGTCCTGAGTGGTCCAAATTGGTCCACGTAGGTGCTCCTGAGGAGGCCTCGAGGGAGGTCCTGAGTGGTCCGGATGGGTTCACGTAGGTGCTCTTAAGGAGGTCCTGAGTGGTCCGGATGGGTCCACGTAGGTGCTCCTGAGGAGGTCTCGAGGGAGGTCCTAAGTGGTCCGGATGGGCCCACGTAGGTGCTCGTGAGGAGGTCCTAATGGATCCACGTAGGTGCTCCTGAGGAGGTCCTGAGTGGTCTGGATGGGTCCACGTAGGTGGTACGACTACAGTCTGAACTGCGAGGGAGGTCTAAACTGAGAGGGAGGTCCAAGCACGGAAAACTCACCAGGGCCAAGAGAGAGGTTGGAGGGAAACGGTGGCGGAGACGAGGAAGACGATTAAATCCGACGCCGGCGGTGGACCAAAGCCAAAGTGGGCTTGAGGAAATACTCCTAGGTGTCGGGGGCGCATGGTGACAGGGGTGGCGACGTGGCGACAGCACCAGAGCAGTAGATCACCGGCGGAGGCGGCGTCAGCCGAAAAGGGGAAAACGGTGGCGGCTTTGGTGGACTTACTCGAAAGCAAGGGAGCGACGCGGGGAAGAACAAGGGGTACAGGGGCCCTTTTATAGGCAGCTAAGGGGGCTTGGAGTCGTTGGGGTGACGAGAGGGGCACGGGGTTTCGAGGCGGCATTAGCGTGGGTGCACTAGCACGAAGACAACAGGGCGAGAGGCAGGTGGCTGCAGGGAAGGGTGTCAGAGGAGCGGCAACTTTGAAGGTCCAGCCGACACGAGTGCGGGGCTTGGACCGGGCGTGCTAGTGCGGCGAGGACGACAAGGACGACAAGGACGGCTATGGCGTGGGCGCGGTGGAGAGATGACTCACGGGAGAAACGATGGGGCAAGGAAGGGCACCGAAGTCGTGGAGGGCAGGGGAGTGGGTGTCGTGCGGAATGACAAGGAGTTGGTGGCGTAGAGGGAGTGGGTGTGGTGTGGCAGAGAGCACGAGTGTGGCACAGGCGCACGAGAGAGATAGCGGCTCAGACGTGCTGGCCAGAGGAAGGAGACGAGAGGCGAAAGGGGAGGCTGGGCAAAGGGGAAAACGGGCTAAGCCCAAAAGGAAGGAAGGCCAAAAGAGAAAGAGGGCCAAAACTGAAAAAGGAGAAATTCAAGCTTGAATTTGAATTTCGGAAATCAAGGAGGTTTGAAATACAAACCCGAGCTTAAACAAAGCTAGAAGGTTTTGAAACTAATTGATAATTTGAAAATACGAAGGAAACCGAAAACCAAATTAGCAACACTATTCACCATTTGAAAACGAGAATGTTACAGGTGGGGCCTATCTCTCCGTGGTTCTCTCTCCAAGTGTAGGCATGTGTGTTAGTGTGTATGATAGTGGACACAACCTAATCAAGTGATTATCTCAAATTGCTTAGTAGGTTAGGGGTTAATAGATATTCCGTTAGCAAGATGCAATTGTGCTGACTAGGGGCTAAATAAGAATGGTTAGAGTTTAATTGAACAACTAGCTTAGTTAAATACTTTGTTATAGTATAAATTATATTTAGAACTTCGATAGCAGTTGGTACATCTGTAACTAGAAATGGTGTCGAGTTAACTGGGAATTAACTAGTGATTAAAGGTTGATTGGGAATGGTCAGTGAACCAGTATCACATAAAGACATAATTAATCAGGGGATGTTAGTAACTCATCTAGTCACTACAATCCAAAGTGAGAGTTATCAGTGAACCAGTATCACATAAAGACATAATTAATTAGGGGATGTTAGTAACTCATCTAGTCACTACAATCCAAAGTGAGTTAACTAGTAATTACACCAAAGGCAGGCAATTAGGTGAATGTTCAATCAGCCATTGCCGTTTCTAATGAAATTAGTTAATAATCAATTCAAGATTTATTCCAAGAAATTAGGCATTATCAAAATAATCTTATATGTAAAAGTGCCTACATGTTAGTAGGGTCCTAAAATGTTAAGCCAGTGTTTTGGATTTTCGGTTGAGACTAATCCAATATAGTGTTACTAATTTATGATATGGTAACATGAAGGTCATCGTATTACTTTGGTCAAAACCAGCCATTAGTAATAATAGCACTAAGGGGTGATAGCGATAAAGTGTCAGCAACAAGTGTGACTCACTAATAGGAGGGGAATAAGATAATAAATCATAGAAACATGCACGCACAAGTATCCCCTACAAATCCTTGATTAGGTAAAGTAGCTACTTTGATTAAGGGTAGTCTAGGTTGTGCAATCGCGTCAAAGACACTAAGGACCTAGGTAGTAACTGGTAATCATAATGACATAAGCTCACATATACTTAGGAAAAAGAATAAGCAAAAGAATAAAAGTATATGTATTATGCGTGTATATCAATCGACGTATGGACCATGCTAGTAGTTGATTGAGTAACTAAGTGTGCCCTCAACACTTAGAGCAGAGTAGAGTGTAGCAGTAATAAAATTTAATGAATGTTAGCAGTAGATGTGACTTAGCTTCATACTAGTAGTAGTAGTCAAGGTGATAGAATTGATCCCTAAACAAGGATTAGTGGGTAAGAAACCATAGGTCTTGTGGTATAGTTACCTACCTAACGAGGAGTCATTAACAAGTGTTGTTGCTAAGAGTCAACCTAGTATGATAGGTTTACGTTAGTATATGCCAAGCCACAGAAGTAGTGAGACTAAGTAAAGACCACTGCAAGGATGAAACTCAAACCGCGGACACCACTGAAGAGATAAGGCTCAGGTCTAGCCAATACTTAGAAGTTCCAGCTAAGGCTCATAAAACTTCCTTGATAAATACGAATCGGTAAGAAAACCATTAAACAAACTAGACCTCATGTGTCAGAGAGACTTATGTCTACCCAGAGTGAATTTCACACTTATGCACAGGTCTCACCTGATATGGTTGTCGTGTTCATGATATGGTGCTTGATCTCGTCCGTTCCTTGTCAAGAGATGAAAACTTTGTTACTATATTGGACAATGAGCAACGAACATTTTCACAAAGCAATAAAGCTCGTAGGGTGATGACCTAGTTTTGTAATTTTTTTTAAAAAATATTATTTAAAAAAATTCTGGAAATCGCTGGTGACCGCCGGTGTCTGCTTTGGCCTTCTCCGCCGAGCGCCATTGGAGACGGCGGTGGGCTAGATTACAGTGAAGTAGTGAACGGAAAGCCTGTGGACTGCGGAGGGCCGAGTACCTGTCTAGATTATGGGCATAATGGTCTGAACAAGCCTCAACACTTCTATGGAGTCTGACCGTAAGTGTTTTGGGCCCAAGACTAACACGTGTTGTTGGGTCAGTTCCAAACCGAAATAGGCATACCTTGTGTTTGAGCAGTGTTTCTTTTCCTTTCTGATGTTTTAGGGTACGTTTGGTTGCACGAGAGCGAAAGCGAGCGCAAAAGGCTGAATCATGTGGTTCATCGGATTTTGTGGTACAGAATAAAAATACAATATTCTAATTGGGACGATACTACCGAACATCCAGAAACGGGATGTTATACTCCTAATTGGGACAATATAATCAAACACCAGTCCGTAGTATGGTGCAAACGACAAGCTCATCAGAGAATAATAAGCTAAAACTCAATCAAATCCCAGCGCCTGGCACTTTGTCAGACCGCGTTGATGTAATCCTTAACCATGTTTGACTTTGCTTCGTTCTCTCCAATGGATTGACACGCTAATATATATTTTGAATGTTCGCAGAGGAGAAGAAAGTCAGTTTGCTCAGTACATGTTGTGTGAGACAAAATAGCACAATTAATGTCGACGGGTACCTAACACCATTACTATGGCGACAAACGTGTGGTTGCGATAAACAGACGACTTGACTTAATTCACAGCTGAAGACGACTCCGTAAGACGGGTACTCCACAGAAGTATTTCACATCTTCTGTGGTTGCCATGAACTTAGTAGCGACCGAGAGGTCCTTTCTGCGAAAGATCTCCTCCATACTGAGCAGTCGCGTATGCGGCATAAAAATAGAGGGTGCTCGTTAAGAAAGTTAACGTGATAAAATTATACCCAGCGTATATTTGACTGTGTAATACGATCAAAGTTTATATATAAATAGACAAGAGATAAAAAAAGAATGTAAAATAGATTGAAGGTAGTACCTTACTAATAAAAAGTACACCCTGAATGCCCATAAATACATGTGCGCCCTGAATGCCCATAAATACATGTGAATAGCAATATGTAGAATAAAAGTAGCGAAATTAGTGTTACGGTCAAAAAATTATGAATAGTTACAAATATTGAAATGAAATCAAACGTACTTAGCTATGGTTGTTTTATCATCAATATTTTTTTTAATATCTTGAAACGTAGGGATGAAAAACGGATACGAATTATCCGTATTATTCAACTACCATATTCGATATGATACGAATATGTACATATTTTCCTATTCGATTAACAATTTCTCTCCTATTCATACTTGTATTCGAATTCGTATAAAAATATGGATACGAATATGGTATGGATTTCCCCCATCTGAATAAGATAAATAAATCATAGAAACATGCACACACAAGTATCCCCTACAAATCCTTGATTAGGTAAAGTATCTAATTCACTACTACAAAAAAGGTAATCACAGACGGTTCAAAATCGTTATCACAGACGGTTTTTTGAACCGTCGGACTTTATGGGTCAGTGATACTATGAGGTCATCACAGACGGTTTTTAAACCGTCTATGAAAAAAGCTATTACAGATGGTCCTGAATAGTAACCATCTATGATAGTCATTTATCACAGACGGTTCTTGTTCAGAACCATCTGTGAAAATAGACTATCACAGTTTTTACTATTGTAAAAAAAATCGAATTTAGAGTCAAACCAATCAATTGCTGGACAGTAGTTATCATATGCTCTTTCGATAGTTTGCAAGAAGGTAATTAAAATATACTCCATCTCTCTCTCTTAATCAATCAATGGCTCACTCTCTGACGAGGACGAGGTCGCGAAATCGACATGATCACTACTACTACGAATGGGGTCTCACGAGAACGCCTCATCACTACTACAGATGGTTCAAATGGTCAAACCGCATCACGACGGTTTGAACCATCTGAATTTTTACGTCTGTGATAACAGGTGGTTATCACAGACGGTTCTTGTTCAGAATCATCTGTAATAGTTTTTTTTCTATTGCAAAAAAAATACTAAAATGTATAGACTGAATCATGGATTCATGGATACACTCATACACATACACTACCATTTCCCAAGTCTCCCAAACATGAATACACTCATACACATACACTGCAATTCATGGATTCATGGATACACTCATACGGATACACATACATGGATTCCCAACTCCCAAGCTCATATACACAAATCTGGATATGAATCAAATAGAAGCTCATATACACAAGCTCATAGTCATATACACAAATCTGGATATGAATCTAACAGAAGCTCATATACACAAGTACCAACAGAACCTCATATACCAGAGACGTTGGCGTCAGAGGAGGACTGGAGGAGGTCGGCGTCGGTGTCGGAGGAGGACTGGAGGAGGTCGGTGTCGGCGTCGACTCTCGGCTATTGGGGAGGAAGACCGCATCAGAGGTTGGGGATTGCGAGAGCAAGGGAGGACCGGAAGCCCGGAGGAGGACTGGGATTGCGGAGTGCGAGATTGAGCGAGGTCTGGGATTGCGGGAGTGCGAGATTGAGCGCGTCCCGCTCGATTCGGATATAATGTATAAGGATAGCGCCAAAATATTTTGCCTCCCGCGCACGCGCTCAAAATTTTTCAAACTCCCGCGCTGCGAATCACAGACGGTTTCATACGAAAACCGTCCATGACGACATATCACAGACGGTTTTTGATATGAACCGTCTGTGATAAGTATCTCATCATAGACGGTTTGTATTAAAAGTCGTCTGTGATAAGTATATTGCTGCTACCACTGTAGCATATCAAGGGATTTGATTGGGACGGTTACTTGGTGATCTTACACAGAAGGAGCGCGAGCATGTTTATGATCAAGGTTGATAACAAGTCGGCGATATCATTAAGCAAGAATCCAGTCTACCATGACGGAAGCAAGCATATAGATACTCGTTATCATTTTATTCGGGAATGTGTTGAAGAAGGAAAGATAAAAGTTGATCACATTAGAACAGAAGATCAACTTGTTGATATTTTGACGAAGTCACTAGGGCGGATCAAGTTCTTGGAGATGAGAGAGAAGATTGGTATGGTCAAGGTGAAGAAACAAGATTAAGGGGGTGATTGATAGAATTAATCTTTCTTTGGTAGGTATTTTCTTTATGAGAGTTTTTGTTGGTTTTTGAGTCCGTGTGTGAGATGGTTTCCGGTGTAGATTGACATACCGATTCTAACTCTGAGTCTGTAATCTGCGGGTATAAATAAACACAAAAGACAAAAAAGAGAAGCTGTGTTTTAGGTGCTCCCGAGACAAAAAAAAAAAGGGCGCTACTACAAACCGGACATACGGATGGGAGCTCCCACCCGTACGGTCCAAAATGCATAACCGGCGGTCTGGTTTGCATTTTGTCGATTGTTTGGGCTCTCTTTGGCCGTGCAAATTTGGCTGGTTCACGTAAAGGTCAAGTGTGTACGCCACCCAAGTGAAAAGCTAAAACTTCAAGTTGCAAGCAGCACGCTTGGCTCGGTACCGTAGGGTGGGAGCTCCCATCCGTATGTTCAAGCCGTAGTGCGATACTAGCACCCAGATGTCCGATCTGGGGCTAGGATCGGACGCCCGGTTCACCCTTGTTTAGTGTCACCTGCGCGAAGAGTACTAGTACTACTAGTAGTTGGACAAGACATTTTCAAATCATTTTCTTTGGGTGGAGATGACGATGGCAATATTAGAAGAAAAAAACATCACCCGGACACGGTTGCAAACATCCTCCGGATACGGTTGCAACATCCTCGGACAATGGTTGCAACATGCTAGGACAATTGACATCTCCCGGACACAGTTGCAATATCCTCGGACAACAGTTGCAACATCCTAAGACAATGGTTGCAACATCCACGGATGCTACGGCTCCTACATCTGACGCCGAGATTTTTGTCGTACGGTTCGACCACCGTTGGTTATTGCACGTTCACTTACAGACCAAATTGGATGTGCGTGGTACAATATTATCGACTAGACCACATGTCCTAGGATGTTGCAATATCCCTGAACAATAGTTGTAACATCACAAATCGAACGTCTGAGGGCTAGTATCACCTCATGCACATACGTCCGAAGCGAGCAACGGCTCCACCTCGCCACCGACGCCGGCAAGGAGCTCGCCGAGAAGGTCGGCTTCGTCTATTGCTGAGGTACAGTTTTTTTGTTTCCTGCAAAACTCGCACGCGAAGGATGTCTTTTTTTTTTTCGAAGGTGTAGGCCGGATGCCGTTTTGGAGTTCCTCAGTTAGCTTTGAAGAAGCAATTAACTAGTCGTGCTTTGCGGTGTTCAAATTGAACTGATCCAAGACCAATAATTAACTTGTTAGATGTAGTGATTTTATTCTCCCGTGCAACAAAAAAAATAACAAAATTGTGACGTAAGCAACGTCCGACGCTCCGGACGTTCTCACCCTATCATTACCCAAAAAAAATTATGTTCTCTGTGGTTTCGCTTTTGTCTCGGCACTTGTTTCTCCAGAAGCGCTGTTTTGCGTGCATAGGAACACAGAGGTGCCGCCATCGCTTTCAGCCACAAGTATACATCACGTGGAGATAGCCAGAGGACGCTGCTTCGTGTGTGTTTGTCCTCCGCGTATAGGAACCAAGCGAGGACACTGCTTCGTGAGCTAGTGATAGACAGCCATGGCTCTTCTTCCTTGCGTTCTCCTCGTACTATCGGCGGCCACTTGTTTACTGACGACAGTGATCGCTGCCGCTTCCTCCTCGCCGCTGAGGCTGAGCAATGATACCGACCTTGCCGCGCTGCTGGCTTTCAAAGCCCAGCTCTCCGATCCTCTTGGCGTCCTTCACCACGGCTGGACTAGCAATGTTTCCTTTTGCGCCTGGGTCGGCGTGTCGTGCGGCCGGCGACATCGGCGCGTCGTCGCTCTGGAGTTGCGGGACGTGCCCCTCCAAGGGGAGCTCACTCCTCACCTCGGTAACCTCTCTTTCCTCCATGTCCTAAATCTGACCAACACAAACCTCACGGGCTCCATCCCAGCTGATCTTGGAAGGTTGCCTCGCCTTAGAGTTGTTGCTCTCGCCCAGAACACTTTATCTGGTACTATTCCCTCCACACTTGGAAACCTCACAAGGCTTCTTCAACATCTTGCGCTAGATGACAACCAACTCTCAGGGCAAATACCACCAGAGCTGCAAAATCTGCCTGACCTTAGGCGCATATCTCTCGAAGAAAACTACATGAGTGGCCCAATACCATTTTTTTCATTCAACGGCACGCCTTCACTGGAAGGCATCTACTTTGCAAACAACACCCTATCTGGGACCTTGACCTGAGAGGTAATCAGCTCTCCGGTCCAGTACCTCATACCATCTTCAACATGTCCAGCCTTGAACGCATGGATCTCGGGCACAACAACCTCACCGGGCCTATACCTAGCAACGAAAGCTTTATCCTCCCCAAGTTGCGGATAATATCTCTCTCTTGGAATAAATTCATGGGCCAAACCCCATTGGGCATTGCGACATGCCAGCACCTTGAGGTGCTCGAGATATCGGATAATCCCTTTGCGGATCATATGGTGCCGACATGGCTCGCCAAGCTGTCGCGGCTCACTATCATTTCTATGGGCCGCTGTGGCATCTTCGGGCCGATCCCGAGTGTGCTCGGCAATCTCACCATGCTCAGTGACCTTGACTTCTCATTCTCCAACCTAAGCGGACAGATTCCGGTGGAACTGGGAACAATGAGACAACTCAACTATCTCCATCTTTCATATAACCAACTAAGCGGTTCCTTTCCCGCTTTTGTTGGAAACCTATCTGAATTGTCCATCTTGTTATTGGATAACAACTTGCTGACTGGATCAGTATCGTCCACACTTGGAAGCATCAGATCTCTTACGCGGATTGATATTCGAGAGAATTACCTCCAAGGGGATCTGCACTTTCTGGCCAGCCTTTGCAAATGTCGGCAACTCCAAAAACTTGTCATATCACGCAATTCTTTCACCGCCGGTAATCTCCCCGGCTTTGTTGGGAACCTCTCTAGAAGGTTGATATACTTCTCAGGACGCAACATCAACTTAATTGGTGGGCTTCCAGCTACACTATCAAATCTGACTGGTCTCCAGGTGCTATACCTTGGGAGCAACCATTTGAGCAATGCAATCCCAGGGTCCATCATGATGTTGGAGAATCTCCGAGTACTTTACCTTTCTAGGAATAACATAGCTGGCCCACTCCCGGAAGAGATTGGTATGCTAACACGACTTCAAATGTTGTTCCTTCAAGATAATCAACTCTCTGGTTCCATACCAGATGGCCTAGCTAACCTCACTATGTTACATCACATTTCGCTATCTGCTAAC
The DNA here is from genome assembly GCA_036346255.1 of Ampelocalamus luodianensis. NCBI lineage: Eukaryota > Viridiplantae > Streptophyta > Magnoliopsida > Poales > Poaceae > Ampelocalamus > Ampelocalamus luodianensis. Next base: position 886,693 of record CM070625.1, read on the forward strand.
AAGCTATCGTCAGCTATACCAGCAAGCTTGTTTCATCTTGGTAACCTCATCCGGTTAAGTCTCTCCCATAACTCCTTGACCGGTGCAATGCCTTCTGATCTCAGTCATATGCAAGAAATATACCTAATAGATATTTCTAACAACCGCTTAGTTGGTAGCCTCCCAAATTCATTTGCGGAGCATCAAATGTTAACCAAGCTAATCCTATCACAAAACTCATTCGAGGGTTCAATCCCAGATTCTTTTCGCCGTTTGACCAACTTGGAGACATTGGACCTATCTTCTAATAATCTTTCAGGTACTATACCAAATTACTTTGCCAACTTCACCTTCGTTACTAGTTTGAAACTCTCCTCTAATAAGCTAGAAGGACCGATCCCAAATGGAGGTGTTTTCTCAAACATCACCTTGCAATCTTTGATGGGAAATGTTGGGCTGTGCGGTGCTCCACGTCTTGGATTTTCACCATGTCAAGACAAGTCTCACCCAACTCATGGTCGACACTTCCTCAAGTTTATACTCCTCTTGTCGCAATAGCGCTTGGTGCAATTGCTGTTTGCTTATACCTAATGAAAAAGAAAATTAAGAAGAATCCGATGTTACATCTTCTCTTGATTTGGTGATGTGATTGGCCATAGGTTAGTATCCTACAATGAGATTGTTCATGCCATCGATAATTTCAGTGAGGATAACATGTTGGGAGTTGGAGGTTCGCAAAGTTTTCAAGGGCCAACTGGATGATGGTTTGGTTGTCGCGATAAAAGTGCTCAACATGCAAGCCGCACAGTCGTGAGGAGCTTTGATGCTTTGAATGTCAAGTGTCATGGATGGTCGTGCATCATAACTTGATAAAGATATTGAATACTTGCTCCAACTTGGATTTCAGAGCGGTCTTCGCTTCAAGACATGCCCAATGGCAGCTTGGAGGCACTCGCACACCGGCGTGCCTTGCTTGGGATCATTCCTAAAAAGGTGGACATCATGCTTGATGTGTCAATGGCAATGGAGTATCCGCACCATGGCCATTATAATGTTATCCTGCTGTGACTTAAAGCCTAGCAATGTGCTATTCGACGAGGAGATGATCGCGCATGTGGCGGACTTTGGCATTGCAAAATTATCGCTAGGTGATGACAACTCTATGGTTTCAATGAGCATGCCGTGGACAATCGGATACATGGCACCGTGTACTTGCAATCGCTCATTCTTAAGAAGGTTCTCGACATCTATTCTTAGCTAGCGTAAGATTTTTTCAATTAACAAACATCTATTCTTCACAATTTTCTCGACGTAATATGCAATAATGGGAAAGGCATCGCGGAAGAACGACGTGTTCAACTTTGGAATCATGTCGTCAAGTCTTCACCGGAAGAGGCCCATCGATCCCATGTTCGTTGGAGAATTAAGCCTTAGGCGATGGGTTTGCCAAGCATTTCCAATAACCTTAGTGATGTTGTTGATAAGAAGTCGTTGCAAGATGAACAAGTAATTAGACCTCGCTTTGATCACCAAACCAACGCTTCCTTGGGATCTTCCTCGACAAGCACGAGCAAAGAACCCGCTTGTGTCGATTCGAGTGGGCTCGATGTGTTCGAGTGACTCACCCGAGCAAAGGATGTGCATGAATGATGTGGTTGCCAAACCGAAGAACATCAACAAGGATTGCTCTGCTTTCATGCCGGCAGCAATGCAAAGGGCTCAGCGTTAGTGTGTATCTATCTATCCTTGTGTGGCACTGTGTTTCCATAGTACTGCAAAGTAATACAATGTAGTATGGGTAATTTCCATCACGTCATAAATTGGGCATTATCTCTTCTTTTCCCTATCATCTAAATTATAATTATAAGCATCAGGGATATGTTTTGTACTCCATTGAATAGCATAATTCCATGGAACTGTGCCATCACCATGATCTGTTGATGTAGTATATATGTACGTACTCCGTAATGTTTACCACCGATTTCCCTCTCATTTTGCAATGGTTTTCAAACTTGAAAGCTGATCGAGTACGTAACACGAAAGCTTAATTTGGTCATGATCAGGCTTGCACTTTTTTTTCCTCCGTGCATCCTTCTATTTTTCTTTTTCTCCTATTTTCTTTTACTTTATTTACGGCTGCTCACCACCATCCATTATGGCGCTCCCACGTGCTGCCGCCTCGCGCTGCCTCTTCGCTCCGCTCGCCACGAACCTGCACGTCGTCCTCTCTCTCGATTCTTCCTCCTCCTTCGCTGCTCGCCCCCACACCCCCGCCTCCTTCCTCTTCCCCACGAGCTCTCCCTCCCCTCCCCTTCCCCTTACCCTCTTCAATCGCCACCCCCACTCAGAGAGCGGCGGCCTTACCCCAGCACTCCACTGCGACGCGCGCGAAACCCTAGTCGCCGGCGGTGATGTCAAACCCCTAATACGCATACGGCCGCGGCGGCGGGGTACTCGTCCTACGAGATCGACCTCATCGCGGCTCGCTACGCTGGCGACCCGCTCCACTACCCCTCCGCCGCCGGCACCTTCAACACACAGGTGGGCACGAGGCGATCTGCCGAAGGTGAGAGCAGCCCGTGCCCTGTTCGGTTAATTGGTTGGATTCTCCTGCGTTTATTGGATAATGCCACTGATTTTTGCAAGATACATGAGTGCGTAAGCGTATTCGTTTTGAAACAAACGTTGATTGCGTTCTCTGTGACTGCTTGCTGGTACGAGATTGGTAACAAAGTACCAATTGGATGTGGCATTTAGCGCGTATCACCACGCATGTGTTGGTAGAGGGCATAAATTGTGGTTGCTCTTTATTATTTGTTGCTACTTTGTATTATATTCCAATATATAGGATCTATGAACATATTAATGATATTATGCAAATCATGCAGCTCGTAATTCGACGATTTTAAGTTAAAACGCGAGAGGATGGATAAGGAGAAGCATATCATGATTTAGTACCGACGGTGCTAGCTTGTACTTATGCCCGCCTCATTGTCGGTTTTGACTTGTTTCTAAGCGTCGTACTGAGTGAGGTGTGGAGGGACCATTTCGTTTAGTCCAAGGGTCGGTTGTTGTATGATCAAGTAATTCAAGATCACCAACCTATCTTTTCTCTGCCTCTCAATCGGAGAAGTTTCGATAGGTCTTTCTTGAGTAGCTTGACTTCATTGTGTACATTGAATGCACTTTGGGGCTTGTCCAAGTTGGAGAAATTATGTGGTAGTCTCTTGGACTTGGAAGGGTTTCTAGCAAGAACTTCAGATGGAGTTTTGTCCTTCGCAAACATCTCAGAACGTTGCACATAAAACAAGCTTAAAAAAATGCATTGTTAGAATTTTGAAAGGGGAAAAACCTTACCAACTGTACATGAAAGCTGAAAGTTTGGATCTTACAGATATTACAGATTGACAGAGGATTGAACAAACCTTCTAATGATTTTCTGATATAAGGTGTTATTGCTAATGCATAAGTGAATTTATCGATTTTTCCTGTCATATTAGCAAACTTGTGCTTGATCCTTCGATGACCAGACATGTCTTGTTTTCTTATGTAGTGTGATGTAGAATGTTGACAATTTTTGTCTATATTTTTGGTACGAAGCAAAATGCAAGTCTATTTTTTAAAAGTGTTTAGAGATAACTCCCGTGATATTCTGTAGATGTGCTTATGCATGGCTATTTTTGAGGTGTTAGAGATAGCTCCCATTGTGTTCTGTACATGCTCTTAGTTATCTCCATGCTCCTATGACGAAACATATAGTTTAAATTAGTGCTAAAGTGAGGAGCATGAAGGGATGCTGTAACATCCAATTTCTGGTTGCAAGATTCTCAAGATCAAGTTGTTCAATCTCCAAAGTTTTCCCATTTTGCTCAGATTTCAACCCCCCAAAGTCCACCCTAGCCCTTCTCCTCCCCTACCTCCCTAGCCCTGGCACCGCCATACCCTGCTCCTCCGCCCTCGCCGGCCGTGGCAGCGCCCCGGCAACCGCGCTCTCTCCCCGTCGTCTCTCTCCACGGGTCTGCTGCCGCTACGCCGCCTCGGTCCTCGCGCGCGCCCGACGCATCCGGCCAAGCCCCCGCTGGCCGTGTTAGCGCCCCGGCGACCGTGCCCCCGTCGCATCCCATCCCCTCTTTCTCGCCTCGGCTTTCGCGCGCAACCCCGCCGCGCCATTGCACCGAGCCGCCCTCGGCCCTTGCGCCGCCCCAACGTCAACGGCCACCTCTCCCTCCCTGGATCCAAAGCCCCCCCACGCCTTCGGCTATAAGAAGCTCCGAGCCCCCCTCCCTCCGGCCGAATCCCCCTCGCTTGTCCCCTTCCTCCCCGAGCAAGAAAACCGAGCGAAAAAGCCGAAGCCACTCACCTTCCAGTTGGCCACCACACCGCTGTTCTCCGCTCCTCGCCGGCCCGGTGAGCTCCCGTCGCTGTCGCCTCCTCGTGGTCCGCTGCCGGCGCCCTAGAGCAGTCCCGACGCCATTGGCGCCACCACCCCCCTTGCTCTGCGCTGCCCCTCCAGCTCCCCCTCTCTCCCATCTGCCTCGGCCGAGAGGCCCTTTCCCCCCTTTTTCTTCCTCTGGTCGCTGAGCCCGGCCCGGTCGCATGCGCATCGTGGCCCAAGCTTCGCGCCGGGCCGAAATGCTGAAGACCGTGGGCCGCCGCCAGCTTTTGTTTTTATTTCTTTTTCTTTTTCTATTTTGATTCAAAAGAGAAACATAAAAATTCTTTTTCTCCCTCATTTCAACTCCAAAATTTTTGAAGTTTGTATCTAAAAATTTCTAAAATCAAGTTCTTGCTGTTGGTACTAGTTTGGTTCATTTTGGAGTTCATTTGATGATTTTTGTCATTTATTTGTTTTGTTTGCTCGCTTGTTTCTTTTTCCGGTACGATCATTCGCGTAGAGTTCGAAGAAGCCGGAGACCCCCACTTCGATCAAGCTCAGGAGTATTCAGATCACCTAGCCCTAGACCCAGGTGACGAGGATTAAAACCTCTATATATTATCTTTAATATATAAAATACCATACGTCTTCATGGTCGTAACCCTGAGGTGCACGACCTCACTGGTCGTAGAGATTCCAGAGGTTACATAATGGGTACCCTGGTCGGACAAAGGCCTAAGCCAAGCTTCCGACCAGGAGAACTGCTCGTAAAAGATATGAACTGATACTCGGAATAAATCCCAAGGTATATTCTCTACCGTATGATGAATGGAGCACGTGTATATTCCATGCCATACGACGCATCTTATCCAGACACACTAGCGAACAACCTCCATGCGGTTGTATATTTCCTAGACATATAACCGCCGAACGGTTGATTCCGTATCAACCGTCACTTGACTCCGACCGGACGTAACGCTTCGCATCAGACGTCTTCTCCGGAAGTAACTGCCACCTCTTCGAGGGCTATTTAAAGATGGAACCTGGACGGATCAAGGGGGGAGGAAAGAAGACAAAAGCACAAGCGGTAGATTTGTGTAATAGTTCTGATTAGCAAGAGAGCAAGCAGAGTTCTTAGTACATACCTTGTAAATTCCAGTTCATATTAATAAAGAGCAGTCCCATCATTCCCTGAGATTTCCCACGTCACTTTCTCCTTTTTATTTTCGTAAGATCGACATCTTGATCGTTGACAGCTGGCGCCGTCCGTGGGGATCGCGGCGTGGAATCTCAGAAGAATTTCTCTGTTCATCAAATCTTTGTCCATTCCCCGTGTGTGACCGCTGATGCGGTTATGGAGGGAAGTTGGGATGAAGAAAATTGGTTCGACTTGGCGGACTACGCCGACCTCGACATGGATGCATGCATGCGCGCCATGGAGGAAAACGGAATCTCTTCATCATCCTCCTCTGCCGGCTCGCCCAGGGCAGAAATCGGCGAAGACGACCGGATGGATGAAGACACACCGCTACAATCAGTGGCGGTTTCAGAGGAAGTGTTTCCGACCAGTTCGGAACACCCCAAAGCCTCAGCAAGCCCGGGCCTTTCGACCGGCAAAAAAGGTGACAAAAATTCAACACCGCAACCCGAGGTTCAACATACCTTTGATGCGATCATGGTTGATAGGTGACGGTGTCAATGAAACCTGGTGACGGTGTCAATGAAACCTCCATTGGTCGTAAACCAAGTGGGGATGATAAAGCTCAGCATTCGATCAACAATTCGCCGGATTAGGCTGAGGTCCTTCCGAAAACCTCAGGAGGTGCTGATCACCGACTGCTCTCCGTCGTGGAAGCTTCTCGCGGAAGCTCTGAAAGGCTCTCCGTTGATTACGATGGGAGCTCATCAGAGGACCGCTGCTGGAAGCACGAGGTCAATGCGATCGGAGATACGGATCACAATGCCGTGTACGGTCCTCCACACGTTGCCTCGCCACCACGTCCTAATGGAGATGGTACGGGCGGTCAAGCACCAAATGCCGGAGGTGACAGAACTGGTAGACATTCACGAGTTAATACGCCTGATCCTTCCCAAACCAATGTGAGGGACCAGGCAAGATCGACCAGAAGGTCGGAGGATGTAAGCCATCAAACACCTTCTTCAGGCAGAAATCCCTCGAGACCTTCGGTAACAATACAAAACCTGCAGCGAGTCAGGGATATGCTAAATACTTCGACCACCTTGCAGCGAGACTCGGGTTTTGCCCAACTCGCAGGTCAAGTATCGGAGATTATCCAACAGACGATGCAGCGTACGGAAGCTTATCGGGAACGAAGGCACCCGCAAAGTCAGACCATGACTTCATCACAGCATTCTTCCCGAAGTTGGGGCCTACATGGTCGTGTTGAGGATCAGTTGACACTGCGACCACCTCGACGATTCTGACCAACAAGTCATGAGGGGAGGAGACTATTCCAGGAATCCTCACCTTCACTTCATCAAGGGGAACCATCGCTTGGACCCGGTGATCTTCGACATCACCTAAGCTAGGCAAGCGGTCGAAGGCGTTCTACGAACGTCTACGACCGAATCGGGACATTGGAGCACCGACAATCCGTTCCTAGAAATCGGTCTCCAACCGATTACAATCCAGCGCCTTTTCAAAGAAGGCGCCATGAAACTATCACAGGCTGTCGAGCTTTCTCAGCAGGGCTCCAGGCTGTGCGTTGGCAAAATAGGTTCCGACCGGCCAATATGGATAAATTCAATGGGACCCAAAATCCCTTGGAATTTCTCCAGATTTATACCATCGCTATCAGAGCTGCTGGTGGTGATGAAAATGTAATGGAAAATTATCTTTAACATGACCTAATTCCAGAAGATGATGTAGAGGCTGATCGTATTGCACAAAAAGCCAAATCATACACTCTCATTGAACGTACCTTGTATAAACGAGGATCTCACGGAGTGTTGATGAGATGCATATATCGCTCGGATGGCATTAAATTGCTAGCCGAAATTCATGGAGGAGTCTGTGGAGCTCATCATTCCTACAAAACTTTGGTTGGTAAAGCCTTTAGGCAAGGATACTACTGACCAACTGCCCTTCATGATGCAAAAGAGCTCGTGACGAAGAGCGTACAATGTCAGTTTTATAGCCGACAAGTACATCAGCCGTCTCAAGCTTTGCAAACGATTCCTCTTTCTTGGCCTTTTGCAACCTGGAGACTGGACATTCTGGGACCTTTCCCACGAGCACCCGGGGGCTTTGAGTTCCTGTTCGTCATGATTGACACATTCACTAAGTGGATTGAAGCCGAGCCGGTTGTAAAAACTACAACTGAAGCCGCCAAGAGGTTCCTAACAAAAAGCGTGATTACACGGTTTGGTATACCAAGTCGTATAATCACCGATAACGGTGCCAGTTCTCAGCGGCAATTTTCGAATTGCATGCGAACTAGGTATCAAGATACATTTCGCCATTGCTCATCCACGAGCAATGGAGCGATTGAGCGAGCCAATGGTATCATAATGCAAGGGATCAAGCGACGAGTGTTCACCGGATTACTTCAGCGGTCGGGGCTTGGGTTCAAGAACTTCCTTCTGTATTATGGGCCGTTCGTACCACAACTAGTCGTGCGACCGGTGAAACACCATTCTTTATGGTTTACGGAGCTGAAGCCATGCTTTCTCCAGAACTTAAAATTGGTTCTGCTAGAACTGATTCCTTTTCCGAAAGTGATCAGTGTGAACGACGACTTGACGACATCAATTTCCTTGAAGAACGACGAAATCAAGCTTTGCTACGATCAACAATCTACCAGCAAGCCATGCGTCGGTACCATAGTCGTAAGGTGCAACCTCACAGCCTAACTGTAGGTGATTTGGTTCTTAGAAAAATTCAGAACCAAGCGGGTCGCAACAAACTTTCACCTAAGTGGGAAGATCCATACACTGTGGTCGAAGTTATCCGACCAGGATCGGTACGATTAGCTATGACAGATGGGCAAGTTTTGTCTAACTCTTGGAATATTGATCAATTGCGTAAATTCTATGTTTAATTTCATGTATTTCATTTTCCTTTCATTTTTTCAATAAAGATGCTTTTCCTTAAAAACGATAAGTATGGTTGTTTATACTTATTATTTGTTGCATCTAGTCATATGCCATTCCCGTTGCTGGTTGGTCAGAGAAGACTCTCATTCTCTCCGATATTCCTTTCCGTAGGATCTCCACTACTCATGGTTGCTGACTTGAATGTCACCGACCACACTGGTTTTAGCCGTGATAATTGCTTCAATGATACACACGCACGACCAGATATTCTTTTCTTAAAGAAACATACGAGTATAAGGAGTACCAACTCAGATGATTTACTTGGTTTTCGTTTCTTTCTTGAATTTGAAGATCATATTTTATTTCAACATTCTCATTTCTACTCAAGTTTGGCTCTTGGTCGGGACACGAAAGCCTCTGGTCGAAGTCTCTCCTCTCGCACGTGGTCACCTTGCTGGAAGGAGCTTCTAGTAACGGTCCTTTTCCTACGATCCTCATTGCCGGTCGGATTTGATCATGAGCACGTTTCACGAAATATTTAACAAATCTTGATTCTTGAGATTCGATCGACCAGATCCGAATATTTTCTAAACAACGGTACTTATCTCTTAATTTCTTTTTCTATGCATACATTCTTAATGCATATCTTCTTATCAAGCAAATCTGGTCTTTGTTATATCTTGAGCTACAAGTGGTATTTCATAATACTTGATAATGGGCAAGATCTAGACTAGCGAAATCGTCGATTGGTTCCACCACATGATTTCCTAGTATTTCCTAGATCATTGTCATACACATTATCAGCACTCTTACCATGGTCATTGTTATTACTCAATTTCCTGGTCTACTGCTTTCTTTTAGTAACGTTCATCTACTAATATAAGCAGTCGGGGGCTAGGAGATATATGAGTATTTAACAACATTGATAAGACAAAGTAGGATCTTCATTGATAAAAGGTAAGTTTCATTTTACATAGTCTAATATTACATCCGTTTACATGTTGGGACCACCAGACTGGTCGCTACGTGATGGAGATCCGACTTCCATTTCCTCAGCAACTTTCTCTCCGAGAGGTTTTACTTCCTCGAGAAGTTTTGTTGCTTTACTTTCAGAGCAGTCGAAGTCCTCTTCCACAGCTTTAAGACTAACAGAGGGGTCGGAAGCCTTTAGTTTTGCTAAAGCAACACTAACTCCAGTTACAATAGCTTCCTTCATTGTCTGGGTATGGTTTTCCCTCATAGTTTTGAGCAGACCTTTGAGATCTTCTAGAAGTTGACAAAGTAGTTCATCTTTTCTGTTGGATCTCCTAAAGAAGGCAAGCTTGATCCTGATCCCATATCAAAGATCATTTTGTTAAGAGCCATGATTTTCTCATCAAGGCCAAATACAAGGGCTGCCTTTTGGCCACGCTCAAAATCGAGGATCTTCTCCGCTCGTTCAAGTGCTTCAGTTTTTTCTGCACGAGTAGATAAAAAAAATTAATGTACTTTTTACAATTGGAGTTATAGAATACTGGTTAAGTCTACGACCAGTTACCTTTGATTTTCTTCTCACAAGAGTCAAAAACCTCCTTTTGCCTAGTCATCGCATGTTCGATCGACCGGTCTTTACCCTGATTTTCTTCCCTCAGTTTTATTATTATGGCTTCTTTGGCCTTGATCTCTTCTTTAATTTTCTCTAAATCTATCAAATATGATAGAAAGAGAAGGTTAAGCTATAAGGAGAATCAAAATAATAAACCTTAGGAGATCAAAAAGAGAAATGTACTTACTTCTCAGATCGGAGTGTTTTTGATCCAAAGTTTTTATTCGCTGGGTTAGTCCTCCGACCACAGCATAGTTTTCGACCATATGCTACAAAAATAAAAATTCCTTTCTTTAGTAAGCTTTCAAAGAAACTGCAAAAGAAAGAGTTGTAAGGATGGTCGTAGGACACTTACCCGAATTGCCATATCGTTATATTCGGAAAAGATTGTATCTGGACCAATCTCAGCTTGACGGTCCGATATCTTTCCCCAGGCTTCATCAAGTTCCTTATCCTCGATAAATCGGGGAGAAAAAGGGAATTTGTTAACCTGAGAAGCATTTCCAGGAGGAGGTGGAACATATTGAGGATCTCTGGAGATGACTACCTCCGGAGAAGGAGTAAGGATTACTAGAGGATCCTGAGCAGATGCTAAAACCTGCTCGGGGGCTTCTTTTACTACTTCATCCTCGGTAGTTTTGGTTTTAGGAGTATCCTGATCAGGAACCTCCACGACCACCTCTTCCTCAGGAACTTTTTCCTGAGGGGTGCTCTGGTCGGACACGACCGGAAAACCAGAAGATCTAAAAAAGAGATAGAGAAGGTAAGTAAGATCCAAGGTATGTATATATACGACCCCTTCATTCAATACATGTACCTTGTTGATTTTCTGAATTTACCCTTGTAGCGCATCGAAGTAAAGTTCGTTGCGCTGGCTTTCCTCTTCTTGTCAACTGATTTCACCGGTTCTAAACCGGTAGGGTTGACTAGATCTTGCACATCCACTGATCGGAAATCAGAAGCGATATCCGCGACCATTTGGTCGAGGTCCCTGATCGCCAGGTCAGTAGATGTAGATTCATCGACCTCCACAACAGTGGCCTCAATAGGCACTGGAGGGTCCTCAGTGACCTTGCTGGAAGGTATGACAACCGCCTAAATTCATCATCAAAGATAGTTAGACGATGAACATAATTTATCCAAAATATTATTTGTGTTCGGTCACCTACCTCTGGAGGGCTGATATCCTGTGTGGTCGAAGGGGAGATCGGATCATCAATTGGCTCACATCTTTCAGTGGCCTCGTTGATTCTCAACCCAACCGACTACACATCAAAGAGGATTTATGGTATACCGATCAGAAATAATATGTACGACAACAAGACAGCAGTTGATATTTTTACCTTAAGTCTTTCAATCCTTTCTTCAGCGGAAACGACCACTAAGATCCGAGGGAAACTAGCCTTGTCGCCAGGCTCTCCGGCGCAGATCATCTTGATCCGGCTTCTAATCTCATCAGAAGATAGAGCTGTAAAGGTAAGATGAAAGATTTAAGGATACAAAAATATTTAACTGAGATAGGTAAACTGGTCGGAATCATTAATGGCTTACCATTTTTGGAATCTCTGGTCGTATCATCACGACCAATGTACCAAAGCATCTTATGTGCTCAGGCCTTCAAAGGACTAACTCGGCGTGTAGAAAAATCTTTTACTACATGCCAAGATGTTAGACCCTTGACACTAAAAAGCTTGATCGCTTCGGCCCATTTCTTCACATTTCCCTCTTTCTCTGTAGAGGAGCGCCATCTTGGATTCTCGACCGCCTTCTCGAGTCAACACTTTGATCATATTGAACCTACATTTTATGCAAATTATGTTCTTTTAAAATATCAAATTGCATGCTTTAATCTCCTTATGCAAATGTATGTTAAAAACCCTAAGGTAGTTAAATGTCAATTTGATGTTTAATTATTACTACACCATCCTTTGATAATTGAATTGCCTTAAATCCTTGTCACCCTAGTAATTATATAGTAACTATACTAGTTTTAGGCTATACTTAAGCGCCATGCTAGCCTTGCTTAAGTATCGGAGTATTATCTACCCTATTCATCATCTTTTAAAAATGAACATGATTTTTGGGCAGTCATCGGATGTAAATGACTGAGATTGTTGTGTTGATGTATTTTTCCTACCGCTCAAAAACCCTAAAAATTGCTTATCTACATCTGGGCGGATGGTATGATGGATGGTATGTTGGTGGGTGCTAATGCAGTCCAAGGAATGTTGGTTTGTGGATGGTATGTGGTATGAACCGCCCAGATGGCCCCTAAGGATTGAATCCTGTGATGACCTCTCAATGTAAAACAGTACAACCACATGTCTATAATGGTGTCGACTTGGCAAAATAATTTGTATCCGTTAGTATGAGTTGCACCAGGCAGATGACCCGCTACGCCATAAGCCTTTGTGGCTATGAGTTGGGGTGTACGACTTACGGGTCTATGTCAGCGTAAGCCGTGTGGCGCAAGAGGGGGTCTGGGAAAGGGTTGACGGATCTATGTGAGTGTAACCCTTCTCAGGTGAAACCTTAGCGGGTGTAACAAATGCTGGGGGATGCATTGTAAACGCCTTATGACGATCTCCCCTTGACTCACATGTCTACGGAAACATGTGTACATGTCAAGATGATTGTCTCTTGTGGGTAAAGTGTACAACCTCTGCAGAGTGTAATAAACTATTCGAATAGCAGTGCCCACGGTCAAGGGCGGACATGGGAACTTGCATGAGTTAGTTCTATTTATAAAACTTTGGTGGGTGGGATAAAAGGTGATGGGTCGTTGTGACCATAGATTTGGTTTTTCCTGGGTAGTCGTACCTAGTGTTGTTAATAGGTGGGTGTAACCACCATCAAAGATAAGCATGAGGTGGAGGTAGTCTCTACTGTTATAAATATTGCACAAGAAATCTCTTTTAACAAAAATGCAATTTGGTTAAAATGCTAAGTGATAGGACTTTCTAATATTGGTATTTAAAATATTGCTTTGCGCAAATAAAAGAACCCGAGCCATCCTTGTTAAGCCTTGCATGTATATTATTGCATACTGTGTGTTGGCTCGCGAGCACGGAAGTTGTGCTCATCCTCGCTCTTTCCCCCAACCCTCAGAACCCGCAGATCATGGCGACTACACCTACTACGAGAAACTGAACGCCGAGGAGCAAGGAAATGAAGAAGAGTAGTATAGTTCCTGTAGTCTAGGTCTCGCCTCAGTCTAGTTGGCTCCGTTGGTACTCGTGTACATCCTATATTATCCAAGCCCTTGGCTAATGTCGGTCGTACACATGGTACCCCAGTCGCTTGCCTGTGGAGAGACTAGCCCTACCCTTTTGCTTCTGCTATCGTACTCGATGTTTTGTAATGAACTCATTTGGCCTGGTCGGCCCTATTGTAAACTCGACCCGACGTGGTCTATTTGAACTCATTTGCTTGTATTAATGAATGGTTTGGTCTACGCGATGTATGAAATGATTCAGCAATGTATCCTGTGAGCGCTATCTACTGATCCTGGGAATAGCGCAGTATTTTCATTGAGGATTCTGGATTTACGAAATCCGGGTCCGACAGATGCTCAGACTGCTTGATATATTTTGGCTTCGTAGCTATTCTTATAGTACTATTATTTTTAGTTCGGTAATAATTTTACTACCATTCATTTCAGTATATTATTATTGTTATTTTCAGTATACGGCTATCTAATACAACTAGCTTATAAAGTTCTTTTTTTAATAGCTACTACACTTCTCTATCATCAGTCTATTATGGGAAGTCATAGTACTGTTGGACAGACTGAGGCTTTGTATTCTTCAAATACTATGGTTAAACGCCCTAGGCTCGAAAGCAGCCTTCCCATATATACACAGTGGCCGGGGGAAAAGGACTGTGCCTTCTATATGATGAACAGAACCTGTAAGTATGGAGACGCCTGCAAATTTGACCATGCACAATGGGTTCCAGAGGGCGGGATTCCAAATTGGAAAGAGGTGATTATCTGTCATTTTTATTATTTCTAGAGGTCTATATATTAGACAGTGCAATTTTAAACAATGAAATAAGCAGTGGTTATATGCTTGAAAAGTAAAATCAGTTATAGTTGCCACATTTATGATATTTAATTTTCATGGCAACAATATCTTTTGCATTCCTTTTTGTCAATTCATTTTGGATAAATGTTGAATTAAGATGTAGATGCTACTTCATTTGTATTCCTATCTTACACCCTGAATTAATCTCTCTTCTTCTCACCTGTCCATGTGTACATATAGTTTTCTGTACATTTTTAAGAAAATCGTGCACTTAAATAGTTCAGTGAATTCCTCTTCACAGGGAGATATAAAGTTCATTTCCATACTGTGACAAGTAGAGGAGAAGAAGCCTAGGAAGAGAATATTTTTTAGTGCCGAATGCACGATGATGCTGCATGACTGCAGAAAGCTAGATAAGTAGATATATTGTACAGCCATAGGGTTGATAGTTTTGCGCATTTCACATCAAGATGTATTCTACTGTGCATTTATCAGCAGAAATGTTTTTCTACAATTGCATGCCCTGCATCTCCTGCCGGCCACCTTGTCTTCAGTGTGCTTGACGCAGGTTGGATGGAGTTTCAGGTGGTCAGCAGAAATAGGCAACCTATTGGCTCTGTATTTGTTGACTTTTACTGTGTAGACAGTGTGGGTGGACTAAAAAATGCAAATGCGATGAGCTTGATTCAAATTAGGTAAATAGCTTTTGTTTCAAAGTCCCCTTATAGTATTAGGTACCTAAAAATCTTTCATTTCTATGAAACAAAGATATAGATTTTTGGCATTTTCTATGGGTATTCCCACATTATTTAGTTGATTAAAAAGTCCAGCCTTGATAGTGCAGGTTCTTAGGTATGAGGTAAAATTCAGTTATTTCATTCTTTCCATAATAATTGGCAAATGCTTTTCCAGGGGATTATCTGGAACCAGTACTTCATTTGGTGAACCCTCAGCATCAGTAAGATTTCTATTAAAAATATACATGCAAATCTGACAATCTTTTCATACATCATTTCTTCCTGACAAAGTACTCGGCCTCCATCTTTTCATAGCTATTGCTTTCAATTTTGTAGAGGTCCTTGTGGTGCTCGCTCTCCAATGCCTGAAAACAACACCATTGCAATTAAACAAACAGGTAAACCTCAGATATGTAATATTTACACATTGTTTTTCCACGAACACTATTTGCACATTGTTCCAAGAAGCATACTCTCTTATGTGTAGGCTGTTCCTCCTGCATATCACATAGAAGCACAGTGCTTAATTTTTTACTTGGTTTCGACATGTCTTATGTCGCGGTTAATCCAAACAAGAATGATCTATTTTCGCAGCAGCGGGTGATGCATGTGCTTATTGCTGCGATGTGGTACGTATTATCTTGTGCTAAATACGACGTATAGGAGTACTTAAATAGTTGGAAGGAAATATGTTCTGCTTAAGAATCATTTGCGTCACAGACTTGCAAAATATTTAGTGTTCTATGTGACTCCTTCAGGATGCAGCTAATAGTATTTCTTATCATCGCTGCTTCCCTCAGGAGAGTAGTAAATGTAAAATGCCCTTCAAGAGGCATACTGACTATTTGCACACCATCGCAGTTCATGAGATAAAACCACCAGGTTAGGTCATTATTTTAGGACTATAATATTGTTTGATATCGACAATCCTATATTTTTTGGACAACTGTTACCAAATACACTTGTTCTTTTTTCAGGTGGTAACAGGATCAGAGGATGGGACAACCCGTATCTAGGGTGAGCAGTCCTTTCAATTAGAGAAATTTTATACTTTTGTTTTGTGAACCAAATGTCGCTTATTCATGCTCTTCTTGTTCCTACTGATATTGAAAGAAATATTAACCTCCTTTTTTTTGTGTACTGAGAGAAAACAAGTAATAAGCTATAGCAACCTCTGTTCCTATTGGTTGTACAGTTGTACTTGTTTCAAATCTGGTCATAGGACACAACATGTTAACAAATTCTATCATATGCTGTGCATTGAGCTCTCAAATTGTTGTATGTTAAACATGCAAATGTTATCTAACTTATGGATCCACAGTCCAATAGCTTAATGTTCTGTATAGAATTCTCGATTAGTGCAGTAGTTGTGTTACAAAGTAACCAGGTTCAGGTCTTTTTGCCTTTCTATCATGCAAGATTGCAACGGTGCAGGTGTTACATGCCATGCATCGTATACAAGTTTTCTTTAATAGTCCTAAAAAGTAGTTACTTTTTTTCTTCTGAATGGCTTATTGTTGTAATGGCAACCTGCATTACTGTCTACCAATTGGAATTTTTTTTTATTTGGGTGGGGTCAAATTTGTCCCTGATGGACTATGGTTTAAATGGAGATGGGATGGGAAAGCAATTCATATACTCTGCACCTCAACATTTCCTTGCATTGCCTCGGCGCCCCAATGCGCGCACCGGGCTACTAGTGAGTACTAAAGAAAGGCCAACTTAACAAAGGACACAAGAGCACACGCCTACTAGTTCAAGGGCAACCTGATTATTCTTGATTTATAACGGCAATTAACAAGTTTATTGAATCTCTCCTACAATTGGATCGATTGCATGCAGAGGTAATTTGTTCAGTAATACTATAAAGATATCACGAGTTGGAAAAAACATCGATATGTCACTGACATGTGACCCCATGGCCCACTTGTTATCCTCATATTTGATGTTGTTTTTCATTTTATACATCATTGCAATATCATTGAGCAAATTTTCCTTTGCATATATGGCTAATTATACTGTTCACCGATACATGCAAGAGCTATTATAGCTAGCAACTAGAATAGCACATGTATGTGCATCTTTATCAATCCATGTCTTGTAGGGCAGCATTCTGGGTCTAAAAAGTCTCCATGGCATCCTCAAAAACCTCATATGCCTCTTTACGAGTGTCTTCAGAAGCATCCTTCGGGAGCACGAGCTCAACATGTGGAACAGGTCGGGGCGGACAAGGCAGCTTGCCTATGAGAAAATCCTAAAGACGCTGACCATGCATGTGCTGAAACCAATCTCGATAATTGAGACCATAGAAGAACCAAACAACAGTGCTAGAAGAGGACGATATTTTTCGCTTTTTCCTTTTTTTTTCCTTCACTCAGGCCGGCCCGGCCGGCCCGGCTGACACTAAAAGGTCGAAAGCACTCGGCCTGCTAAGGTTGACCGAACTCGATGTGCGCGGGGGGAGCTAGGGTTCCCCCTACTGCTGCTCGAGCAGCGGCGGCCTGACCGGCGAGGGCGGCGCTCCAGCGACGGCGCGGGCCTCCAATCCGGATCGGGAGGCGACCACGGGCGAGGAAGGCAGCGGCTCGGGCTCGGGCGACCGGCAACAGGCGGAGCAGATCCGACGGTTGGTGGCGAAGGAGGCGACGCCGGGGAGGCCCAGATCCGACGGGACCCGAGGGCGACAGGACGAGACGAAACCCGACGGATCGAGGCAGCGCTGTCTCGGTTGGTGAAACCGGCGACGTCGGCGATGGGCAGATCGGCGACGGCCAGAGGCAGAGGCAACTGGACGAGCGGCGGCGGCCGAGGCAGAGGCGCGACATCGGTGTTAGATGGAAAGCTGCAGCAGCTGGAGAAGCCTAGTGGCAGCAGCGAGCAGTAGATGGAGGGCAGCGGCGGCTGAGAAAGAATGGTGGCGACGACAGGAAACCAGGCGACGACGACAACGGGGAAGAGAACCAATGGCGACGGTGACCAATATATATACAAATACAGGTGTGACATATATGCATGGCGACGGTGACCAATATATATATATATATGCACGTAACTCTTTACACAACAGAGAAAATACACAAGTAAGAATACACATCTAACCATCCTCTTGTTTGTACAGGGCAGTTGGATTTGCATAAAAGTTGCAACATAAATTAAAACCCGATCTGTCGTGTACATGTGTCTGATGGAATTGCTTTCTTCTATTGCTGGGTGAGATGAAAATTGGGCTTAAAGAGTAATTTAAGGATTCATATCCTCTACCATTGCACAGCAATCGTGTTGTGCCTTTTTTTAATATACTGGATAAAAAATAATAATGATTGGGATTGAAGACACAAATTTACAACAATCTTTCCATATTAACCGAATCAATTCACATGGCGAAAAAACAGCTTTGTACTATCTCCTCAAGTCTCAGAGGGATCATTGATCCAGTAATCAGTAGTGCATAGTACATTTTCCGCTCATCTGGGCCAAGTATGTTTCGTGCTTTGATTCCTGATTCGTCAACAAGTTCCTGCCTTTGTCTGGCAGCCTGCAGGCCAATGTGAGCACATGTAGGATGTACTGAGGGACCTGGATGAGTGCGAGCTCACGAGTGTACTCAATGCTAGCTCTGTTAGTCTGAGTCTCTATTTGGCAAAACATCCTAGGTACTCCTGGAGATAGAATAATTAAGATTTAAGTGGATATATATGCAACAAAAGGTTTTGCTTTAGTACTCCATCTTGGGGAAATCCTAGTAGAAGGGTCACTTCGACATGTTAAACAGCAATATTTACTACAAAACGGCAAGATATAATTCATCTTACTGTACATCGAAGCAATTTTGTGTTTCTACTTTGGCTAACAGCTTAGCAGAGATTATTGTTGGTCCTCAACCTTGAGAAGTTTTCTTTAGTAGTAAGCCTTAATGACTTTGTCATTAGCAAAGGTCGTACTGGATGAATTGTTTAATTTAGTTAAGACAGGGAAATTACAAAAAGGAAACAAATATTGTTAGGCGCGAATGTCTCGATCGAGCTTATCACACCGTCTTCGTTTGCAACTTGTTAGTTATTTTTAGGAGCCGTGTCCATGTAACATCTATTTTTTAATGAAAAAAATTAGTCCAGTTTTCTACGGCTGGATCTAGAGATCCTATGGGTTCTAATTCTACCCCTCTTACATCTAGAGATCCTCCTGCTTCTAACCCTAATCCATACCGTCCACCTCCATCAGTCACCGCGCCCGTCTTCCACCTCCAGGAACGACCACAAATGACAACTCAGAAGGGAGAGCCGAGAGCCTGAGAAGGTTTGATGGATCAGTTCTCCACAGTGGTAGTAAGAACAGCGGTTGCTTGTGCTGTCCTTCCTGTGGCCATCGCGCATAACTGTTCACGAATTGCGTCTATAAATTGGTTCCTCAGTGCTTGCGTGAAACAGGCATACATGCAGGCAGCACACTGCAATAACTGAGTCCGAATGTACAAGTGGCAACCAAGTAGAGTACACTACATGCTCTAACTAAGAGTTTTTGCCTAAATGGGTCTATTGCGCCCAGTATTAGCAAAAACGGCTCTCGTCACGCCGTATTTACAAATTTGGCAGCACGGTCATGTCTCCTCTTGCCATCTGTCCTCCACCGCGCCCCCCTAGCCCGTACAGCTCCTGTCCGTGCGCTATGACCGGATGCGTTAAAAACCGTGCTACTCTAGCCCGGTTTACTGCGCCAACACTGCAAATCCAGCGCCGCCGGGCGAGGCTCGTTTGCACTCCCGCCCTGGCGCGCTGCGTCCGTGCTGCCAACACCCAGACGAGGCCGCCCCACGCGCGTCCGTGGGACCCTAGCCCGGATGGCCGTGCATGCGCCAAGTGGCCACGCGTTAGTGTCCCCCTAACCTGGAAATCCTACGCCGTTGACGGGTGGCTCAGATGCCACCCCGTCCGTGCCCCCTTGGCATTGACCTCCTGCTTCCAGCGTATTTTCACCCACAACAATGCACCATCCTACGATTAGGGCACGGGCGCGTGGGCGCGTTCCGTCGAAAGCATCATCTGATCATTTCCCCTGTCCCATCCATCACCTCGCTGCCTCCCGCATGCATGCCTAATCACGTTGCCCCGTCTACGCGAGACGCATTCCCTCACCTACAAAAACCAGCGTCGCGCTTGCTATCGCTCTCATTGTGGAATTCATTCTCGTTGTCACGCCCGCCGCTGAGAACAAAGAGAGTTGAACTAAAACTTTGTTCGGATTACGCTGTGAAGTGAGTAGTGTTTGGAGTAGTGGTTACAACCGTATAAGTACCGTGAGGTTGACATCGAGGCTAGGTAAATTTATTTCCTATGCTTTAGTTGTAATTAGTTGCAATTAATTAGGCATGATTAATTAGTGGAAATGAAGTATTAATAAATTAATCAGTCGTAATTAACATATCGTAATTAAATTTCGCGTAGGTTATCATTGCTAGTTACATTAGTGCAAATTAAGTGGTCGTATTTACATGATCGTAATTAATTTGTTGGTAAGTAATGACATGTAGTTAATTAGTGGTAATTAAATAAATATAATTAATTGCGAATAATTAATGACACGTAGTTAATCAGTCTTAAGTAATTAATCATAATTAATTCAGCGATAATTATTTAGATGTAATGAATTACTCATAAGTAATTTATTGACAAGTAATCAAATTGTTGCTAATTAATTAATTATCCATATTGAATTACTCGTATTTAACTGCTTACTTGTATGTAATATGTCGTAATTATCTGTCTTATGGGTAATTAGTGACCAATAAATTACTCGTAATTAATTAGTACTTTTTTAGTCCTATTAAATTTGTGGTAATTGAAGAAATAATCCTATGTAAATAGTCGTATACAGTAAATTAATTAGTGCTAATTACATACCATATTTGTTATTTTGTGTATCGTAAATCGAGTTTTTGTGGCTTTAGGTAATTTCAAACATGCAAGACTTAGTAGTATTTTATGGCGACGGTCTCGTACGGGCCGGCCCGAATGGGTTGGACCTGTCGAGATGCCAGTACAAGGTGGTCCGGGCGAAGGGGTTTGATGTGATGAATATTCACGAGTTTAGGACCGTCATTTCATGTAAACGGGTAGTCTACTCATATTTGTGCATATCTTTACATCATTCTTTCTTAACGCATACGTATCTCGACATTACATTTGTTCCGAACTAACTTTTCCTTGTTTTGTGTGCAACAGCAAAACATTAGGTCGACCTAGAATATGTCGGACTCATCGACGAACTTTTATGCGAAGATATTACAAAAACGCAAGTGGCTTGCGAAGAGGGCTAAGCCCTACCTAGATTTTTTTTAATGAAGGATGCACCAATACCACTAGAGTTTCCACGCACCGCAATGTGTGTGCGAACAACCGACGAAGATCATTCAGTCGACACATCCGACCACTGTTGCTCGGGTGTACTACACGTGCGGGAACGTCCTCGTAAGAGAATCTTACGCACATATCGATTTTTCACACCATACTTTGAATTCCATAAATTTCTAACTTCATTTGCGTGTAATGGTAGCCCGAGATGCGTTGCAACTTCTTCCAAAGGATCGTCGGTCTGGAGATGTATGACATGGCGTTCATCAAGCAAAAGTACATGTTGAACTACGCGATACGACCCGAGACCTCTAGCGATGGAAACCTTACATACCATACCCTATTAAAAAGGCACCGGAGAAGTCCAAGACAGCTTGGTGGTGGTGGAGGACCCCCGAATAGGAAGCTAAGTACGACCGAGCACAACACGCGACGGACAAGGGGAAGGCTCCTGCAGCGTGATTTATAGTTTCGGAAAATCTAACTATTATGATGGGCAAGAGTCATAATTTTGAAAGAATGGTCCCACATGGCTTCCCCCCTCCCCCCCTGTTGTACACTACATACATGTTGTGTCGTATAGAATATTTTTTAACTGTATAATACATGATATGTATTTAACTGTATAATACATGATATGTGCATATTCAGAAGTTTCTTTAAGCGCATAAGATGTATATGGGCTTGCAGTACATACTACAATGTATTGTATATGTCTTGATTGTGTTATACATACATACATACATACATACATACATACATACATACATACATACATACATACATACATACATACATACATACACACACACACACAAACATACACGCATAGGACACCCGTTTCGTACCCCCAGGAGTACGTTCCCTCACTTTCAATATACCACTTAAATGAATATATTATACTTCTTTATCACTTTCAGTATACTTAAATACTAATTATAACATACTCCAATGCCATTTGACTAAAAAAATCATTCGAGCATTTTATTATTTCTATATACTCTTTTTTCATATATAAAAGATGTATATACACAAATTTCGCTATAAAAGGTGGTCTTCAATGATTTTTTTTCATAGAACTCACTTTGGGGTATCTTATAATAATTAGTAGAGTATTCCCTACACGCCTCTGCTTTTCTAGCCTGAGCCGGTCTCCCTCAGCCACTGCCTGCATTGCCGCCTCGGCCTTCCGCCTACCACCGCCGTCTCTGGCTCCGTCCTTCGCCTCCGCTTCCACCTCCTGTGATGCACGACGATAGGTGGCATTGGTGCCGAGGAGGGGGAGACCCGACTGGATCTGAGGCGGTGTCGAGGGCGAAGGAGGTGATGAGGTGTGGGCATGTGGCGCCAGTCGCGGGTGGTGGGACGGCCGGCATGAGGAGTGGAGGGATTGGCGACGAACCAGGAGCTCTAGAGGGGAGGGATTGGCAGCGAGGGGGCTAGAAGAGTGAAGATAGAGATGAGAGAGAATGAGAGGATGACATGCTAACATATGGGCCCCATTGACACGTCAGCGCCATGTCACTCAAAACCACCCCTGTTTGGGTTGAGAGTGGTAAAATAAACAGTTTTAATAGTTGGGGGTGTAGTATGTTCGATTTTATAGTTTATGATTGAAATACATACTTTTTGAAGAGTTCAAAGTTGTAAAATAGAATTTTTCCTAAAATAAAATAGGAGAAAAAGGAAAGTAGAACGATGCACGGAGAAAAAAAAAGGTTATGTACATATTAAACTTTCGTGTTACGTACTCGATCAACATTACGGAGATGAAAATCGGTAGTAAAATAGGAGTTCAGGTTTGAAAACCATGGGAAAATGAGAGGAAAATCGGTAGTAAACATTACAAAGTACGTACATATAAAACATATCCCCGATGCTTAAAATTTAGGAACGAAATATATCATGCACGTTACACATCTTGTGCTAAATAATTCAGTACAAATCTTGCAAGATAGATGGCGATATAATCCAAACAAGACTGGGAAAAGAAGAGATAATGTCCAGTTTATGACGTAAAGGAAATTACCCATACTACATTGTATTACTTTGCAGTAGTATGGAAACACAGCTCCACACATATATAGATACACACTAACGTTGAGCCGTTTGCATTGCTGCCGGCATACTAGCATAGCAAGCCTTGTTGATGTTCTTCAGTTTCGCAACCACATCAGTCATGCACATCCTTTGCTCAGGTGAGTCACTCGAACACATCAGGCCCAAATCGAATCGACACAAGCAAGTTGTTGCTCATGCTCGTCGAGGAAGATCCCAAGGAAGCGTTGGTTTGGTGATCAAAGCGAGGTCTAATTACTTGTTCATCTTGCAGTAGCTTCTCATCAACAACATCACTAAGGTTCGCTGGAAATGCTTGGCAAACCCATCGCCTAAGGCTTAATTCTCCAACGAACATGGGATCCGTGGGCCTCTTCCGGTGAAGACTTGAGCAACATGATTCCAAAGTCGAACACGTCGTTCTTCCGCGATGCCTTTCCCATATTTGCATATTCGCGAGAAAATTGTGAACAATAGATGTTTGTTGGCTGAAAAATCTTATCGCTAGCTAGCATATTACAAAAGAACCTCCTTAAGAATGATCGAGTGCAAGTACCGTGCCATGTATCCGATTGTCCTCGGCATGCTCATTGAAACCATAGAGTTGTCATCACCTAGCGATAGTTTTGCAATGCCAAAGTCCGCCACATGCGCATCATCTCCTCGTCGAATAGCACATTGCTAGGCTTTAAGTCACGGTCAGATAACATTATAATGGCCATGGTGCGATACTCCATTGCCATTGACACATCAAGCATGATGTCCAACCTTTTAGGAATGATCCGAAGCAAGGCACGCTTTCGGTGTGCGAGTGCCTCCAAGCTGCCATTGGGCATGTCTTGAAAGCAAGCGGTGCTCAAATCCAAGTTGGAGCAAGTATTCAATATCTTTATCAAGTTACGATGCTCGACCATCCGCAAAGACTTGACATTCAAAGATCAAAGCTCCTCACAGCTTGCGCGGCTTGCATGTTGAGCACTTTTATCGCGACAACCAAACCATCATCCAGTTGGCCCTTGAAAACTTTGCCAAAACCTCCAACTCCCAACATGTTATCCTCACTGAAATTATCAGTGGCACGAACAATCTCATTGTAGGATACTAACCTATGGCCAATCACATCATCCATATCAAGAGAAGATGTAACATATGGATTCTTCTTAATTTTCTTTCTGATCATTAGGTATAAGCAAACAACAATTGCACCAACTGCTATTGCGACAACAGGGAGTATAAACTTGAGGAAGTGTCGACCATGAGTTGGGTGAGACTTGTCTTGACATGGTGAAAATCCTAGACGTGGAGCACCGCACAGCCCAACATTTCCCATCAAAGATTGCAAGGTGATGTTTGAGAAAACACCTCCATTTGGGATCGGTCCTTCTAGCTTATTAGAGGAGAGGTTCAAACTAGTAAGGTAGGTGAAGTTGGCAAAGTAATTTGGTATAGTACCTGAAAGATTATTAGATGATAGGTCCAATGTCTCTAAGTTGGTCAAACGGCGAAAAGAATCTGGGATTGTACCCTCGAATGAGTTTTGTGACAGGATTAGGTTGGTTAACATTTGATGCTCCGCAAATGAATTTGGGAGGCTACCAACTAAGCGGTTGTTAGCAATATCTATTACGTCTATTTGTTGCATGTGACTGAGATCAGAAGGCATTGCACCGGTCAAGGAGTTATGGAAGAGAACTAACTGGATGAGGCTACCAAGATGAAACAAGCCTGCTGGTATAGCTGAAGATAGCTTGTTATCAGATAGCCAAATGTACTGTAACATAGTGAGGTTAACTAGGCCATCTGGTATGGAACCAGAGAGTTGATTATCGTCAAGTAACAAGATTGCAAGTCCTGTTAGCATACCAATCTCTTCCGGGAGTGGGCCAGCTATGCTATTGCTAGAAAGGTCAAGTCCTCGGAGATTCTCCATCATCATGATGGACCCTGGGATTGCATTGCTCAAATGGTTGCTCCTAAGGTATAGCGTCTGGAGACCAGTCAGATTTGATAGTGTAGCTGGAAGCCCACCAATTAAGTTGATGTTGTGTCCTTCGAAGTCCATCAACCTTCTAGAGAGGTTCCCAACAAAGCCGGGGAGATTACCGGTGGTGAAAGAATTGTATGATATGAGAAGGTATTGGAGTTGCCGACAATTGCAAAGGCTGCCCAGAAAGTGCAGATCCCCTTGGAGGTAATTATATCGAATATCAATCCACGTAAGAGATCTGAGGTTTCCAAGTGTGGACGGTACTGATCCAGTCAGCAAGTTGTTTTCCAATGCCAAGATGGACAATTCAGATAGGTTTCCAACAAAAGCGGGAAAGGAACCGCTTAGTTGGTTATGTGAAAGATGGAGAGTGTTGAGTTGTCTCATTGTTCCCAGTTCCACCGGAATCTGTCCGCTTAGATTGGAGAATGCAACTTCAAGCACACTGAGCATGGTGAGATTGCCGAGCACACTCGGGATCGGCCCGAAGAGGCCACTGCCACCCATAGAAAGGAAAGTGAGCTGCGACAGCTTGGCGAGCCATGTCGGCACCATATGATCCGCGAAGGGATTATCAGATGTACTGAGCGCCTCAAGGTGCTGACATGCCGCAATGCCCAATGGGATTTGGCCAGTGAATTTATTCGAATAGAGAAGTATTATTCGCAACTTGGGGAGGATAAAGCTTTCGTTGCCAGGTATAGGCCCGGTGAGGTCGTTGCTTCCGAGACCCATGTATTCAAGGCTGGACATGTTGAAGATGGTACGAGGTGCTGGACCGGAGAGCTGATTAAATCTCAGGTCAAGGGTTCGAAGCATGAGCAAGGAGCCAATGCCATCTGGTATCCACCCAGATAGGGTGTTGTTTGCAAAGTTGATGCGTTCCAGTGAAGGCGTGTCGTTGAATGAAAATTTTGGTATTGGGCCGCTCATGTGGTTTTTTGCGAGAGAGATGTGCCTAAGGTCAGGTAGATTTTGCAGCTCTGGTGGTATTTGCCCTGAGAGTTGGTTGTGATCTAGCGCAAGACGTTGAAGCCTTGTGAGGTTTCCAAGTGTGGAGGGAATAGTACCAGATAAAGTGTTCCGGCCGAGAGCAACTACTCTAAGGCGAGGCAACCTTCCAAGATCAGCTGGGATGGAGCCCGTGAGGTTTGTGCTGGTCAGATCTAGGACATGGAGGAAAGAGAGGTTACCGAGGTGAGGAGTGAGCTCCCCTTGGAGGGGCACGTCGGGCAACGTCAGAGCGACGACACGCCGACGTCGCCGGCCGCACGACAAGCCGACCCAGGCGCAAAAGGACACATTGCTAGTCCAGCCGTGGTGAAGGACGCCAAGAGGATCGGAGAGCTGGGCTTTGAAAGCCAGCAGCGCGGCAAGGTCGGTATCATTGCTCAGCCTCAGCGGCGAGGAGGAAGCGGCAGCGATCGCCGTCGTCAGTAAACAAGTGGCCGCCGATAGTACGAGGCGAACGCAAGGAAGAAGGGCCATGGGTATCTTTCACTAGCTAGCTCAAGTAGTGTTTGGCTATCTATCACATTTTCTCGGTCTCCCCAATATATAGTTGGAAACAAGTGCTTTGGTTGTAATCCACTAACTTGATGCAACAGGTTTGTGTGAATGAATCATGCCCCTGTAATTGACTCAAAAAATATATGCTTAGAATTTCAACCCGACAATAATGATAACAAGGAAATGTGATTTTTTTCTGATTCATGTACTTTTTTGTTTACCGGAAACCCTCTAAGTTTGCGCCAAGATAATTGCTATTTTTCGTCACCAATTTTAACATCAATAATCACTGTCCAAAAATATATATGGTAATATAATTATATATATGATC
Source organism: Ampelocalamus luodianensis (assembly GCA_036346255.1). Classification (NCBI taxonomy): domain Eukaryota; kingdom Viridiplantae; phylum Streptophyta; class Magnoliopsida; order Poales; family Poaceae; genus Ampelocalamus; species Ampelocalamus luodianensis. Next base: position 913,682 of record CM070625.1, read on the forward strand.
TAATTCGACACAAGTAATCTCGTTTATTTTTTTTACCTCTAGTGCCAAACATACCTATTGCCCTTTTGTAATGGGAAAAATAATTTGCGGATAGTATTATCCTTGTGCTTTCCATTGGAATTTTTTCTACATTTTTATATACAAAATATACTTTACATTAATTTTCAATAGTATTTACAAGAATTAAATCCTGTAATTATTGTATGATAACAACACCTTTTTAACATTAACTGTGTACAAAGTGACTTAACACTCTCTCACAATTAAAGTTGGATTAATCAACTAGCGGTGTCAGGTTACATCATATCTTTCTGATTATAGCAGTTAGGAATGAAATAGAAAGTGAAATTCGGAATCTATAAATTAGGAATTAACTGTCATGTCCTGCTTGGAATATTCAGAAGTACATAAATGAGCAGAAACCAGCTGTTATTCACATAAATGAACAGAAACCAGCTGTTATTCTGGCAGTTTAGCACTTTTATTGTCAGTGCCATGTTTGGTCAGAACACTCATCACATTAGAAGGTGAAAAAACAAATTGGAGATAAAATGTTTTGTATCTGTTTTTTTTTTTGCATGAGGACGGATGGTAATCATACGGCAATTTGAGTGCTACCAAACAAATTAGTACTCAAACGCTCCTTAGACACCTCCCCCTCCGCTCGGTCCAGAAAAAGAATTGCTCCGCTCGGTTGCTGCTTCGTCGATACGCTTCTTACAGCAGCACCCCTCTGTTTCTTCGCGCGATGCACCTGAAGGTCTCTCTGCTGGTTCCTGACGCCTCCCTTCTCTGCTGAAAAGAGAACACCAAAAACAAACGATATCGCCGAAGAAAAACACCGAGACAGTAGGTTGAACCGTGCAGCATGGTGATTAGGAGTAACTATCAGTAGGTTGCAACTCCATGTGAAATTCTGTCATACTCCAAATTTAAAATTTGGGAATCTTTTGTGTTCACAGCTCTGGTTCCTGGATCAGTAGCTAGTGTCCACAACTATATCATTGAATATCATTCATGTATCACAAATATGTAAAACTATTGCATAATTATAAACAAAGCATAAATATACCTTACAGTTTTTGACTTGAAGAATTATCGGACATGCCAAATACCTTTACAACGAAAGCATAATAAAAGTTCTTGGCCTTCTTGATCTCTAGTCTTGACAAATGCTTATAAGTGTCCATATAGCATTCTTTTTTATACTTACTGAATAATAATATATTGAACGAGCATGAGTACACAACCGTACCCGCGAGCCAACACACAGAATGCAGTTATATTTATGCAAGGCTGATCAAATGAGTGGCTTGTGGTTCTTTTGTTTGCATAAAGCCATTTATTGAAATAGATTAAGTAGTAGCAAATCTGGGATCTAGCATTTTTAACTAACACAGGTTTTTAACAAAGCTGAGTTTTGTTGTAAAAATACTAGTGGAGGTTCTAACCTCCTATACCATTGAGTGGCTCCATCCACCCAATGTCATATCATTTTCCAGGCCTAATCCACTCGATGATCCCAAGGTTGCAACCACACGGCAATTCCGGCCAGACTACCCCTGAAATTCCGGGCTGAATGCCTCTGACGACTCTCCGGCTGCACCACCCGGTGAAACTTAGGTTGCACCCTTGGCGAAACTTAGGTCGCAACCCCCTTGACTCCCGCAGGTTGGACCACCCTCGAATCTCGTGGTTGCACTACCCTTGAGCCCCACAAGGCGGATGCATGCACCCAATACTTTTCACTGGCGAAATTTTAGAATTTTTTGAAATTTATTTGCTATTTTAAATCGCCGGTCAAAGCCGAAGGTTTGATTTTTAAAACAGTAAACTGGTCAGGTTGACTTGGCCTGACCTAACCCTCCGACCACACCACACCACTCTCCGATAGGCCTGGTAATGGGCCAAGGCCCGACCCTAGCCCCATCCTAGCCCATGATTTGTAATAGGCAGCCCAACCCCAGTCTGGCTCGATCAAATTTATTTTGAATCCTGCCCAACCCTGGCCTGGCCCATTTGAATTCTTAGGGTCGACCCGTAATATAGTAATGCAATGAGGCCCGTGGGGCCTTTTAATCTTGCAAGCTATAGCTCTGTTGCTTTACGTGAAGTATGGAGAAGATAATATACATCGAACCCATTCCAATTGAGTATCTAGTGCCATTGCTGTTGCTAGAAGAACATGTAGCTGCCAAATCAAGGAGACCAAGACACCGAGCTCTACCTCCACTCGATGCCTTCGCCCGTTGATGCAGCTGCGGCGACGAGGCGGCGAAGTCTATCGAGACTAAGCGGATGGTGATGACAAGCTCGTCCAATTTGTCGTACTCCTCGATGGCATCCAAATCGAGGAAGCAGTTGGGAGGAGCACACACATGGATCACAACTTGAATCGATGAGAGATTCGTCTGGGTGAATTCAGCGCCGCCTCTTTGGCGAATCAAGCGCTTCACAGTTGCAAAAATGGTCCAATCCGACACCGCCAATATAACAAGATTCTACTGAACTTCAGAGAAGTTCAGAGTTTCTAAACCTTTTCGTATGAGCTACAGTGAACTGAGAACAGAGTATTTCGTAGAAGACAGAGACACTGAGGGATTTTGTTGCGCAATACGACTGCAGCTTTTTGGTTCTTTTTTTCTCCTTTTATTCAGAAAGCAAACATCAATTAGTTACATGCATAAGTAATGGCCCGATTAACTCTCACGATAATTCCACGATCCGGAATAATCATGTGTCCCATGACTGCCACTAAAAGCTAATAGATACCAGAACCAACTAAATGCTAATAGCTACCAGAGCTAACTACTGCAAAGAAACATGCAGAAACTAAACAAGCAACAGAAAGCATTATGGTGTAGTGAGAGTTATCAACAGGATATTGCTTCGATCAAGGCTATTCCTCCCCAATTGCAACGACATATCCTTCGTTGATTTGCTGCAACCGCCTTGCACCTTCACTTCTCTTGTAGTGCACAAGGAAAGGAAGATCTCACTGACCATATCGATGCGCATCGTCGTCGGTCGTCAGTGGCAGCATCGAGCAAGTTTCTGCTTTCTTCCCCGTTCTGACGTGCGCTATATTACTTCTATGGGCCCATTTTGTGCATGGGTTGTAGTTACGGGCTGAGCCCTTACATGGCCCAAAATAATCAGCCCGTTCGAATCCTAGCCCAACCCTATATAGAGACAGCCCAACCCTGTCCTTACCCATTTTTGTTTCAACCCATTTGGTAGGACAAAAAGTCAACCCATTTTAAAGCCCAACCCTCTTGGCCCTACAAACCTTAGCCCATTACCAGCCCTACTCTCCGACCAGACCAGGCTCCGACCAGTCCCAACCCACTTCACTAGACCCAGCCCGCTCGCTCGCTCGCTCGCACCAGGCTCACACCGCCAAGACCTCTCCAGAGTGCAGCAGGAGGTGTTGCTGCGCCGGTGCATTGCTGTCCATGCAACGTGACACCACCTCACCACCACTTATGCCCATCCAACCAAGAGATGCCATGCTTTGACACCATGTCTTTTCCGTTGTCGAAGCTCCTCAAAACGCCACCACCTCCCTCTCAGTCGAGTAGATGCCATCGATCTTTCTCCCTCCTCACTGAGGCAAACTTCTGGGTCTCTTCATTGCTTGTCTCTCCATTCCAGCTGACCCGAACTCTTTTTGTTGATCGTAGCTTTCGAAACACTGTAGCGTTTTCATCGTGTCCAGAGCACGCCCTGAACGTCGCCATCGTGCCATCTCTGTGTCAGGTGAGCTCCTTCCTCTTTCTTGCATGTCATCTCATGTTCTTTAGTATGAGAAGTAAATCCCCTCAATCAATTTGGCTAATCATCCATAGGATCGTCGGGATTTTGGTTTATCTTCCACTTCGGCTGAAAACCGCTCTTTCTTTGGTGTTCTTGCTTGTTGTGATATGTGGGAACACACATCTTGGCCATCATCCATCCACGAGCAAGTCGTATTCACCATCTTTAGTTTTTGCCCCGATTTGTGCAACTTTCCTTCAAACAGAAAAATGTCATAACTTTGGCAACAATTTTTTTGATCGTTGATTGGAATAGGTTCCTGGCATCCTAGAGAGGGTGCATACCAAATTTCAAGTCATTTGGAGCTTTGGTTTGAGAGTAAACTCATTTTTTGGTTTTCAACCTGTTTTTGTTGCAGCAAAGCTTCTCGAACCAAAAGATCCAAATTCTCTCAAGTTCTTTCAGATTTTTCTGTTGAGATAAGTTCCTAAGGTCATGATCTAGCCTTGGGTTAAGTTTCAAATCATTTGGACCTGTGGATCAAAAGTTTCGTCGATTTTCGGATATGAAATAGTGCTAAAACTATACTGTTCAGTTCTATTTTTACTATTCATTTTCTGAAAACACTGTAACATCGTGATTTTCTCTTCATGATCTTCATAGCTTCTCATAGTTATTGAAGTGAAGAATTGACAAATACTAAGGAGAAAAGTTGAAGGCACCATTCACCCCCTTCTGTTGCCATACCGGTCCTACACTTACATATCTATTTTCCAGCAAGCCAGCATGGTCAGTAACAAGAATCAATAGTTATCATCTTACGGAAGCAGTTTGCTCCGATGATGAACCCATTACTACTTTAAGAGCTTGAAGGATTGAGACCAAGGGAGATGAAAACCAACTGGCTGGAGAAACCAATGCGTAGAATAGACAACAGAAGATTATCAATCAATCACCAAGAGAAAACCGCTGATCGGAGTGCTGCATGCAAACAAACTACACTCCTTAACAGACTGCGTGGACTCACTGACGCTACTAGTCGGCCGGTCGGACGTAAACGCGCACGTCTCATGCCAATGCATCTACATATATATATGCAGTAGTAAACACAGCGTACACACATGTACTGACCCATACTAGTGTACACGATGCCAAACTAAATATGTAACAAGATTAACTCTACACTAACATGTCAAGATTATTCTAGCATCTATTGTTTCTTGATGAACTGACTACATAAATCATACAACATCCAACGAGATATCGTGAGCAGAGAAGAAGCCATATCAGAAAAGGAGTACTTAGATTTGAGGAAAACTCTTCATGTATCACATGAGACGTGAGGAAAACTTAATCTAGACAGAACAGTCTGCAAAAGTCTTTTGAGACCAGAGCAGCAAACAATTAAACCTCGAATGAACCAACGCCTTCGAGCTTCCAGCAGTGATGCAAGCGTGTGTGTAAAGCCTCCTATTATTGCAGTTGCATCAAATGCAGATGTGGGAAAGCCTTGCATTGTTGCATAGTACAACGTGTTGACTAGAAGTCTACGCAGAGGTCTTCTGTTGATAAGAATTAAATGAGGCTGCTGGCATGACATATTGGCATGGCATGGCATGGCAGGTCTTTTTAACAGTAGGACCAAGCTGCTCCGACTGAAGTTTGCTGGTTCCAAATAGCGTGCCACCATTTTTTCCCACCTGTTTCTTGTTGCTAAAGGTTACTGTGAATTTGATTATTTTTTTCGGATGTGGTCGTGTGGCCTTTTGGTGGTGTAGGCTTTAACAATAACTCACTCTATATATTGATGCATCACAAAAATGCTGTTAGTACATTATAGTAAAAAAAAACCGTTGTATATGTTATACAATGTAAACTTTTTTTAATCCAGACGATCAAATCTACTCTCATTGGTGGGTACACAGCACCACCCACTTAAACAGTACAAGAAAAATTACTTGATGGGACAAAGTAAGAAGGCCTAACAAAAGAGGGACCAGGCCAAGGATAAGTCCTTGTCACCTTACTAAAGTCTGTGAGCAGAGATGCAGCAACCCCAGGCATCAATGGAGAACATAGTTTGATGTTGTGTGAAAATAGATACTTATGTATTTGGGCATGTGAGAAATTCGATGGATCTAAGACTGCAAAGAAGTAGATTAATCTATAGCACAACAGAATATGGAGGCGTGAAAAGACAAACTAAATTGGTTTGGATGTGCCATCGCTGGCCGAAATATTCATCAGCTATAGGTAAATGGTGAAGTCAAATAGACATAAATAAACCTTCACCGTGAAGTCAAATAGACATAAATAAACATAACGAAATCGTTGCAATGAAAGGCTATGCATCTTCTCGGCAAAAAGTCCGAGACTTATTGGTATATAACAAAACAGAAGCATAAAAATATCTTGGACTTTCGTAGTATGATACCAACCTGAAATGAAGCAAATGATATTTTATCATGCACGCCTTGTCATGACCTATGGCAGGTAAATGACTATGGATTTTACTCTTTTATTGATAATCCTGCACTATAGGACATGATCTTTGCATATCGTTAGGACTAAATGTAGACAACTGAAGCCTACATATTAGAAATAAACATATGAATTACTTCAATTCTAGCAATGAAAATGTTATCAGTATCACAAAAGAGAAGCAAAAATGATGTTAGTACCATATGGTAAAAAACTGTCATATATGTTATACAATGTAAATATTTTTTTTATCCAGACCATCAATTTGGATTCGAATCCTATGCTGCAATGCAGAGGATCCTTGTGCGAACAGTGTTTTTCGAGAGACGAAGAGCAATTTGCTGCAGTACTGTAGCAAGCACCGTAGAAACAAGAAGTATCCGAGGCTGCGATTTTGCTGTAGCAGAAAACACTATAGCAAATATACTGAAGCAATTGATCTGGACCTTTGATTTTTTTTTTTATCGGGCGATGGAGATCACATCCTAATGCCACACACACCTCTGCATTTTCTCTTTCAATGTAGAGGATCCGATCTATTAGATCTACTCTCATTGGTAGGTACACAGTAGTAGCACGACCCACATAAATAGTACACTCTAAGAAATTACTTTATGGGAGAAAGAAATAAGGCCTAACAAAAGAGGGACGATACCAAGAGGACGAGGTCGTTGTCAGTGGTGACGTAGGGTGCGTTTGGTTGGATAGGCCAAGTTATACAAATATCATTAGTTGATCATTAATAGTTAGGTTAGAAAAGGAATGAAGAAATGGGAGCATCTGTGGTTAGTTGTGACAATGCTTCAGGGGTTTGGTCAGCACGATGACCCTTCTCGCTGCCTCCTTTCTGTGTGTCTGGGTCCGCTCATCCAGAATCTTCTAGAGTACTTCGAACTTCCGCTACTGGTTCTGGTTGCACAGCCACTTGAAAAGGTTCATCAAGTCGTTGTTGCGGAACTACTTGTAGAAGTTTGCACCCACTTGCCTCATGCACCACCTGCTCTGCAGATCCGACCATGGAAGTGGTACATTCTCTTCTTGTTGCAGCTGAGTTATTGCACGCAGCAGACTACATACCGATCATGTATGAGGCATACGTTGGGACAGATTGCACAACAGAAATTCTCACATTCTTTAGGAACCACAACCAGCTGTCCGTGTTCTCGCTTTCAACGAAAGCGAATGCCATGGGAAGAACTTGATTGTTCCCGTCCGTCGCTATTGCAGTAAGTATTTGACCTTTGTACTTCCTAGTCAGAAATGTACCATCTACGCACAAGATTGGACGGTAGTGCCGGAATGTATTGATGCATGGACCAAAGGCGAAGAATGCTCATTGCAGTACCCTCTTATTGGTCCACTTCGGATGCGTGGCGTCTTGAATGTCGATATGAGTGCAGGGATTCCTGTCTTGTATGATTCAGGGTTGCCCGTGGAGGTTGTGGTAGGAATTCTCGAACGTGCCGAACCTTAATTCCAATACCTTCTATTTTGTCCACCAAGCCTTGGCATAGCTGATTATGTATTAGAACCTTGCCTCAATCGCCCGAATGATGGATCGTGACTCAAAATCTAAATTATCCACGATCTCACTGTACATGAGGTTGGCAATGATGCCTGATGATAGGTTCCGGTGGGACTGCACTGACTCATAAACGACGCATATGTGAGGGACTACTATAGAGCACTTCCAGTAGGTATCCCACTTAGGCTAAAATACGTGCACTAGCCAAGAGCATCCCTCTATGCCGCACTTCATGTCGTAGCATCTTAGGGTAGACTTGATGACTGTGAATATGCGCCGCATCGATAATGCCCAGAATTTGACCACCTCCTGCACGGCCTCCTTACATTTGTACATAGCTCCTTGCCTGACCTCGCTCTGGTCATACTCCCACGCTCCTTGTTTTGCTTTTTACGTACCGCACAACGCTGGTAGTCGTGCCCGAAGTTCTTGCAACAATTGCATTGAACCCCGGTTGGTGCAAAAATAAGAGCAACAACAGACACCTGAGGAGAGACTGTAGTCAAAGCAGAAACCGTCGGTGTAGTCGAAGAAGAAGGGGCAGCAAGCACAGCCGGAACAAACTGTGATGCTAACCCGCGACGAAGCTCCTCAGCACGAAGCGTCGAAAGAGTCTCGGTGATTGTCGATCGTGGTGAGCGGCTCAGCAATTGAGCCCTAACAGGCTCAAACTCTGGGCGAGACGGTAGACAAAGTCATAAAGATGAAGATGATCACGATCCGCCTTCTGCACTTGATGACAGACACGGATGGACTTTTATTAGCTTGGGCGCTGGAAAAAATTGTAACATCGTCGTGAACAGTATGTAACATTTTTTTTTTCTACAAATGCAACACTTGCAACATCCCCGGGCTACGGTTACAACATTCTAAGACAATGGTTGTAACATCCCCAGACAACGGTTGCAAGATCCTAGAACAATAGTTGCAACATTCCCGGACAACGGTTGCAACATCCTTGGCCAACGGTTGCAACATCACCTAGGACAATGGTTGCAACATCTCGGACAACGGTTGCAACATCACAAATTAAAACAAAGCATCTGGAGAGAGAGAGAGAAAAACGCGTTAAAAAAAATTACAGCATCGTCGTGAACAGTATGCAATATATATTTTTTTTTCTACAAATACAACATTGTTAGAGACCCCTATGCTGCCAGTATGGGCTACTGATCCCTACGGCCTAGGTTAATTAATCAACCGACCAAACTTGGAACTAGGATTAGAATGCTCTCTTGTTCGGTGCAACAAACGCGTCTCAGCTGGGAGACCAAATTAGCTCGTGGGAAACCATGGATCGGAAGATCTGTGACCGGCCAGTTTGCAGTCGCTGAGCCATAATAAAAGACCGCAGACCATCAGGGCAATACCCAGGTGGGCTGGAGACCACCCGGTTGCTTGCGTGCTCAAGACTGCAGAGTTGACGTCAAGTCACGAGGACGAGCCCTACTAGACCCAAGTGGGTTGCATTTTCGGACTGTACGTCCCACCCGTAAGTTCGATTCCTTGTATCACCCTTCATTTAATTATTGCTTCACGTCAATTATTGCTTCACAAGTGCGAATGTGCTTTAGTGGACTGCATGTACCCGTAGACCCACCTGCATGCATGGGACGGAGCTACATACACATGGTGGACCCCACCTTGTTGCCAATGCAGCATATATGCATGCATGACCAGCCCGACACCACTAATGCACGCGGATTGTGTTATGCTATGGTTTGGCCTGCTACTACAGACACACGGGATTTCTACGCCGAGATGTCACCGAGCATGCCTGGTTCCCGTGCGATTTTTAAAAATAATAATATTATTATTTTAAAAAATAAATACAAAAATAAATAGCCACCCCCAAAATTTTTTAAAATGACTCCCTGTCCATGCGTCCTATGTTGTTCCAGTGCGGTGAATTTCTGAAGAATTTTGCGAGGACGATTGAGGTATCAATGATTTATAAATAGGAAGGTAAGTGATATCACGATGCGCCCGTGAATTCATACACATTAATCATGTACATGCACTGCATATTACGTAAGGAAACAAATGTGAATTTGCCATTACAATCAAAACTACGATAAATCACACTGATATTACATAACATTCAGCAAAACGTCAAAACACCTAGTTTATATCAAAATTATGACAAATCACACTAATATTACATAATATTCAGCAAACTGTCATAACACTTAATTTGTTTCTAATCAAAATGACAATTCAGAACATTGGCAATAACATATTACTACTGTCCATGCTTTCTCGTGGCCGCGACCTTAACGTCCCCCATGTGGACTGCCTCGAGGATGAAGTCCCCGCGGCGACGTCCGGAGTGCCGATGTCTCCTTCATCCTGAGGATTTCTCGTGGGGCATTTCTTGAAGGTGTGCCCAGACTCTCTGCAAATGGAGCACTTCTTCGTACGATGTTCGGCTTCTACTTCGTCCATGTTGTTCCTGATGCGTCGTACCTTTCGCCGGTCAACCTTTCCCTTAAGCCTATCAATGTCTGCGGCCCAGATTTCTCGTGGAGGAGGAGGGCAAGAAGCTCCCCGTGCTCGTTTACTTCCACGGCGGCGGCTTCTACATCGGCTCCTGCACCTGGCCGAGCTTCCACGCTGGCTGCCTCTTCCTCGCCGCTGGAGCACCATCTCCCGGCCGCCCACAAGGACGCGTCCGCAGCCCTCTGGCTCTGCGACCCATGGCTCGCCGATGGGGCCGACTCAAGCCAGGTGTTCATCTCCGGCCAACGTGAACGTTGACGTGGCGAAACCGGCCAACGTGATGCCAGCGTGGCCCAAAATCACCTGTTTTCGGCCTGAGGGGGTGGATTCACATGGTATTATGAGTTCAAGGGTGCAAATCAGACGGTTTTGGAGTTTAGGTGGTATTTTGGACTCAACGCAAAGTTTAGGGGTGTAAAATGGACTTATTCCCATGAAAAATTTGCAACCATTTGAAACCTGCCAAGCACAAAATCAAATGACAATTTAGCCACGGTTCAACCCTAATCAGTACCAATTTTCCCCTTTCCTAAATCGAACATGCCTCAGGTTGTTGTTGTTACTCTCATGCCGTAATCAGCAACTCGAAAACCCTAACATCCCTACCCCGTCAAAATTTGTCCTTGTAAATCGCTCTACACTTAACCATAACCACGGTGCACCCCTAATCACTACCAATTTCTCTCTAATTTCCCCAAATTCGGCCATCCATACAACCATAGCCTTGCAAAATGCAACAAATATAGCAAAACGACCCAACAACTTACTCCGGATTGATTCCTCGAGCACTTGAAGAAAACCTTCCCCGGTTTGTTCTTCGTCTTCGAGGTGAGCTCCACCACCTTCTTGACTCCGCAACTAGGGCAGTCCACGAGGGGAAACCCGCTATTCCCATGCCCCGTCAACGGCGCACGACTAGAGGTAGAGCGGCTTCCGTAGGACCTCCCCTCAGACATCGCAGCTGGGCTTGGGAAAGCTCGCTACCGACGGATTTCCAGGGCAGTCACGAGAGAGAGCGAGGACGAGCGAGAGAGAGAGCGAGGAGGCGACGAAGAAGGGGACCGACCACAACCGGACTAAGAGAACCGACTGAGGGGCATATCGGTCATTTCGCATGTGGGCTAGAGCACTTAAAACCGAAATATGAATAAAATACCCCGACAGGACAAATTAACGAAGTGCCAAAATAACATGTTGTATTTTGGCTATTGCGTTGAATATAATGACATTTTAGGTGATGCACAAGTAAAATATGGTATTTTGACAATTATCCCTATTTTATTTTACCCCTCCATTTCTTGCACCATCCGTTGCGCTTGCTAGGGGTCGTTCGATGCGATTCTCCTGTCGCCTAGGATTCCTGGGGGCTCTTCCCTGTGTAGACTTGCGCGAGAAAGACCGAATCTTGTTAGCTTGCAGCAAAGCAAAGCCTAGTGGCCCGTTAGGTGCTAGAAACGATCGTGCTTGGTCGTGTCCTGGTTTTTTCTTGGAAAGATGTGACATTTCACTAACAAGGGGAGTGGATGTGGGATCATGGGATGGAAAAGATTATGAGGACATGCGCGATACTAGCCAGGGGCGGACCTAGGACTAAATATTAGTCATGGCGAGAATTGCAAACGTTGACCAAAGAGGATTATCCAAAACCAAAAGAATCCATAAACAAATTATATTACAATCGCAGTAATATGAATATATAATAGTAAATAAAATCAACAATTACAATCAGCATGCGAACATGTGAAGATGAAGGTAGGACATAGAAAAACACCTTACAAATGAAGCTTACTCAACAATTTGCCACCAAATCATCGAACATAATAGTTTGAACAAAATATAAAACATAAAAGAAACAACCTATCAAAGAGAGAATGATTAGTATTTAGTAGTGTTACAATTAATTGATAATAAATCATGAAAGATATAGAAGAAATAGAAGCCAAAATACACACCACTAAAGCACTAATTGCGTCTAGAAGAACGAGGCATTTTCATCCTACGAGATTTCATTCCTTAAAACCGTTTCTTGATTCTATCCCGATCAAGTCCTTTGAATATCTCTCGTTCAACATAGCACACCATCAAGTCATTAAACCAACCATTCAATATCTTGCTCTTGTGGCTGTTGTTGTGCAGCCTCTTGAAGTTGGTTTAATTGTTGAGATTGTGCTTGTGCGGCTGGTATTCCACTTGCCCTAGTACTTGTGCTCGAAACTTTGCTAAAATACCTCTTCAAATCCATTTCTACCAAATAAAACAAGTAATAAACGACAATACATTTCAATACTCCATTTGATTAGAACATGTGAATGATAAATGAATACACAATACCTAGATACTTACTGAAGCTTTCCCCCCAATCTTATTGCTGCCTTGCTTGCTCATCTTGACTTCACACAAATTCACACAATCACCGAATCACTGAATCACACAATGTTCAACACTAATTCACACAATGAATCACACAACAAATCACATTATCACACAGTTTGAACACTTGAACTCATTTACAAATTTACTCTACTCACCTCAGAGTCTCACACTCACTGTCTCACTGAGCCGCCGACTGGCTGAGTGGCCGAGCCGGAGGCCGGAGGTCGGAGCGGAGAGGAGACTGGGAGAGCCGAAGGCTGGAGCACCGGAGCGGAGAGCCGGAGAGGGAGTCCTTGCCGGGCGCCGGCTGCAGCCGCGAGGGCGCAGGATTGCCGGAGGTCCGGAGCCGCCGAGTGGGAGAGCAGGAGGCCGGAGCAGAGAGGGAGAGGGAGGCCTTGCCCGCTTGCCGGGCTGCCGGGCGCCGGCTGCAGCCGCGCGGCGCGCGTGCGCCTCGCCCCTTGCCACCTTGCGCCCTTATAGTATTATATCGAAATATAATACTACTAGTTAGATAACTGCCTTGTATATAGTGCACATCTGAAATCTGAATTAACTGCTGATCCAACTCAAGATATATTATATGCCTTATTTTCTATTGTCTAATATTATGTCATGTCCTTTTTGCTATGGTTACTAACTTGAGCTGAAATTCCCTTTCTTGTTTGTATTGCAAAACATAGAAGCCTCAATGTAGTTGTTCGCTCAGATTTATTACATCAATACGATTCATGTTTACGACAATTCATATTGCAGTGTTGGAAAGTCACCTCTTTTAGCTATGTAAACTCTGACACATTATGAATCTGCATCATATGAGTCCGCAACCCTCACTTGCATTCCTGGAATTATCCATTACAATGATAACAAAATCCAACTTCTTGATCTTCCTGGTATCATTGAAGGAGCCTCTGAAGGCAAGGGTCATGGTAGGCAGGTAAATGTTATTATCGGTTTAATTATTATAATATGTGCTAAGTTCTTTAGCCACGAATCGCTCCATGATATTCTTTTAGTGTTACATCGTTGTTCCTGTTTTCAGTTTATCACTGTCGCCGACTCATCAGATCTTGTGCTAGGCAAGTGTCGTGGTAGGCAGGTAAATACTGTTTTCAGCTTATTGCTACCTTTGCCCCATCTAAACAGATGTTGGTTCCAGCTACTAGCAAAGCCTAGGTTTCTTAATTTCTTAGCAGCTCTATTTGAATCACTCTCTTGGTCCTATTTGGCTGCCCTGATGGCCGGATATGATTCTTGTTGCTTCTTTAGTTTCTTACCAGCTTTTTTACATAACACCATGGCGGTCCTTCTTGGCCGCCTCTGATGTTCGGATATGATTCTTGTTGTTTCTACGGGAAATGCATAGAAAAGTATTAGCACATAACTATTCATCAAATTTAAAATAGAAGATGCACACTTCTATGCTTGTGTTTCTTTATGCGAGGATGATGATGCCTTTGTCTGTTGCGTTGGTCTCAGATTATTTAGCTCCAGCTTTGTCCTCGTGAGGTATGTTCTGTGCCCTTGCTTATGGTCAGGTCTCCTGCATGTTAGGTGCCGGTTGTGTTTGCTTATGCTTGGTTGGTTACTGTGTGTGTGTGTGTGTGTTCATTACTTCTTATGTTGCTCAGGACACGTGAGATTCAAAGTTATGCTCTATATACAAATGTTGATTACCTATTAGCAATTACGTAGTGTTCTGTTTTTGCAAAGCTATGCAAGCATCATATGATTTGGCAGGGATTAGGTTCACTGTGTATGCTACAACCATGGCGAGAAGGCATGCCACATATGTCAGCTAACACCCACAGTAAGCTACACCACTTGACAATACCCCATCAGCCTCTTGCACAGTCTAAAATGATTATCTCCTGTCTGCTTAGGCCATTTGATTTCCCTTCAGTTCAGTTCTGAAACAACATTACTACTTTAGGACTTCTCTACACTTAACCTGACGAGGAACTACAAGAAATCTCTTGAAAGATAGTTCTCCAATAGTCAACAGAGGCCAAAGGGAAAGCACCATATACATTAGCCATCACTCTTGTCTCTGAAATTATTTGAACTAATGATGAGTGGTACTTAGTACCGCTGCCATATACATTTCTGTTTAAGATAGCCTCCTGTAATCCTTGAACCCTGCATTCTCTTTATCGTTACTGTGTCTTTAGCTGCATTGTTGCGTGTGCATTTCGACTCATGCTTGTATTTACTGGACTGCCTGTATATGGTTACATATCCTATTTTGTGGTCGTTACTACAGAAGAAATTCGCCAGGAAACATAACTACGGCGATTGGCCAGTTTCATGTCATACTGTTAATGGCGCTTTCTTTTAAATCCTTACTTATATTAGATCAAACCAGCTTGCTTTGTCCATTTTTTCCCCTCCACTATATATCTCTATTGGGTTTTAGCTAAAAACAGCCATGATGCCATAGTTACAACACCACCTCCCTAAATTAACAATCGCTTCACGCCATCATTTTTATAGACCTCTTATCTCGCACAGGACTACACACGCGCAGCGTAGCGCGCCCTACCTACCTAGTATGCTTGAATTCTAAGTGGATAACGCAACAAGATATGACCCGATCATGGGCTCTCTGACTAGTCATGGGAGTTGGGACTTGTTTTTCCAGGCCCTGCACGAGACCTAGCCGTCACAGCCCAAGCACGGCATGACACGGACGATCAGGCCATGCCGGGCCTGAGAAGCAGGCATGTCGGGCGGCACGACACGGCCCGCTCCAATGGGCCGTGCTCAGGCTGGCACAACCCGAAAAGCCTGATGTAGCCTCTCGTGGCACGTGGTAGTTGGCACCTCACCTCGCTGATGTCGTCATGGTCGTTGTCTCTGTGGTCGTCGAGGAGAGGGGAGGAAAACCACTATCGTGGTCCATCGCCGACTGGGCAGATCTTGGAGAGGGGAAGGGGACAACTGGACAACCGCCATCATCGTGGTGGGCTTCGCAGTCACCGCTGCTCAAAACTAGGAGAGAGAGGGGGGAAGGGTGAGCATGTGGGGAGAGGTCGTGCGGCCATGGCTACCATTGACAGGAGAGGCAGAGAGTGAGCTACGGTGGAGGGAGGGGAGGGAGACAGAGGCACCTCGCCGAGGTCATCGTCGCTATGCTGCCCCCATCGTCGTTGGCATCCTGGACTCGTCCCCTGTACTGATTCCGTCACCTCGTCGTCGTTGAGCTCATATCCGGGCCCGAGACCCCGCCGGCGGGAAAGTAAGAGTCTGAGAGGGAAGGGGACAGATTTGGTCGCCGCTCAGATATGGCCATCCAGGCCATGGCCGTTGCCAGGGGGACAGACCGAGAGAGGGCAGGGGATGGGAGTGCGCAAGAGGGAGATGGAGAGAGGTGGTGGCCGACAGGGGAGGGAAGCGCACGAGGGCGAGAGGGAGAGAGGCAGAGAGAGAGCGAGAGGGTGAGAGGCAAAGATAGAGGTCACACAGGCGCACCACACACAAATGGAGAGAGCGGGAGGGAGAGAGGCAAAGGTACAAGTGCGAGAGGTCGCATGTGTGGCGCGCAAGTCGTAGCATTGGCCGGCGACACCACCAACGCTTTTGCAATCACGGGAGCAGAGGAAGAGGCTAGAGTGGAGCAGAGGAAGAGGGCAGAGAGGAGCAGAGAGGCAACAGGCAAATGCAACGTTCCTCTCCTCCATGGCTATAAAATCACCTCCTCTCCTCGTTTCTTCTCCACACAACTCAATCAACAATTTTCCTACTGTCTCTAGCTCTATATCCCTCATTCTCTCAATATGTTTAGTAAGAAGAAGCTAGCAGGGGGACCAAGGCACAAGCAAGCACGCCCCCACAACCCCTCTAGTCCTCCTGGGTAGGACGATGCTCACATCGATGCTCGTCAACTCTCCTTGGACATGGGAGACCACGGCATGGATGACCATCATATCATATGGATGGTACAAAGGGCCAAGAGGATGCTGCGTTCGCGAACTTGTCGCCCTTGCCATCACACGATGGGATCGGAGGATCATCGTCAACACCACTATCCACCGACGATAGGGTAGAGTGCTGGAAGCACATGACCAAGAAGATTAACATTGTAAACGACAAAAGACATGTAACTACAATTTGTAATTATTGCAAATTTGAATTGACTGCATGTTCGGGTGGAGAGACGGGGCATCCGAAGTAGCACTACAAAGCATGCATGCAAAAACTGGGGCGGACCCAAGGAGGCGTCGTGCAGACACAACTTAACTTTTAGGCCGATGACAATGTAAGTACATGAATGAACAACCCCCAAGTAGCATGGGATGAAATAGCATGATTTATAGTTTCGGAAAATCGAACTATTATGATGGGCAAGAGTCATAATTTTGAAAGAATGGTCTCACATGGCTTCTGCCCATCCCCCAGCGTTGTACACTACATACATGCTGTGTCGTATAGAATATTTTTTTTGTATGTAAAAATATGTGTATTTAACTATATATATAAACATGATATGTGCATATTCGGAAGTTTCTTTAAGCGCATAAGATGTATATGGGCCTGCAGTACATACTACAATGTATTATATAAGTCTTGATTGTGTTATACATACATATATACATACACACACATACATACATAGGACACCCGTTTCGTACTCCCAGGAGTACGTTCTCCCACTTCCAATATACCACTTAAATGAATATATTATACTTCTTTATCACTTTCAATATTCTTAAATACTAATTATAAGATACTCCAATGCCATTTGACTAAAAAAATCATTCGAGCATTTTATTATTTCTATATACTCTTTTTTTCATATATAAAAGAAGTATATACACAAATTTTGCTATAAAAGGTGGGCTTCAATGATTTTTGTTCATAGAACTCACTTTGGGGTATCTTATAATCTTTAGTGGAGTATGCTCAAATTGATAAAGTGGTATCATCATACGGTTTAAGTGGTATATGAGAAGTGGGAACACGTACTCTCAGAAGTACCATACCATATATATATATATATATATATATATATATATATATATAAAATGGTATTATACTCACAGGTATTGTACTCACAGAGTACATACTTTCTCATATACTACTTAAATTGTATGGTGATACCTCTTTATTTATTTGAGTATACTCAAATAATAATTATAAGATACCCCAAAGTGAGTTTCATGAAAAAATTCATGAAAATCCACTTTTTATTGCAATATTTGTGTACATACTTCTTTTTATATGTGAAAAAAGGTATATAGCAAAAATAAAGGGCTCCAATGAAAATTTTTCAATCAAGTCGCGATGGAGTATATTATAATTGATATTTAAGTATACTGAGAATGATAAAGAAGTATAATATATTCGTTTAAGTGGTATATTCGGAGTGGGAGTACATACTCCTGGGAGTACGAAACGGGTGTCCTATATATATATATATATGAAAAATACTTTCTACTCCCGGGAGTAGTTACTCCCACCTTTGATATACCACCTAAAAGAACTTGACATACTCCATTATTACTTTGGGTATACTCATATATTAATTATAAGATATTCCAATGCGAACCACACGAAAAATTTGCAAGAGAGTCCATAATTTTTAGCATATTTTGTAAATACCTTCATATTCGCACATAAAAAGGAGTATATCTAAAAAAATATACATACCACCCTGAAAAGGTGTAAATACCACTTATGTGGTCTTATATACTCGTATACTACACATACATACCCTCGGTTGCGCAAGATATTCCCTACGCTGTGAGATATGTGATATACGGAATAGGGAGTAACTACTCCTGAGTAGAAAAATGCTTCATATATATATATATATATATATATATATATATATATATATATATATATATATATATATATATATATATATATATATATATATATATATAGGGTACCATACCATTTTCCTATGCCTCTGAGGAGGTCGCCGCCTCCATTGGGACCCTCCCTTCGCACCATGGCCGCACTCCTCTGCTTTTTTCCTCCTTCTTATCTCCTCCCCTCACACCTCTGCTTTTCTAGCCTAAGCCAGTCTTCCTCGACCATCGCCTGCATTGCCGCCTCGGCCTACCGCCGTCGTCTCTGGCTCCGCCCTTCGCCTCCGCTTCCACCTCTTGCGATGCACAATGATAGGTGGCGTTGGTGCCGAGGAGGGGGAGACCCGACTGGATCTGAGGCGGTGTCGAGGGCGAAGGAGGCGATGAGGTGTGGGCGTGTGGCGCCAGCCACGGGGGGTGGGACGGCCGGCGTGAGGAGTGGAGGGATTGGAGGCAAACCAGGAGCTCTAGAGGGGAGGGATTGGCAGCGAGGATGACATGCCTGACATGTGGGCACATTGACATGTCAGCACCACGTCACCCAAAACCACCCATGTTTGGGTTGAGGGTGGTAAAATGAATAGTTTTAATAGTTGGGGGTGTAGGATGTTCGATTTTGTAGTTTAGGGTTGAAATACAGACTTTTCGAAGAGTTTAAGGTTGTAAAATAAATTTTTTCCTAAAATAAAATAGGAGAAAAAGAAAAGTAGAACGGTGCACAAAGAAAAAAAAATAGGGGCAAGCCTGATCATGACCAAATTAAGCTTTCGTGTTACGTACTCGATCAACTTTCAGGTTTGAAAACCATGGGAAAATGATAGGAAAATCGGTAGTAAACATTACAGAGTACGTACATATAAAGTGCATCAACAGATCATGGTGACGGCACAGTTCCATGGAATTATGCTATTCAGTGGAGTACAAAACATATCCCCGATGCTTACAATTTTGGAACAAAATATATCATGCACATTACACATCTTGTGCTAAATAATTCAGTACAAATCTTGCAAGATAGATGGCGATATAAACCAAACATGATAGGGAAAAGAAGAAATAATGCCCAGTTTATGACGTAATGGAAATTACCCATACTACATTGTATTACTTTGCAATAGTATGGAAACACAACGCCACACATAGATAGACTATATACACACTAACGCTGAGCCCTTTACATTGCTGCCGGCATACAAGCATAGCAATCCTTCTTGATGTTCTTCAGTTTGGCAACCACATCATTCATGCACATCCTTTGCTCAGGTGAGTCACTCGAACACATCAGGCCCACTCGAATCATCATCACAAGCAAGTTGTCGCTCGTGCTTGTCGGCGAAGATCCCAAGGAAGCGTTGGTTTGGTGATCAAAGCGAGGTCTAGTTACTTGTTCATCTTGCGAGCTTCTCATCAACAACATCACTAAGGTTATTTGGAAATGCTTGGCAAACCCATCGCCTAAGGCTTAATTCTCCAACGAACATGGGATCCGTGGGCCTCTTCCGGTGAAGACTTCCAAGAAGATGATTCCAAAGTGAACACGTCGTTCTTCCGCGATGCCTTTCCCATTGTTGCATATTCGTCGAGAAAATTGTGAACAATAGATGTTTGTTAATCGAAAAATCTTCTCGCTAGCTAGCATATTACAAAAGAACCTCCTTAAGAATGATCGGCGCAAGTACCGTGACATGTACCGATTGTCCCTGGCATGCTTGCTGAAACCATAGAGTTGTCATCACCTAGCGTAGTTTTGCAATGCCAAAGTCCGCCACATGCGCAATCATCTCCTCGTCGAATAGCACATTGCTCGGCTTTAAGTCACAGTCAGATAACATTATAATGGCCATGGTGCAAATACTCCATTGCCATTGACACATCAAGCATGATGTCCAACCTTTTAGGAATGATCCCAAGCAAGGCACGCTTTGGTGTGCGGAGTGCCTCCAAGCGCCATTGGGCATGTAATCGAAGCGGCGGTGCTCAAATCCAAGTTGGAGCAAGTATTCAATATCTTTATCAAGTTGCGATGCCTGACCATCCGTAGCACTTGACATTCAGCATCAAAGCTCCTCACAGCTTGCGCGGCTTGCATGTTGAGCACTTTTATCGCGACAACCAAACCATCATCCAGTTGGCCCTTGAAAACTTTGCCAAAACCTCCAACTCCCAACATGTTATCCTCACTGAAATTATCAGTGGCACGGACAATCTCATTGTAGGATACTAACCTATGGCTATTCACATCAGCCATATCAAGAGAAGATGTAACATCTGGATTCTTCTTAATTTTCTTTCTGATCATTAGGTATGAGCAAACAGCAATTGCACCAACTGCTATTGCTGCGACAACAGGGAGTATAAACTTGAGGAAATGTCGACCATGAGTTCGGTGAGACTTGTCTCGACATGGTGAAAATCCTAGACGTGGAGCACCGCATAGCGCAACATTTCCCATCAAAGATTGCAAGGTGATGTTTGAGAAAACACCTCCATTTGGGATCGGTCCTTCTAACTTATTAGAGGAGAGGTTCAAACTAGTAAGGTAGGTGAAGTTGGCAAAGTAATTTGGTATAGTACCTGAAAGATTATTAGAAGATAGGTCCAATGTCTCTAAGTTGGTCAAACGGCGAAAAGAATCTGGGATTGAACCCTCGAATGAGTTTTGTGACAGGATTAGGTTGGTTAACATTTGATGCTCCGCAAATGAATTTGGGAGGCTACCAACTAAGCGGTTGTTAGAAATATCTATTAGGTCTATTTCTTGCATGTGACTGAGATCAGAAGGAATTGCACCGGTCAAGGAGTTATGGGAGAGACTTAACTGGATGAGGTTACTAAGATGAAACAAGCTTGCTGGGATAGCTGAAGATAGCTTGTTATCAGATAGCCAGATGTACTGTAACCTAGTGAGGTTAACTAGGCCATCTGGTATGGAACCAGAGAGTTGATTATCTTCAAGGAACAACCTTTCAAGTCCTGTTAGCATACCAATCTCTTTCGGGAGTGGGCCAGCTATGCTATTAATAGAAAGGTCAAGTGCTTGGAGATTCTCCATCATCATGATGGACCCTGGGATTGCATTGCTCAAATGGTTGCTCCTAAGGACTAGCGCGTGGAGACCAGTCAGATTTGATAGTGTAGCTGGAAGCCCACCAATTAAGTTGATGTTGTGTCCTTCGAAGTATATCAACCTTCTAGAGAGGTTCCCAATAAAGCCGGGGAGATTACCGGTGGTGAAAGAATTGTCTGATATTAAAAGGTATTGGAGTTGCCGACAATTGCAAAGGCTGGCCAGGAAGTGCAGTTCCCCTTGGAGGTGGTTGTGTCGAATATTAATCCACGTAAGAGATCTCATGCTTCCAAGTGTGGACGGTATTGATCCAGTCAGCAAGTTGTTGTCCAAATCCAAGATGGACAATTCAGATTGGTTTCCAACAAAAGCGGGAAAGGAACCACTTAGTTGGTTATATGAAAGATGGAGAATGTTGAGTTGTCTCATTGTTCCCAGTTCCACCGGAATCTGTCCGCTTAGGTTGCAGAATGAGACGTCAAGCAAACTGAGCATGGTGAGATTGCCGAGCACACTCGGGATCGGCCCGAAGATGCCACTGCTGCCCATAGAAAGGAAAGTGAGTTGCGACAGCTTGGCGAGCCATGTCGGCACCATATCCGCAAAGGGATTATACGATGTATCGAGCAACTCAAGGTGCTGACATGCTGCAATGCCCAATGGGATTTGGCCTGTGAATTTATTCAAAGAGAGAACTATTATTCGCAACTTGGGGAGGATAAAGCTTTCGTTGCTAGGTATAGGCCCGGTGAGGTCGTTGCTTCCGAGACCCATGCGTTCAAGGTTGGACATGTTGAAGATGGTACGAGGTACTGGACCGGAGAGCTGATTAATTCTCAGGTCAAGGGTTCCAAGCATGAGCAAGGAGCCAATGCCATCTGGTATTGACCCAGATAGGGTGTTGTTTGCAAAGTAGATGCCTTCCAGTGAAGGCGTGCCGTTGAATGAAAAATTTGGTATTGGGCCGCTCATCTGGTTTTGTGCGAGAGATATGTACCTAAGGTCAGGCAGATTTTGCAGCTCTGGTGGTATTTGCCCTGAGAGTTGGTTGCGATCTAGCCTAATATCTTGAAGCCTTGTGAGGTTTCCAAGTGTGGAGGGAATAGTACCAGATAAAGTGTTTTGGCCGAGAGCAACAACTCTAAGGCGAGGCAACCTTCCAGGATCAGCTGGGATGGAGCCCGTGAGGGTTGTGTTGGTCAGATTTAGGAGATGGAGGAAAGAGAGGTTACCGAGGTGAGGAGTGAGCTCCCCTTGGAGGGGCACGTGGGGCAACCGCAGAGCGACGACGCGCCGAAGTCGCCGGCCGCACGACACGCCGACCCAGCCGCAAAAGGACACATTGCTAGTCCAGCCATCGCGAAGGACGCCAAGAGGATCGGAGAGCTGGGCTTTGAAAGCCAGCAGCGCGGCAAGGTCGGTATCATTGCTCAGCCTCAGCGGCGAGGAGGAAGCGGCAGCGATCGCCGTCGTGAGTAAACAAGTGGCCGCCGATAGTACGAGGCGAATGCAAGGAAGAAGGGCCATGGGTATCTATCACTAGCTGGCTAGCTCAAGTTGTGTTTAGGATCATATATAGCTGGCAAGCGCAAGCGAACGGAGGTCTCGGTCTCCCCAATACATAGTTGGAAATTGTCAATTGGTACTCTGGTGTTTTGTTGTTTGTGGGCACTCATGTCATGATCAGGAGCAGGATGCCATGTAATGGACGTATTTTAAGCGTCTGAATCATGTAATGCGAGATACTGTCGACGAAAGCAGCACCACCGATCGAGAGCCAAGCTAATGCCATCTATCAATTGTGATTTGCTCAACCTCTCAAAGTATATATGAAGAACATAACGGGTTCATCATATTACCGTATTGTATTGGTGTATAATTTTTTTGTCTTTGTTTTTGAATCATGTGATGGAAATATAAGTTATTAAAACTTTCAAGAATAATTACAGTGGTCAAGAACTAAAATTACATAAATAATCTATTATAATTTATGTACAATAGAGTTATAAATAAACTTTCAAAAATATGATGTTTAAACAGTCCCAAAAACAAACGATATCGCCGATTTCTTTCCGCGAGCGGTGCTTCTCTTTTTATCTTTTATCTTTTTCTTCTCACAAATTCACTTCTTTACGTGGTGCTAGGCCCAGCCTTTTACAAACTCAACAAGCAACTGACTCTGATACGACGACTAAACAGAAGAGGGAGACAAAAACTAGCAAAAATATCAAAACGCGATTAACTCTAACACCCACTACCAGAATACAGCAAGACGTAAGCTTGACTTGCATCTTTCGTCTACCAAGCACTACCGGAATACAGCGACAGCCAACAGACCCATCCTTTTTCTGCAGCATCTTGATTCTTGATTACTATTTTTTTCCCATCTATTTTTGTTCTGAACCGTGCAGCATGATGATTAGGAATAACTATCACTAGGCTGCAACTCCATGTGAAATTCCACGCTCTAGCTAGCATTGAGCATGGTGACTCAACAACAACAGATTCTTCTTATTGTTTTTCTTCACTGCTCAATGGTTCTTGACTATTCTCCTCACATTGTAACACCCTAGCCCCAGCAAGAGGCTGAAATGCTACCAAGCTAACAATATAAGAAGTTAAATCTATGACACTTTACAAAAAAAATTCGGCAGCACCTCCTTTGTTTAGGTAACAATTCTAGGAGTTTCAACATGTACAAGTATCAAAATCAAAGAATCCAACTACACAAAATAAACAATAGGCATTCATGGTATACTAAAAGACTAAAGCATAATCACAATTAACCAAAAGAATATGTTACTCATTATTGTTACAAATAATCCAATGCGTAAACCTAATCATAACCAATCCATTAAGCAGTTTGCTCATTTATTAAGGTACGGTCTGAAATTTAATCAACTATCAAAGTTTCATAACTGTGTGCGTGCGAACATAAAGCTACTCCCTCCCATGCATGTCGTTCTTGGATTGGGTACCTAAAACAACAACAACAACAACAACAATGGTGAGTCCACAGACTCAGCAAGTACATATTGAAGACATACAATACAAAATTATAACATAAGCATCCACTTCCAGAAACATATCATACAATCATTCCACTTGCATATGCAATGCTCAAGGATCATTTCTCTTTATCTCTTTTTGCATTTTACCGGTAATGCAAAGTATGCAACCGTCGCTGCATACCCATGCCTGTGCTCGCAAGCACAGGGACCAATTGCCCAATACTCCGCAAGTAAAGGGGACCTCAAGCCCACACTCCACAAGTGTGAGGACCTCAAACCCGTCATGTTCATAACAGGGACCTCAAAGATATGCATGTTTGGTCACCACATGACCAAGCCTCAACATGATCTCAATATGCACATGCACAGTTCTCTATTCGTCATCAATAAGCCAAAAGCAATAACATCATACATGAATTGAACTTAATAATACTTTGAGCATTCACCATTATTAGTGCTCAAATCATACCAGCAACCATGCATCATTATCATGAATCAAATTCACGCAATCATGATCAAGCATTCACAACCAATGTAAGAAACAATGTACTTGCTTCCACCGTACGAGAACGAA
This sequence comes from Ampelocalamus luodianensis, assembly GCA_036346255.1. Taxonomy (NCBI): domain Eukaryota; kingdom Viridiplantae; phylum Streptophyta; class Magnoliopsida; order Poales; family Poaceae; genus Ampelocalamus; species Ampelocalamus luodianensis. The sequence continues at coordinate 938,781 of CM070625.1, forward strand.
GGACGCGAAGAGGGTGCTACCCACGGAACCAATCCCCCACCTGAGATAAGTTAACAAGCACCCTAAGATAACAATACTAGACCAAAACAAGCTAGAAGCATTTACGAAAAACTATACTCTCTCACACAACCCCAGCTCCAAAATCCTAAGCAACAGTCTATCCCCTCGACAGACAGTCATAATAAAAAATTCATATCTTTTAGCACATGAGTACAAATGAGGTGTTCTTGGATTTCCTTGAAAGGTTATCAATTTCTCCAACTAAACCTAGTTGATGAGCCTTCCAGATTCGGCCATCTAATACCCCTACTAAGCTAATTAATAGAACATCGATTTCACATCAGGTTCTCTGGACAGTATACTAAACTACCATAACTTTCAGTACGATTGTCCAAATTTCATGTTCTTTAGATTCCCTGAAAGCTAAGACAATTATCTACAACTTTTGTTATAGTGAGACCTCCCAGAAATCCTTTAGCTATCTGCTTAAGTCTGATTACTAAAATCTGTCAAAGGTGGGGCAGAGTTACGGAACAGCAACACTACGAAAATCATAAATTTTGAACCGCTCGTCCAAACGACACGATCTTGTACTCTACAGAAAGGTATCGACGTCGCCTACAATTCTCTAGGAGGCATCCTGGTCAGATTCGGCCGTTAAACATCTCAAAAACGTCGCCCAACCCAATCTACTCTAGTCATACCTAAATACCGACGTTGCTAAAGATCAAATAACTCACTAATCGGAAGGGGACGGGGTCTTACCCTTGAAGAACCGCCGTGGAACATGATGAACACCCACCCCTGGCCACGATATCTCCCTTTCCCTCTCCTCTTCTTCTACCTCTTCCTCTTCCTCTCTTCCTTCCCCTCCTTCTTCTTCTCAATGGCCAGCAGCAGGGAGGATGGCACCGAGGAGAGGAGGAGCAGTGGGAGGCGGAGGTGCTGTAGCCGGCTACTCTAGCACGACGGCTACTGTAGCATGGCTACTGTAGCATAGGTGGCTAGGGTTTTGTTCTCCCTTTCCCTTGCCTTCTCTCGGGCCGCTAGCCCATAATTTTATGGATTGGATGATGAATTTACAAATACCAGATGATTCCAATTGAATTTTTCTTGGAGATTTCAACTTTATTCGTTCTACCCAAAATCGAAATAGGCCAGGAGGTGACATGACTACTATGTTCACTTTTAATGGTATTATTAGCCATCTTGGATTAATTGAACTCCCATTAAAAGGAAGAGCTTTTACGTGGAATAATATGCGAGAAGCCCCGCTCTTGGAACAATTGGATTGGGTTTTTTACTACAGTGAGTTGGACAACAAAATATCCAAATACAATGGTCAGATCTCTAACTTGCAATATTTCATATCATGTCCCCTATGTGGTTTCAATTCAGACGGTCATTCTAAAAGCAAAGATATTTCGATTTGAAATTTTTTGGGTTGAACATCCAGGTTTTATGGACATTGTACCATACTATTGGAACAACCCGTGTAGACACACAAATGGAGATGCAATTCTTTCGGCAAAATTCAAGAGTCTCTGGCATGGTCTCCAAATTTGGACTAAGAATATCTCAATCTCAACCTTCCAGATTAATCTTGAACTGCAGTTCGGTTATTATCCTTATGGATAATCTAGAATAGCAAAGATCCCTAGATAGGCCGGAATGGAACTTCCGTAACATTATCAAGAGGCACTTACTTCGATTCTTGCATTACAAACAACTATATTGAAAAAAAGGTGCACTATTCATTGGGTTAAGTTCGGAGATGAGAATACAAAATTCTTTCATGCCATAGCTACAAAATAGTATAGAAGGAACACTATTACACAGTTGTCCACTCAAGACAATGGAATTGAAAAAGATCACAATGGAAAGTTAGCTATTCTTTGGCATTCATTTAAAGATAGACTAGGGACTTCGGCCAATACTGAAATGCTTTTCAATTTATCTAAATTAATTGCCCCAGTTCAGGGATTGCATATCTTGATAGAAAGATTTACTCATGATGAGATCGACAAAATAATAAAGGAACTCCCTATTGATAAATCACCAGGGTCGGATGGTTTTAATGGACTCTTTATCAAAAAAAAATTGTTGGCATATTATCAAGAATGATTTCTACAAGCTATGTGATGACTTCTATGAAAATAAGATTCAGCTACAGTGTATCAATAATTCACATATTACTTTAGTGCCAAAAAAAGTCTCCCCAGAAAGTGTAAATGATTACAGTCCCATCTCACTTTTGAATTCCTCACTCAAGTTACTCTATAGGATCGTTAATGGCAATCAGATGGAGGTGAATGATTGTGGAAGATTTTAAAACCCTAACACACTCTCTCTCTACTCTTGAACCCAACAAACACCCATATAAAAAATGTAGCAAGGCCTTTGCTAGCAGCACACGCACAGCAAAACTACCTTTGGTAGCAACCCTTTTTCTTCAGCACACCAACCTGAACAGAAGACAGCACACGGGAGAGAAAACAGCGACGAGAGTAGGAAGACTTCAATCAAAAATCCGCTTGAATTGGATCTCACTTTTTATTTCTAGATCATCATTTTTGTGGCTACAAAGTGCCTTCATGGCGCCCCTCAAACCCAAGCACCAAAAATACAAAAGCGTTTCTTTTTCTCCAGCCGCTAGCAATCAACTCTAATCTCCTTCAGGTCATGTACAATGGGCTTACATCAGCTGTCTATAGCCTCTGCCACGTAGGATTTAAGCTGATGTGAATGAAAGAGAATAAAGAGAGAGAATTGTGTTGTCTACAATTAATCCTGTAGCCGACTGTATCACTAGAACCAAGAAAAGCATTAAAAGATTGTGTGTTGTCTACAATCATATAGCCGACCATATCTTGTCTACAATCCTGTAGCCGACTGTATCACCACAACCCATTGTATGAGCTGTCCTACAAACAAGGGACCCGATTCCAATTTCTCTCAGCCTTCCAATTTTGCTCGGCTTTCCAATTTTGAACACCCCAAAATTGTCACGTGTCATAGCCTCCGAACCGCAACTCCGTAGCTCCAACACGCATCATCCATCTTTGATCTCCATGTGCCCCAACTCGAGCTCGACCGCCTCCTCCAACATCCTCGACAGAGATGACTTCACACCAAGCCATCTCCCGATCCTTGCCATAGACCACAATCGCCTCCGAGTTACCCTGCACATGCAAATACCAAAACAACATCTTTTCCGCACACAAATTCTTCCCAACTTGATGGACATAAGTCCACACACATGCCACACGCCTCAAATAACATCAGTAAGCAACATAGTCAATTATTCATCAACAAAAATATTCTACACCTAGCCACATGGTCTAACATACTCACAAAGATATTGGCGGATAGACTATAGCGGATCATTTTGCAAATTGTTCATAAAAATCAATATGGATTTATCAAAACAAGAACGATTCAAGATTGTCTTGCTTGGGCCTATGAATATATCCATCAATGTCGGCAATCAAAAAAGGAAATTATTATTCTAAAGCTGGACTTTGAAAAAGCCTTTGATATGGTGGAGCATAGTACAATCATCCAAATTTTGCAAAATAAAGGTTTTGATAATAGATGGATTACCTGGATTAAAATTTTACTCAGTTTTGGAACATCATCGGTTTTATTAAATGGAGTACCAGGGAAATATTTTCAATGTAAAAGAGGAGTAAGACAAGGTGATCCTCTCTCGCCACTTCTCTTCGTTCTTGCGGCGGATCTCCTGTAGACAATTATAAATGAAGCACATAGAAGGAATCTCCTCAATATACCAATCCCGTTGATAACAGATGGAGATTTTCCTATAGTTCAATATGCGGATGATACCTTGTCATTATGGAAGCTGATGCAAGACAATTATTTTGTTTGAAGGGTCTATTAAATTCATTTGCTTCCTCCACAGGACTGAAAGTCAACTATAACAAGTCATTTATAGTGCCCATTAATGTCACTGATGACAAAATGTCTACCTGCAAACACCTTTGGATATGAAATTGGTACTCTTCCTTTTACTTATTTGGGTTTACCGCTGGGAAAAACACGGCCAAGAGTACATGATTTTACCCCACTGATTGATCGAGTAGAGAGAAGACTATCTAGTTGCGCAGCTTATCTCTCTTATGGAGGACGATTGACAATGATCAACTCAGTACTCTCCCACCTTCCCAAACTTTTACATGTGCTCACTCAAGATCCCAGTGATGGTCATTAATAATATTGATCGAGCTCGGATTTAAATGCAAAAGGTGGAAATCAGTCGCATGAAATTTGGTATGCAAACCATAAAACAAAGGAGGTCTTGGAGTTCTTAATTTACAAACACAGAATTATGCTCTCTTAATGAAGAATCTACATAAGTTCTACAATCACCATGATCTTTCATGGGTGAAGCTGATATGGGAAAGGTATTATCGAAATAATATTCCTCACAACACAAGGAATCAATGCTCTTTTTGGTGGAGAGAGATTATGAAAGGCATTACGATTTATAAAGGAATTGTTACAACAATAATTTGTGCTTGTACATCAGTGTTATTCTGGTTGGATTTTTGGAATTCTAACCTTTACTGTCGCAAATATCCAGTGCTATTCACCCTTGCTAAAAACCAACAAATCTCGGTGGCTAATCTACTCCAAAATCCAGGTATAAGAGGACAGTTCCACCTGCCTTTGTCTATTGAAGCATTTGAAGAATATAATATGTTAAAGGATGGCATTAGACGTTTTCTTCCGATTAATAATTGCCAAGATAGTTGGACATACATATAGCGCTTAGCACAATATTCATCTCAAAGATACTACAAGTTCTCTTTTAATACTATCATGCCATCTCGGTCACTCAAATGGATTTGGAAAAGCAAAGTGTTATGAAACTTAATGTTTTTGCATAGCTACTTTTAATGGACAGGCTGAACACAAAAGACATGCTACGCAGACGACATTATAATATTGAGGATGATCAATATTGTGTCCTATGTCCAGATAGAGAGAAAGAAACTATACATCATTTATTCTTTGGCTGCCAATTCAATCAATCATGTTGGAATATTATTGGCATTAATTGGGATGATACGACCGATGTTCAACTTAAAGTGGAAAGAACGAGATTAATCTTCAATTCTATATTCTATATGGAAATCTTTATTTTGGCTGCATGGCTTATTTGGAAACAAAGGAATGGCAAAATGTTTGAGAATATCACGCCGAATATTATTAGTTAGAAAAATCTTTTTAAAAGTGAACTTGCTCTGCATGTGCACCAAGTCAAAGATCATAGACAACATTTTTTTTGATTAGCTGCAAACAATTGTTTGAGATTCTTTGCCTCTAATGGGTTGTAACTTTTGTTTTCCTTTTACCCCGTACATAATACCTTTTTTAATTTATATATATATATACACACAGTAGGGGCCTCCCTTACTGTTCCTCATCAAAAAAACAACAATAACAGATCCTGCAATGCGAACCGTAGGATAGCCTAGCGGTGAGGCACCTTGTCTCTTTGGCTGATAACCAAAGTTCGATTCTGTTCTGATTTTTCAGAATTTGAACCCATAACATGTAGGTCATGAGACTTAAGTTAATTGGACTAGCCAGCTGTTTCCATCATCTTTTTATTTATTTATTTAACAACAACAGATCTTTTGTGTATATGTACTTCATCATTTCTCCGTGCATTCCTTGGACTAAAATTAATGTTTTGGATGTTTCAGATAGTACTGACGAATCATATTTGCCACATGTTTTCACCCAATGTACAACATGGCTCCCGGCCGGCGCCGGCTTCAGGAGATGCCGACCCAGTGGCAGGACACATTTGTGGAATAGCAAATCCTCTATGGGCAGATCAAACAAAAATGACAAGACGTCAACCAGAAAGACGAACCAAAAAAAGGAGAGCACTTTTACAATACCTACGAGTCTATATGGACCGTTAATTCTTCTTAATCCAATGTATCAGATTGGTTATAATGTGTTTATACTACTCTAGGAAGTACAATTCTCTAAGGGACAAAATTGTAACTGCACTGATTTCTCCAAAGGAAACATAATTTTCAAAATTGCAAATTATACAACATTGCAGAAAAGGGGCGTCGTGGCGGCATGTGAGTTTTTTTAACAACATTGCAGGAGACTGTAGAGTTAGTTTGGTAGGAGATAATTTAAGGGTGATAAAAAAAGTCTATAATATCCTTAAGAAATCAATGGTCAGATTTAATTTATACTACCACTATAGTAGTAAAATGTATTGTAAAAATCCAAAGCGAAAGAGAAGTTGGCCTCAAAGCTGGCAGTCCCTGGGACTTGAGAAATTTCAGACGGCGTTGAGGATACTTCACCAGCTCAAACCAAGAAGAATTTCAACTAATATATATACAAGAGCTCATACCTTAAGAATTTGATTAAAAAGGATCTGATCTTTTTTATGGATACAAATTTATCAAAGTTGTGTCTGTTTCTCAAAAGTAGATGACCCACTAGTAATGGAAGAGAAAAGCATACAACATCATCAGGTCAAAAAGATAAATGAAAAGCATACAACATCATCGGGTACAAAAAAAGATAAATATTTCACCATCAGATCAGGCAACATAAAGAATATCATTGTTCATCCACTAATATTTAGTGGGAAACCCCATTAACGAACTTTCATCCACCATTCCATGCCAAGATAAAGAATAATTTGTTGGGGAACCAAACCATACCTTAATTGAAGTCTTTTTCAATTGCAATAAAGGATGACCGATTAATAAGATAGCAAGTAGTGAAAGCGGCTTCAGCTCAAAAAGCCTCTGCAAACCTGCATTTGACAACATGCAACGGTCCTTGAAAATGATGGTCCCATTCATACGCTCAGCTACACCGTTTTGTTGAGGAGTATAGGGAACGGTGTAGTGCCTAACAATACCTTCAGTCTTACAATATGATTCAAATTCATTAGAACAGAATTTCATCCCATTATCATAGCGAAGTTTCTTTACATTCTTTTCAGTTTGCCTTTTAACCATAGTCTTCTACACTTTAAATGCTAAAAATTGACAAGTAAGAACAATAAGTGAGAAGATTTTGCATGTAAAGGAGGGCAATTCAGCAGTGACACATGTATTGCTTGTGTAAGCGTATGTAATGAGGGTAGTGAAGCAGTAGAATCCAGCATAGGACACCATACGCCGAAACTTCTGGATCTTTAGGAACTCCTTACACTGGTAAAAAACATCCATCTCACAGTAGCTTGACACTGGTGTTATGAAAAAGATAAATCAGTTAAGAGACAAAACAAAGTTCTACACAGTGGCCAGCTGATAAAAAAACGCACTCAGTAAAAGTGCAAAGAATCTCAAGTTTGTGCTGTGTTTGCTTGAACAAATGTCTGGGCTTAAGATTAATTTTCATAAAAGCAAAGTTTTTGTTTGGGGGATGCACAGGAAAAGCAGGAGATCTATGAGGAGATTTTTACTTGTCAAGCTGCACAACTTCCCCCTTAAGTATTTGGGCATTCCGGTGCATCGGATTAAAATTAGAATAAGGAGTGGAAAGGCACTGAAAATAAAGTGGAATCAAAATTAGGATGTTGGCAAGGAAAATTACTTTCTATTGGGGGTAGGCTTATTCTGATCAATGCTAGTCTTAGCAATGTACACCTCCATATGCTCTCTTTTTATAAATTGCCAAAAGGAGTCAAGGGTAGGACTTGATTACTTTAGATAAAGATTTCTTTGGCAGGCTGATCAAGGCATTAGGAAATACCACTTTGTTAGTTGGCCTGTGGTATGTTTGCCTAGGGATCAAGGTGGTTTGGGTGTGTTGGACTTGGAGTCAATGAACATGGCTTTGCTTGGTAAGTGGCTATGGAAATTGGCTAATGAGAATGGTCTTTAGCAAGACTTAATGAGGAAGTACCTACAAAGAGATACTATGTCCCAAGTGAGTGCAAGACCAAGAGATTCTCATTTTGTTGAAAGGGATTATGTCTATTAAGCAAGCTTTTTTTGCTTGCTGCAGAACAAAAATTGGTAATGGAGAAAGAACCAGATTTTGGGAGGATCTCTGGCTCAATGATGCTCCACTTGCCATCAAGTATTCTAGGTTGTATCACCTCACTTTTAGCAAAAACATAACTGTAGCTAAGGTTTTTGAGGAGGGTGAGGTTTTATAAGGTTCTGAAGAACTTTGTGGGGAGATACGATGAAATCGTGGAATCAATTACTTGCTGATTGTGCCAATGTTCATTTGAATGAACATGATTACAAATTGGTATGGTTACTGCATTCCAGTGGACAATTCTCTATTAAGTCTTTCTGTAAGGCTCTGAAACCTTATCCCACTGGCTTTCCAGTAGGATGCATGACACACGTGTCGAACACGACACGTATCGGACACGAGATTCGCCATTTTCTAAAAAATAGCGACACGGCTGTATAATAATAATAATAATAATATATACATATGCTGGGATGCATGGACATGTCTGAAAGTTGTCGAGTCCGTGTCGGACATGGACACGGCTCCGACACGTATTTCAGGTGTGTCCGAAATTAGAGTCGCGAAAACAATTAAAATTGAAATCGGACACATCTGGAACACGTATCGGACACTTGGGCCCATTGCATTCAGCCCAAAATGGTAGCCAGCGCCTCCAGCTGCGTCGCCAGTTAACCTAGCATAGCGCTAGCGCATCAACTCCAGACTCCATTCCCCTTCGACGCCGCCTGCAACCTCGAGCCCCCAGCAGGAAGGAGAAGGGAGGGCAGGGGTGGACCCAGCATGGTTCATGGGTGTGCAGGTGAATACCCAAAATATTTGGTAGAATATTCAATTTATTGATGCAACACTTCCTTTGCCTAGTTGGTGTTTCTCTCAAATAGGAGGTCGTGTGTTCAATTCATCCCGCCCTCACAATTTTTTGTTTGATTGGTCATATCTTCTTTCTTTATCTCTTTTATTTGTGAAAACGAGATCTTATTTCTTTGTTGTTTCCTAGTATCTGAATAACTTGTACAAATTTTAAAATAACTTGTATATTTTATTTTAAAAACAAATATTATGAATGTATTTTTCCAATGTATTTAAAAAACTTGTTGGGCCAATAAGATTAGTAACTTACTATTGTATGTTCTCATACTTTCCATCTCCTTTATCAATTTTTTAAAAACAATATTGCATCTTGCTTTGATAATAATTAACTTGTTGCATACCACCTTTTATAACTAATATTTCTCTAAATTATTTCAAGAATTACCTCGGTAAACAATTTGTACTTTGATTTTCGGTATAGTTGTGTAACACCCTGGCTATTCGGAAGACAAAATACTACCTAAAGACCTAACATATAACCATACAACGGAATAACTTCGACAATAATTCATCAACTAAGCTAAACAGATCAACATCAGTTGGAACATAAATAAGAATGTAATAATGGATCCACAAAGATAATCCTATCAACGAATTATCAATGAACATAAATAATTATTTAAACAAACTCAATGAAAGGAAGTTATCATCCATGTCTAAGTTTATTTATTACAATCCAACAATTAACGAATGAAAGATAGTAACAATTCTTTTATTGAACCTAGTGTAAAATGAAATATTTGAGTAGTGCGTGTCTACTCGCTCCCAAGAGAAACTTCATCAACGATCACCTAAAAATAAAAAAAACAAAGCAAAAATGAATCCAAGACTCAACAAGTACATTGAATATATGAACAGACCTCCAATATGAACAAGACAATCTCTTCACAGTTTCTGAACATACAGCAAATGAATATTTATGAATGCATGAGATGAATGAAAATAATCAAAGGAAGGACTGCACACGTGCTTATACCGGTATAGCTAGTGACACACCCGTCGGTGTTCACTTAAGCCCGCATCTTAACAAAAATGCGGGGATCCAAATCCCGTATGAAGAACATTTCATACGGGTGTCCAATCTGCCAATCCTGGAATTAATGGGTCTTACGTGCCCATCCTGGAATTGATGGGTCCTTCTAATCTACTCCCGTGGACGGGACATGACAATGTCCAAATAGGCCCACATTGGAATGGTGGGTCTTATATTCCACTCCCGTGGATGAAACATGCATAATGGATGCATGGAATGAAGTATGAACAATGGAAGGCATCATCTCTAAACATGGAATCAACACATATGAAAGGACATAAACATTTCACCTTCTCATGTATCATAGGATACCACAACATGAACATTTAAGCATTCATCAATCACAATCATACAAACATCAGTGTACTTGCCTTTAGCGTTGCGATGCGTTAGGAGGCAACGACGATGCCGCTAACCCCGGAGCCCCACCTCCTACACCATTAGTTTACTCAATAATAACCACAATGTTAAGACACTACTCGCAACACATACCCCAACACCTCAACGTTTAACTACACAATTTTACTCCAATTGAACTACATTCCATTAGAAAACCTTAATGGGCAGTAATACTAAAATTGACATAATTTTTGCTATGAAATTCGTAAAAATGTAAACTCAGTCTTGTTTGAAAGGTAACAAGATTATCTACACAACCTAGTTTATAAAAATTCCAAATTCTGAATGTACCAAGCCCCAAAAGACCGATGAACACCCTCTCATCGAACTGCTCGACACTTCGGGCAGCAGCGAAAAAAGGCCATAACTTCTAATTGGACAAACCAATCTTAGCGTTCTTTATCAATATCAAAAGCTAAGACCCAGGCCCACAATAACCTATTTGGGTGAAAGCCCTAAATTTGCCATTAACTTGATCATATATTAAAAGGCAATTCGACAATTCATTCTCGTCAGGGTTCTGGATAGTCAACTTAAAACGTGCATAACTTTTGTTCTACACATCCAAATGGGGTGTTCTTTATCAATCCTGAAAGCTAAAGAGATCACGTACAAAAGTTGTTATGGGAAAGACTCCTGAATCATCCTCTAGCTAGGTCATATTTTAACCATTACAATGACTGCTAATTCTTGTCAGAATTTCGGGACAGCAGCAAAGAATTAGTCATAACTTTTAAACCGTAACTCGGAATTGGCTAATGAGAATGGTCTTTATCAAGACTTAATGAGGAAGTACCTACAAAGAGATACTATGTCCCAAGGGATTGCAAGAGCAAGAGATTCTCATGTTTTGAAAGGGATTATGTCTATTAAGCAAGCTTTTTTTGCTTGCTGCAGAACAAAAATTGGCAATGGAGAAAGAACCAGATTTTGGGAGGATCTCTGGCTCAATGATGCTCCACTTGCCATCAAGTATTCTAGGTTGTATAACCTCACTTTTAGCAAAAACATCACTGCAGCTAAGGTTTTTGAGGAGGGGTGGGGTTTTATAAGGTTCTGAAGAACTTTGTGGGGAGATACGATGAAATCGTGGAATCAATTACTTGTTGATTATGCCAATGTTCATTTGAATGAACATGATGACAAATTGGTATGGTTACTGCATTCCAGTGAATAATTCTCTATTAAGTCTTTCTGTAAGGCTCTAAAACATTATCCCACTGGCTTTCCTCTAGGATGCATGGACACGACCACACATGTCAAACACGACACGTATCAGACACGGGATTCGCTATTTTCTATTTTAAAAAATGGTGACACGGCTAATATATGCATATGCTAGGATGCACGGACACGTCTGAAAGTTGTCGAGTCCATGTCGGACATGGACACGGCTCCGATACGTATTTCAGGCATGTCCAAAATTAGAGTCGCGAAAACAATTAAAATTAAAATCAGACACGTAAGGAACACATCTGGAACACGTATCGGATACTTGGGCCCATTGCATTCAGCCCAAAATGGTAGCTAGCCTGCCCCTAGTTGTGTCACTAGTTAACCTAGTGTAGCGCTAGCTCATCTTCTCAGCACTCCATTCCCTTCGGCGCGCTTGCTTGCCCCGAGCCCCGGCGAGCGAGGAGGAGGAGGAGGGACTGGGCGCGCACGATCGCGGCGAGAACAAGGCGACGGTGACCACCAAGGAGTGGGGCGAGGCGGTCACCTCTACCCGTCGTCGCGCGCAGCCTCTCGAGTCCGTCATCGATGTCAACGAGATCGACATTGTCCTCAAGCGCGCCACCGAGGCCGACCGCCTCCATTCTGTCCTCGCTGACTCCGTCTCCTCCTCTGACCTCGTCATCGACCTGTGAGCGACTGCCTCTCCCTCAGTGAAAAAAACCCCCACCTCTATTTCTGTTGGTGTTGGGAAATTTGCGTGTCGTTGGTTCTATATTGTAATGGTTGGATTGGTTGGGCGCAGGGATGCGACGGTAGAGACGGACTAGGAAAGGTGGCGACTACAGAAGGAGCAGGAGGCACTGCATGCCAGCAGCCTCAGGGTCCCAGGCGGTGAGTGATTGTGATCGTTGTCGGTGTAATTTTGCATGTATGGAGTTTTGGATCTGTTCTTTTTTGCGACTATGCAGGATGTGTGATAGCAGTCCACCATGGAATGCTCTGATGAACATGGAGGAGCTTGATGCAAACAAGAGGACGGCATTCCTCGTGTGGCGGAGGAATCTTGCGAGGTTGGTGCCAAGTTGTTTGTGCTTAGGAAAAAGTCTACTTTACAACTCTGAACTTTTCAAAAAGTCCGGAAATGAACCCTAAACTACAAAACCGGACATCCTACACCTCCAACTATCAAAACCGTTCATTTTACCCCCCTCAACCAAACAGGGGTGGTTTTGAGTGATGTGGCGCTGACGTGTCAATGGTTTTGTTCGTGGGCCTTGTCATACACTCAAGCATACATCTGAGATAAGCGGGGTGGCGGCGAGCTTAGGCGGCGAAGCGGCGCCAGTGGAGAGTCGGCGCGGCCGACGAGCACGGCGAAATGGGTGAGGTGGGTGAGGTGAGCTCGTGGCGGTGGAGGCACAACAAGCGGTGGCGATTGCGGTGGGGTGGCTCGCGCGCCGGCCATGGAGGCGATGCGGTGCGGCGGCGCTGGATTGGGAGGGGAGGTAAGTAGCGCGTGTCTGAGCACCGGAGAGCAAGGGGAGACCGTCGGGATGGTCACTGGCAGCGGAGGGGTGCCGAGCGGGTCTAGCGGCGGGGGCTGGCGGTGGCGCGACGGGAGCGCCGTGGGGGCGGCGCCACAGTGAGGGAGAGTCGGAGGGAGTTGTGGGGGAGAGGAGAGGGTAGTCCAGGGATGCTCCATTGCGAGGGAATTGACCGAAGGCTTACCGAGTGAGAAGAAGAGGTCGTGGCGGCGGGTTTGGCCGAGATGGGGAAGAAGGCGAGTGCAGCTCTTCCTCCCGCCGCTCCCCATCGTCTGCCGCCGCTTCGAATCGCTCCTGAGCTCCCAGGCCTTCCTCGGCCTCCGCCACGCCCACGGCCAGCTCCTGCCTCTCCCTCTGCTGCATTGCAGCGGCTCTGTGTTCGCTCACGCGGGCGCCGTCGTGGTGGGCCGCGAGGTCTTCCTCGTCGGTCGGTCTTCCTCGACACGCTCACCGGCGTGGCACATGCGTGCGTGCCCACAGCGACGGCAAGGGAGGGGACGAGGAGGCAGCGGCGGTGAGGGAGGGGAGGCTACGAGGAGGAGGAGGAAGGGCGAGGGCGAGGCGACAACCAGGAGAGGCGGCGGCGGTCAGGGAGGAGGGAGGCGGCGAGGGAGGACATGGGTGGGAGGACGCCGCGACGCGAGGGTGGGGGGAGGCGGTGCTGGCCGCTGATGAGGGAGGGGACGAGGCGGCGCGGCAGGGAGGGTGGGTGGGGGTAGGTGGCGATGAGGAGGGAGGTGAGGCTGCGAGGGAGGGGACGAGGCGGCGGCGGCGGGGGAGGGCGTGCGTGCGGGGAGGAGAAAATGAAGAGGAGGCGGCAGCCAGGGAGGAGGGAGGAGGTGATTTGTCTGCTGAGGTGGCAAAGTACGATGACGTGGGTGCTAATGTGGATGCCACGTCAGCGAAACCAGAGTGGTTTAGGGCGGAAGGGGGTAAAGTGAACGGTTTTAAAAGTTGGAGGTTGGCTCGTGTCTGGTTTTGTAGTTTAGGATTGATTTCTGGACTTTTCGAAAAGTTCAGGGTTGTAAAGTAGACTTTTTCCTTGTGCTTATTACAACTTTTTTTTTCTTTTTTGTGGAATGAGAATTTTCTTGCAAAATACATGTTCGGGGACCGATATAGTGATATCTCAGCAATAATTATTAACTATAAGCTGATAACTACTTATTCTTGTATAAATTGGTAATGATATTGGTAGTTACCAGGTTGATTGTGGGCATTTCTGTTATGGATTTCTCTCTTGGACAAACTGAAGCTACTATTCTTGTATAAATTGGGCACGTGTCGAAAGAGGCTAGGAGCCGATGATCATCTTTAAGGTACATATTCCTATTTTTATACTTTCTATTTGACAAACACGTAGAAAAACATTAAATAATACATATGCATATATTATTATTATACAGCCGTATCCGCGTGTCGCTATTTTTTATAAAATGGCGAATCTCATGTCCGATACGTGTCGGAAGTCCGTGTCCGTGCAGCCTCGTGCATATGTTTTCATCGAAAGTTGAGACTCTAAGCTCACCAAAGGAATGAGCAGGAAAAAAATAACAGCAGCAAGCAATTGGTGTTGTCGCGGGCACCAAGAGGAACGGACCCCAGTTCATCCCGATCCATGAGTGAAAACTTTGTTACAAACGGTCCGCCATAAATAAATTCGTCAAGAAGTCAAATGCATCAATAAAACAAGTTGGTTTGTTTTGTTTCCAAGGTGCCCTCCTGGTTGATACAGATCATGCAAGGCAAGTGGGGGAGCTTCAAGCAAAGCAAATTATAGTGGGGTCCACTCTTACGATGATTGCAAAGAAGTAGATAATATCATTATAATTTCTTTGGGGTTTAGCCGAGTGTTGGAGAGGCCAGAGGCCAGAGGCCCACTCTGGCCTGCAAAAAGCTCCGCCGGTGACACACAGAACTAGAGATCATGCGAGGCAAGCTCTTTTCATCGAAAGTTGAGACTCTAAGCTCACCAAAGGAATGAGCAGGGGGGAAAAAATAAATAACCGCAGCAAGTAATTGGTGGTGTTGCGGGCACCTGTTTGACCTGGATCAAGTTAATAGGTTGGAGCTGCACCAAGAGGAACGGACCCCAGTTCAACCCGATCCACGAGCAATGCAGCTCTCTAAAATAAATTGCACATTTTTAAAGTAGGTGGAAGTGCTAGAGATATGTTAGAGATAGGAGAGTCCTTTTATATTTCCTTATCTACCTTTCGTATTGCCTTATCTGTATATGGCATACACCTCTTGTACTCCTATATATATTGCCCATTGGGCCTCTTCAATACACACAATATTCATAACATGGTATCAGAGCAAATGTTCTAAACCCTAGCCTCTAACCTAGCTCTATCCTCTTCCGCTGCCGCTGCCCCAGGAGGAGCAATCTCCGCTCCCCGGGGGTGGCCACGTTAGTCGTAGTTTTTCAATCGTAGAAGCAGCAGTAGCAGATTTCGCCGACGGAATCACCAGTCAGTTGTGATGAAGGACGCTGCGCCAGATCCGGATCTCTGCCTGACGTCGCCTGGTGCTCCGGATCCACGCCGCCCTCCCCAGATCAGGGCATTGCCGGGTGCTCCCATCACCGCCATGCTGCCCTCGGCCAGATCGGGTCGTATCCGGCGGCGGGGCGTGATGTCGGAGAAGGTAAAGGGGTGGTGAAGTGGTTCCACACCACCAAGGGCTTCGGCTTCATCTCCCCCGACGACGGCAGCGAGGACCTCTTCGTCCTCGTGCGACGCCGCCCCTGCCCCCGCTCCTCCCCGGCCTGGATCCGGGCTTCTACCGCGCCGGCTCGCCCGACCGTCGCCGCCTCCAGATCCATCGCGGATCTGAGCTCCGGTCGCGGTCGCCGCTCGCCACCTACTAGGGGCGGCCCCAGCAATAGGGCAAGGCTGGGCGGCCGCCCGAGGTCTGGTGTCGGCGAACCCCCCCCTCTCTCCCGCCCGCGCGCGCGTCCCGGGCGCTGGTCGCTGCAAGCAAGAGCTGAGGAGAGCTAGAGGATGCCACAGTGGCCACAGCCCAAAGCGCCTATAGCCCACGCCCGGCCCAGCTAAGCCCATGTGCTTCTCATATTCTCATTTCCTCTCCCCGATTCCCCAAATCCCCAATTTGCAAAAACTCAAATTCTCCAAATCTCTCCAACCCTACCTGGCAAAGGCGACGGCGGCGGCAGTAGTGCGACACCACGGCCACGGTCCCGCGGGAGGAGGCGAGCGCCGGGCAGTCGGGAGGAGCCGGAGGCGCGCGGGGCGTCGAGCGAGACCGCGGGAGGAGCGCGGCGTCGGGCTAGAGGCAGCGCCGGCGGGACTACGGAGGAGCGCGGCGCCGGGCTAGAGCGCCCGGGCGGGACAGCGGAGGAGCGCGGCGTCGGGCTAGCGCCGGCGGGACCGCGGAGGAGTGCGGCGCCGGGCTAGAGGCGGCGCGGGGCGGGCAGCGGGAGGAGGAGCGTGGCGTTGGGCCGCGATCGGGGTCTCGGGGACTCGGCCACTCGGGGGACGGGGAGGCGAGAGAGCCCAGAGGCGAGCGGCGAGGAGGAGGAGGTAAGGAGGAGCCGGCCTGGTGAGCAGGTGAGGTGAGTGACTGAGTGGTGAATTGTGACTTTGAGAAAATAGAGAGGGGTGAGTGAGAGGTGAGGAGCTGGTGAATTTGAGAAAATAAAAATTGAAGATGGCTCCTCCTAAATCTAAAGAAATAGGTAAGAATTGAATTGTAAATGCCTGATACTCACAGTGATTATAATTTATAAATGATTATTGATGAATGAATATGATGATTTATTGATTTGTGAATTTGATAGTGTCTTCGGGCTCTGAATTTGATAGATTTGAATAGCTATTTTACCATTGCGTCGTCGAGTGGGTCGTCCCCAAGAACCGGTGCAAGCAGGAATGCTGTGGTAGTTACAGAAGAGCAAGTACTACGGTTGAAGTGTCAATGTTGAAGATGCACAAGTAGCACAACAACCACAACGCGGAAGAAAAAGGTATTAAGGATTTTAACCGGATGTTCATATTGTTGCGATCCAGCGCCATTATACCAATTGAGGAATTCCATCAGGATATTAGAGATCAAGTGAGAAGGGCTTATTTGTTGAAGGGTCCGAGTCAACCTTTTGGTCACAATTTTCCCATAAACAATATGGAAAGGATTTTAGGTGCTTTAAGTGAAACATGGTTTAAGAGGCACGACTGGTTGGAATATAGTGTAGAGAAGGATGTTGTTTATTGCTTCTATTGCTTTCTTTTTAGACAGCAACCCTTAGATGAAAAATTTGGCCATGATGTCTTTACTAAATTAGGGTACAACAACTGGAAGAATGCATATGCATCATTGCCTCTTCATGTTGGTGGGGTTAATAGTATTCACAACAATGCAAGGAGATGTAGTGATGTTTTTATGAATCAACGAGCAAGTGTATCTCATAAGATGGAGTCTCACAGCAAAGAATCTGAAATAAAATATGAAACCCGTTTGACTGCTTCTTTAAATTGTGCAAGATATCTATTAATGCAAGGTCACTCATTCCGTGGACATAATGAATCTTCTTCATCCATAAATAAAGACATTTTTTTAGAGATGATTGATTGGTACAAAGAAATGAAGGAAGAAGTGATGGTTGCATTTGAAGAGTTATGTCCATTAAATGCCCAAATGTGTTCAGCAAAGATTCAAAAGGATCTTGTAAAATGTTGTGCACAGATGGTCACCAAGGTGATTTTGGATGAGATTGGAGGTAGTCTTTTCTCCGTTCTTATCGATGAATCTCGTGATATATCAATTAAAGAGCAAATGGCCGTGATTATAAGGTTAGTTATTAATTATGTGTTCTATTTTTATCTCAACTAATTGTACCATGTATCTCAACTAGTTGCATCATGATTCCTGCAGGTTTGTGAACAACAAAGGAAAGTCATTGAAAGATTTTGGAGTGCAAACATGTCAAAGATACAAGCTAGAGATGCATTGAAGGGAGCTTTGGTTGCTTTGCTTGGTAAGCATAATTTACCTATTGCTAGAATACGAGGGCAGGGATACAATGGAGCTTCCAATATGAGAGGTGAATTCAATGGCCTTCAAAGGCAAATTCGTGACATCAACCCATGTGCTTTCTATGCCCATTGCTTTGCCCATCAGCTGCAGTTGGTAGTTGTCGCTCTCACAAGTTGTTGTTCATCTATTAGGGATTTTTTCAACTACGTGACTTTGATTGTGACCACAACTAGTGCGTCTTGCAAAAGAAGGGATGTATTAACTGAGAAGCATCATAAGAATATTTTGGATAGGTTGGAGAGTGGTGAGATCTTTACAGGAAGAGGGAAGCATCAAGACACTGTCTTGGCTAGACCTGGAGATACTAGATGGGGCTCTCATTACACAACTTTAGTCCACATCGAGTCAATGTGGGAGGCAGTGGTGGAGGTGCTGAAATTTGTGCATGAAGATGGGCGTCAACCAGGTCCAGCAGCAGGATTGATGCAACATATGGAGAGTTTTAGCTTTGTATTCATTATGAAGATGATGTTGAAAGTATTTTGTATTACAAATCAATTATCTCTTGTATTGCAAAGGAATGATCAAAATATTGTTCAGGCCATGTCATTACTTATTGATGTGAAAGCACGTTTGATCAGCTTGAGGAACTATGGTTGGGAGCCTCTATTTGCAAAAGTCAAAATATTTTGTTATGCAAACAAGATTCCAGTACCGAATATGGATGAAGCGATACCAAGATGGGCCCGATAAAGGTTAGATGGGGTCACGGTCACTGAAGACCACCATTATCGTGTTGATACTTTCTTTGCTGCTGTTGATGCTATTAACACAGAGATGGATCACCGCTTCAATGAGGTATCTTCAGAGTTGCTTGTTTGTTTTTCTTGTCTTGATCCAAGAGACTCATTCTCTAAGTTTGATGTGGATAAGATTGCTCGACTTGTGGAGATCTATGATACGGATTTCTCTATTGCTGATCGTGCAACTATAAGAGATCAACTTGAAACCTTCATTCTTCATGTCCGAAGAATTGATGATTTCATTGTTTGTTATGATTTTGCAAGTTTGGCCATCAAGATGGTTGAAACAGAATGACATATTGTTTTTCCATTGGTCTACCGTCTTATTGAGTTAGCATTGCTCTTACCGGTGGCAACAGCATCGGTTGAAAGAGTCTTTTCGGCTATGAATATTATTAAGACCGATTTGCGCAATAGACTATCTGATGAGTGGCTCAATGACTTGATGGTATGCTACATCGAGCGGGAGATATTTAAAGGATTTGATCATGATAAAATTAAGAAACAATTTCAAGCCATGAAATCTCGGAGAATGAAATTGCCTTAGCCTCCTAGACGTAATTAATACTTTAATGGTATGTATTTCTGTTTGTTATGTTCAATAATTTTTTATGATTTATGATGGATTAATTTGAATACTCACCATCCGTCTACTTTTGACAGGTTGTTACTAGTAATTCAATAATTTGGTATTTTGATGGCAAATTATTCTGTAAACTTCATTGATAAGGCACATTTTCTACATTTGTCCTGTCTTTATATGTTCACATGATGCGGATTGTAGTTTTGATATCCATTTAGTATCATATGCTCTATTGAAAGTGATTGCAACGTATATTATATATGCCTTGCTTTGTTATCGGATAATAGTTTAGTTCATTCCCGCCCAACCTAAAGTTTAATCCTAGGACCACCACTGCCACCTACATCACCCGCTGCAGTCGCGGGGCTGCCGGCGACGGGCTCCAGGACGGGAGATCCAGCACCAGCGGGCTCGGGGACTCGCCTCTGCTCCTGCCCACACCACCGCTTCGGCTCCTTTGAGCCCTTGCGACCTCCACCCTCTGGTACCGATCCATGGAGGCTCCTCTCAGCGCAAATTCAATCCTCCCCTGCTCGAATCTCTCGCCTTGATTGATGACGCTTGTGGCTGCGGTTTGCGGCGTTGGAATGGTGGTCTCGAGGAGACTGTCGGGGTGGGTGATATAAGGGGAGGAGGAATGAAGCAGAGAGCAGCAATGGGTCGATGGTAGTGTTTGACAGGAACTCAACGTCAAACGTTGGCACTTTCAGACCAGAGTTGCGGCCAATGAAAGCCGTCAACGGTTGATAATCCAGATCCCTGAGCAACTCCTTTGAATACTGCTGCTAGTTATATTAGAGGTCATTTCTTTATTTGTGTCGTTTTCTTTCGCTGCGTCCATCCAAATCCGTACCACTCTATCGTTGAGTTCGTCTAAGCCATGCGAGTCCACAAATTTATTGTCAGTCATAGAAGCATAGAAATTGCCTTATGCATGGCCGCAGCCACCGCTCCCGCTCTTCTTTCTGAGCCGCGTGCAGATCGTAGAAGTCATTATGATGCCACCGCTTTCTTAGCCGCCGCCGCGAGCTTTTAAGGTCGCTGTGCTTCTTCTGCACCACCGCCGTCTTGGGTTTCGATCTGCGCTGTCATGCTTCCACTTATTCCTATATGACTTGATTTGACAGCTCTGTCTATTCATGTCGGTTTCATCTTCTTTATCGTGTTGCTGCGGTCGACTTTCTCAGCCCCTGCACCTTGTGCTTTATAGCCTGTTGCACGACCCCGGATGGGAGGAGATCTTTTGATACTCGACATATTTTCCAAGAGTTGCATGCTACGACGACATTATTAAGACTCGGACTTTCAATTTTTCATATTTTAGTGTCAACCCTTTCAAATGTAATGATATTGCATACGTCTTGCATTTGAGGGGGGTTGTTAGAGATATGTTAGAGATAGGAGAGTCCTTTTATATTTCCTTATCTACCTTTCGTATTGCCTTATCTGTATATGGCATACACCTCTTGTACTCATATATATATTGCCCATTGGGCCTCTTCAATACACACAATATTCATAACAGGAAGCACAAACCAGAACACATACTATAGTGGAGAGAGTCTTTCACTGCTGCTAGCTATGCTTTGCTACTACTAGTTAGTGCAAGTCTTTTGTTGCTGCTAGCTATTCTTGCTGCTACTGCTAGCTATTATTTGTCCTTTTCTTCCGTTACGTCCATCCAAGTCCATATCACTCAATTGTTGAGTTTGTCTAAGCTATGCGAGTCTACAAATTTATTGTCAGTCATAGAAGTATAGGAATTTCTTTTGCATCGCAGCAGCCGCCGCTCTTTTCTTCGAGCCGCTGCAGATTGTATAAGTCATTATGATGTCTCCGCCCCGAGCTTCTAAGGCCGCCGCACTTCTTTGGCACTGCGTTTTTGTTGCGCTTCTTGTGCACTGTGACGCTGCCATCTTGGGTTTCGATCTACGCCGCCATGCTTCTATCTTTTCCTTTCCAGCTTGATTTAACAACTTTCTCTATTTTTGTCGGTTTTATCATCTTCTTCGTCGTGTTGCTGCGGTCGACTTTGCTCCCGCACCTTGTGCTTTATGGGCTGTCGCACGACACCGGATGGGAGATCTTTTGATACTCGATATATTTTCCAAGAGTTGCATGCTACGACGACATTATAAGACTCGGACTTTGGATTTTCCCTAGTTTAGTGTCAACCATTTCAAAATACAATGCTATTACATACAGCATTTGAGGGTGTTAGAATAAGGTATTAGAATAGAATAGGAACTCTTTTGTATTTCATTATCTGTCTTTTGTATTGTCTTATCTATATATGGTATACACCCTTTGTACCCTATATATATTGTCCATTGGGGTTCATCAATACATGCACAATATTCATAACAAGATTAACTAGTATTGTTGAATCCTGTACTTACAAGTTCACAGGGAAGATTCTTTCGCATAAACTCATCAGTATCCTCCTCCCACTCTGCTATATCCTAAATACAGATAAAGTTAGACCAAAAGAAGTACATATTGGAAATGTGTTATTTATCAACAAAAGATTGGGAGCTGACCTTCTCATTTAATGCTAATGCTGGAAAGATTGCTGAATCCAGAAGTGAAGAAAAATGCGGTGAAACAAGTCGCCATCCCTGCACAAGAGAGCACATGACCAAGGCCAACAAGTTCAAACATATGAACTTATGAACCATGATTTCAATTCAAACTATTCAGTCAAACTACTTGGTGTATATACTTACTGGGCCTGTCTCCAACACACGAGAAATCACGTCAAATGCTAATGAAAAAATCCGATCTGAGAGAGAGTTGAGTTTCTGCAATCATTTGGCGCACTCAGAATCTCGCAAATAATAATTAAAGAATGATCAGTCCATAACAGCCTTCAATAATGAATAATCTAGCATGTGTCGGTACTGTTGGCACCGCCGGTGTCTATGCACGCGGAAACCTGGACACACACACACGAGAACACGGGCACTGGAAGAAGATGAACACTCAAGACAGTTATTTTGGTGCTGCCCAAAACTGCACAGCTTTTCTCCTTTTCTTCTCTTATTTATACTAGCAAATAACTGAAAACAAAAGAAATGCTTCATGCGTAACTGAAGGCTTCATGCGTAACAATTGCACTTCACTGCGCATGACTGCCATTAGCTCCATACAAACCAAAAACTGAAACACTCAATGCACAAACGTTACAAGAATAGTAAACGCCATAACTAGCAAATGCAATAACCAGTAATCAAGGATTATTTAACAAACACCTCATAATCCTTGATGCGCTTTCTTGATGACGTCGATCCTTGTGCGCAGCTCGTCGCGCCCTCCACGCCGCGCTGGCGCCGCTCATCGCGCCACTGGCCATCGGCCTGACGTCGTGCCACACGTTCGCCTGTGCACCGCGGCTGCCCACCGTGCCACGCGCCCGCTGCGTGCGCCCCTAGCCGCTCGCACTCCGCTGCATTGCCGTGCGCCACCGCACACTGTGCAATGCTAAGGGTGAGCACATAGAGCCGATTGCGAGTGCGGTTTATTCGAGCAAGTGTGTGACGCTGCCGGTCACAGATCGTGAGCACGCCGTCCTAGATGAGCGTCTAGTAGCCATTCTTGTCGAGCTGTCCGAGGCTCACTATGTTGCTACGCAGTCGTGGGATGTAGTACACCCCCGTCAGCGCAAGATACTCCCTATTCCGGCAAGTGAACAGGACGGTGCCACGCCTGCGTATTTCCACCACTGAGCTGTCGCCGAACTTGACAGAGTCGGTGACGCCCTCGTGTATCTCCGCGAAGCTTGCCTGGCACCCGGACATGTGATTGCTGGCGCCGGTGTCCAGGTACCAAGCGTCATCATGGGCATCCTCCTCGCGCCCTAGATGCACCTGCGTGTGCACCTCGTTGAGCACCACGTTAGTACCCGTGCCCACGGATGCCTCGGTGAGCGCACGCACCTGCGCCATGAGATGCGCAAGCTCGGCGGCGGCGGCGACTTGCGTCAAGTGGGCCTGCTCGGTACGCTTCGGCTTACAACGGTTGTCACCACCGCTACCGCTGCCCTTGTCACCGCCGAAAGAGTCGCCGCCTTGCTCCCTCTTCTTGGTGCGTGCAAGCATCTCCTCTTCCTCCTTGTTCAGCATGATGACGTCCGCGGCATGCTCGCATGCCACAGCCATTAGGAGAGCCGGTTCGTCGTCCTCTTGGAAGTTAGTGAGATACACCCATCCTTTCTTTGGCCCATCACACTCGGACACGAAATAGCCGAACTCCACTCAATTGAAGCACTGGATCTTTCGACTTGTCGAACTTTCCGCGGTGCTTCTTCTTGTCGCCGTCTTGGCCACAACTACGGCCATCGCCGAGCCCGCCATTCTTCTTTGTGCAGCTGTCGAAGTCCTCGCCGCTCCTCCTCTTCGGCGGCTTTGGCCTCCCACTCGGCGCGCGTGAGCAACAGGTGCTCTCCTTCTTCCTTATCGCGCCGCCGCCCCTTCAAGCTCTCCTCGTACGCTCTCAAGCGTCCAATGGCCTCCATCACCGACACATCGCCCCATTGCTCAATCGGTAGGAATTTGTCGGGGACAGAGCGTAGGAGCTCCTCCACGACAGTGCTCTCCTCCACCTTGGTACCGAGAGCACGTATCTCGTTGACCATGGTGGTGAGTTTCAAGGCGAACTCGGTAATTTTCTCCAAGTCCCTCTTGGGAGTTTGAACGCGCGCCTTCTTGACACGTTCTTCGCCGACGTGCGTCTCTTTGAGTGCGTCCCAAGCCTCCTTTGCTGTCTCCTTCTCGGATATGGCCATTACACACTACTACAAAACAGGCAATAGCAGACACCTCATCACGAGCGGTTCCAAAGGCCGTGCGTGTTGAACTTCTCTGACGGTTCCCTTTGGAACCGTCGAGGAACTGCTCGTGATATGTCCTCATCACGAGCGGTTCTTATTACCAACCGTTTGTGATACTTCCTGACGGTTCGTAATATGACCGTGCGTGATGAGGACATATCACGAGGCGGTTCATATTACCAACCGTCGTGAAGTATCACGAGCGGTTGGTAATATGAACCGTCTGTGATGAGGCGCCTATCACGAGCGGTTTGGAAATAAAACCGTCATGAAAATATCACGAGGCGGTTCAATTGAAGCTATACGTAATATACTAGTATCACGAGCGGCTCTATTAAATAACCGTCGGTGATATTATTATCACGAGCGGTTCCCATATAGAGCCGTCGTGATATCGCTCCAGCGATGTGTCTCTTCACCATCGCACAACCGTCTCTTCGTCTCACGCCGAAGCGATACATCGTCTCTTCGTCTCACGTGCGATTACTCCTAATTCTTGATATAAGACGGAATAATCACGAAGATTAAACTCCTCCCATCGCTCTTCGTCTCACGGTTTTGAGTACGTCAATCGCCAAGGTTAGCATGCGAGCGATCGAGGCCAGCACCAAGGCGAGGAGGTCGGTGATCGCCGCTCTTTCTCACGATGTCGTCGTCGACATCGTCGGCCGTGGACGCGAGCTCTCTCAGCCCATGGAGGACCTATGCACCTACGATTAACGTCGTACATCTTTATGTCTACAATATCGTGCGTACATACTACTATTTATTCTAACATCTTGAATGTATGCGTATAGTTGTAAGGCCTTGTACAAGGTGTCAGGAACGCGCGTGGGAGGCGCGTGGCGGCGAGCGAGGAGGCGATGAAGTGGCGGACAACGGCGCTACCTGCCGTCGTCAACCACACGGCGCCGCCGCAACCCGAGGCTTGTTTCATCGTCGGCCTCGGGCTTGTCTTGCGCCCAAGACATGCGGCGGCCTCATGTTCCTGAGCGGGCGGCCATGGCGGCCACAAGGCGCGGCCTCGTGCTCGGTCTCCTCCTCTACGGCCGACGAGGCGCGGCGTTGGGAAGCACTACATCGGCCAGTCGAGGGCGAGCCGGCCGGCGGCGGGTGCGAGGCGGCCAAGACCAGCGGAGTGCGGCGGTGCGAGGCTCGCCGCGGACATGGTCCAAGCGGCGTGGGGAAGAAGGCCGCCCTTTGGGCGGGTGTGGCGCTGTCGGAGGATGGCCACCGGTGCACGAGCATTGGCTGCGGTGTGGAAGGGTGGGGCGGCGTGATATTATCGCGAGCGGTGCTTAAATAGAGCCGTCAGTGATATTGATGATATCTCGAGCGGTTCATTAATAGAGCCGTCGCGATATTCTTTTTATCAAAGGCGCACCCTAGGGTTTTGCTCTTTACTCGTCGCCGTCTCCCGCGCCCCTTAGGCTCTCGCGCTCTCTCGGCTCCTCTAGGGTTCGCCGTTCACCTCCCGGCCGTAAGACCAGGCGCCGCCGCCTTCATCGGCAGCCGCCTCCTCGCCTCGGCGCGGCCTCCTCCGTGTCGGCCTCCTCCTCTGCCGGCCTCCTCCCGTGTCGGCCTCCTCCCTCTGCACGGCCTCCTCCCGCGCCGTCCTCCTCCCGTGTCGGCCTCCTCCCGCGCCTCTCCCTCCTCCCGCGTCGGCCTCCTCCCACACCGGCCTCCTCCTTGCACGTGAGTTGTTGTGCGGCATCCTCGTGAGTATTCCTAAAGATCGGCAAATTGATCAGTGGGCTTTGTTGACATGCTCGTGATGAACTCTGTCTTATCTTGAGATTGAATATGATAGTTAGTTGATTCTTGAGCTCTATTGTACAAATTACTTGCTCTTGTCAATTTCATATCTGTTAATTTGTTACTTTCGGTTGAATGCTAGTTATCACAGACGGTTGAATGCATCAGTCAATTTGATATCTTGTTAGTTCATTCATGAGCTCTATTGTATTGACGAACCCTACGTGATGTGACTTTGATAGTCTTTGATAATGTGAACTGAAATTGATCGGTGGGCTTTTTCTGGTTCGCTCTGTGATGAACTTTTCTCTTATCTTGAGATTGAATGTGATAGTTAAGAGATCATTTTCGATAATGATTGAGATCATTTGTGATTAAGCAAAGTATTGTTTAGAGCTCATAGTTTGAATTTATACTATCATATTCATTTAATGAAGAGTATAGACAATAGGATTGAGATGGCAAAGACTTGTTCTTTTGCAACTCTCCTACGAGAGCACAAACTACCATCAATCCTTCTTTATATATTATACGTTTGTGCATCATTTTCGGTTAAGTTGAGTAAATCGCTTGAATCACAGTCGATTAGAGCTTACGCATATTGCTTCGTGCATATATAGATAGCAAGTAGCGACATGGCATCCGCACCATCTTCGCGCCGTCCGGATCTCAGAGGAAAGTGGTACGTCGCGAGATGGCGGAGGAACATCGAGAATTCCTCGGGCATAATGGCCGTCACGGAGTCAATGCCAATGGGATCCTGTGAGTCCCCCAAAGCGGGCGAGATTCGAACCTTGTGCGGGATACTTGGAAGGAACGGGTCCCCATCACCACACCCGGCCGGACACTATGTCGGATGTTCGGAGAAGCCACCGTGGGGCGGTTTTAAAATCGTTCACTTTCCCGGCCGCGAACTGGCGTGCGTGGAGCAGCGGCGTTGCTCTCGATCGGAAAGGCGTGGAGGACCTTCAAGAGCGTGCTTGTCACAAGGTGCGTGAACACGGGTCGAACGCCCTTCACGGCGTATAAATTCTTGTCGCGGGATATATGGGGCGCCTTTGTGCAAATGAAGACGGCGCTTGAATTTCTTGAGGAAAGTCGGCGCACAAGGCTCTCCACACACTTAACACTCACCCCACAAACTCGGCACGGCATGAGTGCGCGGGTAAAACGCGCAATGGGCGGCAGAGGACGCGAACGAAACAAGGCCATTTCTTGAGATCACGGACCAGCGCTCTCTCTCAGGTTAGAGCGAGGGCATCGATTCGTCTTGGTGAAATCTCTTTCACAAACCCGTGACCGGGATGTGGCCAACCGTGTGGTAAATGTCTTGAACTACCTAGTTGTTAATAAGTCTATAACTTCATAATGTATATAATAACATGATGACCTCTTGCAGCAAGAATTGAGTTCCGCATGTTCAAGGCTCCTTCCAAGCGAGCGGGGAGAAGGATATACTAACTACGCCCAGGAAACAAGGAGCACCGGGTCGCACGCGAGGCAAAGGGTTAACGTATCTTGTAGGATGGATTCCACGACTCTCTCGCACGTATAGGAGCGAGGAAGAGATCCAAGGCGAGCACGACACGTTGTTGGAACATGTGCTTACTTCAAAATTTGAAGGAAGAGAACGGTGCTTCTTGCAAAATTTGAAGAAAAGATAGCAAGATTGCGGGACCAAGTGAATCAACTACTACTCCTCAACAACGATCGCGAGTCGCCCGTTGTTTTGGTAGGCGATCCTCCTCAACATCGAGATGGCGT
Organism: Ampelocalamus luodianensis; assembly: GCA_036346255.1. Classification (NCBI taxonomy): domain Eukaryota; kingdom Viridiplantae; phylum Streptophyta; class Magnoliopsida; order Poales; family Poaceae; genus Ampelocalamus; species Ampelocalamus luodianensis. The sequence continues at coordinate 966,535 of CM070625.1, forward strand.
CGCGTCCACGCAAAATTGTGAACACGATGATGTCCAATTACCTATCGACGACATCAAGGTAATGTACATCTCGGAATGCTCCAAAGATAGACCTATAGGGCGCCTTAGCTAATTGTGTATCGTTTGTAGGAGCCGACGACCGCACACTCCAAGTGAGGATGGTTGGGATGTCTATTGAGGTCGGGCGGGGTGGTGTATCCATGCAATGAAGGGATAGTGCGAAGACGGTGCCCAGTGGCGCGAGGTTACGCCAGTCCAGTGGACATGGTACATGATAATTTTAGGGCCGTCCACCGGAGATTCGCCCAACAACGAAATCATAACACTAGGGATGCCATGCAGTTTTATTCGGTGGCCAAAGAAGGACATCGCCTGACCCTGCAGGCCGCCTCAACCTTCGATGACTCCACCCCAACCATCTCCACACGACCATGCCCCTCCAATTCAACTTTTGAAGGACATCGTCACGGACCTGCGATGCGCCTCAACCTTTGATGACTCTACCCCAACCACCTCGACACGACCATGTCTCTCCAACAGGACCCTCCATGATCGCACCTCAACCTTCGCTTGAAGCCCGCCTCATCGGTTCCGTGGAGAAGACACGAACGAACAAAAAGCGTGCGCGCCGTGTCGGTTCGAGTCGTCGACGGAGGAAGGCGCGTAGCGCGCAAGTCGTTCAGACAAATCGAAATCGAAGAACATTAAGGCGCTTCGCCTCCTAACCTAAGAAATACTCTTTGGAAGTCCGTTGGCGGCGAGCACGATGATTAGCCTCTGTTGGATTAGGTTGTCGAGTTTGCATAGTGGTACTTGAAGAAGACCAAAGAAAAGGGTGCGCTGATGGAATCACCGTCGGATACACGGAGGACTATTTCCTCCACGAGCCGCCCCTTCATCGTGAGCTTGACGACTTGTTCGACCTATTCAACCTCAAAGCCCTCGATGTCTCACTTCTACGATCTTTGGACCTTCGTAAGTGTGTACAATCAAGTTCTACATTCACGTACATTCACGTAATATAACAACTCATTGCTTATGTATAGATACATGATTAAAACGCGGCGATTGAAAGAACGGTGGGTTTCCTCGACCCACACGTGGTCTCTGAGCAAACCATCTTGGCGACGCATCCTACGTCGAGAAATACATAACGGCGGGATTGCTTGCTCAAAACTACGTGGACTACATAATGGTGCCCTACAACGAGTAAGTGCTTCACTACTTGCTATACAAATTTCATTTGTACTTTATCTGTGATATGAACTTAGGTTTAATGACTATAGCGACATACATGAGTAGGCATCATTTGGATCCTTCTAGTCATTATACAAAGAGGAATCGAGTACTATACCTTGATTCCCTAATGAAAAAGGCCACGACTTCACCCTTGTGCAAGAAGTAGTCGACAGTGTGCTCATTTCCTCCATACATAACTCTATTGTAGTCTTCCTTCGTTTGAAATGGTCGAGGTTAACTTTTGGAAACATGTAGGTCGTTCATCTCCTATATTGCGAGGAGGGCTATACAAGGAACGAGGCATACACTTAATCACGGGACGCGATTTCGGTCGTGCTACAACACAATAATCCTATATCATACTTAATAATAATGCGTCTCGGTGACTATACCTATATATGTAATTCTATTTTTGGTGCGCGCCAAAAAAAGCGAAGAATGTGCATTCTACGTTTGCCATCATATGCGATTCTCATGAGTGCTAGGTTGCGGATCCCGAGGTTGGTCAATCTCGCAATAATTGCTAATTATAAATTTAAATATATATGTGTAACACTTTACTCTTGTTTGTAGGTTTTGAATATAGATTTAGATTCACTCGTTCGAAAGAGATCTCGGATGTTCGAGGAGGCTCGCACCTTCATCACGGCGAATATCATTGCGGCCAGCGGAGAGTTTCACTCTTGAACGACATTGAAACAATTAATATATTTGATATAGTTGAAATTCACTTTGAATAGTTGTGATTCAATGGTAAACTTTGGGTTGTCACTTTGGGTTGTATGACAATATTTTACGAACGAGTTGATATTACAATGTTTGATAGTATTTGATATATGTTCGTTTGTATGACAATGATCACTTTGGGTTGTCAACGATTGATATCCGTGATGTATCTATTTTACGCCGCTTATTTTCAGAGGGCATGGCTAGCAATCCACGAGGCTAGCGAAATTTTTAAAAATAGTTATGCTGAAATAACTATCACAGACGGTTTATCAATCAAACCGTGCGTGATATGTATAATCGAGCGGCTCTATTATATAACCGTCTCATGATATACGTATCCCGACGGTTCGTAAATATAACCGTCTGAGATATCTTTTTATCACAGACGGTTCTAATGAAAAAATCCGATCTGAGAGAGAGTTGAGTTTCTGCAATCATTTGGCGCACTCAGAATCTCGCAAACAATAATTAAAAAATGATCACAATGCCCATAACAGCCTTCAATAATGAATAATCTAGCATGTGTCGGTACGGGTTCATAATGCTTGGGCTTCAGCACATTGTACAAATAGAAGAATTTCATAAACTATAGAACTTACACTTAAATGAATGCTTTGTTTTGATATTCTGATTGCGCAGTTGACAATATGTGGCATCTGGCTGAGAACATTGGAGGGTAAGCATTCTGGAAAATATGCTAGAAAAGAAGAACAATAAAGACTAAAGTACATACTCATCAGCATGTTTCCGGTGACGAGTAACAAGTGTGCAAAATATAATGAGACATCTTTTTGCAATCTTGAGCCTCGTTGTAGCACCATCTTCAGTAGGACTGTTGAAATTTAATGATTCTAGTATACGGAACATATGTCTTTGCAAAAGGAAGGCAAATTCTGCTTTACTCTAGATGGCATGTATGACCTCATCTGTAGGAGTATCACAATTGGAGACACATGATAGCAAGTTAAAAACCATGCAAGCCATTAAGTCCATAAGCTACAGCATTACAACAATGTAAATGTACAGAGAGGCAAGTGCAGCATTTAGAAAAACACAAGAACAAAATCAGTATGGCATTCCTAAATTGCCTAGATAAACATGAAAGCTAATGATTCAAGCTTTGTTCGACAAACATGCGCTACTACTCAGCCCACCCTTTCGTTGGCTTTACCTTCTTATATATTGATAATTGGTACTCTTAAAATATACTTCTGCAAACACCACATAGTTTACTGAAAGCAGTTTCAACATTTTTTTTTCATACGTTTTGAGTATGTTATGGTAATGATGATGTTATGTTGATACTGTTAATACAAAAGGAAGAAGAAATAAAAACAGGGCTTACAGTGAAATACATGCACTTGCATGTGATAAGTAGGAGCTGCTCATATTCCAATTTTATCCCATCGTCCGACAACAGAACCTATTGCACACACCATAAAATGTTTGCTCCATCTGTTCCGGAACAGGCTTTTTTACAACTTTTGGGTTCAAGAAATACTGCAAGATAACACAGTTAGAAAATAAATATCTTTCCTATTAAAATATTTTATTATGTTAATGTGTTAGATATGTATCATCCATGAATTTAACTAAAATAGATTAGCATGAAACTCCAGTAGCGTTGTTATGGACTAAGATCCCAGTGAGGCACTGTAGCAGCCCGCGAACAACCGAACTGTGTGAACAGTGCTGCCCGCAAGTATTAGGAATGATTTATTATTTAAGAATCTATATATTAGGTGTTTGATATTATCTATTATTTAGGTAAGTTATTATTAGATTGAATTGTTAGAGATATGTTTCGTTATAGATTATTCCTTAGGGATTAAGTCGGGTCACTCATATAAAAGGAGTAGCATGTATCTATTATCAATCAACCGAGAAATAAACAATGTTAGTCCCTAACCGGTCAAAACCTCCTTGTTCGTCGGAAAGAGTCCCGATCAGGCTTAGAGAACGATCCCTCGCCTCCCTGGCTAATCAGATCTCTGGCTTAGGGCGGTATTGTATGCGAAGGCACGTAATTCTTACGACGGAGCGCCATGGAGTCGGCGGTGGCGCCGGCGGAGGGAGGGCTGGATCAGGAGGGGAGGAAGGAGGGAGAGGCGAATGAGGGGGATCCGCGCCCGGTGGGGCAGGGTGGGGCTGGCCCTGCTCCGCGGGACGGCCGCCCGCTGTTGAGCTGCTGGAACCCTTGCTGCGTCCGAAGAGCAGCGACGGCTACGGTAGCTCCACCCCGCGCTTCCTCCGCTGCGCGCTGTCGGATCAAGGAGCCCGCACGGCCCCACCGAGGGAGTTGAGTGTGGCTAGGGAGGCGAGGAGGTGGGCGTTGTGCGGCAGGAGGAGGCGCGGGGTGGGGGGCCGCGGGTTCGAGAGGATGGCACCGCCATTCTTTTGGCAGTGTTGGAAAGCGAGGGGGAAAGCAACCGAAGAATCGAGAGAGGATGACGACGCGAAGGCACTGCAGATGGCGAGGACGACACGACGTCGCCCGCCGATTTGAGCCTCAACTTTTCCTCTCTTTGTGCCGTTCAACTTTTCCTCTCTTTCTACCTGGAAGGGTCTAACAACGGATTGAAGTTGCAAATAATCAATTATTCCATTGAAAGTACTGTGAGGGCATTAATGGTATTCCACTCGGGATGTTGGCCAGGACTAATCATATTGCTGCTCTGGATCACAAATTTTCCTTGACAAAATCTTTTTCTATGACTTGGCGGAACTGTCAGTTACAAACCATAGGAGCATAAGTCATTTATAAACCATAGCTATTGAGTACAGTTGGACATACAACTTCAATCAATACTCGAAGAATTGCAGGTTCCACTCCAAGCAAAGCCTGGGCGAGCTGATCGCGGAACTCCTTATAGAGATCAGATGATGACAGCCCCCCTTCCGTATTGCGCAGGGTGAAATTCTTCAAGTATGTCGCCGCAGCAATTCTTATCCCTTGATCACCATCCCCTATAGCCACAATTCAAATGACTGAAATTTAATAACTAAACTTTCACGACTAAAGAATGTTATCAAACTTCCATTTTTTCTGTATAACATTTCAAAATTATGGCCTGTCATCAATCTATTCATCTCCATGGCCGAAGTTGACCCGTGCATTGCTCATCCCTGGTTCTTTCCAATGTACATAAACAGTCTTCCCCACACTCGCTAATTACCATTTGAGCAATTAAGATGGATTTTGGGTGCACGGCGCGCCAAATTAGCACAAACGCGCCCATCGGTCAAAGCCGTTTGTTGCATCGCCAGAGTGACACACAGCACTAATTCCAAAAAAACGCTTTTCTTTTTTTTCGCACGGAACTATACATAGTATTGCTGGTCCAAACGCGGACAGACGACACGCTATGCTGCCATTAAATTCCCCAAAAGAAGAAGGGTAAATTAGCTCAGTGACATCGTGTTAGAGCGTAATCAGAGGAACGACATTCCGTTCGTGACGTACTGGAAAATAACATCGCGAACACCGAAAAATTAGACGAATGACATCGCAGTCAATTACTTCCGGGTTTTTTTTTTTGTGGAGCCTCCCGACACAATTTAATTGCTTGTGTATTTTCTAAAAAAATTTATACGTTCTGATTTCGTCTCTAAAATTCATATAAGTTTACTGTTTGTAAAATTTTTCTAATATAGAAAATAAGGTACAAACATTATGAATTTTTTTTCAGACCCCTTACTTAGTGGACTTGATTGTGTATTTTTTTAGAATTTTACAAAATTAATTATTGCAAATTAATTAGTGGACATGGTGATGCGGGTGGCAGAGCAGAAGCAGGGGAAAGAAGAGAGGACGCTGGTGTGATGACGCAACTTGGAGGGCCGGGCAGAGGAGGAGGATGGGCCAGGCCTGAGGGGAAATTGACTGCAGTTTTGAATTTGGGAGATTTTGGAAATGCAAACTTAATTTGAAATAAGTTTGAAACTCTTAGCAAATTTAAAGCATCCCCAAAAACGGGATGTTATGCTGTCCGTGTTGGATTATGTGGGCCTAGCCCATACAAGAAAAATAATTCCTAAATTAAATCTCAAAGGCCCACTCATGCAAAGGAAGGTTGCATGTGAACTTCAGTACCATATTGCTAGTTCTAGGAGAGGAAAACTACCTTAAAAGGGATGGTGCACTCCTAGTCACTTGAGGCATGTGTGGAGAGAACTAGAGGAACACACACGCGCGCTCGCCTCGCCAGGCGGGCGGCGGCGGCGCGCGCACGGCACTGCGTGAATGGTCCGCCCAAATCGGCGTCAGTGCTTGCGCGACGCGGCTTCCTTTGCGATTTATCTTTTCTTTGTTTGTGTGGCGGTGAATCGGATCGATTCACGAGACTAATCCGTTTGATTCGAGTTATGGAGAACGTGCGGCGTCTTGATCACACGTCCGATTCCTCATAAATCGAATCGCCGCCTCCATACAGAGATGAGAAACAATCTAGGGTTTTCGCCTCTTCCATTGTACTGCGCCGTTCTACGTAGTCTACTCCGTCCCGTTCGCCGGCGTGCACTGTCGTTCGGGAGAGCAGGTCTCCGGAACCGTCGCCAAGTTACGCACCGGAGAGGCGGATAAGGTTTTGGGAAGCGCTGCGCGATCGCTTCGTAGCTCGGCTCGTCTTCCTCGGCGCTTCGGCCGGCGAATCGTCATCGACTTCGTGTCATCCACACCGTGCCTGCAGTGTCACCATCGACAAACCGATCAGAACAGAATCATCGGTACGTAACGGTCATGTTCTCCGTTTTAGATCTGTTCATGTTCCTTTTCTTGGTTGACATGACTAGATCTGTTATGCCTGTGATGGTTCTGTTATTTTGCGTGCATGATGTCATGATTAATTTATGGAATAAATTGAACCTACATGTGCTTATATGTTTAACAATCCAAAAACCTTATTTTAGGCACTGTGGTCTTACTATGGCTGGATTTGCCGATGCACTGAGGCCGGAGAAGTTCTCCGGTGTGCACTTTAAGAGATGGCAGATCAGGGTCACTCGTGGCTTACTGCTATGAATGTATTCTGGGTTAGTAATGGCAAGCCTGAAGGTATTCTTGATCTTTGGCGAAAGAATTCGAGATCGCCACTACTCTCTTTGTTGGATGCATTCTTAGTGTTCTTCTTGATCGTCTGCATGCGAGTGTATATGCACATGACAGCGCAAAGGAGTTATGGGATGCAATCGAATTCCAAATACGGTGCTATCGATGCAAAGAATGACATGTATGTCATGGAGCAATTTCATGACTACAAGATGGTTAATAACCGCTACGTAGTAGATCGGGCTCATGAGATACACCCATTGGCAAGGAACTCGAACTCTGAAGTGTGCCTTACAGACAAGTTTGTGGTGGATGTATTATTGCGAAATTACCTTCTTCATGGAGGAATTTGAACAAAGACTCAAACACAAGAGACAAGAGCACTCTGTTGAGAGTCTAATTGGCTCTCTTGAAATTGAGGAGAAAGCTCGGAAAAGGATGGCTGTGTCTAATGGTGATGGAGGGCGGTCCAATACCAATGTGGTGCAGAAACCCTCAAGCAAGAACAAAGGGAAATTTGTCAAAGTCCAACAGACAACCAACTTCAAGAAGAAGAAGAACAACAACAATCGGGATGATAGAACTTGCTTTGTGTGCGGTGAGCACGGTCACATGGCCAAGAAGTGCCCACAACGCAAAGGAAAGAAGGCACCAGTGGGACGGACTTCTAAGTGCATCAGCGTGACCATTGGCAAGGCGGAGATGGGGTGGGTATGGTAATTTACCTCTTTGTTCTTTCAGTTAGTCAATCTACCAACCGTGGATTGATACAGAGCTAATGTACATGTGTGTGCCGATATTTCGTTGTTTTCCTCTTATCAGTCGCCCGGATTCCTCCGTCCTAATGGGGAATGGGTCACATGCTCTTGTTCATGGTGTTGGCACGGTAGATCCGAAGTTTACTTCGGAAAGATCGTCACGGTGAAGAACGTCTGACATGTCCTTCTATAGACAAGAATCTCGTTAGTGGCTCCGTTTATGTAGAGACGGGCTTAAGTTGGTATTTGAGTCTAATAAAGTAGTCGTGTCTAAACATGGACATTTTATTGGTAAAGGCTATGAGTGCGGAGGCTTGTTCCGCTTTTCCTTCAGATTTGCAATAAAGCGTGAACCATATTTGTGGCAGTGTGGATGATGAGGCTAATGTTTGGCACTCACGTCTATGTCATATTAATTTTGGTTTAATGTCTCGGCTTTCCAGTATGAATTTAATTCCAAACGTTTCCATCACCAAAGGTTCTAAATGCCATAGCTGTGTGCAATCAAAGCAACCTCGTAAGCCTCACAAGGCTGCCGAGGAGAGAAATTTGGCACCACTAGAACTCCTGCATTCAGATCTCTCTGAGATGAATGGAATGTTAACGAAGGGTGGAAAACGATATTTCATGACATTGATTGATGATGCAACTAGGTTACATTATGTGTATTTATTGAAAACGAAAGACGAGGCTTTAGACTATTTTAGAATCTATAAGGCGAAGTTGAAAACCGCTTAATGAGAAAGATAAAAAGACTTAGGTCGGATCGTGGTGAAGAGTATTTCTCAAGCGAATTTGACTTATTTTGTGAGGAACATGGCATTATACATGAGAGGGCGCCTCCTTATTCTCCCGAGTCAAATGGGATTGCCGAAAGGAAAACCGCACTTTGATCGACTTGGTGAATGCCATGTTAGACATCTGCGGGTTTACCTAAGGCATGGTGGGGAGGCTTTGCTAACGTCTAATCATGTATTAAATAGAGTTCCTAACGAAATAAGGACAAAACACCATACGAGGTATGGATTGGGAGAAACCATCACTTTCTTATTTGCGTACATAGGGGTGCTTGGCGAAAGTCAATGTGTCAATAACTAAGAAACGCAAGCTTGGACCTAAGGCGTGGATTGTGTCTTTACGGGATATGCTAATCATAGTATTGCCTATAGATTTTTGATAGTTAAAACGAGAGTACCGACATGCATGTTGGTACAATTATGGAGTCTCGAGATGCAACATTCTTTGAGAATATCTTTCCAATGAAGGATACACATAACACTACTAGCCAACCCTCTGAAATAATTCCCAGTTCAATCACACCACCTGAACCTTTTGAACATACACATGAACATGTCAATGAGGAGGATGACAGTGGAGCTCCTAGAAGGAGCAAGAGACAAAGGATAACCAAATCCTTTGGTGATGATTTCACTGTGTACCTTGTGGACGACACTCCCAAGTCTATTTTAGAAGCATATGCATCTTCTCATGCAGACTACTGGAAGGAGGCATCAGTAGTGAAATGGATTCCATTATCACTAATGCAACCTCAGGGCCGACAGATAGACCTTATGGGTGCAAACTCAGAGGATGCAAGTGGGTGTTCAAAAGAAGCTTAGGCCGATGGTGCTATTGAAAAGTACAAGGCTCGGCTTGTTGCCAAGGGCTACACTCGAAAGAAGGCGAAGATTTCTTTGACACTTACTCACCGTTGCTAGGACCGACCACAATACGAGTACTACTTGCTTTGGCTGCCTCACATGGTCTTCTCGTTCATCAAATGGACGTTAAGACAGCTTTTCTTAACGGAGTGGATGAGGAAATTTACATGGAACAACTGATGGATTTGTAGTAGAAGGTCAAGAAGGTAAGGTGTTAAAACTGTTGAAATCTTTGTATGGTCTAAAACAAGCTCCTAAGTAGTGGCATGAAAAGTTCGATAGAACAATGACATCTGAGCTTCATTGTCAATGAGGCGGATAAATGTGTATACTATCGCTATGGTGGGGGTGAGGAGTTATTCTCTCGCTTGTATGTGGATGACATCCGATTTTGGGACAAACATCAATGTGATAAATGAAGTCAAATTATTCTTGTCTCAAAATTTTGATATGAAAGATCCGGGAGTGGTGATGTTATTCTAAACATTAAATTGGTTAGAGGTGAGGATGGGATTACACTTTTGCAATCTCATTATGTGGAAAAGGTCTTGAGCCGTTTTGGTTTTTCCGATAGCAAGCCTTCTCCAACACCTTATGATCCTAGCGTGTTACTTCGTAAGAATAAGAAAATTGCTAGGAATCACCGGAATACTCTCGATAATTGGATCTCTTATGTACCTAGCTAGTGCAACAAGGCGGACATCTCTTTCTTTGTGAGCAAGTTGGTAGCCGTTTACATCTAACCCGGAGATGATCACTGGAAGGCACTTGAGCGAGTGTTGCGCTATCCGAAAGGTACCTCGAACTTTGGACTTCACTATCTTGGTACCGTCGGTCTTTGGAGGGTTATAGTGATTCCAAGCGGATCTCGATCTTGATGAGATCAAAGCCACTAGTGGATATGTTTTCACTATTGGTGGTGGTCTTTGTTTCATGGAGGTCTTGCAAGCAGACCATTTTGACGAGGTCAACCATGGAAGCGAACTTGCGGTACTAGACACTCGCTATTGTTGAGCGAGAATGGCTACGGGATCTATTGATGGATCTACCTACGGTAGAAAAGCCGCTGCGCTATCCTCATGAATCGTGATAATCAAGCTGTATCGCTAAAGTGAACAGTTCTAAGGATAATATGAAATCGTCTAGGCATGTCAAGAGACGATTGAAGTCTGTCGAGAAATTGAGAAACTCGGAGTTATAACATTGGATTACATCCAAACAGCTAGAAACTCGCAGATCCTTCACAAAGGGACTATCACGAAATGTGATAGATAGTGCATCGAAGGAGATGGGTATGAGACCCATGTGAGTTATCTATGGTAGTAACTCAACCTATGTGATCGGAGATCCTGTGAATTAGGATGCGGGAAAAACAAGCCATCGATTAATGGAGGAGAGTAATTTCAACCCTCTCTATGTGAAGATGCAATACTCTCATAAAAAGCGCAAGGCAGGTTGGTTAAGGCCTTAATGTGTTCCATTGGCTCTCGAAGCGAAGACGTTATCTGCGAGCGTTCTTGAAAGAACACACCTATATGAGCCCGACTTAGTCGCGCTCTATGAAGATTTTGGGAAATATCCTACTAAGCTCATGAAGAGACCAAGGAGTATGACTTATACGCTCCAACCGAGGGTAGCCTCTTCGGCGGCCTAGTATCGATTAAGACTTCAAGTGAAGCTTGCTTGCACCAAACTTGCAATTCAAGGCATAGTCCATTGTTCAAGTTGTGAGTAAGTGTAGCTTGAGTTCTAGGTGGATGTTCAACCTTAATTGGTCTCCATCGAAACAACGATATATAAACAAGACATTGGAATTCGAGGCAAATCTCTGTGGGACTTTGAGATCGGTGGGGATTGTTGGATTATGTGGGCCTAGCCCATACAAGAAGAATAATTCTAAATTAAATCTCAAAAGCCGACTCATACAAAGGAAGGTTGCATGTGAACTTTAGTACCATATTGCTAGTTCTAGGAGAGGAAACCACCTTAAAAGAGATGGTGCACTCCTAGTCACTTGAGGCATGTGTGGGAGAGAACTAGAGGAACACACACGCTGCTGCTCGCCTCGCTCGCCTTTGGCCGGCCTCGGGCCGCAGGCGAGCAGCGGGCGGCGCGAGCGCCGCGGCACTGCGTGAATGGTCCGCCCAAATCGGCGTCAGTGCTTGCGCGAACACGGCTTCCTTTTGTAGTTTTATCTTTTGCTGTTTTGTGTGGCGGTGAATCCGGATCGGTTACGAGACTAATCCGTTTCGGTTACGAGTTATGGAGAACGTGCAGGCGTCTTGATCACACGTCCTGATTCCTCCATAAATACTGAATCGCCGCCTCCATACAGAGATGAGAAATCAATCTAGGGTTTTCGCCTCTTCCATTGTACTGCGCCGTTCTACGTAGTCTACTCCGTCCCGTTCGCCGGCGTGCACTGTCGTTCGGGAGAGCAGGTCTCCGGAACCGTCGCCTTCGAAGTTCTGCACCGGGAGAGGGCGAATAAGGTTTTTGGGAAGCGCTCTGCGCGACTGCTTGCTGTAGCTCTGGCTCGTCTTCCTCGACGCTCGGCTTCGGTGAATCGTCATCGACATCGTGTCATCCACACCATGCCTGCAGTGTCACCATCGACAAACCGATCAGAACAGATTCATCGGTACGTAACGGTCATGTTCTCCGTTTTAGATCTGTTCATGTTCCTTTTCTTGGTTGACATGACTAGATCTGTTATGCCTGTGATGGTTCTGTTATTTTGCGTGCATGATGTCATGATTAATTTATGGAATAAATTGAACCTACATGTGCTTATATGTTTAACAGTCCGTCCGTACGCACGATGCTTAGAAGATGAGGGGGCTTACTCGTTGTCTGGTTTCATAATTGATTCTAAAAATCAGTAGCATACAACTCATCCTAGAATAGAATACAAGCAACATGATTGTCTATTAGTAATTTTGTTCATATGGTATATACTCTCTAGGATGTGCTTTCAGAGAAAGGCAGCTTGCAATAGCTCTCCGCGCGTCCTGCTATTCCCTGAAGGCACCACAACAAATGGGAGATTCCTGATTTCTTTCCAACATGGAGCATTTATACCTGGCTACCCCGTTCAACCTGTTATTGTCCGTTATCCGCATGTGCATTTTGATCAAGCATGGTAAGTTTTTCTCTACAGAAAGACATGCTTCTTTTGTTGCCTCCATGCTGTTTTATTTATGCTCGTGCTGTGTTTCAGGGGAAATATATCATTGGGAAAGCTCATGTTCAAGATGTTCACCCAGTTTCACAATTTCATGGAGGTATGCATTGCTTGCTGAGCTCGGCCTAACAAGGGTCTCATCTTTCATGTCTTTTGCCAGTAACTACTTAAAACGATAAACTTATTGTATGATTCACATAATTTATAGGTAGAATACCTCCCTGCTGTTTACCCACCTGAGATTAAGCAAGAGAATGCCCTTCACTTTGTCGAGAACGTAATTTTCTTAACTCAAATAAATTGCACGTTCAACATTTTGTGCATTATTTACCAATATAATAGTAGCATTACTTTCTTACACTTGTTTAATATTTTGCAGAGCTATGCTATGGCACAAGCCCTTAATGTCATACCGACTTCTTACTCATATGGCGATTCAATGATTCTGGCACGAGCAGCGAAAGCTGGAAAGGTAAAAAGGCTATTTATAGCATGATCTTCACTCTGAATTCAGGTATCATTGCGTTAACCTTTGTTCCAACTGGAACCTTCCAAAATTCCAAACACTAACAATTAACTGAAAATACGGGTGTCTTCCTCCCTCGAGTAGGATTTTGATCTCTAATATGCTGAGTTTTCCATTTGCAGGCGAATTGCTCAAATTACACGGTGGAAATGGCTTGGGTAAAAGAAGTCTGTCTTTCCTAAATTGCACCATTGGCAAGTGCGTGCCAATGACAAAAATAACACGAGACTAAGAAATTGTGTTTTTAGTGAAGTGAATAAAATGTTGTGTTACGAACTGGGTTAGTGCATGATTTCTGACGTGTTTAGAGTATCCCTTTAGATGAAGCATAATTCATGATTGTGATATTTTATTTTTCATGCTCTATGCGGCGTTTTCTTTTGCATGCTGCTTCCAACAATGTAGTATCTAGCAATGCATTGAGTTTGTAAATGTAAATACATCATTCCTTCAACTCTCAAAAATTGAAAATAAATCTTCTGGGAGGGCTTCCGCGAGGGCCCCTCGTGTTATATCTATAAGGGTATTTATGGTATTTTTTATTGAATTAGAGTTTAGACTTGTGTCCCTTTACATGCTATATATATTGTATATTGAGCCTCTTCAATATACACATAATATTCATAATATGGTAGCACCACCGCCTCCGCTGCCCCCGGAGGACCGATCTTTGCTCCAGGGCGGCCTCTCGTCGCCTGTCCAGATCCGATCTGGATCGGGTCTTCATCTGCCAGCTCATCTGCTCCTGGCCGGCTCGCTCATGTTGGGGTGGAGTAGCCCGTCGCATCTCCTTCGATCTGCAGCAAGCTTCTCCTGCGCCGCCCGAGCTGGATTCGGCGCCTCCAGTTCGCCTCTGTTCTGGCTCTCTGCCGCGATGCCTGGCCGCATCGGCTCTCCTGGATCAGGCCGCCGCCTCTCGCTCTGCTTCAACGCGAGGAGGAAGACCACCAGGCTTTCCCCGACTTGGATCCGGCCGTCCTCGAAAAGCTGGTGCTGGCTCCCTACCACCATCGCCAGGCTCTCGGATCTCGTCGGTCCATCGCCACCGTGGCCATCGCCGACTCGCTGCCTATCAGTTTCTATTGGTCGCTCGGGTTCTATTGGTTTTGATGAAATCTTTCGGCTCGGCCTAGAAGTGGGTGGCGTGTGTAGCAAAGAAGCTTGGTCCTGCTGCTGGGAGATCTTGACTCGCTTTCCCTCAATAGGCTGTTGCGACTAAGTAGATGGGGATAGCACGAGTGCACGATTATGCTGCTAGTTATCCTTGATGGCTGGGCTCTTGGTGGTGTTTCCTCGTGCTCATGGGCTATGACTTGCGTCTGATTGGCCTGCACATATAGGTCGCGGTGCTGATGTTTGGCCTGTCTGGTGCTCGCGGCTGCTAGCTATCTTTAAGTCTTTTCTTTGTTTGTGTCATTTTTCTTCCGTTGCGTTCATCCATGTTCGTAAAACTTTATCTTTAAGTTTTTCAAAGCCATACGAGTCCACAAATTTATTGTCAGTCATAGAAACATAGAATTCTCTTTGTATGACAGCAGCCGCCGCTCTTTCCTTCGAGCTGCTGCAGACCGTCGTTATAATGTCGCCGTTCTCTCTTAGCCGCCGGCCCGAGCTTTTAAGGCCGCTACGTTTCTTGTGCACTGCGTCTGTTGTGCTTCTTGTGTACTGCGCCGCCACCGTCTTGGGCTTCGATCTACGCCGCTATGCTTCTATCTATTCCTATTTGGCTTGATTTGATAGTTTTCTCTATTTTTGTCGGTTTCATCATCTTCTTCGTCATGTTGCCGCGGTCGACTTTGCTCCCGCACCTTGTGCTTTATGGGCTGTTGCATGACATCGGATGGGAGGGGATCTTTTATCGATATATTTTTCAAGAGCTGCATGCTACGACGACATTACCAACACTCAGATTTTGGATTTTTCTTATTTTAGTATCAACCCTTTCCAAATACAATGCTATTGCATACGCCTTGTACTTGAGGGGGGTGTTAAGGATATAAGAGTATTTACGGTATTTCCTATTGTATTAGGGTTTAGACTTGTATCCCTTTGTATCCTATATATATTGCTCATTGGGCATCTTCAATATACACACAATATTCATAACACCTTGATCCCGCTGTTCATCCATAAACAGTGCCTAGGGGTGGGGAAGATCGAACGGTGGGGGCTCATGGTGAGGCCCTCCCCAGAGAATTTGCTTCCTCAGAAATTCAGGCGCAACTGTACATGCTGGATTGTATGAGGAAATTCAAAGTTCATGATATGGTAGTCAGTTTTGAAATTAGCAGTTAGGTTCTTCAAGTGCCTTCCTTGTTAATACTACTATCTTCTAAATACTAACATCTGATGTCCATTATCAAGACTGTATTTTTGTAGTGCAAAACCTTTCTATTTGATTTTAAGACTTCACTTATATGATTATAACGCAATTTTTGGTTCATCCTGATTTGGAATCTCTAGGCCAGTTGGCTGAACTTTCTGTTTGATTCATGCTACCCGAAAAGATAGATTGGTTAAATTGTTACTAGTTGTTGTTAGGAAGGACAAATATGAACTTTCACTCTTTATAATTATACATTAGCACTTCTCTAAACTTATTAAGGACGCAGGTGCATTTGCTCCTTTTCTAAGAACCATGTCATGACTCATGAACATGTATGAACAAGAGTACGCCATCTCCGAGATTTGCGCCAAGGGAAATGGTTTGATTTTAGATATAAGTTATGTCACATCAACAACATAATTAGTCCCATCAAAACTTCGCTGCCACCGGGATGAATTCAAAATTGGAATGTGCACTCTAACAATGTACTGTACACCGGCGCAGGTGAAGACGGCGGAGCACACCGGTGTGTATTAAAAAGCCGCACGAATCTTGAAACATGGTGGACCGCTCTCTGATAGTAGGTTTAGCTAAACCTATGCTCATATATTTATTATTATTATTATTATTAGCTAAACCTCAGCTATGCCAGTTTGTCTTCATTTACCTTTTAATGCTAATCATGGCTGTGAACTAAAGTATATTTCTTTCGATTAGCATAAGATTGCAGCATGTCGAGTGATTCAGGTCCAGATGTTAACCACTAGTTTGCCGACGTGGACCCCTCCCAGAAGGTTCAGAATCACACTAAACACCAAAATTTAGCACTTCTTCTGTGAAAATAAAGCATTACTCATCACATTCCATAAAAGGAGAATAAAAGAAAAATATTTTATACTCCAGTTTCATGTCCCTTTCTTGATAATACAAGAAAGCTAGAAAAATGTTTGCTGAATTGGCGATGGCGATTGGCACAGCAACCATAGACAGGAAATTGTATATCATATGCTTGAATTCTAAGTGTGGATAACGCAACAAGATATGACCCAATCATGGGCTCCCTGACTAGTCATGGGAGTTGGGACTTGTTTTTCCATGCCTGCCCGAGGCCCGGCCGTCACGGCCCAAACACGGCATGACACGGACGATCGGGCCATGCCGAGCCTGAGAAGCAGGCATGTTGAGCGGCACGGCACGCTCCAATGGGCCGTGCTCGGGTTGTCACAGCTCGAAAAGCCTGATGCAGCCCTGCGCAGCTCGTGGCACGCGGTAGTTGGCACCTCACCTTGCTGATGTCGTCGTGGCCGTCGAGGAGAGGGGAGGAAAACCACTGTCGTGGCTCGTCGCCGACTGGTCAGATCTAAGAGAGGGGAAGGGGACAACTGGACAGCCGCCATCATCGTGGTGGGCTTCGCGGCCATTGCTGCTCAGATCTAGGAGAGGGAGAGGGGAAGGGCGAGCATGTGGGGAGCGGTAGTGCGGCCATGGCTACCACCAACGGGAGAGGGAGAGAGTGAGCTGCGGCGGAGGGAGGGGAGGGAGACAGAGGCACCTCGCCGAGATCATTGTTGCTATGCCTCCACCATCGTCGTCGTCATCTTGGACTTGTCCCCCGCGCTGTTCTGCCACCTCGTCGCCATTGAGCTCAGATCCATCCCGAGGCGCCGTCGACGGGAAAGTAAGAGCCAAAGAGGGAAGGGGACATATTTGGTCGCTGCTCAGATATGGCCATGGCCATCGCTAGAGGTAGCGTAGGTAAGGTATCATACTCCAGTTTCATGTCCCTTTCTTCACGGTAGTTGGCACCTCACCTCACTGATGTCATCATGGTCGTTGTCTCCGTGGTCGTCGAGGAGAGGGGAGGAAAACCACTGTCGTGGCCCATCGTCGACTGGGCAGATCTTGGAGAGGGGAAGGGCACAACTGGACAACCGCCATCATCGTGGTGGGCTTCGCAGCCAACGCTGCTTAGAACTAGGAGAGAGAGGGGGAGGGCGAGCATGTGGAGCGCGAGAGGGTGAGAGGCAAAGATAGAGGTCACACAGGCACACCGCGCATGGATGGAGAGAGTGGGAGGGAGAGAGGCAGAGGCACAAGCGTGAGAGGTCGCATGGGCGGCACGCAAGTCGTAGCATTGGCCGGCGACACCACCAACACTTTTGCAATCACAGGAGCAGAAGAGGCTAGAGTGGAGTAGAGGAAAAGGGCAGAGAGGAGCAGAGAGGCAACAGGCAAATGCAACGTTCCTCTCCTCCATGGTTATAAAATCACCTCCTCTCCTCGTTTTTTCTCCACATAGCTCAATCAACAATTTTCCTACTGTCTCTAGCTCTATATCCCTCATTCTCTTGATATGTTTAGTAAGAAGAAGAAGCTAGCAGGGGACCGAGTCACAAGCAAGCATGCCCCCACAATCCCTCTAGTCCTCTTGGGCAGGACGATGCTCATATCGATGCTCGTCAACTCTCCTCAGGCATGGGAGACCACGGCATGGATGACCATCATATCATATGGATGGTACGAAGGGCCACGAGGATGCTGTGTCCGCGAACTTGTCGCCCCTACCGTCACACGGTGGGATCAGAGGATCATCGTCAACACCACTACCCATCGACGGAAGGGTGGAGTGCTGGAAGCACATGACCAAAAAGATTAACATTGTAAATGACAAAAGACATGTAACTGCAATTTGTAATTATTGCAAAATTGAATTGATTGTAGGTTCAGGTGGAGAGATGGGGTGTCTGAAGTAGCACTGCAAAGTGTGCATGCAAAAACTAGGGTGGACCCAAGGAGGAGGCGTGCAGACACAACTTAACTTTTAGGCCGACGACACTGTAAGTACATGGATATACAACCCCCCAAGTAGCACGGGATGAAATAACGTGATTTATAGTTTCGGAAAATCTAACTATTATGATGGGCAAGAGTCATCATTTTGAAAGAATGCCCCCCTCCCCCCGCGTTGTACACTACATACATGCTGTGTCGTATAGAATATTTTTTTGTATGTAAAAGTATGTGTATTTAACTATATAAGACATGATATGTGCATATTCATAAGTTTCTTTAAGCGCATAAGATGTATATGGGCCTGCAGTACATACTACAGTGTATTGTATAAGTCTTGATTGTGTTATACATACATACACACACATACATAGGACACTCGTTTCGTACTCCTAGGAGTACGTTTCACCACTTCCAATATACCACTTAAATGAATGTATTATGCTTTTTCATCACTTTCAGTATACTTAAATACTAATTATAAGATACTCCAATGCCATTTGACTAAAAAAAATCATTGGAGCATTTTATTATTTCTATATAATTTTTTTTCATATATAAAAGAGGTATATACACAAATTTCGCTATAAAAGGTGGGCTTCAATGATTTTTTCAAGGAACTCACTTTGAGATATCTTCTAATCATTAGTGGAGTATGCTCAAATTGATAAAGTTGTATCATCATACGATTTAAGTGGTATATAAGAAATAGGAATACGTACTCCCAGAGTACCATACCATTTTCCTATATATTCAGTGGAGTAAAACATATCCCCGATGCTTACAATTTAGGAACGAAATATATCATGCATGTTACACATCTAGTGCTACATAATTCAGTACAAATCTTGCAAGATAGATGGCGATATAAACTAAACATGATAGGGAAAAGAAGAGATAATGCCCAGTTTATGACGTAATGGAAATTACCCCTACTCCATTGTATGGAAACACAGCGCCACACATAGATAGACTATACACACACTAACGCTGAGCCCTTTGCACTGCTGCCGGCATACAAGCAGAGCAATCCTTGTTGATGTTCTTCAGTTTCGCAACCACATCACTCATGCACATCCTTTGCTCAGGTGAGTCACTCGAACACATCAGGCCTAGCTCGAATCATCGACACAAGCGGGTTCTTTGCTAGTGCTTGTCGAGGAAGATCCCAAGGAAGCGTTGGTTTGGTGACCAAAGCTAGGTCTAATTACTTGTTCATCTTGCAGTAGCTTCTCATCAACAACATCACTAAGGTTCGCTGGAAATGCTTGGCAAACCCATCGCCTAAGGCTTAATTCTCCAACGAACATGGGATCCGTTGGCCTCTTCCCGGTGAAGACTTCGAGCAGCATGATTCCAAAGCTGAACACGTCGTTCTTCCGTGATGCCTTTCCCATATTTGCATATTCTGTCAGAGAAAATTGTGAACAATAGATGTTTGTTAACTGAAAAATCTTACTGCTAGCTAGCATATTACAAAAGAACCTGCTTAAGAATTATCAGTGCATCTCTAGTTGGTGCAGAGGTCGGAAATTGTACTTCCATTATCTAAAAAAAATGATCAGTGCAACTACCTGGTGCCATGTATCCGATTGTCCCTGGCATGCTCGCTGAAACCATAGAGTTGTCATCACCTAGCAGTAGTTTTGCAATGCCAAAGTCTGCCACATGCGCAGTCATCTCCTCGTCGAATAGCACATTGCTAGGCTTTAAGTCACGAGGCAGATAACATTATAATGGCCATGGTGCGATACTCCATTGCCATTGACACATCAAGCATGATGTCCAACCTTTTAGGAATGATCCCAAGCAAGGCACGCTTTCGGTGTGCGAGTGCCTCCAAGCCGCCATTGGGCATGTCTTGCAAAGCGGTGCTCAAATCCAAGTTGGAGCAAGTATTCAATATCTTTATCAAGTTGCGATGCCCGACCGTCCGCAAGACTTGACATTCAGCATCAAAGCTCCTCACGACTTGCGCGGCTTGCATGTTGAGCACTTTTATCGCGACAACCAAACCATCATCCAGTTGGCCCTTGAAAACTTTGCCAAAACCTCCAACTCCCAACATGTTATCCTCACTGAAATTATCAGTGGCACGAACAATCTCATTGTAGGATACTAACCTATGGCCATTCACATCAGCCATATCAAGAGAAGATGTAATATCTGGATTCTTCTTAATTTTCTTTATGATCATTAGGTATAAGCAAACAGCAATTGCACCAACTGCTATTGCCACGACAACAGGGAGTATAAACTTGAGGAAGTGTCGACCATGAGACTTGTCTTGACATGGTGAAAATCCTAGATGTGGAGCACCGCACAGCCCAACATTTCCCATCAAAGATTGCAAGGTGATGTTTGAGAAAACACCTCCATTTGGGATCGGTCCTTCTAGCTTATTAGAGGAGAGGTTCAAACTAGTAAGGTAGGTAAAGTTGGCAATGTAATTTGGTATAGTACCTGAAAGATTATTAGAAGATAGGTCCAATGTCTGTAAGTTGGTCAAACGGCGAAAAGAATCTGGGATTGAACCCTCGAATGAGTTTTGTGACAGGATTAGCTTGGTTAACATTTGATGCTCCGCAAATGAATTTGGGAGGCTACCAACTAAGCGGTTGTTAGAAATATCTATTAGGTCTATTTCTTTCATGTGACTGAGATCAGAAGGCATTGCACCCGTCAAGGAGTTACGGGAGAGATTTAAATAGATGAGGTTACCAAGATGAAACAAGCTTGCTGGTATAGCTGACGATAGCTTGTTATCAGATAGCCAAATGTACTGTAACGTAGTGAGGTTAACTAGGCCATCTGGTATGGAACCAGAGAGTTGATTATCTTCAAGCAACAACATTTCAAGTCCTTTTAGCATACCAATCTCTTCCGGGAGTGGGCCAGCTAGTTGATTACTAGAAAGGTCAAGTGCTCGGAGATTCTCCATCATCATGATGGACCCTGGGATTGCATTGCTCAAATGGTTGCCCCCAAGGGATAGCGTCTGGAGACCAGTCAGATTTGATAGTGTAGCTGGAAGCCCACCAATTAAGTTGATGTTGCGTCCTTCGAAGCGCATCAACCTTCTAGAGAGGTTCCCAAAAAAGCCGGGTAGATTACCGGTGGTGAAAGAATTGTCTGATATCATAAGGTATTGGAGTTGCCGACAATTGCAAAGGCTGGCCAGAAAGCGCAGATCCCCTTGGAGGTAATTCTGTCCAATACTAATCCACGTAAGAGATCTGATGCTTCCAAGTGTGGACGGTACTGATCCAGTCAGCAAGTTGTTGTCCAAATCCAAGGTGGACAATTCAGATAGGTTTCCAACAAAAGCGGGAAAAGAACCGCTTAGTTGGTTAGATGAAAGATGGAGACGGTTGAGTTGTCTCATTGTTCCCAGTTCCACCGGAATCTGTCCGCTTAGGTTGGAAAATGAGACGTCAAGCACACTGAGCTTGGTGAGATTGCCGATCACACTCGGGATCGGCCCGAAGATGCCACAACTGCCCATAGAAAGGAAAGTGAGCTGCGACAGCTTGGCGAGCCATGTCGGCACCATATGATCCGCAAAGGGATTCTCCGCTGTACCGAGCACCTCAAGGTGCTGACATGCCGCAATGCCCAATGGGATTTGGCCCGTGAATTTATTCGAAGAGAGAGATATTACTCGCAACATGGGGAGGATAAAGCTTTCGTTGCTAGGTATAGGCCCAGGTGAGGTTGTTGCGCCCGAGACCCATACCTTCAAGGCTGGACATGTTGAAGATGGTATGAGGTACTGGACCGGAGAGCTGATTACCTGTCAGGTCAAGGATTCGAAGCATGAGCAAGGAGCCAATGCCATCTGGTATTGACCCAGATAGGGTGTTTTTGGCAAAGTAGATGACTTTCAGTGAAGGCGTGTTGTTGAATGAAAAATTTGGTATTGGGCCGCTCATGTGGTTTTCTTGGAGAGCTATGTACCTAAGGTCAAGCAGATTTTGCAGCTCTTGTGGTATTTGCCCTGAGAGTCGGTTGTAATGTAGCGCAAGACGTTGGAGCCTTGTGAGGTTTCCAAGTGTGGAGGGAATAGTACCAGATAAAGTGTTCTGGCCGAGAGCAACAACTCTAAGGCGAGGCAACCTTCCAAGATCAGCTGGGATGGAGCCCGTGAGGTTTGTGTTGGTCAGATTTAGGAGATGGAGGAAAGAGAGGTTACCGAGGTGAGGAGTGAGCTCCCCTTGGAGGGGCACGTCCGGCAACGCCAGAGCAACGACGCGCCGATGTTGCCGGCCGCACGACACGCCGACCCAGGCGCAAAAGGACACATTGCTAGTCCAGCCGTGGTGAAGGACGCCAAGAGGATCGGAGAGCTGGGCTTTGAAAGCCAACAGCACGGCAAGGTCGGTATCATTGCTCAGCCTCAGCGGCGAGGAGGAAGCGGCGGCGATCGCGTCGTCAGTAAACAAGTGGTCGCCGATAGTATGAGGCGAACGCAAGGAAGAAGGGCCATGGCTATCTATCACTGGCTAGCTCAAGTGGTGTTTGGGATCATATATAGCATGCAAGCGCAAGCGAACGGAGGTCTCGGTCGTCTCGGTCTCCCCAATACATAGTTGGAAATTGCGAGTCGATACTCGAGTATTTTGTTGTTTGGGCAGGCACTCAATTTTTGTTGTCACTGGATGTTGCTGTACGATTTGTGTTTGGGCAAGCACTTCACCGGGTGCGCAAACACGTTTTGTTCGACCCTATTGGACGGAGAGTTGGGTCCACGACGTGACTTGCCCTGTGCTCCTCCTGGTCTTTCGGAAAACGGCAGCGCTCCTTAAACACCGCTCGGTTGCTGCTTCGTCGATGCGCTTCTTTTTTCTCGCTCCTCCTGGTCTTCGGTAGACAGCCTCCTCTGCTGGTGCACCTGGAGGTCCCTCTGCTGGTTCCTGACGCCTCCCTTCTCTGCTGAAAAGAGAACACAAACGATTTCTTTCCGCGAGCAGTGCTTCTCTTTTTTGTCTTCTTCTATTTCTTCTCACAAATTCACTTCTTTAAGTGGTGCTAGGCCTAGCCTTTTATACACTCACGCAACCCGACTTTGACTCCAAACTCAGATACGACAACTAAACAGAAGAGGGAAACAAAAATATCAAAATGAGATTAACACCCACTACCAGAATACAGCAAGACGTAAGCTTGACTTGCATCTTTCGTCTACCAAGCACTACCGGAATACAGCGACAGCCAACAGACCCATCCTTTTTCAGCAGCATCTTGATTCTTGATATCGGACCCGGATTTTCTAATCCCGAATCCTCTGTGAAAATACTGTGCTATTCCCTGGATCAGTAGATAGCACTCACAGGTACATTGCTGAATCATTCATACATGGCGTGAACCAAAGTACTAAATTTATTACAGACATCAGAGTGTGACATAGACCACGTCGGATCGAGTTTTACAAAAGGAGCCGACCAGGCCGAAATGATTACATTACATAAAAACAACGAAGACTACAGCGGAAGCAAAAGGGGTAGAGCTCAACTCTCCACAGGCAAGCGACTGGGGCAACCTGTGTACGACTGATATTAACTAAGGACCTGGATAATATCGGTTGTATGCAAGTACCAAAGAGTCCGCTAGACTGGGACGAGGCCTAGACTACAGAACCTATACTATTCTTCATCATTTCCTTGCCCATCGACTTCTGGATCCTCGTAGTACGCATAATCTCCATCATCTGCATCCTCTGAAGGTTTTGGGGGAGAGAGCGAGGATGAGCACAACTTCCGTGCTCACGAACCAATACACAATGCAATATTATACATGCAAGGCTTAACAAGGATGGCTCGGTTCTTTTATTTGCGAAAGCAACATTTTAAATTATCATAATTAAAAAATTCCTAGCACTTAGCATTTTAACAAATTGTATTTTATTTAAAGAGAGTAGTTGTGCAATATTTATAACAGCAGAGGTTACCTCCGTCTTATGCTTAATTTGATAGGGGCTAACCCCATATATTAACATCACTGAGTCTGAAAACTCAGGCCGAAACGAAATTCAGGGCTAGGTGAGCCTGCCACAATTTTCATACCATCCAACAAGGTTTTTGAAATAGAACTAACTCAAGTTAAGTTCCCATGTCCGCCTTTGACCGTAGGCGCGGCTGTTTAAACAGTTTTTAACTCCTGCAGAGATTGTACACTTTACCCACAAGAGACGATTAACCCGTTGCCCTACATGATTCCTTGGTCATGTAGTCGAGAGGTCGTCACAATAACCTTTCTAAATATCTCGTCCTTTGTAACATACGGATGTTAATATTTAATTTGGTGATCTAATAAATATTTGATTATGATTTAAAATTTTTCATCGTTACAAAATCAATTAATTAATTAAAATGATGTCGAGTTGTTTAAGTAGTTACACCTCGGCTACATTTAAATTAAATTATTTTGCTTCTTGTTTATGCATTTCAAAAACCATAATGCATGTATTAGTATCGCTCTTTTCTCGGATTGACCTTCACGAGACACCTACGGCGTAGGGTGTTCCGTGGCATTTCTCTTTCTTTGCAAAGACCTCCCACCGCCCAAGGCATTTCTCAACTAACCACTCCTCGCCTTTTACGCCACTTTTTGATGACCAGACACCACCTCCCCAACCTTTTCTTTAGCTCGGCCCGGCAAGCTGAGCACGGCCGAGGTGGCGCTGGGAGTAATGCAGCAACAAGTAGTTGCTAGCGACATGGCGTGGAGCGGCAGACTAGGCAGCGGCGTCAGAGGCAAGGGAGCTCGTTGCGACAAATGGAGAAGAGGTGCCGGTGGCCATGTTGATGCGCAAAGCCGAGCTAGGCTTGTGCGGGCATTGTCGGCGATGCGGCTTGGTAGGAGACAAGAAGAAGAAAAGCGAGCGCAGGAAGAGCACAAGCATGCGCATGGCTTGGCGGCCAGCGCTGCAGCGAGGAGGAGGCGGCGGTCTTTTGCAGCTCCGGGCGCGCGGCAACCCGGCGGCAGCCATAAAGCAGTGCAGGTGCACACGGCCGAGCCGGGCCCTAGCTCCATGCGGCACCTAGGCGAGTGTCCAAGGCTTCACCCCGGACGGCGGCGGCGTGGCAGCTGCGGCGAACAGAGCCAGCCGCGTAACTGGCGGCGACGAGAGAGGCGCGACTTGATGCCGTGGAGAGCTGGCGAGAACGCATATGCGTGCGTGACGGCCATGCCATGTGTCCCTTCAAGCCCGACATACACAGAGCTTGTGAACGCCTCACCCATATGGGGTTACGCCATACGTTGCACGGATGTCCACCTCGCTCAATGGGATTTTCGGCCGGCGTGGCGTGGCTACACCTCGGCGGATCGCAAACTTCACCCTTAACTCGGTGTCCCTTCAAGCCCGACATACACAGAGCTTGTGAACCTTTTTCCTCCAAAGGAGATGACTTTCAGGATTTGATAAATGTACTAAGCCAAGTCGCAGTTTGTTGCAAACTTGTGGTTGTACTTGTTATACACAGGAGGTCATGACAAGATTAAATCCTTAGGGGTTATCTGAGCGGTTCTTCCACATACCAACCGCAAAATAACATTCCTTGGGCTACATTAGCACCCAATGTTATACCATCCATCTCTCCATCCGCCCAGATATGGTAATAGAAATTTTAGGGTTTTTGAGAAGTAAAATACAACAATTCAACCATCTCAGTCATTTACCCGCAATGACTGTCCAAATCATTTTATGTTTGAAATGATGATGATTAGGACATTTTAATGTCCCGGTACTTAAGCAAGTCTAGCATGTCGCTTAACTACAACCTATAGCTAGTATTACCATATAGTTACTAGGTGACAATGGAATTTAAGGGATTCAAGTTGTCAAGGATGGCATAATAATTAGTTAATTATCAAATGGATATTAACTACCTTAAGCTTTAACATATGTTTGATTAAGGAATTAAAGCATGCAATTTGCTATTTTAAAAGAATATAATTTGCATAAAATGTAGGCTCAATATGATCAAAATATTGACTCGCCTTGATTGAAGGGGAGAGAGTTCGGGTAGTCCTGTTCTTGATCGACTTGGGGGTCTCCGGCGTCTTCGAACTCTACGCGGCAATCGCACCGGAAAAATAAACAGCAAGCAAATAAACAAAAATAAATACAAATGAAATAGCAAATGAACTTCAAATTAAACAAGACCTATGCCATTAGCAAGATCCTGAATTAACAAATTTTTAGAAATTTATTTTATAATTTTTGGAGTTAAAATAGGGGAGATACTAATTTTTGAAGTCTTACTTTTGAATTAAAATAGAAAAAGGATAATAAAATCCAACAAAATGAAAAGGGCCGGCGGCCCACGGTGGCCTTTCAGCCCAGCCCATTGCTTGGGCCGAAACGGGCGAGCGAGTGGGGCACGGCCCACGGTGGCCTAGGCCTCGGCTGCCCTACAAAGAAAAGAGAGGGTGTGCTCGGGGCGCAGCAGAGGAGGGGCGGGTGGCGCGCGGGGAGGGGAGGGTGTACGGCGGCGGCGATCGAAGGGAGCAACGACGACAGTGGACCCCGAGGCGGTGGTGGCGACGAGGCTTGCCCGGTTGGCGAGGAGAGCACCGATGTGGCGGTGGCGCAACCAGCGGAAGCGGCGGCGGCGCGGCCGGCTTGAGGTAAGTCTTCTTCCTTGCTTCTTGATCTTCGTGCTCTCGGAAGGAGGATGAGGTGGGGCGGCGAGGGGGCGGGGCGAAGGGGCTTTATAGCCGGAGGAGGGGACAAGGATCGGGGGCATGAGGCACCGGCGGGGCGGCCGGGAGCGGAAGAGACGTGCGGCCGTTGATGCGGTAGGAGACGTACACGACAAAGACAGGGAGAGGAGACACGCACTCGCGTAGTGGAGTAGGTGGGGGAGGTGACGGCGTGGCAGGGGCGGTCGCGTGCGAGGCACGGCGCGGGAGCGGCGCGAGGACGAAGCACTGGCGCGTGGGTCACGGCGAGGACGACTAGATGGGGAGGCGACGCGCCACACTGGGTTGTCGGCGCCGGTCGTCAATGCTGGTCGACGGGAGGGGGAGAGAGAAGAGGGGAGGAAGAAGGGGGGTGTTACAAACCTACCCACCTTAAACGGAATCTCGACCCCGAGATTCAGGCTGCTCTGGGAACAGGGACGGAAAGTCCTACTTCAGTTGGTCTTCTCGCTCCCAAGTGGCTTCTTTTGCTGAGTGATTGCTCCACTGAACTTTGCAAAGGCAGATGGTTTGACGTCTTGTTCGCTTCTCGATGACGTCGAGGATCTTGATTGGATGCTCTGGATAAGTTAGATCTTGCTGAAGGGCGATGGCTTCCACGGGCATGTGCTCTTCAGGTACTCTGAGACATTTCTTGAGCTGAGAGACATGGAACACGTTGTGGATGTCTGACAAATGGTCGGGCAACTCCAGTTGATAGGCTACTTCTCCTCGCTTAGCGGTGATTGGAAATGGGCCTATATATCTTGGTGCAAGCTTGCCTTTCACTTTGAATCTTTGGGTCCCACGAAGTGGCGATACCTTGAGATACACAGCATCTCCAACTTCAAAGGTTAATTCTCTTCGACGGTTGTCGGCATAACTCTTTTGTCTTGACTGAGAAGCTTGAAGACGATCTCTGATCAGTCGAACTTTCTCTTCAGCTTACTTGAGAGTATCTGGTCCGAAGACATATCCTTCACCAGACTCTGACCAATGCAGAGGAGTTCTGCATTTTCTTCCATAAAGTGCTTCAAATGGGGATATTTTCAGACTTGACTGATAACTATTATTGTATGCAAACTCGGCATACGGTAGACACTTTTCCCAGTCTATAGTAAATTCCAAAGCACAAGCTCGAAGCATGTTTTCTAGGATCTGATTTATCCTTTTCGTCTGACCATTGGTATGAGGATGATACGTTGTACTGAAATCCAGGTGGGTTCTAAGGGCATCATGCAAACTAGCCCAGAAATGCGAGGTAAATTGAGATCCTCGATCGGAGACTATTCTCTTGGGTACTCCATGCAAACACACAATACGAGCCATATACAGCTCGGCTAACTTATCTCCCTTGTAGGTCGTCTTCAATGGAATGAAATGGGCAACTTTTGTCAACCTGTCAACTATAACCCATACGGAGTCACATTCGGACTTGGTTCGAGGCAAACCGGTGATGAAATCCATTCCGATTTCTTCTCATTTCCACTGAGGGATCTGTAGTGGTTGGAGTAATCCGGCTGGTCTCTGATGTTCAGCCTTAATTCGTTGACATATGTCACAACAAGCTACATATTCTGCTATGTCTCTTTTCATTCGTGGCCACCAATACAGGATCTTCATGTCTTGATACATCTTGGTGCTGCCTCGGTGTAGTGTATAAGCTGACTTGTGAGCTTCTTTTAGAATCAAATCCTTCAGTTCCTTCTGGTGAGGAACAAAGAGTCGTTTCCCATACCATAGGATTCCCTACTGATCTTCTAACATCTTAGAGGCTTTTCCTTTTGCCATGAGATGCTTGAATCTCTGGACTCCAGGATGTCCTTTTTGAGCAATCTTGATCTGCTCCTCTAATGTTGGATGCGCGTCTATTGCGGCTAGGGTGTCTTGCTCTATTAACTCCAGGTTGAGGCTTCAAATTCCTTGTAGAGCTCAGGCTGATGCTCTTGAATTATAATGTTATTGCAGTAGGACTTTCGGCTTAATGTATTGGCAACTACATTAGCCTTTTCAGGATGATAATGGACGTCCAGGTTGTAATCTTTGATTAGTTCTAACCATCTTCTTTGACGAAGGTTGAGATCTGTTTGAGTGAAGATGTACTTGAGACTCTTATGGTCTGTGTAAATATCACAATGATTCCCAATCAAGTAATGCCGCCAAATTTTTAAGGCATGCACTACCGCTGCTAACTCCAAATCATGAGTTGGATAGTTGTCTTCGTGAGGACGGAGTTGTCTGGATGCATAAGCTACAACTTTTCCTCCTTGCATGAGTACGCAACCAAGACCTTGGCGTGATGCATCACAATAGACTTCAAAGTCCTAGTGTATGTCTGGTAGAATCAATACTGGGGCGGAGGTTAACTTCTTCTTTAACTCTTGGAAACTCCTTTCACAAGCTTCTGTCCATTCGTACTTCTTTTCCTTTTTAAGCAGGTGGGTCATTGGCTTGGATAGCTTGGAGAACCCTTCTATGAAGCGTCGGTAGTATCCGACCAAACCGAGAAAACTACCTACTTCAGTTACTGAGGTGGGTTGCTTCCATTCCATCACAGCTTCTACTTTGGATGGATCAACTGCGATTCCTCCAGCTGATACAATGTACCCGAGGAAACTGATTTCATGAAGCCAAAATTCACATTTATTGTACTTGGCATAGAGACGGTTCTCGTTGAGCTTTTCTAAGACCAATTGCAAGTGTTCAGCATATTCTCCGTCAGTCTTAGAGTAGATCAAGATGTCGTCTATGAACACGACTACAAACTTGTCCAAGTATTCCATGAATACCTTGTTCATGAGGTTCATGAAGTAGGCTGGTGCATTGGTTAAACCAAACGACATAATCGTGAACTCATACAGGCCATACCGAGTGGTGAAGGCCGTTTTAGGAATATCCTCATTCCTGATCTTAAGCTGATGGTACCCTGACCTCAAGTCTATCTTGGAGAAAACTGATGCTCCTGTCAACTGATCGAACAAGTCATCAATGCGGGGCAAGGGGTACTTGTTTTTGATGGTCGCATCATTGAGTGCTCTATAATCCACACATAATCTGGCGGTTCCATCTTTCTTCTTCACCAAAAGCACTAGCGAACCCTAGGGGATGAGCTAGGTCTAATGAAACCTTTTTCTTGCAAATCTTCAATCTGCGTCTTCAATTCTTCAAGCTCGTCAGCGGCCATTCTGTATGGTCTCTTAGCAATTGGGGCTGTTCCTGGCTTCAAGTTGATGACAAACTCAATATCTCTGTCTGGTGACATGCCGGGTAATTCTTCTGGAAAGACCTCGGGGTAAGCTTGAACTACAGGTGTCGTCTCTAGGGACAACTCTCCAAGGTGGTGGATTGTTCGAACCAGAGAGGGGGAACGATCCACACTAACCCTTATGGTGGTCTCTGGGTTCTTGGTGAGCACCACTTTTCTATTGGCACAATCTATTAGTCCTTGATATTTGGCCAACCAATCCATCCCTAGTATGATATCCAAGGTTTGGGATTCTAGCACCAGGAGGTTTGCTAGAAATTCGAAACTTTCTAGAGCAATCTCCACTTTGGGACTTACTGAGGTAGCATATAGGGGTCCCCCGGGTGAGCTAAGTACCACGGGTTTCTTTAACTTATAGGTTGGCAACTTAAGCCTTTCAACAAAGTTCCTTGAAACAAAAGAGTGTGAAGCTCCGGAATCAAACAAAACTTGTGCGGGTTTTGAATTAACAGGGAACGTACCCATTAGTACTCCTGCGGCATCTTGAGCTTCCTCGGCTGTGACGTGGTTCACACGGCCGTGGCTTTGCGTTGGTGTAGACCTTGATGCTTGCAAGGTCTGATGACTCTTGCTTGGGGCTGAGGTCCTGCCTTGAACTGGCGCTGCTCCTATGTTGAGCCTTACTGGAGCATTCTTACGGGAAGGACAACGATTGGCGAAGTGTCCTTTTTTCTCCACAGGCGAAGCAGTGGAGGTTTGCTGCTGGGTTGACTGCTGCTGGTTGCCCGGCGGGGCGGAGAGCACCGAAGCCACTTCCTTGGGGACATGGGGTGGAAACTTGAGTTTTCTGAGAGGAAGCTGCAGACGATCTGAAGGATGAACTGCCTTAGAATGTTGATTTCTGGGGAAAGCTACCTTGTGGCCTCTGAAATGATATCTTCCTTTTGCGGCTAATCTCCGCAGTCTTCTTCTCATTTCCACAAATGAGTGCTTTATTGACGTGGAGGATAAGCTGTTCTCTCATATCTTCGCGCATCCCTTCCACGAAGCGATCAATCTTTTCCTCCTCATCTGCTACGTCATTAGGGGTGTAGCGGGCAAGTTGGTTGAACTTAGTCAGATATTCATTGACTGACATATGGCCTTGCTTTAAAGCTCTGAACTCGTTCTTCTTCATCCTCATGGTACCAGCTGGTACGAAGTTGGCTCTGAAAGTGGCTTTGAATTCCTCCCATGGAATTGGCTGCCATGCGGATTCAGTTTCTGCTTGTTGTACTTTCGCAACTTCTTCTACTGTGGCGGCAGTGGCAGGGACTAGTGGAACTCCGGTCGCAGATGTTGCGGCTTCTAGTGCTTCTTCTGATTCCTCTTCTTCTAGACTTTCATCACCTCGGGCAACGAGGTAATTTTCCCACCAAGTGGCTGCGGCACCTTTTAGCTGATGGGTGGCGAAATCCACCTTGTTTTCATTTGAGCAGCGGGCAAGACGAAGTCTCTTCTCAGTGTCCCTGAGCCAATCTTCAGCTTCTAGAGGTTCATTGGATGCAGCAAAGGTGAGTGGTCTGATCCTGAGAAAGTCTGCTAGCTTGGAGTTGCGACTGGCTGGTCCAGTCTGCTGATTGCTTAATAACGCCTGAAGAATCCGAGTCTGCTGAAACATGACTTGAGTCATTGTTGGGTTTGCTGGTGGCGGAGGAGGCAGATCTTATCCTCGGCCTTGGCCATGACCACAACCACGCCTCTTCCTCGGCCTACGGCGAAGGCACCACGGGCAGGGGCGGTAGCTCTTCTTGGTGGCATCCTAAAGAAACACTGAAGCTTAGAACTAGAGGGGAATATATGAGGGTTCACTAGCCCTCTAAAGCACTCACAGACAAGAACAAAACCAACAAAAAGATCGAAATAAGAACAATACAAAGCTTAGAGTGGCTGCATTATAATAAGGGGTTAAGTGTTACATGACTCTCGAACAAAGCTTATATGCTAAGTTAGGTCATGACACAGAAATACAAACACAACGTCTACAAAAGAAAGAAACAAAAGTGCTTGCAACCCAAAAGACTGCTCCGCAAGCACTGCTAGCTAACCTAGTCTAATCTAACAACTACTCCATCGGGGGCCGACCACAAAGTGCATACAATTGCGGGAGCGGAACGAGAACAGCCCGACCAAGCTCGGTGGCGGAGCGAGAGCGATCGCTGCCGAGGCTGGGCGAGCTGGAGCGGGAACGGCTAGGGTGGCGCCCACGGCTGGACTCGTCGAATCCAGGCGGTGGACTCGGGCTGCGTCCACGGCTGGACTCTCCCAAGCGGCGGCCGGACAGCGGCGGGCGCACCTTCTTGCGTGTTGTGAGACGGAGACGGGGTCCTCGGGATGGGGAATGTCGGCCTGGCACAGGGAGGACGGGGGCGACAGCATGTGCAACAGGGGCTGGGGCGGGGATCGCAGCGACGGCTCTGAGGCGTGCCAACTCTGCAAGGGCAGCATCCCTCTCCCGTACCACAGCATCCCTCTGCTGTACTGCAGTGGAGTGAGCTTCATCACTCCGGATCATGTTGCTACGAAGGGTGTCGGAGTGGGCATAGCTGCCGGTGAGGAGTGTCCGGCTGTCTGATCTCCTCCATGGCAGTGCTGATGGTGGCGGTCATCGCCTGCATCAGCTGGACCTGGGACGTCATGCGGGGATCATCACCTCTGGTGTCGAAAACTACCGGGACACGCTCTTCCTCAGGGAGGTACGGGTAGAAACAGAACGGTGATCTCAGCAGAATATCCTCGTACTTCCAACACAGGCGAGTG
Organism: Ampelocalamus luodianensis; assembly: GCA_036346255.1. Taxonomy (NCBI): domain Eukaryota; kingdom Viridiplantae; phylum Streptophyta; class Magnoliopsida; order Poales; family Poaceae; genus Ampelocalamus; species Ampelocalamus luodianensis. The sequence goes on from CM070625.1 coordinate 999,484, forward strand.
GAGGCGACGCGTGCGGCATCCTGAATGGCGTCACGACTGCTGTGCCGAGGTGCCTCGGCCTTGAAGAGGTAGGCAGTAAACTCGCCAACCCTGGCGGAGAGGTATACCTCAATCGTCCAGGACTCGCGGGTATCGATCCTCGTCATCCTTCCCCGGAACATAGGCTGACGGGGAAAGCCGAGGTACTACATCAGCTGGCGGAGTATATCCACGAACCCTCCCTCGTTCTCTCCGTGAACGAGGAGGTCCCATGGGCCATCTGACGACGGGGTAGCCATCTACAAATTTTGAAAACAAGAGGAGGTCAGCAACAGAGTAAAACTTAAGTGAAGTAAAGACAAGTACAAAACTAAGAGTGATAAGTAGGAACAGTAAATACTCTATATTTTAGTAAAAGCTTTTTCTTAGTTTTTGAAAATAAAATCCAAGTCCTTAAGGCAATGCCCAGTCTAACTAGAGTCCTACAGTCGTATGCTCTGATACCAGCTCTGTCGGACCCGGATTTTCTAATCCCGAATCCTCTGTGAAAATACTGTGCTATTGCCTAGATCAGTAGATAGCACTCACAGGTACATTGCTGAATCATTCATACATGGTGTGAACTAAAGTACTAAATTTATTACAAACATTAGAGTGACATAGACCACGTCGGGTCGAGTTTTACAAAAGAGGCCGATCAGGCCGAAATGATTACATTACATAAAAGAAACGAAGACTACAGCGGAAGCAAAAGGGGTAGAGCTCAACTCTCCACAGGCAAGCGACTGGGGCAACCTGTGTACGACTGATATTAACCAAGGACCTGAATAATATCGGTTGTACGCAAGTACCAAAGAGTCCGCTAGACTGGGATGAGGCCTAGACTACAGAACCTATACTATTCTTCATCATTTCCTTGCCCATCAACTTCTGGATCCTCGTAGTACGTATAATCTCCATCATCTGCATCCTCTGAAGGTTTTGGGGGAGAGAGCGAGGATGAGCACAACTTCCGTGCTCGCGAGCCAATACACAATGCAATATTGTACATGAAAGGCTTAACAAGGATGGCTCGCTTCTTTTATTTGCGAAAGCAACATTTTAAATTATCATAATTAAAAAATTCCTAGCACTTAGCATTTTAACAAATTGTATTTTATTTAAAGAGAGTAGTTGTGCAATATTTATGACAGCAGAGGTTACCTCCGCCTTATGCTTAATTTGATGGGGGCTAATCCCATATATTAACATCACTGAGTCTGAAAACTCAGGCCGAAACCAAATTCAGGGCTAGGTGAGCCCACCACAATTTTCATACCATCCAACAAGGTTTTTGAAATAGAACTAACTCAAGTTAAGTTCCCATGTCCGCCTTTGACCGTAGGCGCGGCTGTTTAAACAATTTTTAACTCCTGCAGAGATTGTACACTTTACCCACAAGAGACGATTAACCCGTTGCCCTACATGATTCCTTGGTCATGTAGTCGAGAGGTTGTCACAATAACTTTTCTAAATATCTCGTCCTTTCCATCGTCTCACCCATATGGGGTTACGCCTATACGTTGCACGGGATGTCCACCTCAGCGACTGGCGTAGTGTGGCTACACCTCAGCGACTGGCAAACTTCACCCTTGACTCGGTGTCCCTTCAAGCCCGACATACACAGAGCTTGTGCCCCTTTTTCCCTCCAATGAGATGACTTTCAGGATTCGATAAATGTACTAAGCCAAGTCGCAGTTTGTTGCAGACTTGTGGTTGTACTTGTTATACACAGGAGGTCATGACAAGATTAAGTCCTTAGGGGTTATCTGGGCGGTTCTTCCACATACCAACCGCAAAATAACATTCCTTGGGCTACATTAGCACCCAATGTTATACCATCCATCTCTCCATCCCCCCAGATATGGTAATAGAAATTTTAGGGTTTTTGAGAAGTAAAATACAACAATTCAACCATCTCAGTTATTTACCCGCAATGACTGCCCAAATCATTTTATATTTGAAATGATGATGATTAGGACATTTTAATGTCCCGGTACTTAAGCAAGTCTAACATGTCGCTTAAGTACAACCTATAGCTAGTATTACCATATAGTTACTAGGTGACAATGGAATTTAAGGGATTCAAGTTGTCAAGGATGGCATAATAATTAGTTAATTATCAAATGGGTATTAACTACCTTAAGCTTTAACATATGTTTGATTAAGGAATTAAAGCATGCAATTTGCTATTTTAAAAGAATATAATTTGCATAAAATGTAGGCTCAATATGATCAAAGTATTGACTTGCCTTTATTGAAGGGGAGAGAGTTCGGTTAGTCCTGTTCTTGATCGACTTGGGGGTCTCCAGCGTCTTCGAACTCTACGCGACGATCGCACCGTAAAAATAAACAGCAAGCAAATAAACAAAAATAAATACAAATGAAATAGCAAATGAACTTCAAATTAAACAAGACCTATGCCATTAGCAAGATCTTGAATTAACAAATTTTTAGAAATTTATTTTATAATTTTTGGAGTTAAAATGAGGGAGATACTAATTTTTGAAATCTTACTTTTGAATTAAAATAGAAAAAGGAAAATAAAATCCAACAAAATGAAAAAGGTCGGCGGCCCACGGCGGCCTTTCAGCCCAGCCCATTGCTTGGGCCAAACGGGCGAGCGAGTGCGGCGCGGCCCACGGTGGCCTGGGCCTCGACTGCCCTAAAAAGAAAAGAGAGGGGGTGTGCTCAGGGCAGAGTAGAGGGGAGGGGGAGAGGCGGGGCGGCGGCGCGCGGGGGTGGGGGGAGAATGGGGGAGGGGCGCACGGCGGCGGCGATCGAAGGGAGCAACGATGGTGGTGGACCCCGAGGCGGTGGTGGCGACGGGGCTCGCCCGGTTGGTGAGGGGAGCACCGATGTGGCGGTGGCGCAACCAGCGGAAGCGGCGGCGGCGCGGCCGGCTTGAGGTAAGTCTTCTTCCTTGCTTCTTGATCTTCGTGCTCTCGGGAAGGAGGGGGATGAGGTGGGGAGGCGAGCTGGGGACGGGGCCGAAGGGGGCTTTATAGCCGGACGGGGAGGAGGACAAGGGGATCGGGGGGCATGAGGCACCGGCGGGGGCGAAGCCGGGGGAGCCGGGAAGAGACGTGCACGGCCGTTGACGCGGGTAGGAGACGTACACGACGGCGACAAGGAGAGGAGACACGCACTCGCATAGTGGAGTAGGTGGGGGAGGTGACGGCGTGGCAGGGGCGGTAGCGGGCGAGGCACGGCGCGGGAGCGGCGCGAGGACGAAGCACTGGTGCGTGGGTCACGGCGAGGACAACTAGATGGGGAGGCGACGCGCCACATTGGGTTGTCGGCGCCGGTCATCAACGCTGGTCGGCGGGAGGGGGAGAGAGAAGAGGGGAGGAAGAAGGGAGGTGTTGCACTTGATTAGTATTTTTCCCCATCTATTTTTGTTCTGAACCGTGCAGCATGATGATTAGGAGTAACTATCAGTAGGCTGCAACTCCACGTGAAATTCCACGCTCTAGCTAGCATTGAGCATGGTGACTCAACAACAACAGAATCTTCTTATTGTTTTTCTTCACTGCTCAATGGTTCTTGACTATTCTACTCACACAACTTATTGCGAGTTCCTTACAATATCATATGGCCAGAATGTACAACCGAAATTCAACTTCCAGAAGATACGGATGTGCGTATCTTCCTTTCACCACTTGCAAGTCATGAATTCAATGTATCAAAACTGGAATATTCTCTGTCGGAACATTAGGGGAATTAATTCGGATGAAAAGTGGCGTTCATTAAGAGAGAATAGAAGAAAGTGCGTGCAATGTCATATGCCTCCAAGAAACAAAAAAACAGAAGACAATTTTGATACATAAAGATGTTTTGCCCACACCGGTTTGATCAATTTGTTTTTTCACCTTCTAATGGTGCTTCTGGGAAAATTTTAATTATTTGGAATGGAGAGATCTTTACTGGACAACTACTTCATAACCTGTCCTTTGCACTCACGATGGAATTTACCTTTGTACATTCATTGGAAAAGTAAAGTGTGACTTATGTTTATGGTCCAGCGTGAGACAATTTTATGGATTGGATGATGAATTTACAAATACCAGATGATTCCAATTGGATTTTTCTTGAAGATTTCAACTTTATTCGTTCTACCGAAAATCGAAATAGGCCAGGAGGTGACATGACTGCTGTGTTCACTTTTAATGGTATTATTAACCATCTTGGATTAATTGAACTCCCATTAAAAGGAAGAGCTTTTACTTGGAATAATATGCGAGAAGCCTCGCTCTTGGAACAATTGGATTGGGTTTTTTTACTACAGTGAGTTGGACAACAAAATATCCAAATACAATGGTCAGATCTCTAACTTGCAATATTTCATATCATGTCCCCTATGTGGTTTCAATTCAGACGGTCATTCTAAAAGCGAAGATATTTCGATTTGAAATTTTTTGGGTTGAACATCCAGGTTTTATGGACATTGTACCATACTATTGGAACAACCCGTGTAGACACACAAATGGAGATGCAATTCTTTCGGCAAAAATCAAGAGTCTCTGGCATGGTCTCCAAATTTGGACTAAGAATATCTCAATCTCAACCTTCCGGATTAATCTTGAACTGCGGTTCGGTTATTATCCTTATGGATAATCTGGAATAGCAAAGATCCCTAGATTGGCCAAAATGGAACTTCTGTAATATTATCAAGAGGCATTTACTTCGATTCTTGCATTACAAACAGCTATATTGAAAAAAAGGTGCACTATTCATTGGGTTAAGTTCAGAGATGAGAATACAAAATTCTTTCATGCCATAGCTACAAAACAATATAGAAGGAACACTATTACACAGTTGTCCACTCAAGACAATGGAATTGAAAAAGATCACAATGGAAAGTCAGCTATTCTTTGGCATTCATTTAAAGATAGGCCAGAGACTTCGGCCAATACTGAAATGCTTTTCAATTTATCTAAATTAATTGCCCCGGTTCAGGGATTTCATATCTTGATAGAAAGATTTACTCATGATGAGATCGACAAAATAATAAAGTAACTCCCTATTGATAAATCGCTAAGGTCGGATGGTTTTAATGGGCTCTTTATCAAAAAAAAATTGTTGGCATATTATCAAGAATGATTTCTACAAGCTATGTGATGACTTCTATGAAAATAAGATTTAGCTACAGTATATCAATAATTCACACATTACTTTAGTGCCAAAAAAAGTCTCCCCAGAAAGTGTAAATGATTACAGTCCAATCTCACTTTTGAATTCCTCACTCAAGTTACTCTGTAGGATCGTTAATGGCAATAAGAGGGAGGTGAATGATTGTGAAAGATTTTTAAACCTTAACACACTCTCTCTCTCTACTGTTGAACCCAACAAAAACCCATATAAAAATGTAGCAAGGCCTTTGCTAGCAGCTAGCAGTACACGCATAGCAAAACTACCTTTGGTAGCAACCCTTTTCTTCAAAGACCAACCCAATGTAAGACAAAGACACTGGAGAGAAAACAACGACGAGAGTAGGAAGACTTCAATCAAAAATCCGCTTGAATTGGATCTCACTTTTTATTTCTAGATCATCATTTTTGTGGCTACAAAGTGCCTTCACGGCACCCCTCAAACCTAAGCACCAAAAATACAAAAGCGTTTCTTTTTCTCCAGCCGCTGCTAGCAATCAAGTCTAATCTCCTTCAGGCCATGTACAATGGGCTTACATTAGCTATCTATAGCCTTTGCCACATATGATTTAAGCTGATGTGGATGAAAGATAATAAAGAAATAGAAATGTGTTGTCTACAATTAATCCTGTAGCCGACTATATTACTAGAACCAAGAAAAGCATTAAAAGATTGTGTGTTGTCTACAATCCTGTAGCAGACTGTATCACCACAACCCATTGTATAAGCTGTCCTACAAACAAGGGAACCGATTCCAATTTCTCTCACCTTCCAATTTTGCTCGACTTTTCGATTTTGGACACCCCAAAATTGTCACGTGTCATAGCCACCGAACCGCAACTCTATAGCTCCAATACGCATCATCCATTTTTTATCTCCACGCATTCCAACTTGAGCTCGACCGTCTCCTCCAGCATCCTCGACAGAGATGACTTCACACCAAGCCATCTCCCAATCGTTGCCATAGACTACACAGTCGCCTCCGAGTTACCCTGCATATGCAAATACCAAAACAACATCTTTTCCTGATACAAGTTCTTTCCAACTTAACCAATATAAGTCCACACACATGCCACACGCCTCAAATAACATCAGTAAGCAACATTGTCAATTATTCATCAACAAAAATATTATAGACCTAGCCACATGGTCTATGTAACATCCCAAATCTTGGCTTGTATTTCAAATGTAAGAAAATGTGTAGAAATTAAAAATTTTCTTCCATCTTGTCGTTGCTTGAATGTTCTGAAAATTCTTGTAAAGGAGTTATGGAAATTCAAAATCACAAACCTCTTTTAACCAAGTCTTGACCCTTTGAAAACTTTTCTGGATAATCTTATGATCATCCTCTGGGAAAAATTTTCCTTGGTTCTAGAGATGTTGTGTGACTACTCTGAAAAATTTCATAATTTTTTAGAAATTGTTCGAATATTTTAAGAGGCAAGTCAAACCCTAGATCAGTACCTTAAGAAATTTTTGGGAAAAAATTCTCTACAGAAAAAGCTCTGAAAATTTTATACAAGGTCAATCCTGGAGTTGGGAATCTCCTATAAAAATTTTGGAATTTTTGTAGTAGTGTAGCCCCATTTAAAAATTCTTCAAAGTTTTAACCCCAAATTCAAACTCTAGTCAAAGTACTGTTTGTGTCTGAGTCAGACTCGGGCTCGTGGTTGAGTCCAACCACTTAAGCGCACTCGGGCTCGACCTAAAGGGCGCTTTCCTTTTCAGCCGTTGGATCTCCTTTCAACCGCTGAGATCTTAGTGCACCTTCGAACCTCCCCTGAGTGGGGATTCAATCTAAGCCATTCTTTTTTGATCGGACCGCTGAGACTACTTTGAACTTTCGGATCTTCCGAGAGTTATTTTTAATCTGAGCCACCCATTTTTGATCTAACCGTCATGACCTCCTGACTCGATCTTTTGACTAAACCTACCCTCCCTTTCATTTCTTTGACCCGAGCCGCTTGGTTCTCTCAATGACATGTGGGCCCTCAAGGTCCTGGTCATCTTCTTCTTCCTCACGCTCGTGGTACAGAGCAGGGCGTGGGGGAGAGCCCTTTTGTCAACTTCGTGTGTCACCTTCAATGGCTCCTTGTTACTGGCAATTAATGCCGCCAGTGTGTTTTCGCCATCTAGGTCGTCTTCTTCAACTGCTCTCGTCGTTTTTGTTGTCCTTGGCAGTGTGTGAACTGAGCTCACCGAGGGGCTTTGTTTCCACATTTTCCTGTTGCCCTTCGGCCATAAAAATCCCTAGAGCTCCTTGTGTTCCTTTACAGCGCCACTGTTTCCCCTTAGCTTCCTCTCTGTTCTTTGAGCTCCAACCTCAAGAACACCTACATTGGTATTGTTGGCCGTGAAGGACCTCATTCGTCGCCAATGCTCCAGTGGTTCTTTTACCCATCTTTTCGCATCGCTTTGCGCCTCTCGTCACCTTAATCTTTTTTCCTAACTCAATCTTGGATTGCATTCTCATGAATCATCTAATTTTGGGTTTGTTTTGTTGCGGCCGAAGTTCACCCCTTCGTCCCCAACTCCGGTAAGGACCTCCTTTCTTCAATTAACTGCTCATGGACTGTAACAACCCCAAAATTAGGGTTTGTATTTTAAATGTATAAAAGTTTGAAAGTTTGAAAACTTTTGTTGTATCTCTTGGTTTTCTAAAAAACTTGTGCACAATTTAAAGCTTTTGATATTTTGTATTAAAGTTTGTGTAAAAATTTCAAATTTTTAAACTTAAATTCCATTTCTAATTGAATTCCAGAAAAATATGTGAATGAAAGTTTCCAAAAATAATTTATTCAAATACTAGATTATTTATCTTGATTTATAGTTATTTTTACCAAATTTTTAGAAGTCATTTTACCTTCACTAAAATTCAAATGAAATCCCAAGTGCAGATTTGAAAACAATTTAATTCTAACAAATTTTAATATAGAAAGTGGTTGAAATTATTTTTCCTAAGTCCCTTGTGAACCTCAGAGTGCCCACAAAATTTTTCAGGATTTTTAAAATTTTATTTTTACTTCAAACGGCTAGGTCAAACTTGCTTATTTTTGGTCAAATACTAAAACCCTAATCTCTAGCTCACTGTTCCTCCGACTCAACCCGGACCGCACCTAAATCAGCCTGTCTCCACCGCACCACCTCACCCCCTTCCGCTCACTGACTAAACGGTCCCACAGGCCAGGCCTTCTTCTCCACGCGGCGTAGCCCGCTGCGCCAGCGCATGCGCTGAGCCAGCTCCGCCCGCCCATGCACGCCACCGAGGTCATCGTCGGTTTTACCACACGCCACTGGTTTTCACCCCTCTCGCGCGCATCGCCCGGCCAGCGCCATGCCCTGGCTAGCCTTAATTGCCCTATCCTCTCCCCATCACTTCACCACCGGCCCATGCCCAGCGCCGCCTCGGTGTTCTCGCCGGCCTCCTTGCCATTCTCCGCCTAGCCTATTTAAGGTCACCGGCGAGCCTATGCATCCTATTCACACCCCAAGCCATTTCCGACCTCTCCTTCCCATTCCTCCATCTCCAGTCAAGCGTGCGAAGAAAGCATAGTGCCCGCGGCCGCCGCCTTGGCATTGCTGGTCGCCGCTGTGGTGGTGAGCTCCATTGCCGTGCGATCGCGTCCACGGTGTGCCACGCATCATAAGGAGTAAAACCCTCTCGACAATTTGATGGATTCCCACCGAGAACCCCACAACCGGCTTCTTCCCCGGGCGGCCAAATCCGCCGCCTCCATCGCGCGTTTTCTCCGCGATCCCGGATCAATTCCTCTCCGTGAGCATCTCCTAACCTCACCCTACTCTACCCCATCACTCATTTGTGCCTCTTTCTCTCGGGACCGCGCCACCATTGGAGCGTCCGCGCGCGGCCGACGGCGTCGCCGGGCGCCTCAGACCACCTCGGCTCCTCCCAATGCATCGGCATGGTCCAGTACCCCATGGATGCCCATGCTCCTCCGGTTTTCTCCTACTCCATCCCACACCGTCGCCCCTTTTCCGTCCATGGCGGCGCGGTGCGATTGCCGCGCCACAAGTGCGCCCAAATCACAACTCCGCCTCCTCTAGCCTCATTGACCCCCTGGCGACCCATTTTGGCCCTCGCCACCGCCTCGCCGCAGCTCCACCGCCGGCGACCACTCAGCCCCATTTCTGCCCGAGCCACTCCTCTGTTTTCTCCTTTGAGCTTTCCTACGGCTGACAGTGGGGCCCACTCCCTTAATCCAAACTATTTGCTATGTCAATCTAATTAGGTCATCTTGATTGGTTTAGCAAAGTTGAAGATTGAGTTTTGAAAGGAGTTTAGGCTTGAGCTCTCTGAAGTATTGTTTCTGTGATTGTCAGTAATTTGAAAAACAGAGAAAGATGTTGGTTTAGAGATATTGTCAGATGAAAAATGGTTGTGTTAGCAAACCCATTTTCTAGACCCCCTCAATCTTCCTGCTAACTAGTGTGATAAATGTCATCTAGGACTCACTTTTGGAAGTAGCTAGTCTGTTAGTAGAGGTCTGAATGTAATAACATTTTTTAAGTAAGCTTGTGCTGTTGTAGGTTTTAGGAACTGTAATCAGAAGTCAATCTTGTCTTTAGACCTTTGGCTTAGTTATTGCGGTTATTGGGAAGGTTAGTTAATTGTTTAGTCATTTGGGCTTTTACCTTTCAGCATCTTTCTAAACCAAAACTGATTTGAGTAAGTTTATTAGGAGAAGCTTGTTGTCGAATGTTGAAAGCCTTTAGGCATCCTTTTGAGCAGTATAGGGGTTAGCTAGTTTCTGTCTTTGTCATCAGCTTTTTGCAAATCCATTCCAGTAGATGGATAGTAGTAGAGGATGGTAGGTTGATTAGTACCAAACAGGGATTAGCAGGATGATCATCTAGTAGCATTCTTTTAGCAAATTACTCCCTAGCTGAGTTAAGTGGTGATTGAATTAAGCAATTAGAGCCCACATGAAATCATCAGTAATCAAGATAGAGTAAATTAGGATCAGGCTTCAGAATAGTCTAGAGGATAATTGAACAATTAGCTCTAGATATTTCAGTAGATGTGTTATGCAAACTTCTATCTCAAGAGGGGCCCTCTACCCGCCTTTTCAAGGATATTGCAGCTCTCTCTTGTATATGCGTGTATGGCAGGTAGGTCCACCCTCTATCTCTCAGGTTCCCTCTTGGTGTAGTTGTGTAAGTGGGGTTGCAGGGCATTAGATAGTTAATAGTAGCAGCTGGTAATGAGCCGATAGCATAGAGTTCATCAGTATAGAAAATTGGTGCATGAGTATGTTAATTAGAATAATTAGTAACTAATTTAAGTAGATATTAAGAGATTAGTAGTTTGTAGATCATTAATTGGCAGATTATGTTCTTGTAGTAGCAGTCATTGAGAAAATCTATTGAATAAAATGATAATTAAGTGAATGGTTAGGCTAGAATAGTTAGTTAATTAAAATGTGGTAATTTGCTGCTTAGCTAATAGATGTGCACACAATCACCATCAAAAACTGTCGAAAGAATAATATATAAGAGAATTGATTTTTTGACTGTATGTTTATCGTGGAAAATAAGTGAGTTTGAAAAGAACATTAAGAAGAAATCCTAACTAATTTAAATAACTCCGAATCAACTAATTTGTTGTTCCTAAAGTTATAATCTATCTGCTGTGTTGTTAATTTATTTTGGATACCTTTTGGCATTCTGGTGTTTATTCGTTGTTTTTCGCTTTGGCAGTTTTTATCGTTAGATGACGTTGATATCGATAGTGATCCTCTGCAACAAGTCGAATATCTCGCAAAGCAAAGGCAAGCAGTTTGATCATGATTAATCCTAGTATTTTAAAGTCTAATATTTTGTTTCAGCTGTATGTATGCATTGCTTAATTTGTGTTAAATTGATTAGTTAAATCCTGTAGATGCATATCCTGTAGGTGAAATATTGATCTCTACTACCTGAGCCTAGGTTATTTGCTGTGATTGGAGTTCGTTGGATGAACTCTTGTCACTTAGTAGAATGCGAGTTCCTGATGCTTAGCAATGCTTAGTTACCGGTAGAATTGGGCGATCATCGACTTAGTCGATGATCTTGATCACATAAATTTATTATTGTTCTTATGTTTCGGCTTATGTTATGTTAATTACAAAATTAAAACTGAAAACAAAACGATTTAGACGGGCACAATGGTAAGATGGTGTGATTCTTGGGTGTGATCGAATGGTGCCCGGCAATTAAGGACCGAACATCTTGTGAGTACACATTATTCAGCATTTCGCGTGCTAACCACACTAGAGTATATGGGACCTCTCTTGACCTAGTACTTTGGTGTGTATTGGCTCGGTCGCAGGAGGTCGCAGGAGGGATGGTGTTGGGAGCATGGTAGTTGTCCAAAAGCTTTACCCGAGTGGGTAGTTGTCTTTCGGCTTTACCATGTAAGCGTATGGATTTCTATCCATACGAGCGGCTCGTAGATAATACACAATATTGGAAAAAGTCTCGTAGGACTTACATGCAGATACCTTCTAAGTGTGCTTTGGCTTAAAGGCGGTATGAAGTGTGGATGCGGTGGTACACCTGCAGGTTAAAAACTATTCGAATAGCCTCGTCCCTAGGTGATGGACACGCTTGGGTAAGCTTTTCAAGAGTTAGACTACAACCTTTTAAATTAAAACTTGCGAGGTGGTACGAATCTAGGGATTCGTGCTATGTTGTGGTGACTTTGGGATAGTCACTTCGGTGGTTACTTGTATCTATCTTTATTTGTGATTATTTCAACAAGAAATGAATTGCAAACTTGCCTTTAAACCATTACATTATTGCAAATAAAGTTGGCTTTATGCAAATGAAACATATAGCCTCCACCAAATAAGCTGCATGTAGCATATGAATAGGTGCTGCTAGTTCACACGTCGGTCTTGCGAGTACAAAAACAATTTTTGTACTCATCCGCTTGCTTAATGTTTTTGTTGCAGAGGAAGAAGGTGAACCCCAAGGGTTTCCCTTTTTGTGAGCTATCTTTGGGGTTTGACGACTAGCTTGGCGGCCCTTCGGTTGCCACGTGGTTATGTGGCTAACCGGTTGGTTTTTGTCTTAGCCATCTTATGGCATTTACGCTTCATTGTTTATTTATTTATTTGTTGTCTTTTGTTAGACTTGTATTTATCATAATGTATGGATTTGATGCATAATTTTGTGTAGAGGTGTGTATACTGCAGTTCTGGGAAGTATACATGTCTCGAGGCTTGGTTTATTTGATTTGTGATGCTAGGGCCAGATGGTTGGTTAAGCATTACAAACCAAATAAACTGGGGTCCTCACATGGACCTTCTATGAGATCTATTGAGGCTATCCTTACCTTCTTTCCTTCTTTGTTTTTCTCAGGCCTTCATCCCCGCGTTGTCTTCCTCAGCACTGACGCTGGTCGACATCGCCAGAGCTCCTCCGTTCACCTCTGGACCTCTTCTGTGCTCAAGTAGTTCCTTGGTAGTCCCTAGATGCTTTGGCACCCGCTTCTTTGGACGCTGTGGAGCTCGTTATCGTTTTTCGCTTTTGGTCGTGCTTAGCACCACTGCCCCTTTCTAGCTCGCCGTCGTTTTAGGCTGGTTCAGCCGTTGAAAGTACCCTCTTGGTATGCGCAATGTTATTGCGACCTCTTTGTTGCCTTTGGTTGGCACCGCCATGACCGGAGTCGTCGGCGACGAGCCGGCGAGCAAAACCATGTGGTACTTGAAATCCTATTGTCGTAAGCCACGACCTCCCTCTTGTAGATCTTCACCGTTTAGGACCTCCCCTGAGTAGACCTTGACCGTCATGACCTCCCTCTTTTATACCACCTTCTGTGTTTTTGCAAAGACCACCCTAGGTCATTTGCAAAGACCACCCTTAGGACCACCTTCTGGGTCCTCTTTGCAAAAGACCTCCCCTTGGACTTTTGCAAAGACCACCCAAAGACCTTGTAATACCCGATTATTCGATATCGAATGCTGTAAAGATTAGAGAGGAATTAAGTTAAAATTCATAATTTTAGGAGAGGTATGGGCTGCCAACCCATATTCAAGAAGAGTGGAGTCGGCCATAGTGGCCCAAGGCCTATGAGTGGGCTGGCAACCCATTAGAATGCAAGGGAGGGGAGGAGACCAAACCCTAGCCACATATGCTACAGTAGCCCCGCGCTACAGTAGTGTTGTGCTACAGTACCTCCGCCGCCTGCTGCTGCTCCTCTCCCTGGCGCCATCTTCCCTGCTTCTTGTGGCCGGCCGTGGGAAGAAGAAGAAGAGGAAGGAAGAGAGAGTGGAAGGAGAACCTCTTCGTGGGATTTGATCAGCGATCTCCGGTGGTTCTACAAGGATAATGATGGATTCCCCTCGCTGTTTAGGTTTTTTTAGATGCGAATTTGATTACGTTTAGTGGATCGAATCCCTTGTTAGAACAGTTCTGTCCAGTACCTTGCACGATGGTTTTCATGTGTCTAGATTTCGAATTTGAGGATCCCATTTCCTATAGTTATGTGCGGTTCGTTCTTAGCTTTCAGTGAACGCAAAGATCACTCAATTCCAAGTTACGGTTTAAAAGTTATGATGAATTCTTTGCTGTTGTCCCGAAAGTCTGATGAGAATTAACAATCATTGTATTTGTTAAAATATGACCTAGTTAGAAGTTGATTCAGAAGTCTTTCCCATAACACCTTTTGTAGATAATCTCATTAGCCTTCAAGATTGAGAAATAACACCCCATTTGGATTTGTAGAACAAAAGTTATGCACATTTCAAGTTGACTGTCCAGAAAGCATGTCAGGTTCTGTCATTAGTTTTGACCTGTGTGCCACATTTTGTTAAGGGCAAAATTTGGGTGTCATGCCAACTAGGACTTTGAAGATGGTGTCCTTAGCTTTCCATAATAGTAAGAATTTTGGGTTTTAGTTAGACCAATCGAAAGTTATGAATATTTCTTTACTGACGTATAGTTCTGCTAGACAGATTGTGTATTAAACTTTCACCTAGGTTTTTGGCCGAATTGGAAGTTTCCGCCAACTAGACTAACGTGGAGGTTTTAGATACCTTTTCATAGGATCTGAGATCACTCCATTTCGAGTTTCAAAGCAAAAGATATGATGTTTTTAGTACCACTATCCAGATTATCGTTTCGCTAGATTGTTGGTCTTATTGTATAGAACAATCTTGTGAACCTTGTGTAGGGAGATGCATTTAAGCGTTGCGATTAGCGTATTATTCGTGTTGTATATTATTCAAGTAATTCAATTGTGTAGGAGGAGAGGGTTCGAGATTAGTGGCTTCGTCCTTCCCTCCTAATGCACCGCAGTTCGAAAGGCAAGTACAATTGATTTGTTTTGATTGCTATTTGTGCCACTTGATTGATGAATGTGCAATGAGTAATTTCAATATTTCTTGTTTCCCTTCATAATTAATATACTATGATTATTCGGTAATATGTTTATGTTCGATACATTCATTCCTTCTTTCATGTACATCCACGGAAGTGGGTAGTAAAGTCCCATTATTCCAATATAGGCAAGTACCTTGTGATTCTTATTGTTGGTGAATGCTGAGTGCTTGTTGTTCATATGGTTATTTCTAATGCTTCAAGTTCTTTTCATCTTCGTTAATCCATGTTTAATGATATGATGTCTTTCATTATTCATAATTCATTCCATTCATTCAGCATTCGTGTTTCATCTACGGGAGTGGAATGTAAAGACCCATCAATTCCAGTATGGGCACGTAAGACCCACCATTCCAAAGTGGGCATATTTGGATCCCCGTATGAAATGTTCTTCATACGGGCGTTGGATCCCTATATTTTGTTAAATGCGGGCCTAAGTGAACACCGACGAGTGTGTCATTAGCTATACTGGTATAAGCAGAAGTGGAGTTCATGCATTTCATTTATTCATATGATTTCTGTTATTCTAAATTCATATTCTATAATATGACTGTAATGTTCCTATTTGTTTATTCTACATTCGAATTCTATTAAGTGATCATATGTTCCTATTCGTTTATCCTACATTCGAATTCTATAATGTGATGTTATGTTCTTACTCGTTCATTCTATTACGTTTTATTCAGTATGGCTCATATTGTTCTATCTTCATAATCAAGGTTGTACTTGATTCTCAAACGCTTTAGTCGTGGACTCATTCTTGCCATGTTTACTTGTTTTAGGTAAACATTGAAGACGATATGCTTGGGAGGGAATAGTCACGAATCATTCATTTACTTCACATTATTCACTTGTTAATTAGACGAATCTGTTATTACCTTTCTTTCGATAATCTTTGGATTGTAATAACTAATAGATTAACTCAGTTTTCTACAGACTGTCAGGATGTTGACGTTAATCGAGTATGATGATTGATGTTATTCTTTCTTAGAATATGATTGAATTGGTAATTGCTTAAGATCTTCGTATAGTCTATTGATATGATTATCATAGATGCCTCTTCATGATTAGGTAAATAGAGTCTGTTATGTTGTTATATTCTGTTTCAATTCTTATGTTCATTCTATCAATTGTTGATTCTTACTGGTTATTAGTTGATAGATGGATAAAAGTATTTCGTATTGATGATGTATGTTAGTTTTTTACGTAATATCTTAGCTTTCGCATAACTAGGGTGTTACAGACCGTCCCAAAGACCACCATCTGTGTCTTTTGCAAAGACCACCCTCTTAGACTTTTGCAAGGACCACCCTCTCGGCCTTAACCAGGACCTCCCTTAAGCCTTTTTGCAAAGACCACCCCGTGGTCCTTTTTGTAAAGACCACCCCCGGGGGCTACGACCACTGTCATGTGGGCCCGTGCACTTAAACCCTTGTGCGTGTGTGCGTAGCATAAGGTGATCATGGACCGTCTATTTTTAGATGTACGCTTTAGATCTTTGAGACGTTCGGACCCCTTGAAAGCCCCCTTTTCACTATGGACCGTTCATCTTTAGATCAACGCTCCAGATCGCGTGAGACGTTCGAAACCCCCGGACCTCTCCTTTCTTTTGGGTCGTCCGATCTAGATCTAACATCTGGCTCTCTGACCTTTTCGCGTGGCTGTTCGCCCTCGTGGGTTGCACTGTCCAATTCAATCTCCACGGCCGACGAGTGTTCCACGTCGATGGTTAATAAGAAAACCCAGTTATCTGTTATTTGTGAACTGTAAATTGCTTTAAACTTCAAAAGTGCATAAGTAATTCGTTTTAACTCCTTTTTAGATGATTTAAATTTTGTTAAATCCCTGTTTAACTGAAATTTAATATAAAAATGTGTTTGAACCTTGTTCTGTACCAGAAAAAATTGTGTAGGTTGTATTATCTTGTTTAGCATTAATTGTTGCTCTAGAAATTCCTTTAAACTTGTAAAATGCATAAGTAATTCTCTATAACTCCAAATTGAGTAAACTAAAATGTGTTAGATTCCTCTGTTAATATTTTTTTATTGTAGAATAGGTTTTAATATTGTCTTTACCTCTGAAATTAATTGTGCACTAGTTTCATAACTTAGAAAAATCATAAGAAATTCAATTTAACTCCTAATTAGATCAACTAATTTTTGTTGTTCTTATAATGTCATGCTCTGCCTACCATAAAATTTTTATGTTCACAAACCTTCTGAAAATTTGTGCAATGAACAGTAATAGAAAGCTATTCAATTGGAATTTCAGCCGATTGAAATTGTTTAGGCTATAACTTTTGCATGCTTAGTCCAAATCGGTTGATTCTTGTTGCTAAATTCATTTAAAATCATGCTCTACCTGCTGTGTAAATTTCATGGGTTTTGGTTGACTTTGGATTTTGAGTCTTTTCGGTGTTTGTCGTTCTTATTGATTTTTCTCGTTCTTGCGATAGGTTCCAAGGAATTTATTGAGTACGAGAGTGATCCTCTGCAGCAAGATTGTGATCTCCAGCAAGACAAGCAGATGTTGCAAATTTATTTGATCATGTTGCTTCTACTATTTTTAAAGTCTAATATCTTGTTTGCATAGTCTATATATGCATGCTCTATTTTGCTGTTAAACTATTGTTCGATTAGTTGATACTCTAGATGCATAATCTGTAGACAAATGTTCATTCTCTACTACTGAGCCTAGGATTATGTCCTTTGTGATTTAGGGTTTGTTGGATGAGCTCTTATCACTTAGCTTGTAGTCTACAAGTTGTTGTTGCTTAGAAATATTTAGAATGGTAGAATTGGGCGGTTATCGACTTAGTCGGTAACTTTGATCACACAAAAACTTATTATGACTTTATGTCCAGCACCTTATGCTTTGTTACTTTGAGAAACTAAAACTGAAAATAAAATATTTTAGACTTGAGCACAATGGTAAGATAGTGTGTTTTTGGGTGTAAATGGTTGGTGCCCGAGTCAACAAGGACCGAACATCTTGTGTCACACTATCCAAGCATATTTGCATGCTAACCACACTAGAGGGATATGGGATCTCTGTTGACTTAGTACTTTGGCATGTGTTGTCTCCAAATCGCAGAAGGATGTGTGTGTTGTGTTGTGGTAAAATGAGGATGGTGTTTATGTGTTGGGTGCACGGGAGTGGAATCCTTTCTAGGTTCTCCACACCGAGGGGTATTGTAGTTGTCCAGGTTGCTTTACCCTCCATGGGTAGTTGACTCCTGACTTTACAATGACTCCGATGCAACGTATGGGTTTCTATCCATACGGGCGACTAATGGTTAATACACAATATTGGAAAACATCTCGTAGGACTTAGCCGTGCCGGCATACCTTTGGAAGTGTGCTTAATCATATGGCAAAAAGGTGGTTTAGAGTGTGAGTACATTGGTACACCCCTGCAGGGTTTGATATATTCGAATAGCCTCGTCCTAGGTTATGGATACGTTTGGTTAGGTTTTGCAAGAGTTAGACTATAACCTTTTCACTAAAACTTGATTGGGTGGTACTAATGGGGAACTCGTGCTATGTTGTGGTGGCTATTGGGTTAGTCACCTCTAGGTTGTTATTTATGTTACTTATTGTTGTCCCGCTGTTATTTCAATAATTAAAAACATATTTGACAAATTGTCTTCAATCTATTACATTATTACAAATAAAAATTGTTTTATGCGTCCAATGAACCATATGACCATCTCCTTTGTTTCAGCTAGCATATAACTATGTATAGGCTTGTTACTCGTAAATCTTGCGAGTACATATTTGTACTCAGCTGCATTGTTTTATTGTTGCAGAGAAGATTGACCCCCAAGGGGTTAGCTTTTGTGAGACAGACTTCGTGCTGGACGACTAGCTTGGCGGCCCGATCGGTTGCCTTGTGGGAAGTTGGAAAACCGGTTGGCTTTTGTTATCGCCATCTTATGGCACTTTTGCTTGCGCTGTTATTTTGTTGTTGGAGTCTTTTGTTCGGTCGGCCTATTATGTAATAACTCTATATTATGTATGTCTTTTGCAAGACTTGGTACTGTAAGCTTGTATGAAAATGATGCATAATTTTGTAAAGGTGTATGTGTACTGCATTTCTGGGAAGTACATGTCCACTGAGGCTTAGGATATTTGATTGGTAATACTAAAACCATTTGGAGGTTAAGTATTACGAGTTAAATACCCCGGGTCCTCACAGTCTAACATACTCACAAAGATATTGGCGGATAGACTACAGCGGATCATTCTGCAAATTGTTCATATAAATCAATATGGATTTATCAAAACAAGAACGATTCAAGATTATCTTGCTTGGGCCTATGAATATATCCATCAATGTCGGCAATCGAAAAAAGGAAATTATTATTCTAAAGCTAGACTTTGAAAAAGCCTTTGATATGGTGGAGTATAGTACTATCATTCAAATTTTGCAAAATAAAGGTTTTGATAATAGATGGATTACTGGATTAAAAATTTACTCAGTTTTGGAACATCATCGGTTTTATTAAATGGAGTACCAAGGAAATATTTTCAATGTAAAAGAGGAGTAAGACAAGGTGATCCTCTCTCGCCACTTCTCTTCGTTCTTACGGCGGATCTCCTGTAGACAATTATAAATGAAGCACATAGAAGGAATCTCCTCAATATACCAATCCCGTTGATAACAGATGGAGATTTTCCTATAGTTCAATATGCGGATGATACCTTGTCATTATGAAAGCTGATGCAAGACAATTATTTTGTTTGAAGGGTCTATTAAATTCATTTGCTTCCTCCACAAGACTGAAAGTCAACTATAACAAGTCATTTATAGTGCCCATTAATGTCATTAATGTCACTGATGACAAAATGTCTACCCTGGCAAACACCTTTGGATATCAAATTGGTACTCTTCCTTTTACTTATTTGGGTTTACTGTTGGAAAAAACACGGCCAAGAGTACATGATTTTACCCCACTGATTGATCGAGTAGAGAGAAGACTATCTAGTTGGACTCGAGTCAATGAACATGGCTTTGCTTGGTAAGTGGCTATGGAAATTGGTTAATGAGAATGGTCTTTAGCAAGACTTAATGAGGAAGTACCTACAAAGAGAATACTATGTCCAAGTGATTGCAAGACAAGATATTCTCATTTTTGGAAAGGGATTATGTCTATTAAGCAAGCTTTTTTTGCTTGCTGCCGAACAAAAATGGGAAGTTTCGATAAATGCCACTGCTAACCGATCTTATCAGAGAAATGTCACCGCTCATTTCAAAATTCAAAGGATGCCACTATAATCTGTCCATTCTTTGAGATATGCCATTCTAGACGAAAATGCACATGTCTTCTTCATTTCTCCTCCACCCCTCCCACTCCCCACCTCCTCCCATGGCCATCGTCACCGTGTGTGCCTCCCCGGCCTTGCCCAATCCTGCGCCGTTGATGCTCCCTCGTCCCCCAGTGCCACAGCCACCCTCTTCACCCAGCGCCGTCGCCCCAAGTCCCGGCACCGCCTCCCTCTTCACTCAGCACCGCCGTCCTCATCTCCGCGCCTCCGCTCTCGTCCCTCAGCACCAACCTAGCCCCAGCTCCCGGAGCAGCGCCGCCGCCCTCTTCCCCCGGTGCCAGCGTCGCCCCATGTCTTCTTTATTTTTCCTCCACCCCTCCCACTACCCACCTCCTCCCATGGCCGTCGTCACCATGTGCGCCTCCCCGACCTCACCCAATCTAGCGCCGCGCCACTGCTCCCTCCTCCCCCAGCGCCACCGCTACTGCCTCGTCCCCCAGTGTCGCCTCCCTCATCCCCTGGTGCCACAACCGCCCTCTTCACGTAGTGCCGCTGTCCCAACTCCTGGCACCGCCTCCCTCTTCATTTAGAGACGCCGTCCTCATCTCCGGCGCCTCCTCCCTCATCCCCTGGCACCAACGCCGCCCCAGCTCTCAGCGCTGCTGCCGCCTACCTCTTCATCTGGCGTCACCGCCGCCCCAACTCGTTGTCGTCACCGCCGGCCACCTCCTCCTTGCTGTTGTCCTCGTCGTTGCCACTGCCAGCCTCAATTTGGTTCTGCGGTGGCGGTGGTGAGATTGGAGGCGCGGGCATGGGAGTAGGTGGAGAAACGACAGTCGGATCTTGAGGGGAAGAAGGTGGCCATGGAGGAGGAAGAAGTTAGTCATGGATGAGAGGGAGGAGGAAGAAGGCAGGGGCATTATAGTCCTAAATTTTGCATAATGGCATATCTCAAAGAATGGATAGATTATAGTGGCATCATTCGAATTTTGAAATAAGCAATGGCAATTCTCTTATAAGGTCGGTTAACAGTGGCGTTTATCGAAATTTCCCAACAAAAATTGGTAATGGATAAAGGACGAGATTTTGGGCGGATCTCTGGCTCAATGATGCTCCACTTGCCATCAAGTATTCTAGGTTGTATAACCTCACTTTTAGCAAAAAAAAACATAACTGCAGCTAAGGTTTTTGAGGAGGGGTGGGGTTTTATAAGGTTCTGAAGAACTTTGTGGGGGGATACGATGAAATCGTGGAATCAATTACTTATTGTGCCAATGTTCATTTGAATGAACATGATGACAAATTGGTATGGTTACCGCATTCCAGTGGACAATTCTCTACTAAGTCTTTCTGTAGAGTATTGATCACCTCTTTTTTTCATTGTCCCATTGCTAAGTTCACTTTGACGGTTGCGAGCTGTGCTTTTGGGTTTTCCAGTCTGCCAGTGAATGTTCAGCACATGCTTGGGATACGACTTGATGGTTCCACAGGTAGAACAAAAAACCTTGTGGCTGTCGGCTTCCAGCGGTCTTATGGACTGTTTGGAAAGCGAGAAACATGGCATGCTTTCAGGCAAAAAAATGCCTCAGGATCCAATAGCGCTAATCTACTCTGTTTGTCATTGGCTTTACTGCTGAGGGAGGAAGGATTATGGTAGGCGCCAACCACTTGTGCCATGTCACAGCTGAGGTGTCCAAAGGAATTGCCTGTCAGATCATTGCCGCCCAGCAAAGGACGGGCAGATATTGTTAGAGCATGATCGAGATGGGGAAACGGTTACATGTCTATGCAGCTCCCATGAATTGCCTATATATCGTTCATGGAATTCCAATGCTTCAACAAATTTTATAATAACAAACAAAAGGGTCTTGTTAATTACAATGCATCCCCTTCATTCACAGGATAACGACATGCAGGTCCTTGATGAAACTGCTAGAAGCCTAGAGCAACAGGGCTGAAAGTACTTTGTGAAACTATCTCAAAACTCGTAATTGCAGGCAAGCACCCTATATTCCTCAAGAAAATTCCTATGTACAAGTGTCCAACCATCCAAAAAAATCACAAGTTTATCCATAAATTGAGCCATAGTTGCCAGATTAAGTCCAATTCAATTCAAGGGCAGTAAAGTCAACTTGAAGAACCAGAATGTGGCGACCCCGGGTTATCTCCGTAAGACCGAGACTAATTAGGGTCTTAAGGACATAACTCTGGATCTCCGGTAAATGGATTCCAACTTAACTCAGTCTAAATGAGAGGCTTACGACAATCTAGAGCCCCGACGATTATGCGCGCCGCTCCTCTGCGAGCACTGCATGATTGTCGGTTCTCCAACAAGTCAAGCGCTACATTTAGCAAGTTAAATCGGAATTCATGAACAGCGAGCATGACCTATATTGGCTCCCAAGATCAGCGACCAATATATTCATGCTCTCATTGCAACGTTGATCACATCCATACAAAGTTCATACATAGATAATCCAAAAGTTATACATCATAGTACCAAGTATACAACTACAAAAGTGGCCGACCGGCCAAATATAACAAGTTCATAGCGGAAGCAAATAAATAAACCAAAATGCCAGCCAAGGTATGCCCACAACCCATCGGCAACCGACTGGGAGTTAGAAAGTAGCAACTACTCATCGGTGTCGCCTAACTCGACACCGACAAGCTCATCAGTCTCGGTATCGTCCTCACCTGTAAAAGCTAGCAAACATCTGGCTGAGTACCAAAGAGTACTCGCAAGTCTTACACAAATAAAAATAGTTATGCATAAGGTCATTCAAGGGAAAGGCTCATATTGGCTTAGTTTTGCGAAAAGACGCAACAATATACCACCTACACATACTAGTGTTTTCAAGAGCCATTTAAAAAAAAAAATCAGATTTGCAATAGAAGTGAACATGCGAATAAGTACTAGACTAAGTAACAAATGAAACATACAAATGACAAAGCGGCTGCCCACTTTGACACAACACAAGCATGAACATCCCATTCATGACGACTACCAAATTCACCCACAAGTTAAATCCAAGTCTAACAATAAGCAGCCACAAATTTCAAGCGGTCGTCCATGACCGTGGACACGGCTATTCGAATAGATTTATACCCTGCAGGGGTGTACTACTTTACCCACACGACTCGATTAGCCCGTAAGCCTCCGGAATATGACACACTTCCTTTGGTATGCCGGCCGGGGAGAATCGAGATACGGTCATTTTTAGCAAGAAAGCCCTATTGAGCTAAGACCCCCATGTGAGATGTTTCCGGTCTTAGTACAAGTAGCGTATAGCACTTGCTAAGGGGCTCACACGTTGTATTGAAAATACCGACGTAACAAAAGGGTAATTGGTGCTCCCATGCACACTATAGAATATCACATCAGCTCCTAAGGACAAATGATCAAACACAAATGCCCCTACACCACCATGGGACTTAACACAATGAAACTTTCCCTCTACTTAACCGCACAGCACCCATATACCGCGTGTGATAGCACGAAAGTTGCTTGAACAGCAGGTACCCAAAGTTCGGTCCTTAATTGTCCGGACAAGTCAACCACATACCCAAATCTCGTGCACAAAGCACCATCACTAACCAACACTTGTTCAGACCAAAAGCTCATTTAAAATGACAAAAATTTAACTCATAAAACAAATACGAAGATCTGAAACAAAAGTATATAAAGAGAGTTGTGTTTATCCCATAATTGTCGGGTTATTCCCGACAATCCAACTACCGGTTCTAGACTAGCATGGCTAAGCAAACTCGGACAATAAAAATTCACATCCTATCTTAAACATTTCAGTACTGGAGTAATTCATGGATAGCCACAATGACATGATAATAGGAAGTGTCTAACTATTCATCACACAAAATAGCGACATTATCAAAATAATCATGCAAGCAATTATCATTGCATCTATGCTAACAAAACTGGGATCAAATATGATGCAAAAGAAAGTTCAAAGGATGCTTGCCTTGCTGGTAGGCCAATTGCTCTCCCTCAGTAGTGTAAGTGTCAATATCGATAAGCTCGGGATCTAGATAAATACAATACCGAATAAACATCGAGAAATACCTCAAAATTCAAAATGCTCAAAAATGCATGATTTTTATATAGTAGCTAAGTCATGATTTTAGATGATTTTTGGAGAAAGAATTATTTCATTTTGATTTAGTATGTGAAAGTTATGGTGGTTTGAATTTGATTTCAATATGCCTCTATTTAAGCAATTTAATTATGAAGTGAAATTTTGTAGAGCAGTGGTGAATACATGGATTATATGGATAAATAGGCAATATTATCACAAGTTCAAAACAGTTGAGTTTGCTTAAATTGGAGTTTTCATGATTTAGTTATTAATTTCTAAAATCATCGGCATTAATAATGCAAAAATAATGCCCTTAAGGATCATTTTCTTCAAACTACAGTTTCTATGACAGAGGTAAGTTTGAAACCATTTTTATAATTAGGTTCATTTGAAATAGAAATTACCAGAACTGATTTCACTGTTTTTGGAGTTTCCAAGAATTACTTATGAATTTTTGAAGTTGTCAGCCCTTTTTCTATTGTAAAAATAATAGGGTTAATGACTCATTTTCCAAAATAATGCTCTAAGTTATAGAGACAAGGTTGAAACCAATTTTAATATAAATTTCATTAAATATACAAATTATCAGAAGTGGTTTCACTCATTTTGGAGTTGAGATGGATTAGTTATGTATTTTCAAAGTTAAACCTATTTTATAGTGTACCAATAATTCGTTTCTGGATTTTATAAAGCGTTTACTTCTTTTCTCACCGAGCTACGCGCTAGCCACGGAGAATGATGAGTGGGGCCGGGGTCAAGATTTTGACCCAGTCAATCACGACTCGGTCTCGGCCGCAATAGATTGAAAGCGCATTTCAAGTAATACGTTTTCCAAACCAGAAGGTGTACTTTTAAATTTCTCAGCTAAGGTATTACGTTTTTCTTAACGGAAAGCGTAAACTCTAACTTTACACAACCACTTAACCGAGGCTAAAGTGCAGTGTTAAGCGCGGGGTCCCACATGTCATAGATACATTACCATATAACTACCACGATTAGCGCTAATAAAACTGACAACGCTCTGTTTTCGGCCGTAAGTTTCGACAACAGAAAACGGCGCGGCCGCGGCGTTGCCGTGCTCGCCGGCGGCGAGGGAAAGCCAGAGAGTGCAAGATCTACGCGAAAACGGAAAGGTAATAGCGATAGCTACCTTCAGGTGATGGTTTTGCCGGGGAAGAGGCACGGAGGCGCGCCGGCGGTGGAGTCGAGCGGAGGAGGGGTGTTCGGTGCCGAGGGATCTCGAGGAAAGAACCACGCCGCTGCAAACTGGTGCTAGATTCACACTCTAAGGGTTCAAGTGATGCTGAAGGAGAGGCACCGGGACCAAGGGTCTTCGTCTTCAGCTCCGGTGGCAGAAACTAGCGGCGGTGCAGAGGGGGTCACCGCGGCGGGGGTGTTCTGAGAACAAGAAAGAACAATGAGAGGTGGGAGTAGAATCAGGGCACCCATGAGGCGGTCCCAAAGGAGGGAATTGACTGGGAGCTCACCGTGCCAACGTCGGGGAAGAAGACGAGCTCCCAAGACCGAGAAATGAAAAACCAAAGATCAAAGAGCCCATGTGCATCATTCGACAAATTAAGTGAGGGGTTTTAATCCTTACAATCCAGCACACGAAATGACGCGTAAGAAACGGGGAGGATCTCACCGGTGAAGAAGATGACACCGAGGTTGCTTTCAGAGCGCGCTCTGGGACCTCCAATGGCACCACCGTGGCCCGGGAACTACAAGCAACAAGAGAGGTCGAGCTTAGCAAAAATGGAAACGGGTGGACCATAGAGCAGAGAGGGATCACGCAGAGGAAGCTCACCCGCAATTGGAGCAAGAACGAGCTTCCCTCTCCTCGGTCAACAGAGGAGAAGTGAGGGAGAATGGAGGGCTACGAGGGGTGATAAGGCCAGAGAGACTCCGGGAGTGGGTGCGGTGTGCAGAGAAGAAACGCGGAGACAGGCCAACGGACGCGGTGAGGTGACAGGGCTCAGAGCGAGACGACCGCGTGGCAAGGAAACCCTGCGCGAGCTCCTGCCAGAGGAAGAAGAAAGGCCTGACAGGCGGGCCCGCGGCGACAGCGACTCAAGGCGCTGAGGTAAGTCCTCGCTACGTGGCCGAAGGTGGTCCATTAGATTAGGATCGGGTGGGCGAGATCGATTCGCGATGATTTGAACTGACCAACAACGGCGAGATCTGGACCGTCAATCTAAGATCCGATGGCTGCATGCGTCGGTGCATTTAGGCGGTCGGGCTGAGTCGGTGCGCCGAGTCAGACTCGAGCCCGAGGAATAGTGACGGCCGGTTAGGGTTTTGAGTTTGATTGACATTTAAATTTGTCTTTTCGACTTTGACCAGTGAGCTAAAAATAGAAATAAAATTCCTAAAAATGTGAAATAAATCACAGAGGTTCCTGGGTAGGTCTAGTGTCCATAAAAATTATTAAACCCTACTGTTCATGATATAATTTGTATAGTTTAAATTCAAACATAAAGTTGGTCTTTAAATCATGTTTGAATTTACATAGGGTTCAAACCAGTCCCAAAAATTTGGGAAAAATTATATTAATTCATGATAATTAATATAGTATTTGAATAAATTATTTCCAGAGGATTTTCAGTAGCATTTATTTCGGTTTTCAATTTGGAGTTAATTTTTAAGTGTATGTTTCATATGTGTTTGGAGATTTTCCAAGTACAATATTCAAAATAAAAATTTTCAAAACCTGATGCATGCTTGAGAGATGCATATTAACCACTTTATTTATTTGGGGATGTGACACAGAAATCCTGCAAAAACCTAGGGCGCTCCTGTCCAACTACGGCACATACTAGAGTGCAATAATGGCACTTGAGATTTGTCAGTGGAAGTCAAATGCATCAATAAATTTGTTACAAATGGACGATGCACCCTCTTCATGAAACACCGGGGAGTTCAGCTTACAAGTTGGTTAGTTTTGTTTCCAAGGTGCTCCCCTGGTTAAACCACATGGTGATACAGATCATGCAAGGCAAGTGGCTAGCTTTATCATTCGACTTGAAGACACAAAGCAGTTGTGGAGCTTCAAGCAAATTATAGAGGGGTCCACTCTTAAGATGATTGCAAAGAAGTAGATAATATCATTATAATTTCTTTGGGGTTTAGCCAAGTGTTTGAGGGGCCAGAGGCCCACTCTGGCCTGCAAAAAGCTCCGCCGGTGACACACAGAACTACAGATCATGCGAGGCAAGCTCTTTTCATGAAAGCTGAGACTTTAAGCTCACCAAAGGAATGAGCAGGGGAAAAATAACCGCAGCAAGTAATTGGTGTTGTTGCGGGCACCAGTTTGACCTGGATCAAGTGAATAGGTTGGAGCTGCACCAAGAGGAACGGACCCCAGTTCACCCCGATCCATGAGCAATGCAGCTCTCTAAAATAAATTGCACATTTTTAAAGCAGGTGGAAATCAGTGAAAACTTTGCATTACAAACGGTCCGCCATAAATAAATTGGTCAAGAAGAATAGCTACATCCAAGAAGGGCAGCAAATTCGACTCCCAACAATCCGCAAAACCTAGGGTTACTCGGAAGCACAAACCAGAACGCATACTATAGTAATCAACGAAGTGCGCTCGGAAGCACCCGACCTCTCAATCAGTAGGCTCAATCGTACAGGCGGGAACCGCAGAATTGTACAATTCGACAGAAAGAAAAAGACTAAAGCAAATCGGGTCAGATCAGAACCTGCGAAGTGAAGAGCTATATATCCTCGCGCAGGGCCGCCGTCCTCTTTTCTACCACGGCCCCATCGCCATGGGTCGTCCTCAGTGGCGGCGGTGTCTGGAGGCGGTGGGCGTGAAGGCGGGAGACAGCGGCGGCGCTGCGGAGAGGAGGGGGCAGCGCGAGGATGAAGAAGAAGTGATGGACGAGGAGAGGAGGCGCCGAGGTCGAGGGAGGAGGACGGCCGCGAGCGCGCGGGGGGGCGGCGGGCTAGGAACGGCAGCGAGGGGGAGCGGAGAGGGAGGCGGCGGGGGAGGGTGAGGGAGGGTGCAGCTGGGCTGGAGGAGGGGAGCGGCGGCGCTGGAGGAGGGATCCGGATTCAGTGACTTTGCAGACGCTGCGACTTTGCAGATCTAGACCCTCCAGATGTTAGATTTAGGTACGGCGGAGTCGGAAGCCGTGAAGCGCGGACCAACAGTATTACTCAAAAGCAAAAGGATCTATATAGAAACTATGTTGCAATTGTACTACTACAAGTATACGACATTCGAGAAATACCGTGCCCTGAGGCCTTCGAGATGAACACCGCGTATATGTGAATACCACTTGAGCTTCCAGCCACTGTTACACTTCCTAGTTAGATAGTGTTAGAGTATAATATATTTGGTAGGTTAGAGTTCATTAGGGATTACAATCCCTTGTACCATCTTGCCCCCCAAGTCTTGTACCTCTATATATACCGCCCGAGGGGCTCAATGCAAAACATCCAATTCCACCCCAACTCTGTCTCCCTTCATGGTATCAGACGTCTAGGTTTAGATCCTAACCCTAGCCGCCGCTCGCTTCCGCACCGCGTGCCCCCGAGGAGATCTATCTCCGCCGGGGGCAGCGCCACCGTTTAGGCGGCAGATCCTATTGATCCGGCCGCCATTGTCGTCGATGTCGTCAAGCAGTAGCACATCGGGCCTACCTTGTCCTCGTCGCGGTCGGCTGCCGCGCTTCCATCTCGCGCGCGCTGCCTCCGCACGCGCCCCGGCCTCTGCTCCACTCTAGCCGCCGCGCCTCTGATCGGCCTCCGCGCCCGGTCTCCACGGATCCCAGCGCTCCTCCGCTCGACCCGCTCCTCCGCCGGGTCTGCTCGCCGCCGCCGCTGGACCTCCGCGCCGGATCTCCGCGCGCGCTCCGCCGTCTTTGCCGCCGGGTGGTGCCGGACCGTGCCGCCGACGGGAGGACGCCTGCCCCGCCGCTGCTCGGCCCCGAGCTGTGCCCCGCCATTCCGCACTACCGCCTGGAGAAGTCCGCCCGGGTGCGCCGCTCGCCTGGGAGCCCGCCTCCTCGACCGCCTCTGTTGCTCGTCCGCCCGAAGCAGCCCGGGCCGCCTCCCCTCTTTCTCTCGGAACGCCTCCCCTCTCTCTCGCACGTCTGCTGCCAGATGCAAATCTGAGATATTTTTGAGTAGCTGGTTCCACACACAAAAAAAAAAAACAAAGAGAGAGAGAGAGGAGACAAGAGGATAGAGGATCAGGCTAGGTGAACCTGGTGAGTTGCACACGAAGAATCCCACTGCTGCTGTTGTATCTTTTTTTTTTCTCCCGGTCACTGATCGGGGTTGAGTCGCCCACCGCCCGTCGACCTCGCACGTTTCTACTCCGACATCGACGTCGACTACATCAGCCCCTACCTCTTCGACTGTGCGGCCAGGCCGGGCATGCGATGTCGAGGACGCCGCAAGGCGTCGCGTCTCGGTTATCCCGTCCGCATGTCTTCATCGCCGGTTCGTCATCGCCACCACAGATCGGGACGCCTCCACCGACTTCTTCCATCGTCGTCCCGCCTCGCGCATCGGTCCTCGATCACCGACAGCGCGATCCACCCGGCTCCCGTGACGTTCGTCGTCGAGTACTACGCGCATCTTCTCCGAGCAATAGGGTTGCTACTGTGTCGCCTCCTCGGGCCACAGCACCGCCGCACGTGTGTCCCCTCGCCGTTGCATCTACATTGCCGTTCCCTGTGCATCGACAACTGTGCTGCGCAATCTCTTGTGCGCCATCTGTCTGCACCTGGTCTTCGTCATGCTGATCGGGACCTCATCGCCGACAACGAGCGCTACCGCCGCCGCCGTACCTTGCGTCAGGACTGCTCGCCTTCGCGGAAGAGCGTCCGCCCGGACTGCTCACCTTCGGGTAGGAGCGTACGCTCCTGCCCTGCTCCTTCTTCGTCCAGCACAACCACTCCTGGTTGGGGCCCTCTACCTTGTACATCCGGTATTGGCAACACCGGTGTGTGCTTTCATCCCCGACGCGTTGCCGGGTCTGGCAAACCTGGCACACGCCTCGGCTCTGGCGGCTTGACTGCATCGACTTCGGCATCGACCCTCCCGTTCCCGTCCCGTCTGCCTTCGGATAGTGCAGAAAATATATGCTCTGTATGAATTGACACCTGACCCTTCCACTCCTGGGGCTGCAAGCCAATTGAAATGGCACAATGAATCCTTCAGAAGATGGTTCTCTACTGTGACAAATCAAAACGATAATGAGATCCCCAGAATTTACCAAAACTTGCCTCGACATATAAGGTCAGATTATTCCCATTAGCACTACATTGGCAGCTCCTAGCTGAGCCATGAGGCAAACCATCGCACACAGACACACAGGAAATAACATTGCTCCTCTTGTGCTCTTCATCTTATCAATCTCCACAGCTCTTCAAGAAAACCCAGCTTGCTTTTACTTTACAAGTTACAACTACGGAGTATGGACAGACGAAAACCAGCTCAACACTTCAAAACTCCAAACCCACGTCTCCGTGAGAAGCTAACCGCCACAACGTGGGATGGACCTGCAGCTCCAAAGCACCAATCAGCTAAGATTCCTGCAACGAAAACCGACAATGTTGCGATTCTTTTTGGCTTGTTATACCTAGCATTTAGCCGAAAAGAGCAGGATTTTTGCACAGAAGCTGGAGAAATATAGTCCCGCCCGGAGCAGCGTCGCCCAGCGCGGCGGCGCTGCCCACTCGCCCAGCGCCCCAGCCCGCTGCGCCCGCGCTCGCCCGCTCACCGCCTCGCCCCGCCCCGCCTGTGCTGGATTGGATATAGTCTTCTGGATTTCATTTTCGGCATCAGGACTGAGTAACGCTCGGCGGTTCGGGTGATGAGTCGGTTTCAGTTGGGCCGCTGGTTCCTTGTTGCTTGAATGGGCCGCGAAGACAGCATGCCGACCCAGGAACGTCTTTGCCCTCTGCTGAACGCTCGAACCGCCGAACGGATGCTGCTCTATCCTATTTCTTCTCCGGTGCTACGTGCTAGGAGGGAGAAAAGAACGGGGGTAGAGGGTTTCCTGGACGAGATCAAGCTCTGGCAAACAGCGTCTGCCAGAATGGCAGGTCCACCCCTAGCGGAGGTAGAAGAAGGGGACGGGATGCGGAGCCACCGAGGCCGAGGCCGAGGGGAAGAATTTTTTTTTTCTCATTTGACCTCTTTTTCAGATGGTTCAGCGGATGCAGCTCCGCGAGGCTGAAATAACGTAAATAACACCGTGGCAGATTAGCAGTCGCACATGCCTCATACTGTGCTCCCGGACAGCTCCACGTTTTGACCACGCTCCTGGATCGTTGTACGTGCTTGCTGTGGATCCGAACCGTTAGATGCGGCTACTGCAGTCCGGAACAACTGTAGTTTCCCTGCCACACTCCCGGTCAGCTGTAGTTCCTCTGCCACACTGTCAGTTGTGTTGCTGCAGCACTAAAGGGTGGCAGCCACATATCATGTCGACATGCTATCATGCTGGGTTCCCGGCCTTTTTTTTAGGGTGGAAATGGGTCGGCCTACTCCAATGGATCGTCAATCCGAACCCAATATTCCAGCTAGATAGGCCAGAGACGACGTCAAAAAAAAGGAGGGGCAACAGGGTTGAGAACCCGTTGGTCCTTAGGTTGGAGTGGATCGATCCTACTTGTTGAGTCCTCATTCCGCACTCTCCCACCCCCTCTCTCACCCAAATCCCTCTCTCTCTCTCTCTCTCCACCCAACCCGACGGCGTCGCCGAGCTGATCCGCTCACTCTGACAACCTACATCGCCACCAGTGGCTTCTGTTGCCTCCCTCCTTCCTCTCCCGACGGCGAATGGCGCCGCCACTCGCCAATTTGAACGCCTCCTCGAACCCCCAATCAAAATCGTGCCGCCACCAAAATTTAGAGTCGCCGTCTCTATCCCCCCAATCTGGACACCTCTGTTGCCTCCGGCGACCTCATCGGGTTCCTCCCCGCCGTCAGCACCTGTGTCGGATCTTGTGGCCTCGAATCCAACGCAGGCAGGGGATACGACAACATGGGGAGAGAAGGGCATCAGCGCGGGGGAAGGCGACGATGTAGGCGTGACCTAGCGCACGAGTGGCATCGCGGGTCCGTTGAGGGATAGCGGCCATGAAGGTGTCCCAATAGTCCTAGGCCGAGGCGTCGACGAGGGGGCAGCATCGGGAGTGGAGAGGAGGAGGAGGTTGGATTGGGCGACAGCAGTGGGGAAGGACTGCATGAGTGGTCTGACCCTTAAAACCCATTGGGTCATGCAGGACATTGCAGGTGCGCCAAATGGGTCGACCTATGGCCACACAAAGATCCTCTGGGAACCATGGATCTGGCTCGGGTCGAACCGCACCACCCACTCCCACCCCTACTTTTTTTTGTCCATCTCCATTTGCCGAGTTTTTTTTTTTGCGCATTTGGCACTATTGGCGTGTGAATTAACAAAAATAACCCCATCTCTGAATCAATAGCAAAAATATCACCACGGACAAGCGGAGACATGACACGTGGCTTGTCCGTGCCCCTGGATTTATCACTTAAAAAAAACAGCCGAGAGCATTTTTTATGTGAATATTTTCTTCTTGTTTTTTTTACTTCGCACTCGCAGCTTCAAATGTGTTATCACATGTACCAAAAAAATCCATAAATTTTTTTCCACATGGAATCACAGTGCAGCAAGCATAATCTCCTTAGGTAGCAACGATTCGTCAGACAAGGTGGTGACGATGAGTAAGTAGGAGGCAAGCTAACCCTACCGCAGCAAGGGCACCAAGTGAAAGGTGGTGGCCTGGTGCCCTTGTGGCTACCGCTATGCCATTTTTGTCATTTTGGCCACACGGGCTACATTTGCTAAATCATCTAAAAATGAGGTTGAATGAGCCAAAAACTCCGAAGGGAGGAGCTGCAGCATGGGATCGAGCGAGGAAACGCGAGGAGAGAGATGGGTGGGAATTAGGGTTACTGCTGCCTCGGAGGCTTCTCTACGCGATATCGGTGGTCCGATCACGATCCGACACCCAGAAATTTCTGGTGACGTGGCTCGCTGCTAAGCTCCCTTTTCACACCCTCTTATCTTAATTAATTGCTAAATCGTCTAAAAAAGAGGTCAAATGAGCCATTAACTCCGAAGGGAGGAGCTGCTGCGGGATCGAGCAAGGAAGCGGTAAGAGAGAGATGGTTGGGGATTAGGCCTTCCCCATCGCTTGTGTTGATTTCAGTGTCTGTAAAAATTAGGCACCAGTCATCAAGAGATTTTGCACATGGTCCAAGACTTATACCATAACAACAACAGAGTTTCAACGGTATAATGATGATAAAAATAAACAGATCTAATATGCGGTAATTGCAACACCCAATATAATCTGTAAACTGAAGAACATACCAGATTGTGATGCCATTGCCGATGAAAAATTGATCTGCAGTAGTAGTAGACGAACATGTGTTCTACCTATGGTTTGGTCTTTCCAAGCAAGAGGTAAGCCAAATTCTCCAACTACTTATGGGGATAGGTGGTATAGCATGAGTTACCATGATGAGAGGATCTGACCTTTATTTATAGCCTTTAGTATTAGAATCATATCCTATCTTGTAATTAGAGATATATTCCAATTATGTCTCTACACGGATTTAAAATCCTAGTCCATATTTTTCCTAATATATACTCTGGCTCTTAATAAATATTTGATCACTTTATATATTTGAGCCAACCAAAGTAGATAACTGATATTTATTTAAACTCATGTAGGTCCACATAACGGAAATTAATCCAACAAATGAAGCATATTAACTATTAGGAAAGGCCAGTCACCTGAGTTTGTTAAAAACTAAAATTGGTCTTATCACCAATTTACAGATAATATTGTCTGTCTAAATGCCTCAAAGAAACAGAGCATTTGATTAAAGGATATATTTACTTTTTTTTAGAAACACCCAGTACAACACATAGACGCCCACACACATGCACTCACACACACGACTCCTACGGAAGACTGGACGAGC
Organism: Ampelocalamus luodianensis; assembly: GCA_036346255.1. Classification (NCBI taxonomy): domain Eukaryota; kingdom Viridiplantae; phylum Streptophyta; class Magnoliopsida; order Poales; family Poaceae; genus Ampelocalamus; species Ampelocalamus luodianensis. The sequence goes on from CM070625.1 coordinate 1,033,378, forward strand.
AGAGCTTGACGAAGAAATGACGAAGTCACCACCGACGCCTCGTTTGCGACGGGCATGTCGCCTCCCACTAAAAGAAAGAAGAAAAAAAAGGATATAGTTACTTGAATATGAAGAGAAAACATCCGGTACTTGAACCCACACGACAAAAACATCCCACCGTGATACCAAAGGCACCTGATTTGAGAGTGCTTGACAAAACTTTTATATTACCGGTCCTACACAACAAATTATGTTATTATACCTCTTTAAGATACGGGGAACTCTCCAAAATCTTAACAACTCATACGTTATGTTAGAAAACTTTGCGATCCTCACACATTCCCTACGAATATGGAGATACTCTACTATACCCATACTAGCCCAATTTTTAACCTACAATCTACCCTACGTGGTTTGATTGCTTGATCACAATAACTTATTATACTGTGACCTTCCCATAAAATAGCACGTGTAGTTTGTACTGATCTAACTACACCATAAACTCGATTCTTGGCAACCCGGGCCGAGACAAGACAACTTAGCAAACCGAGCCAGGGCGAGACAACCACGGACTAAAATCTCATACAGTGATTGTTGGATGTTCTGATGAACTGAAAGCATGGAAAAGTCTATATACAGAGAGCATGCATTTATGTCTGCATGCAGTTGGTACACGTGTATGTTGCCATGATTGATCACTAGTGCACGTCGTTTTGCGAATAAGCTAGACCGACGTAAAACTCATGCATTTGGCTAGGGTTTGCTACCCATCTACTACCTCCTCAGTTCCTTTTTACACAATATTTTTTTACTTTTTATGGTTTCCGAGATATAATTTTAATCGTTAGATATTGTTGCCTGGATTTTCTATGCCACGCCAGTAGAGACGAGGCATAGGGCTTTTCACGTGTGTTCCCTAGATGCCTAGCTAGTCGAGTGCTTTGTCTAGTAATCAAACGTTAAGAGTGCTATGTAACCCCTCCAAGAGGGGACCTTGTAATTGTGTCTGCTCTCCTTTAATATCAAAGCAGTTCTCCGCCTAATTTTTCTTGTAATTGTGTGGTATATATTACCAGCCGAGGGCTCAAGTTATCTTTGATTAAATTTCAGATGGTCAACAAATAATAGTTACAGTTATCGGCGACTGTAAAATTAAAGACTACTGACACAATCATACAAATTAACCCGAGGTCTCCATACATTCAGACCTCAATTTATTCGTACACTAGACATCCAAAACTAATCACTTGGGGACAAATGCTGTAACATCCCGATTTTTAGAAATCAGAATGTTAATATTTAAGTAGGCGATCTAATAAATATTTGGCAATGTTTTAAAAAAAATTCCCATGTTAATTCAAATGTTGCCTTTAAAATCGAATCGAGTTGTCTAAAAGTTGTATAAAAATAATAATAATAATAATAGCAAACAATATTAAATTGAATTGGTCGAGAGACTACAAATGAAAGAAAATTATTTTGGTCTCTTGCTTTCACATGCATTTCAAAAATCATACTGTGGTGCATACATTAGACCGCCGCTCTTTTTCAGTCCGACCGACCGCAGACGAGACGCCTGCATGTCCATTTTTTTTCCAACTTCTCTCCTCGCAATCACAAACAAAAAACAAAAATCTTGCAATGCATGTTATACCATTGCGATCGTTGTCTCGGAAGCGTTCCATTTTATCGACTAGCTCACGCATGCGAGGTCGTTTGAGCGGGTTGTAGAAAAGGAGGAAGAAATACTGCTATTTATTCCACTGTTAATTTTTATTCCCTGTTCACCTTTATGCCAGCCGAACCAAAGCCACCACAGTCCTCTTTTCTCAAGGGAGCACCCCACTGCCATTTCTCAATGCCCTCCCTACTGCCACCTTTTCCATATTTTTATTCTAGCACAGAACTACTCAACCATCCCTCTACCTCTACTCACCTCTATTTGTTTATTCCTCCATCATGCAAAGCTTCACCACTCCCTGCCATTTCCTGCAACCCAGCCGAACACACACCTCCCTAGCTAATGCCATCTTTCCTTTCTTTATTGATCTCCCTGCATCTTCCATTCCCAACCCAAAACAGCTCATTGCACTACCATTTTCTCACCCCAACTGAGCCCTTCCCACCACACTGCCTTTTTCCTTGTGCCCAGCCGAAGCAAATCTTTGCCACTCCAATTATTGTGCTCAGCCGAACAAGAGACCAATGTACATTTCTGCTCCCCTGTTCCTTCTTCCCCACTGCCTGTCTTCTTCCCAGAGCAGAACACAACACATGAACTCTTTTCCTACAACTTCTCTCCTTCCAAACTCCACCAAGCATCATAAATCTTTCAATGCATGTTATATCATAGCGATCCTCATCTCGAGAGTGATCCATTTTGCCGATTTGTTCTCGCATGCAAGAACTTTTGAGCAAGTTTGAGAGGAAGGGGAAGAAGCAGCAGTGGCGCTGCACGGTTCGGTCATGACCACCAGCAGCAGGAGCTTGGCACTGCATGGGGAGCATGGACAGCTCCATGCGGCAGCCAGGAGCCAGCGGCCCAGCGGCTTGGGCAAGTGCGGTAGCAGTGGCAAGTAGTGGCTAGCAGCAAGGCGTGGAGCTACAGCCAGGAGCAAGGCAACGTCGGGTGCAAGGAGCTACGGCCGGAGGGCCAGCGGCGCCTAGGCTGGCCGGCGGCAAGGAGCAGCAGCTCGGCACGGTGGCCAGATGCACGGCGCGGCGCCTAGGCATGGCCGAGGCGAGGCCCGTGGCGAGGCTTGGCCACAGGCGCTGCCAACGACGGCTTGGTGACGCGGCTTCGAGGCCGACCCGAGTGTGCAGGCATGCATGCAATGGTGCAGCAGCTCCATTCAGCCCCGGACGGCGCGGCGTGGCCCGGAGCAGGCTCGAGGAGTGGCTTAACGGCGGCCATGGCGACATTGAGGAGGAGGTGGCCGAGCCTAGGACGGCTTGGCGGTGCGGCCGGCAAAGGGAGGCGGCTAGCTCCGGCTACCCCGGTGGGACGGATTGAAGAAAAGGGCAGAGAGGAACAAATGTGGGAAGCACATGATGCTTAAAACATTGAAATGTCAATGTATGTTGTTCTTGTCTAATGTAGAGGTGTGTGTTGTTCTTATCATGCATGCGTGCGACGATGGCCGAGAGGCGGATTCCAATTTCTTAAATCCAATGGTATTCTTGATATAGTTATTTTGATCAAATAGGATATGATTGAATTTATTGTTAAATTGAGGGATGTTTGTTCATTTCTTGATTTGTAATTATTATTGCTTTACTTGTTAAATTGGTAACGTAAAGATGGTGGCGAGTGTCTAATGAATTATTAAAGAAGGAAAGTCGTGATTCTTTGATTAAAGTCTTGTAGTTGTAATTAAACAATTATGATGAATATGATTGGATGTATTTGGGATTGGATTTTAAACTTTATTAGTGATGATTATGGCCTTAATTTTAATTTTTTTTAATGAAATATAAATTAAGGAACATTGTTCAAAAGTCGATTTAATTATCTTAAGAAATTAGAATTTTGTAATAAATTCTTTAAAATTATAATAATCTGAACCTTTTCATCATTTTACAAAATTTTAGTTTCATCCGTAAATTATTTTATTAAATTTTCAATTTAATAATTTTGGAACGAATTGGGTGATTTTTTAAAGCAATAATTTATTTCCTTTTCCATATTACTCCGGAAATTTTGATAAATCATACTATGAACTTTCATTTAATTTATTGTTTCCACATATTTGTTATTCCTCTTATGATTTGTTTATAGATTATCTAGAATGTTATAAGTCTGAAATGTGTTTTAAGAAGGTTAGCACTTTTTGATTTTTTCTTAATCGGTTGTGGATAAATAAATTTATATTCCGCGATTTTACCTTTTTTATTAATTTGATCTAATTTTTGTGGCTAAAGTGTTTTATAGTCCTTTAGAGAAATTTATTTGGTTGTACCAATAAGTTTTTGAAAGCGTTTTAATTGTTATCCGGTAAGTGCATCTCCAAGTTAGGGAGTTTCTATGGTAAGTTACCTGGTTGTAAATTGTTTTTGGGTTTTGTTGGATTTGGTCTGGACAAGTTTGGAAGGGTTCCGTACTTTATTTTACGGAATTAACAAGGTAACGGTTTAGAGTCATTGGTGCTCACGGTTAGGTTGTCTGGGTTGTTTCAATGGAATTCATTGTTGATTGGATTTCGTTTCTTGGATCCATAATGTCTCATAAGTTTACCCATCTCAATGGTTGAAATGCCAGTTTTGAAAAGGAAACAGGATTAAAGATTTTTAATGGTTCCGTTCGACCGAATGGAAGTTACCAGTGGACTGGTATTAAATTATTGATACTGTATTATGGAAACGGAGTTAGTTACATTGTTGTTAATTAAATGGGGTGAATTGTTTATGATGGTTTCCTTGTTTTTCAAGGAAGCCTTTTATATTATATGTTATTTTACTTGAAATTTATTCACTAGTTGATTGTACTTTAAAACTTATGATGAATGGCTACTTTGTTTTCATTCTTTTATGCCTATGATACCTTTGTATTTTGTTTTGGTTTGTGGGGATTATTTTGGGACTTTTGGGTTAGTAGGGATTGTGATGTTGTTACTTTACATGGATTCTTATTTTTGGGTTGGGGGTTGATATACTCGTTGTTGATAAATCCCCATTTAACTCACTAAGTGTAGTGCTTCAATCGAAGAGAATCGACAATCATGTAGCGCTCGCAAAGGAGCAGCGTGCGCATGATCGTTGAGGCTCTAGTATTCGCTAAGCCTCTCACTTGGATAGAGTTAAATTGGAATTCATTTCGGAGACCGTGATTATGTCCTAAGACCTTGTTTAATTTCGGTCTTATGGAGATAATTACCGGTCCCACGTTACAGTATCGAGCCATACCGGTGTAGGTTAGAGATAGCATGGGCGTTAAGTTTAGCTTGATCCATTGGTCTAAAACTATTTTCAAAGTATCAAACTAAATTGAGAAAAACTAAGTTAGGAATCTCTTTTATTCCTTATCCATCTTAGTATCTTTTCTCACCTTATTCTTGTTTCGATTTACGAAACTAACTCATCTTGCCATTCTGTCCTTGGTTAAGTCGTCAATACCTTGTTCGGGAGACCCAAGCTGAAGATGTGGATGGATATCCGGCGCTTCTAGAGATATATTGTGAAGAGCGAACTTCATTTATCAATACCAATGCTCCATCTATCACCGGAATCAAGGACCAGGGATGGAGGGGTATTTGGCAGTGATCAATATCGTTGCCAGACGCGTGACGAGGAGTATCCCATATGGATTCGGTGGCGTGGCACCTCGAGGCCACGGCATTGCGGAAGTGGCTCGTGTGGCGCGAGCCATCTTCGTCATGACTTGACGGTTAGCTCACCTTCATACTACCACTTTCCTATGCAAGCACGTGGCGCGGTGAACATCGTTGCCGGGATCCGATGCCGGAAAGACACTCAAGTGCGACAGCTGGCAAGGTTGGTTCGCATCATGGATTAGATCCATTATTGTACTATGCATGAGTTATGGGAGGCGCGGCATCGTCTCACTATGACTGAAGGGCGTCCGCAACCCCTATACAACATGGGGCTTGTGGACTGGCATGTGCTTTATGGGGAGAACGAGGTCTCTCCATATGCGTCTGCACTGCGAGTCTTGTCTTCCCAAGTAGGAGGGCAAGTACCGAATCTTGGACCAAGACGTCAAGCTCGTATGTTCGTAGGTTTCTCTCGTGTCCAGAGCATCGGCGAAAGGACAAGAAGACGATGCCTTGCTGCGATTTTAGGAATAAAATTAGGGTTTATTCTTAGATTATATGCACCCTAACGATATTATTACTTAGCTTGTAGACGCTGGATTTTGTGGTGATCATTCTCTCTTTTCCAAGTAGTTGTGCATCGCCTACGGGTGGGTTGTATCGCAACTATGTCGGAAAACTAACCTTGCTCATTTGTATCTTGTGCTAACCCTACCGATTTCTTTTTCGTTTGTTTCAAGTTGGTTCTTGCGTTATGGAGCTTCAAATCTCTAAATCGAATTAAGGACCTTACCCCCGTTATTTCCCCTACCTTATGCTTTTCCCTCTCATCTCTTTAATAGAAGTCGCATGTTGGTTAAGAGTTGATAGTGGAGTCGGTGAAAAGAAGGATATGATTGAATAACTGCGATTTTATCTTTAATTAGATCTTTTATGTTTTGATGATATTGGTGGTTGTGCAGTGTCAGAGTGGTATATGATAATTGAGAAATTGAATTATTACTCATGATCCCTGAATATGATCTTAGAAGTGTTAATTAGATTTTCGAATTGTGATATATTAGCCTTTGTGAGATCAATTGTGGATTATGGTAATTGTGGATTATGGTAGGTGTTACCATTAGAGGTTCTGATATGAGTATGAATGGAATTATTATAGTGAGGTGTAGGCTTGCCTGCGGGTGATGTTGGATTTATATCGGAGAAATTTGCAAGTAGAACTCATAGAACACCTGTAATAGGTTCGAATAATTAATTTATGGGTTCATTTGGAGATTTAAATTAAAGATATGTCTTGATCAAATATGGCAACAAGATTGTTAGTCATATTTTGGTTTGGTATGATAAAGTTACAATTTGAAACGGTGATGATATTATAAATTTTGGTGGATACTTAAGATTATAATTGAGATTTGAGAAGTTGTACTTGAGTATATAACGGATCGTAATACTTTTAGAGATGAGGAAAGATTAGTTGATTGAATAGTCATGTAGTGGATGACTATGAGGATTGAATGGGAGATTTATCTCTTTGGGAATAGTTGTCCCAAGGATGATATAATTGAATCAGTTAGGGATGATTAAATGTGGCGGTTGGAACTAACTAATACTTGAGCATAAGTAGATTGTGGAAGGCATCGAGTTAATCTTGTTGAATTGAACTAAGATTATTGTGGATAACTTGATTTGCACAAAGTTAGTGATTCAAACTATTTGGATTATGGACGGATTACCAACTCATCTTGGGCGGATGATCTTTTGATGATTTGATATACCTAGGTCGGAGTTGACTTTGGATAAAGGAGGTATATCTTTAACCTTGGATAATTGTGTTGAGTTTGATGATTGATTAGATCCTACAATAGGGATGAGTGGATTATTCTCTAAAAGATTGATTTGAAGTAAGTGATTTGAAGGTTAACTTATAAATTGTGGAACAATAGATTGGAGTGTGTTTGCCTTAGACTAAATATGATTGATGGATTTTAATTAGAGGTTACCGAACCAAAAATGTCGAGATGGAAGTGGTATTGGTTGATGATCGAATCATTTGGTCTTTGGAAAGAAAATTGGATTTTAATAAAGCGACTAAGTCTTACGCCCTATTCTTTTCGTTTGAATCTAGGGACGAGATTCTTTACGAGGAGGTTTGTAACATCCCGATTTTTAGAAATCAGAATGTTAATATTTAAGTAGGCGATCTAATAAATATTTGGCAATGTTTTAAAAAAATTTCCCATGTTAATTCAAATGTTGCCTTTAAAATCGAATCGAGTTGTCTAAAAGTTGTATAAAAATAATAATAATAATAGCAAACAATATTAAATTGAATTGGTCGAGAGACTACAAATGAAAGAAAATTATTTTGGTCTCTTGCTTTCACATGCATTTCAAAAATCATCTTGTGGTGCATACATTAGACCGCCGCTCTTTTTCATCCGACCGACCATGAGACAGAGGCGCTGCATGTCCATTTTTTTTCCAACTTCTCTCCTCGCAATCACAAACAAAAAACAAAAATCTTGCAATGCATGTTATACCATTGCGATCGTTGTCTCGGGAGCGTTCCATTTTAGCGACTAGCTCACGCATGCGAGGTCGTTTGAGCGGGTTGTAGAAAAGGAGGAAGAAATACTGCTATTTATTCCATTGTTAATTTTATTCCTGTTCACCTTTATGCCACCAACCAAAGCCACCACAGTCCTCTTTTCTCAAGGGAGCACCACTGCCATTTCTCAATGCCCTCCCTACGCCACCTTTTCCATATTTTTATTCTAGCACAGAACTACTCAACCATCCCTCTACCTCTACTCACCTCTATTTGTTTATTCCTCCATCATGCAAAGCTTCACCACTCCTGCCATTTCCTGCAACCCAGCCAACACACACCTCCTAGCTAATGCCATCTTTCCTTTCTTTATTGATCTCCTGCATCTTCCATTCCCAACCCAAAACAGCTCATTGCACTACCATTTTCTCACCCCAACTGAGCCCTTCCCACCACACTGCCTTTTCCTTGTGCCCAGCCGAAGCAAATCTTTGCCACTCCAATTATTGTGCTCAGTAGAACAAGAGACCAATGTACATTTCTGCTCCCTGTTCCTTCTTCCCCACTGCTGTCTTCTTCCCAGAGCAGAACACAACACATGAACTCTTTTCCTACAACTTCTCTCCTTCCAAACTCCACCAAGCATCATAAATCTTTCAATGCATGTTATATCATAGCGATCCTCATCTCGAGTGATCCATTTTGCCGATTGTTCTCGCATGCAAGAACTTTTGAGCAAGTTTGAGAGGAAGGAAGAAGCGGCAGTGGCGCTGCAGTTCGGTCATGACCACCAGCGGGAGCTTGGCACCGCATGGGGAGCATGGGCACTCCATGCGGCGGCCGAGCCCGCGCAGCGGCTTGGGCAAGTGCGGTAGCGATGGCAAGTAGTGGCTAGCAGCAAGGCGTGGAGCTACAGCCAGGAGCAAGGCAGCGTCGGGTGCAAGGAGCTACGGCCGAGGGCGGCCGCGCCTGGGCTGGCCGGCGGCAAGGAGGCGGCTCGGCACGGTGGCGAGATGCGGCGCGGCGCCTAGGCATGGCGGCGAGGCCCGTGGCGAGCTTGCCCACGCGCGCCAACGACGGCTTGGTGACGCGGCCGAGGCCGACCCGAGTGTGCGAGCATGCATGCAATGGTGCAGCAGCTCCATTCAGCCCGGACGGCGGGCGTGGCGGGCGCAGCTCGAGGAGTGGCTTAACGGCGGCCATGGCGACATTGAGGAGGAGGTGGCGAGCCTAGGGCGGCTTGGCGGTGCGGCCGGCAAAGGGAGGCGGCTAGCTCGGCTACCGGTGGGACGGATTGAAGAAAAGGCGAAGAGGAACAAATGTGGGAAGCACATGATGCTTAAAACATTGAAATGTCAATGTATGTTGTTCTTGTCTAATGTAGAGGTGTGTGTTGTTCTTATCATGCATGCGTGCGGCGATGGCGAGAGGCGGCCGGGCTGTGCATGTGCGGCGCATGCGTGCATGTACTTCGGACATGCATGCATGTGGCACGGCGTCTACGGTGGGCGTGGCGAGTGGCGAGAAGACGGCGCCGGTGACGATTCGCACGCCTAGCGTTGCGGTAAAATTCTTAGTGTTATTTACGTTACGTATTACATTTTTAGTCATGCATGTTCAATATTAGCCATAAGCATGACATCTATTTATGCATGTTTAATTGTAAAAGTGATTTGGTAGCTTGTGACCGCGTGACTCTCGGTTATGTCTTATGTGTGCGTAGGCATGATCTTGTGAGGATATGTTGCTGAATTGCGAATAATTAGAATATTGTTACGAAATGTATGTATCTTATTGATCGGTAGATGCTAGATTAAATATATGAGTTGATTATTTGATCGAACGATATTATTGTAAAGTCGCATGGAAACTAGTGGTGATCATCGGAGGATAAATTAGTTGGAGGTTTCTTCTCATATTGGATTAGTAATTTTTGGAGATAGGATGCATAAAGATGTTTATAAATGATTACTTAATGGATGACGTATGTGCTGATGTTTAAGGACATATCTTTTATATATGTGTGTTGTTGCTCGTTGGATGTCGGATAAAGTACTTTATTGGATTGTTTGATCGGATGTCCTAACTGGTAGTTATGCAGATCTTATACGATAGAGCTTGGGGGATGATAGAATGGATTATTTGATTGCACATAAATAATTGGATTACCTTGTAATTAGTAGGTAAGTCCCATGTGCCGAGTCGATGCAATTGTACTCTCTTTTGGATTAATAGCTAAATGATTATTAGTCGATCGTAGAGACGCATATGTGATTGGATTGGTAGATGTCGTTCACAACTAAGATCGGTGGCATGGTTATAAGTCGATCGATTAGTGAGCAATTAGATGTAGGACGTGTTCTTAAATTGTAAAGATCATTAGGTATCGGTTTGTCAATTAAACCTTGATCGATGGAAAATCGAGTGTATGCGATTGTGATTTGCCGAGGCGAGACTAGTAGAGCTAGATAGTTAGCATTAGCTTAAATAGTATATCGAAGAACGATCGATGGATTGGCTACCTTGATAATGTCCTAGTGGAGGTTAGTATGGGATTTAGATCAAAATATGAGAATATGATTGGAGAGTGTTATGCATGTGATTGGGCTCGACACCGGAGAATCGGTTAAGTGTATGCTTATGAGAAGATTAGATTGTCGGTAGATATTTTCCTTTAGGAAATAAATGGAAAATAAAATAAAATACATAGACCCCACTTGTCATGGCAGAGGCTAGGTCATCCTACCATAAAAATTATTTAATGCAGTAGCAAAATCAGAAAAGAATTATTTGTATATGAAAAAGTCTTTTAACTTCAATAATTCATAACTAATTCATATGAACTCTAAATTGGGTGATTCAATTTTTATTGATCATAAATTTTAATTACCTTTCATGCCCTGTAAAGATTATCCCTACCATAGTTCTACAAATTTCCGTGAAATAATTAAATTCGGATGAGCAAGAATGAACATTGATTTTCAGCATTTTCCAAAAATCTGATTTCCAAACTACTATAACTCTCTCATATAAACTCCAAATGGAATAATTTTTGTACATAAATTCATCTAAAATCATAATATAGCTACTGTATAAATTTCATGCATTTTGGAGCAACTTGAGTTTTTGGCTATTTCTCGGTGTTTATTCGATATCGCCTTTTTCTTTAGATTCCGAGTTGCCGGAAGTATGAGAGTAAGTAACCGAGAGTGAGCAAGTGAACTACCAGCAAGGCAAGCATCCTTTGAACTTTCTTTTTGCATCATATTTGATCTCAGTTTTGTTTGGATAGATGCAATGATAATTGCTTGCATGTTATTTTGATAATGTCGCTATTTTTGTGATGAGTAGTTAGACACCTCCTATTATCTTGTCATTGTGGCTATCCATGAATTATTCCATTACTGAAATGCTTAAGGTAGGATGTGTGAATTTATTATGCGGTTTTGCTTAGCCATGCAAGTCTAGCACGGTAGTTTGATTGTCGGGAATAACCCGCAATTATGGGATAAACACAACTCTCTTTATATACCTTTGGTTCAGATCTTCGTATCTGTTTTATGAGTTAAATTTTAACATTTTAAAAGAGCTTTTGGTCTGGACAAGTGTTGGTTAGTGATGGTGCCTTGTGCGAGATTGGGTATGTGGTTTGGCTTATGCGGACAATTAAGGACCGAACTTTGGTAACGTCGTTGATTCAAGTACATTCGTGCTGCCACATGCGGTATATGGGTGCCGATGCAGTTAAGTAGGGGGAAGGTTCTATTGTGTTAAGTCTCACGGTGGTGTAAGGACAATTGTGTCTTTGTCAGTTGTCCTTAGGAATCGATGTCAATGTTCTATAGTGTGCAAGGGAGCACCATTTACCTTTTCATTACATCGGTATCTCCAATACAACGTGTGAGCCCCTTAGCAAGTGCTATATGCTACTTGTACTAAGACCGGAAACATCTCACATGGGGGACTTAGCTCAATAGAGTTTTCTTGCTGAAAATGACCGTATCTCGATTCTCCCCGGCCAGCATACCAAAGGAAGTGTGCCATTATCCGGAGGCTTACGGGCTAGTCGAGTCGTGTGGGTAAAGTAGTACACCTGCAGGTATAATCTATTCGAATAGCCGTGTCCACGGTTATGGACAACCGCTTGAGTTCGGGAGTTACTATTGTTAGACTTGGAATTAAAATTGTGGGTGAACTTGGTAATTAGCATGAATGGGATGTTCATGCTTGTTGTTGTATCAAAGTGGGCAGCCACTTTGTTATTTGTATGTTATTTGTTACTTAGTTCATTACTTATTCACATGCTTTACTTCTACTTCAAATCTGATTTTGAAATGACACTTGAAAAACTAGTATGTGTAGGTTGTACATGGTTGCGTCACTTTCGCAAAACTAAGCCAATATGAGCCTTCCTTTGAATGACCTTATGCATAACTATTTTTATTTGTGTAAGACTTGCAGTACACTTGTACTCGGCGGATGTTTGTTGGCCTTTTCGGTGAGGAAGATTATGAGTATGGCGATCTCGTTAGTGTTGACTTGGGTGACACTAACGAGTAGTGTGCTATCATTTAACCCCGATCGGTTGCCGATGGGTGATGGGCATACCACTCTGGTCTTTTGCTTTATTTATTTACTTCACGCTACTTGATACTTTGTTTTGAATTTGGCGGTCGGCCGTATGTAATAAGTTGTAGACTTAACTATTATGCGGTATGTCTTTTACTCTCTTGTTGTATGCGATGTAATCAACGTTGGATGAGGGTATGAGTATATTGGTCATTGATCTTGGGAGCCAATATAAGTCATACTCGTTGTTGATAAATCCCCATTTAACTCACTAAGTGTAGTGCTTGAATCGAAGAGAATCGACAATCATGTAGCGCCAAAGGAGCGTGCGCATGATCGTTGAGGCTCTAGTATTCGGCTAAGCCTCTCACTTGGATAGAGTTAAATTGGAATTCATTTCCCGGAGACCCGTGATTATGTCCCTAAGACCTTGTTTAATTTCGGTCTTATGGAGATAATTACCGGGGTCCCCACCGTTGGTATCGAGCCATCTTGTTGTAGGTTAGAGATAGCATGGGCGTTAAGTTTAGCCAGTCCATTGGTCTAAAACTATTTTCAAAGTATCAAACTAAATTGAGAAAAACTAAGTTAGGAATCTCTTTTATTCCTTATCCATCTTAGTATCTTTTCTCACCTTATTCTTGTTTCGATTCTGAAACTAACTCATCTTGCCATTCGTCCTTGGTTAAGTCGTCAATACCTTGTTCGGAGACCCAAGTGAAGATGTGGATGGATATCCGCGCTTCTAGAGATATATTGTGAAGAGCGAACTTCATTTATCAATACCAATGCTCCATCTATCACGGAATCAAGGACCGGGATGGAGGGTATTTGGCGATGATCAATATCGTTGCGGGCGCGTGACGAGGAGTATCCCATATGGATTCGGTAGCGTGGCACCTCGAGGCCACGGCATTGCAGGAAGTGGCTCGTGTGGCATGCGAGCCATCTTCGTCATGACTTGACGTTAGCTCGACCTTCATACTACCACTTTCCTATGCAAGCACGTGGCGCGGTGAACAACGTTGCGGGATCGATCAGGAAAGACACTCAAGTCGCGACGGTGGCAAGGTTGGTTCGCATCATGGATTAGATCCATTATTGTACTATGCATGAGTTATGGGAGGCGCGGCATCGTCTCACTATGATGAAGGCGCCCGCAACCCCTATACAACATGGGGCTTGTGGTGGCATGTGCTTTATGGGGAGAACGAGGTCTCTCCATATCGTCTGCACCAGTGAGTCTTGTCTTCACAAGTAGGAGGGCAGTACCAATCTTGGACCAAGACGTCAAGCTCGTATGTTCGTAGGTTTCTCTCGTGTCGAGCATCGGCGAAAGGACAAGAAGACGATGCCTTGCTGCGATTTTAGGAATAAAATTAGGGTTTATTCTTAGATTATATGCACCCTAACGATATTATTACTTAGCTTGTAGACGCTGGATTTTGTGGTGATCATTTGCTCTCTTTTCCAAGTAGTTGTGCATCGCCTACGGGTGGGTTGTATCGCAACTATGTCGGAAAACTAACCTTGCTCATTTGTATCTTGTGCTAACCCTACCGATTTCTTTTTCGTTTGTTTCAAGTTGGTTCTTGCGTTATGGAGCTTCAAATCTCTAAATCGAATTAAGGACCTTACCCCGTTATTTCCCTACCTTATGCTTTTCCTCTCATCTCTTTAATAGAAGTCGCATGTTGGTTAAGAGTTGATAGTGGAGTCGGTGAAAAGAAGGATATGATTGAATAACTGCGATTTTATCTTTAATTAGATCTTTTATGTTTTGATGATATTGGTGGTTGTGCGATTATCGAGTGGTATATGATAATTGAGAAATTGAATTATTACTCATGATCCCTGAATATGATCTTAGAAGTGTTAATTAGATTTTCGAATTGTGATATATTAGCCTTTGTGAGATCAATTGTGGATTATGGTAATTGTGGATTATGGTAGGTGTTACCATTAGAGGTTACGATATGAGTATGAATGGAATTATTATAGTGAGGTGTAGGCTTGCCTGCGGGTGATGTTGGATTTATATCGGAGAAATTTGCAAGTAGAACTCATAGAACACCTGTAATAGGTTCGAATAATTAATTTATGGGTTCATTTGGAGATTTAAATTAAAGATATGTCTTGATCAAATATGGCAACAAGATTGTTAGTCATATTTTGGTTTGGTATGATAAAGTTACAATTTGAAACGGTGATGATATTATAAATTTTGGTGGATACTTAAGATTATAATTGAGATTTGAGAAGTTGTACTTGAGTATATAACCAGATCGTAATACTTTTAGAGATGAGGAAAGATTAGTTGATTGAATAGTCATGTAGTGGATGACTATGAGGATTGAATGGGAGATTTATCTCTTTGGGAATAGTTGTCCCAAGGATGATATAATTGAATCAGTTAGGGATGATTAAATGTGGCGGTTGGAACTAACTAATACTTGAGCATAAGTAGATTGTGGAAGGCATCGAGTTAATCTTGTTGAATTGAACTAAGATTATTGTGGATAACTTGATTTGCACAAAGTTAGTGATTCAAACTATTTGGATTATGGACGGATTACCAACTCATCTTGGACGGATGATCTTTTTGATGATTTGATATACCTAGGTCGGAGTTGACTTTGGATAAAGGAGGTATATCTTTAACCTTGGATAATTGTGTTGAGTTTGATGATTGATTAGATCCTACAATAGGGATGAGTGGATTATTCTCTAAAAGATTGATTTGAAGTAAGTGATTTCGAAGGTTAACTTATAAATTGTGGAACAATAGATTGGAGTGTGTTTGCCTTAGACTAAATATGATTGATGGATTTTAATTAGAGGTTACCGAACCAAAAATGTCGAGATGGAAGTGGTATTGGTTGATGATCGAATCATTTGGTCTTTGGAAAGAAAATTGGATTTTAATAAGCGACTAAGTCTTACGCCCTATTCTTTTCGTTTGAATCTAGGGGCGAGATTCTTTACGAGGAGGTTTGTAACATCCCGATTTTTAGAAATCGAATGTTAATATTTAAGTAGGCGATCTAATAAATATTTGGCAATGTTTTAAAAAATTTCCCATGTTAATTCAAATGTTGCCTTTAAAATCGAATCGAGTTGTCTAAAAGTTGTATAAAAATAATAATAATAGCAAACAATATTAAATTGAATTGGTCGAGAGACTACAAATGAAAGAAAATTATTTTGGTCTCTTGCTTTCACATGCATTTCAAAAATCATCTTGTGGTGCATACATTAGACCGCGCTCTTTTTGATCCGACCGACCGCAGGCGAGGCCTGCATGTCCATTTTTTCCAACTTCTCTCCTGCAATCACAAACAAAAACAAAAATCTTGCAATGCATGTTATACCATTGCGATCGTTGTCTCGGAGCGTTCCATTTTAGCGACTAGCTCACGCATGCGAGGTCGTTTGAGCGGGTTGTAGAAAAGGAGGAAGAAATATCGCTATTTATTCCATTTGTTAATTTTATTCCTGTTCACCTTTATGCCACCAACCAAAGCCACCACAGTCCTCTTTTCTCAAGGAGCACCCCACTGCCATTTCTCAATGCCCTCCCTCACGCCACCTTTTCCATATTTTTATTCTAGCACAGAACTACTCAACCATCCCTCTACCTCTACTCACCTCTATTTGTTTATTCCTCCATCATGCAAAGCTTCACCACTCCTGCCATTTCCTGCAACCCACCAACACACACCTCCTAGCTAATGCCATCTTTCCTTTCTTTATTGATCTCCTGCATCTTCCATTCCCAACCCAAAACAGCTCATTGCACTACCATTTTCTCACCCCAAGCGAGCCCTTCCCACCACACGCTTTTTCCTTGTGCCCACCAAGCAAATCTTTGCCACTCAATTATTGTGCTCAGTAGAACAAGAGACCAATGTACATTCTGCTCCCTGTTCCTTCTTCCCACTTGCTGTCTTCTTCCCAGAGCAGAACACAACACATGAACTCTTTTCCTACAACTTCTCTCCTTCCAAACTCCACCAAGCATCATAAATCTTTCAATGCATGTTATATCATAGCGATCCTCATCTCGAGAGTGATCCATTTTGCCGATTTGTTCTCGCATGCAAGAACTTTTGAGCAAGTTTGAGAGGAAGGGAAGAAGCGGCGATGGCGCTGCACGGTTCGGTCATGACCACCAGCCAGCGGAGCTTGGCATCGCATGGGAGCATGGACAGCTCCATGCGGCGGCCAGAGCCAGCGGCCGGCTTGGGCAAGTGCGGTAGCGATGGCAAGTAGTGGCTAGCAGCAGGCGTGGAGCTACAGCCAGAGCAAGGCAACGTCGGGTGCAAGGAGCTACTGGCCGGAGGGCGCGGCGCCTAGGCGGCGGCAGGCAAGCGGCGGCTCGGCACGGTGGCGGATGCACGCGCGGCGCCTAGGCATGGCGGCGAGGCCCGTGGCGAGGCAGGCCACAGCGCGCCAACGACGGCTTGGTGAGCGGCGAGGCGACCCGAGTGTGCGAGCATGCATGCAATGGTGCAGCAGCTCCATTCAGCCCGGGCGCGCGCGGCGTGGCGGAGCGAGCTCGAGGAGGCTTAACGGCGGCCATGGCGACATTGAGGAGAGGTGGCGAGCCTAGGGCGGCTTGGCGGTGCGGCCGGCAAAGGAGGCGGCTAGCTCGGCTACCGGTGGGGCGGATTGAAGAAAAGGCGAGAGGAACAAATGTGGGAAGCACATGATGCTTAAAACATTGAAATGTCAATGTATGTTGTTCTTGTCTAATGTAGAGGTGTGTGTTGTTCTTATCATGCATGCGTGCGACGATGGCGAGAGGCACCGAGTCGTGCATGTGGCGCGCATGCGTGCATGTGCCGCGGACATGCATGCATGTGGCACGGCGTCACGGTGGGCGTGGCGAGTGGCGAGAAGACGACGCCCGGTGACGATTCGCACGCCTAGCGTTGCGGTAAAATTCTTAGTGTTATTTACGTTACCGTATTACATTTTTAGTCATGCATGTTCAATATTAGCCATAAGCATGACATCTATTTATGCATGTTTAATTGTAAAAGTGATTTGGTAGCTTGTGACCGGCGTGACTCTCCGGTTATGTCTTATGTGTGCGTAGGCATGATCTTGTGAGGATATGTTGCTGAATTGCGAATAATTAGAATATTGTTACGAAATGTATGTATCTTATTGATCGGTAGATGCTAGATTAAATATATGAGTTGATTATTTGATCGAACGATATTATTGTAAAGTCGCATGGAAACTAGTGGTGATCATCGGAGGATAAATTAGTTGGAGGTTTCTTCTCATATTGGATTAGTAATTTTTGGAGATAGGATGCATAAAGATGTTTATAAATGATTACTTAATGGATGACGTATGTCTTGATGTTTAAGGACATATCTTTTATATATGTGTGTTGTTGCTCGTTGGATGTCGGATAAAGTACTTTATTGGATTGTTTGATCGGATGTCCTAACTGGTAGTTATGCAGATCTTATACGATAGAGCTTGGGGGATGATAGAATGGATTATTTGATTGCACATAAATAATTGGATTACCTTGTAATTAGTAGGTAAGTCCCATGTGCCGAGTCGATGCAATTGTACTCTCTTTTGGATTAATAGCTAAATGATTATTAGTCGATCGTAGAGACGCATATGTGATTGGATTGGTAGATGTCGTTCACAACTAAGATCGGTGGCATGGTTATAAGTCGATCGATTAGTGAGCAATTAGATGTAGGACGTGTTCTTAAATTGTAAAGATCATTAGGTATCGGTTTGTCAATTAAACCTTGATCGATGGAAAATCGAGTGTATGCGATTGTGATTTGCCGAGGCGAGACTAGTAGAGCTAGATAGTTAGCATTAGCTTAAATAGTATATCGAAGAACGATCGATGGATTGGCTACCTTGATAATGTCCTAGTGGAGGTTAGTATGGGATTTAGATCAAAATATGAGAATATGATTGGAGAGTGTTATGCATGTGATTGGGCTCACACAGGAGAATCGGTTAAGTGTATGCTTATGAGAAGATTAGATTGTCGGTAGATATTTTCCTTTAGGAAATAAATGGAAAATAAAATAAAATACATAGACCCCACTTGTCATGGCAGAGGCTAGGTCATCCTACCATAAAATTATTTAATGCAGTAGCAAAATCAGAAAAGAATTATTTGTATACTAAAAAGTCTTTTAACTTCAATAATTCATAACTAATTCATATGAACTCTAAATTGGGTGATTCAATTTTTATTGATCATAAATTTTAATTACCTTTCATGCCCTGTAAAGATTATCCCTACCATAGTTCTACAAATTTCCGTGAAATAATTAAATTCGGATGAACGATAATGAACATTGATTTTCAAGATTTTCCAAAAATCTGATTTCCAAACTACTATAACTCTCTCATATAAACTCCAAATGGAATAATTTTTGTACATAAATTCATCTAAAATCATAATATAGCTACTGTATAAATTTCATGCATTTTGGAGCAACTTGAGTTTTGGCTATTTCTCGGTGTTTATTCGATATCGCCTTTTCTTTAGATTCGAGTTGCGGAAGTATGAGAGTAAGTAACCGAGAGTGAGCAAGTGAACTACCAGCAAGGCAAGCATCCTTTGAACTTTCTTTTTGCATCATATTTGATCTCAGTTTTGTTTGGATAGATGCAATGATAATTGCTTGCATGTTATTTTGATAATGTCGCTATTTTTGTGATGAGTAGTTAGACACCTCCTATTATCTTGTCATTGTGGCTATCCATGAATTATTCCATTACTGAAATGCTTAAGGTAGGATGTGTGAATTTATTGTACGGTTTTTGCTTAGCCATGCAAGTCTAGCACCGGTAGTTTGATTGTCGGGAATAACCCGGCAATTATGGGATAAACACAACTCTCTTTATATACCTTTGGTTCAGATCTTCGTATCTGTTTTATGAGTTAAATTTTACCATTTTAAAAGAGCTTTTGGGTCTGGACAAGTGTTGGTTAGTGATGGTGCCTTGTGCACGAGATTGGGTATGTGGTTTGGCTTGTCTGGACAATTAAGGACCGAACTTTGGTAACGTCGTTGATTCAAGTACATTCGTGCTGCCACATACGGTATATGGGTGCCGTACGGTTAAGTAGGGGGAAGGTTCTATTGTGTTAAGTCTCACGGTGGTGTAAGGACAATTGTGTCTTTGTCAGTTGTCCTTAGGAATCGATGTCAATGTTCTATAGTGTGCAAGGGAGCACCATTTACCTTTTCATTACATCGGTATCTCCAATACAACGTGTGAGCCCCTTAGCAAGTGCTATATGCTACTTGTACTAAGACCGAAAACATCTCACATGGGGGACTTAGCTCAATAGAGTTTTCTTGCTGAAAACGACCGTATCTCGATTCTCCCCGGCCAGCATACCAAAGGAAGTGTGCCATTATCCGGAGGCTTACGGGCTAGTCGAGTCGTGTGGGTAAAGTAGTACACCCCTGCAGGGTATAATCTATTCGAATAGCCGTGTCCACGGTTATGGACAACCGCTTGAGTTCGGGAGTTACTATTGTTAGACTTGGAATTAAAATTGTGGGTGAACTTGGTAATTAGCATGAATGGGATGTTCATGCTTGTTGTTGTATCAAAGTGGGCAGCCACTTTGTTATTTGTATGTTATTTGTTACTTAGTTCATTACTTATTCACATGCTTTACTTCTACTTCAAATCTGATTTTGAAATGACACTTGAAAAACTAGTATGTGTAGGTTGTACATGGTTGCGTCACTTTCGCAAAACTAAGCCAATATGAGCCTTCCTTTGAATGACCTTATGCATAACTATTTTTATTTGTGTAAGACTTGCGAGTACACTTGTACTCAGCCAGATGTTTGCTGGCCTTTTCAGGTGAGGAAGATTATGAGTATGACGATCTCGTTAGTGTTGACTTGGGTGACACTAACGAGTAGTGTGCTATCATTTAACCCCCAGTCGGTTGCCGATGGGTGATGGGCATACCACTACTGGTCTTTTGCTTTATTTATTTACTTCCGCTGCTACTTGATACTTTGTTTTGAATTTGGCCGGTCGGCCGTATGTAATAAGCTGTAGACTTAACTATTATGCAGTATGTCTTTTACTCTCTTGTTGTATGCGATGTAATCAACGTTGGATGAGGGTATGAGTATATTGGTCATTGATCTTGGGAGCCAATATAAGTCATACTCGTTGTTGATGAATCCCCATTTAACTCACTAAGTGTAGTGCTTCGAATCGAAAGAGAATCGACAATCATGTAGCGCTCGCAAAGGAGCAGCGCGCATGATCGTTGAGGCTCTAGTATTCGGCTAAGCCTCTCACTTGGATAGAGTTAAATTGGAATTCATTTTCCGGAGACCCGTGATTATGTCCCTAAGACCTTGTTTAATCTCGGTATTATGGAGATAATTACCGGGGTCCCCACAAATGCACGCAGAGAAGCATATATATATATATACGCATATGCATGTATACGAAGCTAGCTTATTTAAGCATATATACGCATATATACGCATGTGTATGGAGCTAGCTTAATTAAGTTGGTAAGTAATCAAGAAGGCTCAAGTGACTCGATCATGCCGAGACATCGGAACTGTAGCCGGTCTTCTTGTCGTAGTACCTGTTCCAGATCATGATGCCTCCGTAGTTGGGCTTATTCTGCACATTTGGCAGCACGCCGTAGTAGAGATCCTTTGGGATTATGTAGGCGTCCCCGTCCGTCTCCGGCGAGGCCACCAAGCCGAGGTACACCTGGCTGCGCGGATACGCCGCCGCCCACTTGCCCCACGACTGGTCGGGGAACATGGTGCAGTTCACGTCGCCGAACATCCGGACGTGGATGCGCGCGAACAGCCCCGTCGCGAGCGCCTTCTCGACGCGCCTGTCCGGGTAGGCGCACCTCGTCGTCGCCGTCAGGAGCACCCCGACTCCGCCGAAGTTGATTTTGTTGTAGCTCGAGAGGTGCCTGGCCAGCTCGTCGTAGTGATCCGGCGAGCCCTGGTCGATGAAGAAGTCGATGCCGTCGACGACCGCGTCGCCGAAGGGGCGGAACACGCCCTTGCTGGAGCCGCTGAGGTGGGCGTTCCACAGATTGTCGGCGACGTCCGCCGCCGACTGCGAGGATGGAAGGGAGTACTCTGTTGGAACAGACCGAAGACGAACCAACCAATACGGGTTCGGCAGACTCACGCTCGGCAGAATTCTCTGGATGAGCCACTCGGTCCCTGTCCTTGATGCGCTTCGTCCAGAGCTTTGGCTGTGAGACGCCCAGCTCTGGCACCACTTGACTTGGGATGCACTCTGTTCCTGATGCTTCTTTTCTGCTGGAAAGACAGGAACACCAACACAACGAAACACCAAGACACGATCTTTGTTTCGGGAGCCCACCGCTCCTCTTTTTGTATTTTTTTATCTCTTCAACTCACACCTCTTTTTCCCGAGCTTACAATGCCAGCCAGCCTTGGCTTTTTATACACACGCACACCTAGAGAAGGATTCTACTCGGACTCCTCCCAACTCCAAAACATAAAACCAAAACGGACTGCATGCATGCCTCCAAAAAAGAAACTAACCAAACAAGATTAATCCTAACATACTCTTTGCCGCCGCCGCCGATGGAGAGGAGTGTTAGGTAATCTTTGTTAGAGTCTGTTTCTGTTTTGGTTTCTTTAGGGGCTTGATGTAGCCGTATCCGAGTAGCGCACGTGAAGAAACCGAGTTGGATTCAATCGAAGCTAGCTGAGTCCGAGTTAAAGTCTGTATGGCTGACTATAGGTAGCACTAGTTGCTTGTACCAGATGTGAATCAACGTGAGAGTTTAGTCGAGAAGTAAAACAATGTAAGCGTGAAGAAGCAACGTGAGAAAGCAATAGCAAAGTAATAGAAGAGAGGAAAGAAAAGCTGCAGTGCAGCAGGAAATCGTTTTCTTGTTTTTCAGTTCGTGTGTTCATCTTTGATCGGTTTCGCCAAGCGAAATCTCTCGGAGTTGTTCCAACAATTGGTATCAGAGCTTCAGGTTCAATACCCTACCTGCTGCCCTGGGAGGGCAGATCTCGACTCCCGGGGTGGCATATACGGCGGGAGTGTGGGCGCGGCGGCGAGACCGATGCACTGTACAATGCATGCGGCTCCGTGACGAGGAGGAGCCCGAGTTTTTGATTTGTGCCCAAGATTTTGTCGCGTTCTCCGGAAAGTTGTGTCACCGGTGACGAGGCAACGTCTATGTGCGCAAGGATCAGATGGCATTGGCAGCTATCTATGAAGGTATCTCAGAGGAAACGCTCTTCCTACTGGTCGAAAAGGAGACGGCCATAGCTGTGTGGAAGACGTTGAAGACGATGATGCATCTTGCTGTTGATCATCGAAAGGCGAAGGCGAGGGACGTTGAAAAGATGTGTCGCCGTCCTGAGTCGAGTCTGTGTGTTACTCAAGTTGAAGTTGTGACCAACTTGAAGTCTGAGTACGAGTTGGGGTGCAAGTCGTAGATGAGACCGACTGCCTCAATGAGTAAGAGTCCAAGACGTGTTCGAGTTGTGCCACCGTCTTCGGACAAATAAGTGTGAGCCAAGTTGAAGTTGTGTCCAACTTGGAGCTCAAGACGTGTTTGAGTTGTGCCACCGTCTTCGGCCAAGTGTGTGGGAGCCATGTTGAAGTTGTGTCCAACTGGCAGCACACAAAATATAAGTAAGTATACAAAGATTAGGGAGTGATTGTTAGGTAATCTTTGTTAGAGTCTGTTTCTATTTTGGTTTCTTTAGGGGCTTGCTGTAGCCGTATCCGAGTAGCGCACGTGAAGAAACCGAGTAGGATTCAATCGAAGCTAGCTGAGTCCGAGTTAAAGTTTGTATGGCTGACTATATAGGTAGCACTAGTTGCTTGTACCAGATGTGAATCAACGTGAGAGTTTAGTCGAGAAGTAAAACAATGTAAGCGTGAAGAAGCAACGTGAGAAAGCAATAGCAAAGTAATAGAAGAGAGGAAAGAAAAGCTGCAGTGCAGCAGGAAATCGTTTTCTTGTTTTTCAGTTCGTGTGTTCGTCTTTGATCGGTTTCGCCAAGCGAAATCTCTCAGAGTTGTTCCAACAAGGAGCACGGTGATGAACTTGGACTGGCAGTGCTTGATGTCGTCGCCGACGCCGTAGAGCGGGTGCCCGGAGAGGTCGCCCCAGTAGGTGCCGTGGCCGAAGACGCTGTAGAAGGAGATGATGACCGTGGTGTAGAGGCCGGTGTCGCAGGCCTCTCGTAAGGAGCCCTCGTCCTTGTTCCGGCCCCAGAAGACGACGATCTGGCCGGTGTGGTCGGCCGTCGCCGGGCCGGCGAGGAAGGCCAGGGAGAGAAGAGCTGCTAGGAGGCACGAACGGCGTCGGAACGTACGCCATGTCGATCGATCTTAGCAGCCTTACTATCGCTAGCTTAATCAGGGCTATGCTATTGCTATGCAATTCAATTGCAGCGATCGATGATGTGAAGCGTGGGACGAGCGAGTCTATTATATATAGAGTAGGTGCATGCAGCAGCAGTACTACGTGAGGCGGTGTGTGAACTTTTTCTTCAGTACGTGTGCTGCAGCTTGCACGCAGTGAACGAACCAACATGCCAAACAAGGGGGGAAAATGTGGACTGGTAGTGGCAACATGCCCATTGATTGCTACCGAGAGAGAGAGTGGAGGAGGACGCATGCAGTCGCCAAAGCCATAGAAAACGATCTTCCAAGCTAGGGATATATTGGGCCGAGCTTTCAAGACTGGAAGACTAACTTTCAGACATGAGATCTCCCTGGTTAGTTGTCCATAGAGCAAAGAAAATATATGCCTTAACTTTGAGAGAATGGCTAGGTAACCATTGGTGATTTTTATCTTTCTTTTATAAACCTTTTTTGTTGTTGTAAATACTCGTTTCAAGATATGTTAGGATTCTTTCCTACTGTTTTTTCTTAGAAAAAGTACAGTCTTGACGGGATATGCATGTAGCTTGAGCAAAATCTCAAGGAGGCCAAATGTTAAAGCAAATTCAGAAAGCACACTTCTCACTACTGGCTGCACGCCTTGTGCGGCGCACAGACTTGACCCTCCGGCCGTCAGTCGCACATTTGTTGTCACCGCCGGGCCCGCTGTGGCAAGCCCGCGACGCATAAGCGGCCAGCACCTCATCGCCTCGTCTACTGCTTCCGCGCTTCGCCGTCACACGATTAAAGTCGCTATCTCGCTAAGTAGTATAGTAACTAATAGTAAACAACAACAATAAACCTTCTAGATAGACCTAAGGTAACCAAATTGTATAGGCTGTGGGTTGCATCCATACTGTTAAATTTTTCCTCTAAAATGATGGGAGGTACTGTCCAGGTTGACCGAGACCATCCTCCTCCCTGTACTTCTGTTGGTACGATCGATATAAGAACCTAGTTTTGCGCTAAAAGTAATAGTACTATATGGACGGAGTACCAAGCATTTGGCTAGGGTAGCCATCAGCTAGCTAGCGAGCAAGTGCATATAGCTAGTCAAAAACCGAGGTCTCGATTGAGGATTTTTTTTAAAAAATAATATTATTTTAAAAGATATTTACAAAAATAAATAATCATCCCAAAAAATTACAAAAATATATCGCCAGTTCAATCGGCGGCAGAATTTATCCTTGATTCAGCCACTTTGCCACTCTGCCGCTGAGGTATTTATCGCGATTCAATCGGCGACGAAGCTATCGCCATTGAATCGGCGACGAGAATCTATCGCCAGTTCAACTGGTGATATATACCTCAGCCTTAGCCAATTTTTGATTTTGCCTATTCCACTTAGGCAGTTTGTGATTTTCATACATTTTAAACGGTACGAAATCTGTTAGACTCGCAATAATATTTTATCATCGTCGTATGTTGTTCTACTACGATAAATTTTTGGAGAATTTAGCGAGGACGTTTAAGGTATGAACAATTCGTAAAGAGGAAGATAAATGATATTGCGATTCGCTCGGGAATTCATACACACATATTACAGAACTTGCAGCAGAACGTCATAACACTTAATTGAAATGATAATTCAGAACATTGATAATAATATTTTTGTCGCGGTCGCGATGTCAACGTCTCCCATGTGGACTGCCTCTAGTCGGGGCACTGGATGAGGTCCCCGCGGCGACGTCCGGAATGCCGTTGTCTCCTTGGTCCTAAGTATTTCGCGTGGGGCATGTCTTGAAGGTGTGCCCAGACTCCCTGCAAATGGAGCACTTCTTCGTGCGACGTCCGGCTTCTGCCTCGTCCATATCGTTCCTGATGCGCCGTACCTGTCGCCGGCCAACCTTTCCCTTGAGCCTAGCAATGTCCGCAGCCCAGATTAGTTGCTCCCAGGTTGGATGGCCAGTGAAATGGCCAACAACGGCATAGCCATACATCTCTCCACTCCATGTTTGCATCACCCCTCCTTGGTGAAATAGAGAGAGGTCTTGCCGGGATCTTTGCGCCACCGTCGAACAGATGGCCATGACATGGGAGCAGGGCCTATGCAGAAGAAGGGGCTTGTTACAAGTGCATACACAACTATCGCGGCGTAGCGTGCACTCATGGGTGATCCTCTCACGGTTAGTCCCGCGACGTCCTTTATCCCTGCACATTATCTCGAAGCGAAGCTCCCTCGTGCCCATCTTGAATGCCCGGTGCATCTCACCCTTCTTGCTCTTCTCCTCCATGTATGCGGTGATCATGGCGAGTAGAGTACTCATCATTGCCATGGTGAGCGACGCATTGCTGCATCTGTTAACAAAGTAGTTTATGGTACCGCGGAGAATTGCCTCCACAATACCAACCAAAGGGAGGCACCTGGCGCCGCGCATTACCCAGTTGTAGACCTCAGCTAGGTTGGTTGTCATGATACCATATCGAGCACCACCCCTGTCATGTAGCAGCGACCACTTCTCCTTAGGCTCGTGCTCAATCCAGTCTGAGAAGCATTTGACCTGTGCTCCTGTCTTCCTCGTGACACTAGGAGCGTCTGTGGGTAGATGTTGCAATACTTGGGGCACGGTCCGCTAGGCGGCCCTTCTCGCTGCCTCCCTACGTGGGTTTGGGTCCGGTCGTCCGAATCTTCAGTGTTTGAACTTACGCTGCTGGTTTTGGTTGCATAGACGCTGAATAGATTCATCAAGTCCTTGTTGCGGGCCTTATAGAAGTTCGCACCCAAGTGCCTCATGCACCACCTGCTCTGTAGATCCGGCCATGGAAGTGGTACGTTCTCTCCTCGTTGTAGCTGAGTTATTGCACGCAGCAGGCCTGCGTGCCGATCATGTATGAGGCATACGTTGGGACGGTCCTGCAAATCCTCACATTCTTCAGGAACCACAGCCAGCTATCCGTGTTCTCGCTTTCAACGAAAGCGAATGCCACGGGAAGAACTTGATTGTTTCCGTCCGTCGCTATTGCAGTCAGTATCTGGCCCTTGTACCTCCTAGTCAGGAACGTGCCATCGATGCACAAGATTGGACGACAGTGCCGGAATGCATTGATGCATGGACCAAAGGCGAAGAATGCTCGTTGTAGTACCCTCTTATTAGGCCACTTCGGATGCGTGGCGTCTTGAATGTCGACATGAGTGCCGGGATTCCTGTCTTGTATGACTCGGTGTTGCCCAGGGAGGTTGTGGTAAGAATCCTCGAACGTGCCGAACCTTGATTCCAATGCCTTCTGTTTTGCCCTTCAAGCCTTGGCATAGCTGATAGTGTACTGGAACCTTGCCTCAATGGCCCGAATGATGGATCGTGGCTCAAAATCTAGGTTATCCACGATCTCACCATACATGAGATTGGCGATGAAGCCTGATGATAGGTTCCGGTGAGACTGCACTGACTCAGCGATGATGCATGTGTGAGGGACCACTATGGAGCACTTCCAGTAGGTGTCCCACTTGGGCTGAAATGCGTGCACGCGCCAAGGGCATCCCTCTATGCCGCACTTCACGTCGTAGAATCTTGGGGTAGACTTGACGACGGTGAATGTGTGACGCACCGACAGTGCCCAGAATTTGACCGCATCCTGCACAGCCTCCTTGCATTTGTATGTAGCTCCTAGTCTGATCTCGCTCTGGTCGTACTCCCATAGTACATGGGAGCCTTCCATAACGACGAGGTTCTCGAACTGGTATGTGTTCCACTCAGATGGAACCGCCTGCTGGTCTGCATCATCATCGTCATCAGAACCTTCATCTTCGGACAATGCCATGTAGTCCTGGTCTTCGAGATCCATCATTTGCACCAGGTCTTCAAGCTCCTCCCCCTCGTCAGCAAGGCCACTAGCTTGTCTCATTGAATGAGGTAATTCGGCATAGCCTTCGTCGACGACATCAGCAACCTCTTGCCCTTCTGCCATTGTGTGCGCCGCGCTGGTGTCACCTATTTCTTCCTCGGTGTCAGCAACTCCTACTTGTTCTGACGCAGATGCAGGAGTGGGTTTTACAAACGCCTGGACCAGAAGGACCAATTTCCATCCCCTCTCCCTCGCCATGCGTACATACGACCGCCATGAATTTGTTCCCTTTAGTTGTACTAACTCCCAATACGTGGGTTGTCCTGCCCGGGGGGCAAGGCAACTCAATGTCAGATCGTAGACATCACGATCCACTTGGAACGTGTGGAACAACCACCGCATCACAGCGTTGAATGTACGTTGCTCAGGTCTTCCTAGGGGCACGTCTGCCGACTGGAAATAACTCAAATCAATTCCCTCGGGACCCTCCATAATAGTCCCTCGGCCGTAGTAAATTTTGAAATTGAGGACGTCAGACATATTTGACGCCGCAAAGCGGTCTGAAGAACATTTACACGATGAACTACATATATGCAACTAAATAGCCCACAAAAAAGTATGTAAAACGGACTTCACTACATAATAGTACATAAAAAATCATGTAATCCGTTCTGTTAAAAAAATTACCCGAGAGGTGCAAGAATCGATTGAGCGGCAGGCAGCTAGCTTTTCTCCTACTCTCTGTTCTCTCCTTCTCTTTTTGCTGAGTAAGACTGAGTCCTGTGTGGAATTTTGAGAGTTCCAAGAGGGTTATATATAGGTCAGGGCTTGTCGCCAGTTTAAACGGCGATAGCTTCCTGTCGCCAGTTGAACTGGCGATACATAAATGAACCGGCGACAAGCGGTTCAACTGGCGACAGGGATTCATTGCGGCGGGTTTTTCTTGTTGTAAATATCTTTTTAAAATATGTCGTGCATTGTTCCAAGATTTTTTCGAGGACGATTGAGGGATTAATGATTTGTAAGTACGAAGTGATATTATAATACATCCGGGAATTCCTGCACAACTCCGTTGGAGAACTTTGGAGAAATGACGCAACGATAACAATAAGACATTTCATCGGAATAAGGGGGATACATGGCACGCAAGACAACGAACCGAGGACGGTACACGCATGCTTTTAGGGAAATTGAAATACATGGGATTTGTGGAGGACTGTGGTAGAACTCTTGAGTGGGCGTGGCCATTTACCCTGCGGCCCGCCTTGGCGTGGTACTCCTCGCCTTGCGCCTTAGCTCTCGCGCGATGGCCTCTTCCGCTCCCTCTCGGCCTCCGTCGCCTCACATGCTCACGCTCCTGCTCCTCACGCTGCCTGTCCCGCCTACCTTGCTCGGCCTGCTCAGCTTTCAACTCTTTGAGACGCCTTTCATGAGTCTCGATGTTCTCCCTGGCCCAGCTCTTCCGTGTCAGCAAAGACCACATGTCGTAGGGGTGGATCTTGTCGTCGATCCACTGCCGGAAGTCACATAGGGGTGGCGGAGATTGCGGTGGGTAAAGAGAGTTAGTTCGCCGTTCGCGAAGAAAATAGCATTGTACCATGAAATACATTTCATTACGGATGCACGTCGTTCTTTGTCCACGGCGTAGTTTGGGCGGCACCAATAGCGCCCCAATGGTCCACTCATCGGTTGATTTGACGCACTTAGGGCGTCCGACACGGCATAGGGTGGCGCCACCCTATCGGGGCCCTTCCGGGGCGTTCGCGGGCATAGGTGGGGTCACGGCTCGACCGAACCATTAGGCGTACTACGAGAAGCTTCCTCGATCCACCATTCGGAAAAGTTTTGTGTGTGAAAGGTTCTGACTAAGCGGCATGATAGCGGCGGTCTCATGGGAGACACACAATCCTTCAAAAGCTTACCAATTTTCTCCCATTCCTTCTCCTTGTCCATGTTTTCTACTTGGTGGTGCTTTGTTGTGGGCGTGTTAGGCGAGTTCGTATTTGTATTTATAGCTAGAGCGGACGGAGCCGTAGCCGGGGCTCTCGTCTTGGTAAAAGGTGCCTCGTCGGGTCAAATTGTCCTTAAAAGCTGGATCGTATGGTCACATCGTCCTGAAAAGCTGGCTCGTCCGGTCACATCGTCGTGGAAAGCTGCCTCGTCTGGTCACATCGTCCCGAATTGCCATATCATTATACTCGGAAAAGAATGCATCCGGACCAATCTCGGCTTGATGGTCCGATATCTTTCCCTAGGCTTCATCAAGTTCCTTATCCTCGATAAATCGGGGAGAAAAAGAGAATTTGTTAACCTGAGAAAAATTTCCAAGAGGAGGTGGAACCTGTTGAGGATCTTTGGAGATGACTACCTCCGAAGAAAGAGTAAAGATTACTAGAGGATCTTGAGCAGATGCTGAAACCTGCTCGGGGGCTTCTTTTGCTACTTCATCCTCGGCAGTTTTGACCTTAGGAGTATCCTGATCAGGAACCTCCACGACCACCTCTTCCTCAGGAACCTTTTCCTGAGAGGTGCTCTGGTCGGACACGACTGGAACACCAGAAGATCTAAAAAAAAAGAGAAGGTAAGGAAGATCCAAGGTATGTATATATACGACCTCTTTATCTAATATATATACCTTGTCGTTTTTCTGAATTTTCCCTTATAACGCATCGGAGCAAAGCTCGTTGCGCTGGCCTTCCTCTTCTTCTCAGCCGATTTCACCGGCTCTAAACCGGTAGGATTGGTCAAATCCTGCACATCCACTGATTGAAAATCAGAAGCGATATCCGCGACTATTTCGTCAAGGATATGGTCCCTGATCACCGAATCAGTGGGTGTAGATTCGTCGACCTCCAAAAAAGTAGCCTCGGTAGGCACTGGAGGGTCCTCAGTGACCTTACTGGAAGGTATGACAACCGCCTAAATTCATCATCAAAGATAGTTAGGCGATGAACAAAATTTGTCCAGAATATTATTTATGTTCGGTCACCTACCTCTAGAAGGCTGACATCTTGTGTGGTCGAAGGGGAGATCGGATCATCAATTGGCTCACATCTTTCAGTGGCCTCGTTGATTCTCAACCCAACCGACTACACATCAAAAAAGATTTATGGTATACCGATCAGAAATAATATGTACGACAACAAACAATGGTTGATATTCTTACCTTAAGTCTTTCAATTCTCTCTTCAATAAAACACGCTAAGATCAGGGAAACTAGCTTTGTCGCTTGAGCTCTCGTATGAGATCATTTTGATCCGACTTCTGATCTCATCAGAGGATAGAGCTGTAAAGGTAAAATAAGAGATTTAAGAGTACGAAAATAATCAACTGAGATAGGTAAACTGGTCGGAATCATTAATGGCTTACCATTTTTCGAATCTCTAGTTGTATCATCACGACCAATGTACCAGAGCATCTTATGTGCTCGGGCCTTCAAAGGACTAACCCGGCGTGTAGAAAACTCCTTCACTACATGCCAAGATGTTAGACCCTTGACACTGAGGAGCTTGATAGCTTCAGCCCACATCTTTATTTTTACCTCCTTTTCTGTGGAGGAGCTCCATCTCGGATTCTCGACCGCCTTCTTACCAGCATAATAAAGGGTGTCTTTTTTTTCGTGATCTTCATATAGAACCAGCTCTTCTTCCACGACGACCACGAAGATTTCGAGTACATAAAAATGTACTCATCAGCTTTTCCGTCATGGAGGCGCAAGGTGCATTCTCCAGGCGTCCCAATCGTCTTCCCGGTCTTTGTCATCCTGTAGTAGTACCTGAATAGATCCAGATCTGCTGGAATCCCCAAGTACGCTTCGCAGAGATAGATAAAAATACTAAGATTGGCGATAGCATTGGGAGCAAGATTCACCAATTCAACTCCACAATACTCCAAAACTTTGGGAAGGAAGGAGTGAATTGGTAGCCTAAATCCGCATTCAACATATGCAAGAAAAACAGGAATTTCTCCATCTTCACTACTCGGGTAATGTTCTCCAGCCGCGGATCTCCAAGAAATCAGATCCCTGTTCGGAAGCATCCCGATCTTCTCTAGGTTCTCTAACTTCTTCTCACTCAAGTCGGAAACCGACCAGTTGGTGATTTGGTCCGACATGATCAGATTGCTTTTTTGGGTGAAGAAAGCAAAGGAGGTCGGAGGCAATTTTTTACTCGGAAGATGAAGAAAGAAAGGAGGAAGTGAAAGAAACCCTAAGCCTACAAAGGGGTTTTTATAAGCTTCAGAATTTCTAAACCGTAATAAGGAGTTACCCAAAGAAGTCCAACGGACACAAAAACTCTTCAATTCCCAAGGCAATGTTCTCAACTTTAAAGTGAATACAAAACCGCTTCAAATGCCCTTGCATTTAAATGAGCGTCAGCCCGATACGATTTCATCGGAAGAAAAGTGTTCACACGACTTATTCATTTAAAGTTTGGGGGCTAGCTAACGAGGATTAAAACATCTATATATTATCTTTAATATATAAAAGACCATACGTCTTCGTGGTCGTAACCCTGAGGTGCACGACCTTACTGGTCGTAGAGATTCCAGATGTTACATAATGGGTACCCTGGTCGGACGAAGGCCTAAGCCAAACTTCCGACCAGGAGAACTACTCGTGGAAGGTATGAACTGATACTCGGAATAAATCCCAAGGTATATTCTCTACCGTATGATGAATGGAGCACGTGTATATTCCATGCCATACGACGTATCTTATCCAGACACACCAGCGAACAACCTCCATACGGTTATATGTTTCATAGACATATAACCGCCGAATGGTTGATTTCGTATCAACCGTCACTTGACTCCGACCAGGCAAGCGCCGCGCATCGACGTCTTCTCCGAAGTAATGCGCCACCTCTTCGAGGGCTATTTAAAGATAGAACCTGGAAGGATCAAGGGGAGGGAGAGACACAAGACAACAGAAGAAGGAAAGCACAAGCCATATATTCGTGTGATAGATCTGAGATTGTAAGGGAATAAGCTGTATTCTTAGAGGATACCTTGTATAACCCAGTTCATATAAATAAAGAGCAGCCCCATTATTTCCTGAGATTTCCCACGTCACTTTCTTCTTTTCATTTTCGTAAGATCGACGTCTTGATCGTCGACAATAGTCGTTACAAACTTCCGAGGTTCAAAATGAAGAAGCAATGTGAGCGTGTCGTACTCACCTCCGGCATGTCCCGAGGTGCTCGCCCCACCCTACCACGATGACGTGCCCGCCCCGAGCGGAGCAGGAGGCTGTGTCCTGCCACCTCGGCTGACCCCTCGTCTTGGGACTGGTCGGTCCACTGGGTCGGTCGGCATGCGACCCGTCCCGATGTGCACTCCGCGTACCCCTGCCTCCCTGATCCGCTGCAGGAGCCCTCTGGTCTCCGCCAGCGTTGTCATGTGCTGCGCGGAGTCTACCAACTCGGCAATCTTCCGGTGAAGATCCACCTGCACAGGTAATCAACAAGTTGTAGACCTAGGTATGTCAAATTAAATATGAAATAATGACCGTTCAGTACGTACGCAGCGGTGGAAAGCGGAGTCCGGCTGAGTGGGGTATGTATCCGACGTCGCGGCCTCATGTCGAGGAGGGTCACCACGACCCGGACGCACCGAAGCCTCGTCCGAGTAGCGTACCACTCCATGTACTGGCCGTACGTCTCGGGGTCGTACTGATCTTGCCCACACTGGACGAGGTCCTCCTGCGCGCTACTCCAACCCTCGACCCAAGGGGCCATCCTGTCCGACCAGGACGTCGTGCCACGAACACCCTTCCTAGTGTACCTGTGGACGGCAAGAAAAATATTTGGTGTGGATGTAACACATATTGTATGAATGAAGTAAAGAGTGAACTTACGCGTGTACGTGCGCCGGCACCCGCCTCCCCCCAAGGGGCTGGGACCTCTTATCGAAGACCGAACTGGCGCATGACACGCTGTACCTGGTACTCCTCCACGAAGATATCATGCACTAAGGCACTCCGCGTGTACGATCAGTAGTCTCGCGTGCCGCACAAGACCGAGTCCATTGAAGCGCGCGATCACCACAGTGTCATTATGCGGTGTCGGATGACGCGGTCATCGGTCAGCTGATCGAACATCGCAACGTACTCCGGGTAAGAGCCCTGCGAGGTGATCGGTGTGAAGGTGACCTGTGCAATAGAATACTGCAAACTAAGCACACGGAATAGTGATTGCAATACAAAAACAATAAATGACAGAAACTAACCCGTCGGCGGCACCACACAGTGCCCATGGTCGGCCGGTCCAGATCGTCCTACGGGACGTACAAGCTATCCTCGTACGCTCCCAAGTCCAGATGTGGCCGTCCGATCTAGAAATGCTCCAACGACCACATCTGCAGTAGAAGCGGGCATCCCGAGAGGATGGAGCCGTCGTGCGCACGCTGGCACGCGTGTCGCCTGATGCACGCAGTACGTCGCGCCGCAAAGATCGGACCCCACGCGTCGTCTGCGGGATCGGTCGATCGGTGAGTCCGCCACCTCACGCGCGTACCGGATGTAGTGCTTGTCGACGCTGTCGTCGTGGGAGCACAGAACATGACCCACCCGAACAACCACAGCAGGTAGGCCTCGAAGTGCCTCCTAACAGCGGCGTCCCCTGGGTTCTCCGCCATACGCTCGGGCTGCAAGAAGACACGTACACGTCAGCAAGGTTCACATACGAATTGTTGCGAGAGAACAATAGTTACAAACACTTACGTAGAACTGGCAAATCCACTTCAGCGTGGGCCCGTGCGGGCTGCTGAACTCCACGTACCTGCTGCCTGGCGGCAGCACATCGTGGAACCTGGCTAAGAGGTCCGTGCGTCACGTGGCCGGGACGTTGTGCGCCGCCATCGGAGCGCCTGCGCAAGGCAACCCGGTCAGATAGCTCACGTCCTGCAGCGTCGGCGTCATCTCCCCGCACGGGAGGTGGAACGTGTGGGTCTCTGGCCTCCAGCGGTCAACCAGCGCCGTCAGGCGGGGCGATCGTCTGAAAAACACCTAGGCGTCGACCGGCCGCGGTGGTCTGATCGTACTCCACCGTCGCCTCCACCATCCTCGCGAGTGGAAGGAGGCCTGCCGCTCTCAACCTGCGTCCAAACGATTAAGCACAAACAGGAGTCAACGCAAAATAATCAGACCGCGATTGAGTGCATGAAGGACACAACTTCATGTACCTTGGAATCCAGTCTCGGTGCAGCCTCCATGCCCTGATGGGGGTGCATAGCCGAAACACCCCAAGCTATATCGGCGCCTCGCCCTCTTGGGGGAGCACGGTACTGAGGCGGCTACGGTGACGCGTGTCAATCACTGGGTCAAGCAACTCGTACTGACTCGCGTCTGCCATACCTGAAAATGTAGCAAAAAAAAAAGTTCATATTTTTTTCATACATCTTTACATAGCCTATGTAGTAACTACAAATTTTCTTTACAAATTTAATACATGTCATTCTATTTTTCTAGTTTAAATGGTATTTTCTGCACTAACAAGATATTGATTGTGCACTAACACAATAATAACAGCGCACTAACAAAATAATAACCGCGCACACTTATTCTCATTGCTCTTCCAACCTAATTAGCTACTCCGTGTTTATCTCACAATGTACCATACTCAATTCTATGTCGTTATTGTCACAACTCAAAATATGTACTACACAGTTAGACTACATTTATCTAACCTACTCAATTCTATCTCGCTATTGTCACAATTCTATGTCGCTACACAACTCAAAATATGTACTACACATTTCGACTACATTTATCTAACCTACTCAATTCTATGTCGCTATTGTCGCTATTCTATGTTGCTACACTACTCAAAATATGTACTACACAGTTTGACTACATTTATCTAATCTACTCAATTCTATGTCGCTATTTTTGTTTGCTAACCTACAAAGGTTTGGACGTAACGTACACATTTTCAGAAAAATTTACCTGCAAGATGATCGCTCGAAATTGATGCTCTGTCAATCTTTCTCCTCCGCGACGAACCGGCAGAGCTTCACTACTATTTCTTCTCTCCCTCTCGAACTCTCTCTTGTAATTTTCTGGAATTAAAATGAATTATGCACTGATTTTTTGGGGTTTTAATAGCCGGATCCCTATCGCTAGTTGAACTGGCGACAGGAACCTATCGCCAGTTCAACTAACGATAGCTAGTTGAAAGCGACTCTGGTCGCGACGAGTTCTGTCGCGTTCAACAGCGATAGGTTCTGAGTCAACGATACGTTGACATATTTTTGTAATTTTTAGGGGCGACTATTTATTTTTGTAAATATCTTTTAAAATAATATTATTTTAAAAAAATCCTCGATTGAGTACGTACGTACTGCTGCTATTGCATGCTGCAGCACACAAATTAAGATCCGTATATAATATATATACCAATCGTCGATCAATTACCACGCCCGTATGGAGGTCCTCATGCTTGGACCGATCCAAGGTTTTGGTTACCGGTAGGAAAAAATACCGGTGATTACCGAATCTCCGCCAATATTTTTAAACAAAGTTTGAATTCAAATTTGGTTACCGGCAGAGATCTTGGTAAAATCTCAGAGATCTTGAAAAATCTTGACCAAAACCTTTTGAAAAAAATGTCCAATTTTTTTGGCTGGTTGGAAAAATATATCGGCCTTCACCGAGATTTCCGGCTACTGGCAGGAAGTTTTGGTTACCGGCCGGTAACCAAAACCCAGGAGTGATCAAATTTACGTCCCAGATGGACTAGAACATCAATTTCTACGACTCTGAGAAAAAGTCCACCAAATCACTCTGGAACCATCGGCCTCGGTTTAGATCACCTGGAAACAATCATCAAAGGCAGAATACTCAGCAAAATCAGCTTACGCTTTGCAATTTCTAGGATCAACGACAACGGAGTTTAAAAGTCTCATCTGGAAAATCTCGGCGCCACCTAAATGCAAACAATTCGCATGGCTTGCAATTCAAAACAGACTCTAGACCTCTGACAGACTACAAGCGTGGGGCTAGCCAAATCAGGCCCTTTGCCCCCTCTACAGACAGGCCCCAGAATCGGTCATGCACCTTTTGGCGGAGTGCCGGTACTCTCGTTGAGTTTGGCAATTTATGGCAGACTAGGTGGACTGTGCGCCGCTTAAACCACTCTATTGGCTGGTCCGTCACGACATCGAGGAATGGTGGAGGAAAATTTGCCACGCTAGCCATCTGTCGAGAAGGGCAACGGCCTCGATGGTCATTCTAATCACTTGGGAGATCTGGATAGAGCGCAATGCCAGAATTTTCAACCGATATTTCTCCTCGCCCATGGAGCTGGTCGCTAAGATCAAGGAAGAAGGAAGAGCTTGGACCCTGACAGGATGGAAATGTTGGGAGCAATTAATACCTCTGTAATTAGAGTTTAATTCGTTTTTTAGGGTCTCAACCGAAAAAAAATCCTATATGACTTGGTCCACAACTCCATCAATGTAGACCAACTTTATCATGTGACACGTGTCTTTTCACGAATATCAAAGCGCACAACCCTATAAATCACTGATGTGAATTTTCACGAATTGAATACTGAAGGCTAGCATGTCACGCTTTACGATTTGTAAAAAGACACGTGTTATATGGCGGAGTTGATCTACATTGATGAAGTTGTGGACCAAATTCTATAAATTTTTAATCTGCTTTATTAATTTAAAAGACAGCTCTCCTGCCGGTTCCAAAAAATTTACGTACGTGCGTGCCTCTTGCGCATGCACTTGCCTCTCTAATATAAAGCTAAGCCCCGTAACGATCACTTCAATATATTCTCCTACGTGCGTACAAGCACGACATGCGTATGTGTGTACTAGCTAGCTTCAGTTGGAGCTCAGACCACACTAGCTAGCTATACGGTCTACAGTTAAGCAGTCAGCTAGCGCTAGGCAGAGAAAGATCGATGGCGCTCTAACGCCAAACCGGACCGGACCGGACCGGCCACCGCCAAACAGACCGGGCAGTTCGCCGTCTTCTGGGGCCGGAACAGGGACGAGGGCTCTCTCAGACAAGCCTGCAACACCGGCGAGTACATCACGGTGATCATCTCCTCCTTCAACGTCTTCGGCCACTGCAAGTACTGGACCGACCTCGGCGGCAATGATGTGTACACCGTCGGCGAGGACATCAAGCACTGCCAGTCGAAGGAGATCCTCGTGCTCCTCTCCATCGGCGGTGGCGGCAACGAGTACTCCCTCCCCTCCTCCAGGTCGGCGGAGGACGTCCCCGACCCCACCTATGGCACGCTTGTTGGTGCAGACTCGAATCAACACATGCGAACACGAAGTTAAAACACAAGGACGCAATGGAGTTTTGAGTTACATGGAAAGCGAGTTACATGGAAAGTTCTGCGCTAAAGATAGCAACAGACTCAATCTTCATAACTACCTAATCGTGCTAATCACGGCTAGTAGATTATGGAAACAAACTCAGAGGTAAGGAAACTATCAAACAGAAAAAGAAAAAAAAAACTATGCCTTATCCTCAACGTGAATCATGGAGCAACCAAGTTACATGATTAAACTCAACAAATCACCCTCTAATCATGTTGACTTGTTTTTCACCTCCTTGACACCCAGCTTCTCTCGCATCTCAATGAATTTTGTGCGACCAAGTGCCTTGGTTAGAATATCTGCAATCTGTTCTTCAGTGCTGATATGCTCCACTATTATTTTTCCCTCCTCGACACATTCATGGATAAAATGAAACCTTGTGTCGATATGCTTACTTCTATCATGGTGGATTGGATTTTTGCACAGGGCAATTGCTGATTTGTTATCCACCATTAGCTTGATTCTCTTTGGCTTCACGTCCGTCAGGTCACTGAGTAGCCTGCTGAGCCACATCCCCTGGCACGCTGCCGTGGCTGCCACGATGTCCTCCGCCTCACAGGATGAGAGCGCGACAATCTTCTGTTTCTGCGATGTCCACGTGATCAGGCTAGCACCTAGGAAGAACGCCATCCCCGAGGTGCTCTTGCGATCGTCCACATCGCTGGCGAGGTCGCTGTCATTGTAGCCAACCAGCTTGGGCTCCAGTGCACCACGCCGCTTGTAGCAACATCCATAGCCAACTATGCCACTCACGTATCGCAGGATGTGCTTCACGACCGTCATGTGCTGCGAGGTTGGCGCCTCCATGTACCGGCTGACAATGCTCACATCATAGGCAATGTCGGGCCTAGTGTTCACCAGGTAGTGTAGGCTCCCGACAACGCTGCGATACTCAGTGGCATCGATCGCATCGCTGTTGTCCTTCTTGGTCATCTTCAGTCGGTTCTCCATCGGCGTCAGACACGGATTGCACTGGCCATGCCCGCCGACTCCAGCACCTTGTAGGCGTAGCTGCACTGGCACAAAGTGATCATGCCACTAGCCTGCTTCACCTCGATCTCGAGATAGTAACTCAGAAGGCCAAGGTTGTTCATGCTGAACATGCTCATCATCTGGCCCTTGAACTCGGTGATGTCGTCGACACTTGAGTCGGTGATGATCAGGTCATTGACGTACACCCCGACGAGCAAGAAAGTCCCGCCCTTTCCCTCCGGTACACTGCGTGCTCAATTTTGCTGCGTTCGAACCCGAGTGTCACCAGCGAGCTGTCCAGCTTGGAGTTCCAAGCCCACGACGCTGCCGCAGATCGTACAGTGCCTTGTGCAGCTTGAGCACCATGTGCCCGTGCTTGTCATCGACGAAGCCGGGCGGTTGCTGCACGTACACCTCTTTGGCGAGTTCACCGTTGAGAAACGCTGATTTGACATCCATGTGGTGGATTTCCCAGCCGCCGTGTGCCGCCAAGGCGATCAACACGCGCAATGTCTCCATGCGCTCCACCGGTGCGAACACCTCATTGAAATCCACCCCCTATCGCTGAGCATAGCCTTTTGCAACCAGACGAGCTTTGTGCTTGACAATGTTACCTTCTGGATCTTTCTTTACCTTGAAGACCCATTTGAGCCCGATGGCTCGGTGTCTCACTGGGAGTGCGGTGAACTCCCACGTGGCATTGTCGTGGATGGAGCGCATCTCATCCTCCATGGCGCACCTCAACACGCCTTCCTGAGTGCCTGCTCGATGCTTGAGGGCTCCTCGGCGACTAGCATGCAGAGGCCGTTGTAGTCGTCGTCGTGGACCCGATGTTGTGTCGTGGACCAATGTCGTGTCGTGGACATTGGACACCATATGGTACCACAGCGGCGCACCCTCTGAGTCATGCGATGCACTAGTGGGTGGGGTAACCCACTCGACGCCGGTCGGTGCAGCCACTGGAGGAGTTGCGGTGTGTGTAGCTCCGTTGTCTGCGGTGCCACTGGACTTGCGCCTGATGAAGACGCCACGCCATCGTCGCTGTTCACTGGAGCGCCATCTGCCACATGCTCGGTGGTGTACTCGACGGTGAATGTGTCCATGGCGCTGGGAGCACGATTAATGGACATCGCCTCCCAGTCCCATTGCTTCTCTTCCTCAAACACAACGTCGCGGGTGATGTGTAGCTTGCGCGTCTTGGGATCGTAGACACGGTAGGCCTTGGCACCCTCCTCGTAGCTGATGAATACCATCGGCGTTGACCTGTCCGACGGCTTCGTGATGCCGGGCCCGACCTTCTTAATGTGAAACACATCCAAATGTCTAGAGGTAGAGCACATTGGGCCGCCGCTTGTGCCACGCCTCATATGGTGTTGTTGAGGCTTCGTGTCGGCGCCCGGTTCAGTATGTGCACGGCGGTCTTCACCGCCTCGCCCCGAAACATAGCCAGCATGCGCATGCTTTTTAGCAGGCTCCGCACCATCTCGACGATCGTCTGGTTTCGGCGCTCCACGATGTTGTTCTGTTGCGGTGAGTAGGGAGTGGTGGTGTACCGCTTGATCCCATGCTCATCGCAATAGTCCCGAACTCGATGGAGTTGAACACCCCACCACAATTTGTGCGGGATGCCTTGAGCTTGTTCGTTCTCAGCCAGCACCTTGATCTTGCGAAAGAACCTGAACGCCTCGTCCTTTGTCCTCAGCATCTCCACCCACATGTACCTACTGTGATCATCCACGATCAGCAAAAAATATCGGTTACCGCTCGGTATAGCATGTGTGATGGGCCACAAAGATCGCCATGCACCAGCTCCAGTCCGCTCTCGGTAAGGTAAGACGAAGCCTGAGGGAACAGAGCCCGATGCTACTTTCCAAGTGCGCAGCCGTC
The DNA here is from genome assembly GCA_036346255.1 of Ampelocalamus luodianensis. NCBI lineage: Eukaryota > Viridiplantae > Streptophyta > Magnoliopsida > Poales > Poaceae > Ampelocalamus > Ampelocalamus luodianensis. Next base: position 1,074,184 of record CM070625.1, read on the forward strand.
GCAGAATTGCTCGACGCGGTCGATCATGGGAACGCCATCCACCATTTTCTTGGTGGTGAGATTGTGGAGCACGCGGAAATGCAGGTGGCCATAGCGTGCATTCCAGTGCCATGCCACGTCGTTTGCTTTTGCCAGCAGACACACTGGTGCGGTTAGGTTCAGGGCCAATGTGTATAGCCTGTTCCTGGACCGCAACACTCGCGCCAGCAGCAGCCGCTCGTGATCGAAGATGCACATCTCCCACACTCGATGATGATCTTGTAGCCGCTCTCGTCGAGCTGTCCGAGGCTGATAATGTTGCTTGAGCCGTGGTATGTAGTATACCTTAGTGAGCACCCGTGCTCCTGGTTCTTGAACTGGTACATCACAGCGCCTTTGTCGTAGATCTCTACCACCGAGTCGTCGTCGAACTTCACGGTGCCCTTCACCATTTCATCGAGTGATGCGAGCATTGACCGGTTGCCGGTCATGTGGTTATTGGCACCAGTGTCGAGGAACCACACGTCGCTGCCAGCATCCACCGGGAACATTTTATCCTCATTGAGGAAAACCGCTTCCTGTTGCGCACCATCAGTAGCTTGCACGAGCACATGGTGCTCGGCCATGAGGAGCGTTGGTTGCTCCTCTTAAGCATGCGACAGGTTGCCCTCCTCCTTGCACTCACGGCGCGGCTTACAACATTCATGAGCAAAATGCCTGTAGATGCCGCAATTGAAGCACATGCCCTTTCCACTTTTAGATGCGCCACCCTTTCCACCGCTGGATGCGCCGTCCTTGCCGCCGCCCTTTCCGTGGTGCTTGTAGCGGTGCTTATCGCTGCTGCCATCGCGAGCCTTATCACCAGCTGACTTTCCACCGCCGGAGGAATTCTCGCCTTGCTTGTGCTTTTTTATGTGCGCCAGCCATTCCTCCTTGGTGAGGAGTAGGCGGCTCCCGGAGCCGCCCATGTTGCCAAGGTCGACACGCTCCTCGACGGCCTTGAGTCGCCCAGTCAGTTCCTCCACATACAACGTGTCCAAGTCCATAAGAGTTTCAATGGACAATGCTATCTGGGAGTACCTGGGCGGTACCACGCGCAGAAACTTCTCCACGACCTTCTCCTCGTCGAGCTTGTCACCGAGGATGTGGAGGTTGTTGACGAGCCCGGTGAGCCTCATGGCAAAATCGTCCACCGACTCGCCGTTGTGGAACGCAATGCTCTCAAACTCCTTGCGGAGCGACTGAGCCTTGGCCTTGCGCACGCGCACTACGCCCATGCGCATGGTTTTGATGGCATCTGATGCCTCTTTGGTGCTGTCCTTGATGGCGAGCGTGGAGAGCATCTCTGGTGACACAGCTCGAAGAATCGCCTCCAGCGCCATGCATCGTCATTCTTGATTGTGGAAGTCAGCGTCGTCATTCTCGACTGCTTCCCACAGGCCTTGCGCCTGCATCATGACCTTCATCATGAGAGCCCATTCTCTATAGTTGGTTCGCGTCAGCATTGGGTACTGCGTCGAGCCCCCGACTCCCTCACCACCCGCGATACAACCCGATCGCGGCCATTGCTGCCGCTGCTGTTATCGCGGGTCAAGGAGCGTTCTGGTGACTTGGACTCTGGGGCTGACTTTGAGCCATCTTGCGACATCCTCACAGGTACGGGAGCAACGAGGCTCTGATACCACTTGTTGGTGCATACTCGAATCAACACATGCGAACACGAAGTTAAAACACAAGGACGCAATGGAGTTTTGGTGCCTACTGGAAGACTCACGTCTCTACTGAGCGTTTTCTTGTTTTTATCATCAGAGAGTTACATGGAAAGCGAGAGTTACATGGAAAGTTCTGCACTAAAGATAGCAACAGACTCAATCTTCATAACTACCCAATCGTGCTAATCACGGCTAGTAGATTATGGAAACAAACTCAAAGGTAAGGAAACTATCAAACAGAAAAAACTATGCCTTATCCTCAACGTGAATCATGGAGCAACCAAGTTACATGATTAAACTCAACAACGCTTACCGCGGTGGCTCGCGCAAGGGCGTGTTCCGCTTGTTTGGCGGCGCCGTGGTGGACAGCATCGACCACGACTCCTCGCCCGAGCACTACGACGAGCTGGCCAGGCGCCTGGCGAGCTACAACCACCACCGCGGAGGCATGGTGTTGCATGTAGGTGAATTGGTCAAGCACACGTTGTTGTGCACGTTGTGTTCATGGCGTAAGAATCAGTCTAACCTGTTAGAAGACCGAGTGTTTTGTGTGTTTGCCAGATATGCATTAAGTCATCATGTTGTTGCTTAGTATGTTAGAATAGAGAAAATACACGAAAAATGTAAGACTGTTCCTGTGTCGCAAGTCTGGTGTTCATCTTCCTTGTGTTCGCGTGTGCATCTTCTTGTGTGTGTTCCAAGGGAGAAAGAAGATGAGTGAGTTCTCTTCGGGGCTGGGTCAACAATTGGTATCAGAGTCTGCGTTCTTGATCCGTGTATGCCCAAGATCATGCTGCGCTCTTCGGGAAGTGGTGTCATTGGTGACAAGGCGACGTCGGGTGTGATGGCGAAGGAGAGTTCCGCTGTCTCACTGCATTATCCGATGCTCACGAAGAACATTATGCAGTATGAGCAATTAAGATGGAGGTGTACATGCGCTCTCAAGGAGTGTGGGACGCAGTCGAGGATGGCAATGTCGATGTGCGCATTGATCATATGGCCTTGGCGGCAATTTATGGAGGCATCCCAGAGGAAACACTCTTCCTACTGGCTGAAAAGGAGATGGCCAAAGCTGCATGGGAGGTGTTGAAGACGATGCATCTTGGTGCCGATCGTGTCAAGGAAGCACGAGTGCAAACCCTCAATAGTGAGTTCGAGGGTGTAACATCCCAAAAATTAAATTAAATTAATTAATTCAAATTGTGGATTTTAAATTGGAGTTTTGCATCTATTTAAATTCCTAGTTCCGTAATTCAAATCCAATTTTATCGTCCCAGTTCAAATTCTGTGCTAATTTTTGAAATTCAAATTTTGCGATTTGAATTTTTCACAAAATTTCTTTTTCCTTTTCCTCTTCCATTCCCTTCCTTTTCCTTTTTCTTTTTCTTTCCTTCTCCTTTCTTTCTTTCTTCCCTTTCTTTTTCTTTCTTCCTTCTTCCTTATCCTGGCTGCGAGCCCGTGCGCCCCATGCCAACTTCCCCATTCTTATCCCCTTCTTCCCCCTTGCTACCCTGTTCTCCCACGGAGCTCCACGCCGCCGAACCCGCGCTCGCCGTTCCCGTTGCTCTGGTGAACTCCTCCCCGGACCAACCCCGTCACGTCGTGTTCCAAGACTCCGCAAGCAAAAGCCCCCAACCAATCGGAAGATTCCCCACCGACAGTTTGTCGCTTCGTCCTCTTCCCTGCCTTTGGCCACAAACCGCCGACCGCGTCGCCCCTTCTCCACCGATGAGCCCCAACTCAATTCCACCCTACCTGAGCACCCTTGGGCCTCCCTCTTTCTTCCCCCGTTGCGCATCCGAGCTCTTGTCCTCCCGAGCGCCGCCGCCGCCTCCACGCGCTCGCGCGCCCGTGCTGTGCTCCACACCACCCTGCGTACCGCTCCTGTGCTGCCGCCTCCCCACACTCGGAACTATCTCGAACAACCGAGCCCTTTCTTCCCCACCTCCGGCTACATCGCCCACCACTCGATCTCCTCGTCGGTGAACCCCCTGTTGGTGATATGCCCTAGAGGCAATCATAGAGATGATTATATCATGCCTATATTTATGAGTTATTGAATAAATGTTATTATATTTCTTGAATGAATCATTGGTTATAAAGATTAACAAGTATGTGACTTGTTAGTGAAGCTCTTTTAACTTATATGATGTCGTTCTAAAAGTATCCCTAGTCGGATGTCACTAGACGGAACACTTGTGACTTATCGACCAGCACATGTATTGATTGATGACCATGTTTCACCGATCATGGGGTTGGATCAATAATGTGAACACATGTTAGAGAATATAGAGTTGGATTGACCCACCTTGAGACACTATTGAGATTGTTATGATTTTATGTGTCGTAAGTTGGTCTCAAGTAATAATGATGTATAATCCTTAGATCTAAGATGAGCATGGTTTCCTAAATACGTAAAAGTACACTTAGGGGTTGCCAAACGCTACTCCATAATTGGGTAGTTATAAATGTAGCTTTCGGGTATGCTATGAAACATGCGAAAGAATGTGACTGGTCGGATATGAAATTTGTCCCTCCTAACATAACAGGAGAGATATCTTTGGGCCTCTCGATGTGGTGGGATAAAGAAAGTGTATGGCCATTCCATTAGTGGTCGAAGAGTTTGACCACATGAAGTTATCCGACACTTGATCGAAAAAGTATTGAACAGTCCATGGATGACAAATATCTCACTTGGAGTTCAACCGGATATCGGAGGCAAAGGGAGAATACATGAGCAGGTCTTTCAGTCCGATCAGATATGGACTAGTCGTATGGAGATACGAGCTGGTGGTAGGCCGGTCGAACATGATCACTAAGTGGTCGAAACCTGGTCGTAAGGAGTTGCGAACTGATCGAAGACCAAATGTGAGCTGGTCATATAGAGATACAAGCTGGTTGTTAGTAATAAGGACCTGGTCGTAGATTATATTGCATTAAGGTTCGTCCGATATAATTCGTGTGTATTCGGGAATCGTTATATCCTTCTAGGAGCCGCTAACGACTCGTGATCGGAAAGGAGTTTCCGAATCACAACCGATTACGCATGAACCTAACGGGTCACACACTTAACGGGTTGGAACAAACGTGTTTGGATAAGATCCGTCATGGGCACTATATAAGAAGATGCTTGAGGCTATTGGGACATATGAGTTGACGTAAGTTGCTCTACCAAAACCCTAGCCGCCATCTAGGGGTGGATAATGAGCTGACTCGGCTCGGCTCGTTAAAAATGAGCTAGGCTCAGCTCGGCTCGTTAAGCTAACGAGCAAAAAACCAGGCTTGGCTCGGCTCGGCTCGTTAAAAAGCTCGAACTCGGCTCGTTAGGCTCGTTATCAATAACATCCATACAATCCATATTCAAACAAGGTTGACATTATCTCAAGTAAAAAATGGTAATTATTCTTTGAATAAAAATTGATAATGAAAATTACCACAGCAATAATCATAGTGAAAATCTTAATATGTCCTGAAATTTGAAAACAGATGTAATCATGTAAAGAAGAATTAGAACTCTTGTGGCAGAAATACAACCATTGACCACCCAAACATGTGTATGTGGGAGGTCGGGAGGCCAGGACTAGAGCAGGAGGTGGCAGAAGAGGGAGGTCGGGACCGGAGCAGGAGGCGGCGGAAGAGGGAGACCGGGACCGAGTAGGAGGTGGCGGAAGCGGGAGGTTGGGAGCCCGAGACCAGAGCAGGAGGTGGCGGAAGAGGGAGGTCGGGGCCAGGAGCAGGAGGCGGCGGAAGAGGGAGGCAGGGACCGGAGTAGGGGGCAGCGGAAGCGAGAGGTTGGGAGCCCGGGAGGTCGGGTCCAGGAGCCAGCGGGGGCGAGCGGCCGGTTGTGCGGCAGCCGCGTGGGATACTAGGGTAGTGGGGTGCGGCCATGCGGGACTGCGGGGCGGGGACGGGGTGAATCAGATCAGGGATAGGGAAGGAAGGGAGTTAGGGTTACGTGGCGCTCTTGGCCGGGCTGGCCGAGTCTAGACACCGGACCGGCGCTTTCTCGCCTACTAGGCTGGGTCGGCGATCGGTGAAACGTAACGAGCTAAACGAGTTAACCGGGTAACTCGTGAGCTAGCCAGGCTCGGCTCGTTAAGAAAATGAGCTTTTTTGCCGGCTCGGCTCGACTCGTTAAAGGACCGAGTTCAAGCCGAGTCGAGACGAGCTGGTTTGCGAGTTTTGAGCTTTTTTTCCACCCTTACCGCCATCTTCTCAAGAGAGCCATACTATGCGAGTTGGTGCTAGCACACCGGCGTACAATGTTCCTTCTTTGGACGTGTGGATGCCGTAGAGGCGCTACTGCGGTTGCTTGCGCTTGGGGACAATCCACTACTTCTCAAGGAAAGCGATTGGTTGCTGGAGGAGACGATCGACTACGTTGAATGATCGACTACAACCACTACATCGACGCGGTCTTCGTTGGACCAGGCTACTCTAACTCTTCTTCTGCTGCACTGCGTGTCTGGTGGTAATGATCCATGATCTCTTACTTGCGTGGTGTCCTGGTTTACGTGGTAGAATTTTTGAATTGCCAGCTAGTGTAGCCTACCCGTATCCCTTCAGTGGTACCAGAGCCATCCTGCGTAGTTTTTGATCTAGATCGGTCGCATATGCTTGATATGTGGCAAGAGATCTATTACTGGTCAGGTCTGATAACCAAGATTGGTTCATATGGATGGAACGATCTAGACACTGGTCGATAAGATTGATCGGGTTTTTGGCGGTAGTAGATGGGTTACTATGATGTATGAGCTAAAAGGATCAGATGGTTAATTGCGCTTGTTTATGATCACATTGCATGATACTCCTACCGGACGAAATTCCGCCATCGGAGTATGCCGCAGTGCGTGGTCGTATCAAGGTAGTGATTAGATTGGTCCGTAATAGGGTTAATATGATTAATCCGATGATTTCCAAGGCTCATTTACGTGAATAAGATCCATGTCCCAAAAATCCGCCGTAATCGTACCGCGCATTATAGGTAGTATGTGTTCATGTCGCCGATAGAATTGTATTATTTGCATAACTCGTTTTTGCAAAGATTGATGTGAATAGTATGACCCATTATGTATGTGATGCATGAATGGATTTCACATAGCCTGACGTGTTATACGGTGTGATAGCCATAGAGATACATATTATTGTATAATGGTCTACGTGCTGACATGTGATACTTGATATTATCCTATGTAATTCATTACTAGCTTTTATGAGTAAATGCTCTGTAGATGAATGCATCCGGAGACGTCAAGCATGGTGGTCGGAGGACAGGAAGCATGGTGATGGAGATCGTCATGTTGAGGGCTATACTATTTCATAGTTTAATTTGATTATCTGTGAATATTTATTCATGTCATGCTATTTATCATGTTTTATCATTAGATGTTTTAATATGGTAGAATAGTATCCCTCATGAAAATTAAGTTAATTTGATGCCTTTCCAATTGATGCACCTATCACGATTATGATCGTTAATTGGTAGGTCTACTAAAGTAGGGTGTCATTAACTATGTTAATAAGATGGGGTGGGTGTCGGACACCTACATATATAGTGTTGGTTTAACTTGACAAGGCTATCAAAACAGTTTTGGCCCTTGGGGCATAATGTTGGTCGCCGGGGCATAGAGATGCCACCCAACAAACAAGAGTCATATGTGATTTGATTGGCAAGAAGTTGCTTACCTAAAATCACTAGGTTTGTAGCAGTGATGCCAAAGCTCACTAGGACTTACTGATTTTTGGATCTTGAACTCATTATATGATGTTTGAGGAAACATGGTTTAGAACTTATAGTGGAAGTATCTTTTATTGACTATTGATCGATGATTAAGTCCGACCAGGTATGAACTAGTCGTATGTTGATACGACCAGGTTCAAACTAGCCGTATGGAGATACGATCGGGTAAAGATTAGTCGTATAAAGATATGAGCTAGTCATAAACTGGTCAAACATAACCACCAACATGAGTGTCTAATAGAAGATATTACGTAAACATAGTGCTGAATTTTTGCATATATTTCTATTGTAGATCATGGCACCTACTATTTCTTCTGCACATACCTTTAATTTGCGATCTATTCTTGAGAAAGAAAAGCTGAATGGAACCAACTTTATTGACTGGTTTCGTAATTTGAGAATTGTTCTCAAACAAGAAAAGAAGAAATATGTTCTAGAGAGTCCCTATCTCGAGGAACCGAATGCTGATGCTACTCGAACTAAAAAGAATGCTTATGAGAAGCATTACAATGGCGCAGTCGATGTGCACTACCTTATGCTTGCAACCATGAACTCTGAGCTTCAGAAGCAATATGAGACCATAGACGCTTACAATACGATTGTGGGTTTGAAAGGTATGTTTTAGGATCAAGCAAGGCCAGAAAGGTTTAATACCTCCAAGGCATTGTTTTCTTGTAGGTTGTCGGAGGGCAATCCGATCAGTCCTCATGTGATCAAGATGATTGGTCACATTGAGAGCTTGAAAAAGCTTGGTTTTCCCCTTAGCCAAGAGTTAGCTACTGATGTGATTCTCCACTCGCTCCCTACGAGTTTTGAGCCTATCATATTGAATTTTTATATGAATGGTATGGAGAAGTCAATGATCGAGTTGCATGGCATGCTTAAAGGTGCTGAGGAGAGCATCAAGAAAAGTTCCAATCATGTGATGATGGTTCAAAAGACTACAACCTTCAAGAAGAAGGGTAAGTCGGAAAGTGAAAAGGCAAAGAAAAGACTCAAGATGAGATCGAGAGTCTCAAGGCTAAGCTTAAGAAGCTTAAGCTAGGTCCTAAACCTGACACAGAATGTTACCATTGTCATGAGATTGGGCATTGGAAGAGAAACTGCAAGAAGTACTTAGCATAAATGAAAAAGAACAAAGGAAATAAGACTTTCAGTTCAGGTATAAATGTTATAGAAATTAATCTTGCCACTTTTTCACCAGTTCTTGGGTATTTGATACCGGATCGGTTGCTTATATTTGCAATTCGATGCAGGGACTGATAAGGAGTAGAAGTTTAACAAGGGGAGATGTTGATCTTCGCGTGGGCAATGGAGCAAGAGTTGTTGCATTAGCTATTGACACTTTACCATTGGTTTTACCCTCAGTATTAGTTATGGAACTAAATAATTGTTATTATGTTCCAGCCTTAAGCAAAAATATTATTTCTGCTTCTTGTTTAAGCAGATGATGAAGCTCTATAAAGATGGTCTTCTAAAATTTATTTGATTTCGAATCATTTGAAACATATGAATCTTGTTTACCTGACAAGATGACAAAGACGCCCTTCACGACCAGAGGTAAGAGGGCGAGCGATCTACTTGTCGTAATACATTCGGATGTATGCGGATCAATGATCACTCCGACCAGAGGTGGTTTTTAGTACTTCATAACTTTTACTAATGATTTCAGTCGATATGGCCATGTCTATTTAATGAGGCATAAGTCGGAATCCTTTGAAAAGTTCAAAGAATTTCTGAATGAAGTGCAGAATCAACTTGGCAAGACAATCAAATGTTTACGATCTAGTCGTAGAGGTGAATATTTGAGCCATGAGTTTGGTGATCATCTAAAGAAATGTGGAATAGTTCCACATCTCACTCCGCTGAGAACTCCTCAATGGAATGGGGTGTCTGAATGACGGAACCGAACATTGTTGGACATGATTCGGTCAATGATGAGCCAATCTGATCTTCCATTGCAATTCTAGGGATACGCTATAGAAACAACTGCTTTCACTTTAAATAGGGTTCCATAAAAAACTATAGCGAAGACGCCATATGAGATATGGACTGGGAAATATCCTGGATTGTCTTTTCTCAGGGTATGGAGTTGTGAGGTATATGTCAAACGTTTGATGTCTGGTAAACTCACATCCAAGTCCGATAAGTGCTTCTTTGTGGGGTATCTTAAGGAAACTAAAAGATATTATTTTTATAATCGGGTTGGTAACAAAGTGTTTGTTGCCCGTAATTGTGTCTTCTTGGAGAAAGAGTTTCTTTCCAAAGGTGTCAATGGGAGCAAGGTGCAACTCGAAGAAATTCGAGAACCATCTGAAAATATTTCAACTCTTACTGAACCTCTACAAGATGAACAAAATGTTGTTGAACCTGTAGATGAGACATCAGCCCCACGTAGATAAAAAAAAGCCACGTCAATTGCCTATAAGGTATGGGCATGATGTTTTATTCTTGAATAATGATGAGCCTAAAACTTATGCGGAAGCGATAGTGGACCCATACTCTGAGTCATGGCTTGAGGCCATGAGGTCCTAAAACCTCATCAGGTGCGTCCTAACAACCTCGTTAGGTGCATCCGGCGGGCATTGACTGAAATTCCTCAGCCAGGCCTGAGGAACACCGCTGGCGCTGTCTGGGACAGGTATGCCAAACCGATGCCCCAATAGGGCCTTCCAATCTGCCGGCGAACGGTCAGGAACAAGTGGCTCACCCCTGATCGAGAGACCGGTCAAGAATGAGACATCCTGGAGAGTGACCGTCATCTCTCCCCACCGAAAGTGGAAGATGTGAGTCTCGGGTCTCCACTTGTCGATAAGTGCCGACAGTAGACTGTTGTACAGGGTGAAGTAGCGTCCGACCGAGAGCAACCTTGCAAAGGGCTACAAACTCGTGTCCCGAAGGATTGGAATGTAGCGAGCATCGAGCTCCCACTAATGCTTCTCGAACAGAAGCACGAGGGGTGGAGGGCCATCCACGTCCCGGGTGATCGACAGCTTGCACCGGTGATGATCGTCGTAGAAGGGTTCCAGTAGCTCCGGTAGAGGCATCACTTGCAAGAGATCAAAGACACAGATTATTAATGAATAAATTAATAATAACGATGAATTACTACAAATTTAAAATTACGACTAAACATAGATAACAAAATAATATGCACTAATTAACTACGACCAAATTAATTACTAATTAAGTACGACCAAATAACTAGGATTAAATTAGTTGTGACTTAATTAATACGAGTATTTAAATACCTCTAAATTAATTAGGACTAATTAATTACCGTAAATGAATTACAAAAAGAGAATTACGACTTCATAATGAATTAAATACCACTAAATTAATTTTGAGTAATTAATTACCACATATTAACTACAAATAAATAATTACACAATAAAGCCACTAAATTAATTAAGACTTAATAATTATGATTAATTACGTACAACTAATTAGTTAAGACTTAATTAACTACAAGCGATTAATTACAAATAATTATTTACGACTAATTAATTAATTGGCACTAACTACTTACGACTAATTAATTTATAACTAACCAATTACGACTAATTAATTATGACCTAATTTATTGCAACTAATTAAATAACACAAATTTAATTACACCTAAATGATAACGATGGAAGTAAATTACGTCTAAATAACTACAACTAATTAATTATGACTAATTAACTAACTACATAGTTAATAAAAGATAATACATATGAGATAAAAATTACCTATTAATACGACCGCTAATGGCGGATCTAAACAATCCTTAATCGTCTGCGAAAACGAAACCGACCAAGATTGCGAGAGAGCGAGCGAGCGAGGATGAGTGTGAGCGAAGAGTTTCGCTCGCTACCCGGAATTTATAGCGAGAATGAGAGCGAGCGACGGGAGGTTATCGGATTCCGACCCGCGCGGGCAACATGCATCCAATGGACGGGGATGGGAGACACGACTGATGGACGGGATAGGGAATAAAGAGGCGCGCGACGCGTTCGAGCTAGGGCAGTGCAGTGCTGCCCGTGTGGCGCGTCCGAGCGTGGGCGGGCCGGAGTCAACGCTGTCCGCGCGCCAGGTGCGGATCGATCTAAGGCTGCTCCTAATGCGCAGTATCTTAGTGCAGTTTCGTAGTACATGAGGAGTGTTAGGATACTATATTCCCAATGCATGGTTTCTTATGGTGTAGTATCTTAGGTTTTTTTTAATTAATTAGATGTAGAATCTCAAGGAGATGGTGTATACAAGATGGAAATGAGTTAATTTTTTTGTCTATAACTTCGAGCCAAAGCAGTATCTTATTTAGATAATGTAACAATCTCTCACCTCATTTAATCTACTGTCATCTCAGCACTTTATACCTTTAAAATAGGAGCACCCTAGTACCGGACGCAAGAGTGTCATTTCGGGGACCCAGCGCTGAATGGAGTATAATATACATAATCACGTAGTATTAAATCGATCCAGCCGAGATAGATAGCTAGGTGTGAATTGTGTTTGTGTGAGCTTCTTCTCCCTTCCCTGCCATTGATTTGTTAAATTAATTAAGAAGGAGAGAGAGAGAGTCAGAGAGGGGGAGGGAGGAAGAAACAGCAGGGAGCAGGGTGGCATCCATGGACTCGCGCTTCGGCTTCCGCTTCTCCTCCGGCGACGTGGTGGGTAATTGCAGCTCACCTTCTCCTACCTTGGAGAAATCCAAGTCTTTCTTTCTCTTATTGATTCATATTGATTCATCGTGTTGTTTGATTCGGGTGTTGCAGAGGTCGGGGAGCTCACTGACGGTGGGGGAGCGGCTGTGCGCGGTGTTCTTCCCCTTGGTCGCCATCGCCGAGGCCGTCTTCTTCGCCCTCACGGACTGCCTCGTCGACCTCTGCCCTTCCTCCTCCTCAAGCCGCCGCACGGGCTCCTCCGCCTTCTTCGGGGCCAAAAAGAAGAGCTACCACCACCTCGTCCAACGCCGCGTCGGGGCGGGCTGCGCCTCCCTCGACTTCCACTACCTCGCCCGCCTCGCCGACGAGTCCCGATGCTGTAAAAACCCTCTCTTTTTCTTGATTCCTCCTTTCTTAGCCCGCGTTATTAGCAATGTCGTTTTATCTGATTCTTCTATGCGAATTGAATTGAATCAAGTCTCGGTGAACGAGGTGGAGGCGCTCTTCGAGCTCTACAAGAAGATCAGCTGCTCCATCATCGACGACGGGCTCATCCACAAGGTGCCCCCCACCCCCACAAAAAAAAAACGCTCCAATTCTTACATCTGATGTGTTTAATGTTAGATCAATTCCTTTGTCGCTGTTCTTCAAGTGAAGGCATAATTTTTATGCTTTGTACTTCAATCCGTATTCTTTGTCGCGGATAACTGGGTTCTTCAGGCTTCAATCTGAAAAACGGGTGTTCTTGGGCTCATGGACAGTGACACTTGGACAGCTACACATGAGTACACGACCGATTAGTATTTGGTCTTAATGAGTGCGATGTGCAACTTAGCACATAGAAGATCACCCGAAAGTGTTGCACCGCACGCAATGGCGCAATGGATTCTCTCCTCAGGGGATGGATTACTGGGACATTGTCATGTGACCAGTACACATGGGAGTATTATAAAATTTGGCTTGACAGCTCATAGAATTATTTGCCTGTATTTTTCCATGTCAGCATGTTGTGTGGCTTCCATGTGCAATATGACCCTAGTAATGCCTGGCTCAGTATGTTTGGTTGTCATGTTCCTTCTTGTGCCACCCAAAGTGATCAAACATAATGGTGATTGGTGAAGCATGGCGTGGCCGCCTTTTTTTATTAGGCTAATGCTGTAGTAATTTTGTAATTTATTTGACTGGTGTAAGTCAAAGTCTGCAAAAGATTGTTAGTTTGTATTTTCAGGAACATCTGTTATGCCTGCACATGTTGGGATGAACAGATTTAATGGAATGAAAAAACAAAGAGAATAATGATAAACAAAGTTTGAATGCCCTTTCTCATTGCATACTATGTTGAAACTGTCAGAGATTTTTTAACTGTTCCTGTGTTGAATGGTTCTCCAGGAAGAGCTTCAGCTGGCATTGTTCAAGGCTCCTAGCGGCGAGAATCTTTTTCTTGACAGGGTGAGTGTTTACTTTGTTTTGCTCTCTAAGTTCTTGATTTACCATATCAAGCATAAAGTTCTGAATTTTTATCCTGATTATTCTGAAATTTTTTTCCATCACATGCTGCTTTCAGAGATTTATAACATCCAACTAAAATTTTCTCTTTGATCCAGGTTTTTTATTTGTTTGATGAAAAGAAAAATGGTGTAATAGAGTTTGATGAGTTTATTCATGCCCTCAGTGTCTTCCATCCATTCGCGCCTTTGGAAGACAAGATTAATTGTAAGTATGGTTCTTGCAGAGACTAGCTATGCCCCGTTCATGTGTTAAGCTATAATTACAGCTGGGCCTCTCTTTCTGGATCGTTTCAGTTGCATTTAAGCTGTATGACTTGAGGCAAACTGGCTTTATTGAGCGTGAGGAGGTTAGTTCATTAAGATATATTTATCTGCACCATGCATTTTTTTATATAAAAAAAGTTTAACCTCAGTGAGGCGATCCATTGGCATGCCCTGTGTTGTAGGTTAAGCAAATGGTTATTGCTATTTTGATGGAATCTGATATGAGATTGTCAGATGACCTTCTTGAAGCTATAATAGATAAGGTAAGCAATAATTTTCTTGGGCTTCTCGCATCATTTATTTTCATCTTACATGGATGTAAGTTTTGACCAACTGTTTCAGACATTTGAAGATGCTGATACCGATAGGGATGGAAAAATTAACCAAGAAGAATGGAAGGAATTTGTATTGCGCCACCCTAATCTATTAAAGAACATGACACTACCCTATCTAAGGTTTTAACCTGAGAACTAGAGCCAAAGTGTTGCAAACATTGTCTGCAAATTACAGCAACATGTTTTTACAACTATTCAGAAATTCATTGGTATTTAGTATATAGTTATTTACTTTACTGATTTCTTATCCATCTCACAATGCAGGGACATCACAACAGTTTTCCCTAGTTTTGTCTTCAACACGGCGGTTGAAGACTGAACAGAGCTTAAACAGCGCAAGATGCCTACCTGATGGTGACAAGTTGGCTGCTGATTATGTCAGCAATCTTGTTGACTATTGGGGTCCTGAGTCCCAGAAATAGCCATGATCACTTTCTGAAGAATCACCATCGGTGACTGTTGATTAAGGACAGCCATCTGAGACTCAACTTTGCTGCAAGCCAAGGCCCACTCATGGCGGCAAATTGGCAGTGGAGCTTTCCTATTCTTGTTGCCGTTTGTTATCTAGCAATGCATTGAGTTTGTAACTGTACATACATCATTCCTTCAACTCTTAGAAATTCAGGCGCAACTGTACGTGTTGGATTGTATGAGGAAATTCAAAGTTCCTGATATGCTAGTCAGTTTTGAAATTAGCAGTTAGGTTTTTCAAGTGCCTTCCTTGTTAATACTACTATCTTCTAAATACTAACATCTGATGTCCATTATCAAGACTGTATTTTTGTAGTGCAAAACCTTTCTATTTGATTTTAAGACTTCACTTATATGATTATAACGCAATTTTTGGTTCGCCCTGGTTTGGAATCTCTAGGCCAGTTGGCTGAACTTTCTGTTTGATTCATGCTACCCGAAAAGATGACCTTTCACTCTTGTTGTTAGGAAGGACAAATATGACCTTTCACTCTTTATAAGTATACATTAGCACTTCTCTAAACTTATTAAGGACGCAGGTGCATTTGCGCCTTTTCTAAGAACCATGTCATGACTCATGGACATGTATGTTTAATTTATAGAGCAAAGCCTTTCTGAGACGCATGATTTTGCTTGGTGCTATATAGCTGTAGCTCAATACCAATCAAACTGCCAAGTGTTTGCTTCATGGACCAATCCTCTCACCCTTTTTTTAGAGTACAAACCGGACGCACATACTCACGCACACACCCACACGCACATTGGTGCGTCCTTTAACACACGTCTAATCTAGAGCAGATGCTAAGACTCTAAGGAGCGCAGGTATACACTTCGACCACTGAACACACTCACGTGTGTGTGTGCACTATTCCTAAACTACCTAAATGACCCTAACCACCTAAATAGTGAGGCATCTAGGATCGAGCCAAGTCAGACAGCACGCACAACAGCGATGCTAGCCAACAGAGCAAACGCTCGGTCCTCACCAATCCTCTCACCTATGGTAACAAGAGTACCCTTATTTTATCCGGCCATCTCCCCCGTCCATTTCAATTCAGAGATTTGTGCCAAGGGAAATGGTTTGATTTTAGATATCAGTTATGTCACATCAACAACATAATTAGTCCCATCAAAACTTCCCTCCCACCGGGATGAATTCAAAATTGGAATGTACTGTACCCATGTGCATAATACATGTTGTGCAGGAATACACTGTACAAAATACATGAGATAATGTCATATACAGTGAAATACACATACACATGTGAGTAGTATTGTACGGCTTTGTGCAGTACACATACAAGCACTCCAATACACACATGCGTCCTGTGTGTACTGCACAGGCAGGTGCACGGTGCACCGGAGAAGAAAGGCAGAAAATGCACGGCGGAGCACGCCGATGTGTATTGTACCGGCACGAATCTTGAAACATGGTGGACCGCTCTGATAGTAGGTTCAGCATCGCCTCAGCTATGCCAGTTTGTCTTCATTAACCTTTTTAATGGTAATCATGGCTGTGAACTAAAGTATATTTCTTTCGATTAGCATAAGATTGCAGCATGTCGAGTGACGGAGTGATTCAGATCCAGATGTTAACCACTAGTTTGCCGACGTGGAGCCCTTCCAGAAGGTTCAGAATCACACTAAACACCAAATTCTAACACTTCTACTGTGAAAATAAAGCATTGCTCAGCACATTCCATAAAAGGAGAATAAAAGAAAAGGTAGCATTACTCGTACTTGACACACGAAATTATTTATCGTTTTAGAGGAAAATTAAATTATTTATTATTAGCAAGAAAAGAAAGCATTACAAGTCGGCCTAACGATGATGCAATTGCCACTCTCTTTTATTTATTTATTTATTTATTTCTGGATTTGTGTTTACAGAATTAGGAAAAGGAAACAGTGAACATACACATGCATAGTCATTTTTAATTCCTCTCCGAGATATGGAAAAATACTACTACTACGCAGACTACCATGAAATGGTGTATTGTCATCATACATTGAAAAACATTTGTTGATAAAAACAAGAAAGAAAGAAGCCTAGCGCAGGTAAGGTATCATACTCCAGTTTCATGTCCCTTTCTTGATAATACAAGAAAGGCTAGAAAAATATTTGCTGAATTGGCCATGGCGATTGGCACAACAACCATAGACAGGAAATTGTATATCATATGCTTGAATTTTAAGTGGATAACGCAGCAAGATATGACCCAATCATGGGCTCTCTGACTAGTCATGGGAGTTGGGACTTGTTTTTCCAGGCCTGTCCGAGGCCCAGCCGTCACGGCCCAATCACGACATGACACGGACGATCGGGCTATGCCGAGCCTGAGAATCAGGCATGTTGGGCGGCCTAGTCCGGCCCACTCCAATGGGCTGTGCTCGGGCTAGCACAGCCCGAAAAGCCTTATGTAGCCTCGCGCAGCTCATGGCACGCAGCAGTTGGCACCTCACCTCGCTGATGTCGTCGTGGTGGTTGTCCTGTGGCCGTCGAGGAGAGGGGAGGGAAACCGCTGTCGTGGCCAGAGGAAGCGAGGCCAGAGGAAGTCGACCCTGGTCGACAACCACGCCCCCGAGGCGATCGCCACGGCCGTGGCCGCCACCTGCGCGAGTGTCGACGCCACAGCGGAGTGCCCGGCGCTGCCGCTTCCCCCCGCGGCTCCTGTTGTGCGGTCTATCACGCTTCTCTCCTCTTCCTCTACTTGCTTCCCAGTCTATTTGGCTTACGTCGATTTTTTTTTTTTTGTCTTGATCCATCTGGGCCAAAAAAAATCTCAATTCTAAACAACGCCTAATTAGTTGGATCACAGTTTGTAATGAGAATGGAAGGTCTGATTGACTCCGACAAGCGAATATATATAACTAGCACATTGTACTGCAATAAGTTTTTCACAAGCATCATACCCAGAATATAATAGTTTCAATCTGAGCATAGTGTCTGGTATACCAGATTGTAGATGCAAGGTTCCTGGGAAGAATGGTAGTGCGGGCGTGCGGCACACAGCCAACTAGTTCAGCATCATTTTAGCATGCCCAGGAGGACTCTTCTTTGATTTAATAAACTCGGTCCTGATGCAGAACCGTCAGACAAGTGGTATGTAATGCCACCATATTATCGAGATAAATCACATTTGCCAACATAATTCATGCTTCATGGATTGCTGAATTTTGAAGCAAAAAATCATGTAGGATTATATTGAGGATGAATGGATTATATTGAGTGATATTTACAAATTGCAAATCCTGTAAGATGAATGGATCATTTAGTATATATATTTTTTGTAGGATGAATGGATCATTTAGTATAGATTGTTCGAAATTGCAAAAAATATATTTCCAAATTGAGTGAGATTTACTCAATTGTTTTTCATACCTGGTAATTCTTAACATTGGTTCAACAACATTTTGATCCACTACTCTATACATCATATGTAGACTGCAGAGCAGTAAAAAACTATAAATATTTATATTTTACATTGGACAATATATTTATAACTCCGAACACCCATTCTGAAAATTCTAGATCCGCCACTGGCGGCCATGGATACCGCCGACGGGAGAGGGAGAGAATGAGCTACGGTGGAGGGAGGGGAGGGAGACAGAGGCACCTCACCAAGGTCATCGTCGCTATGCCACCACCATTGTCGACGTCGAGCTCAGATCCGGGCCCGAGACGCCGCCGATGGGAAAGTAAGAGCCAGAGAGGGAAGGGGACAAATTTGGTCGCCGCTCAGATATGCCCATCCAGGCCATGCCATCGCCAGAGGGAGAGATCGAGAGAGGGCAGGGATGGGAGCGCGCAAGAGGGAGACGGGGAGAGGTGGCGGCCGACAGGGGAGGGGAGCGCGCGAGGGCAAGAGGGAGAGAGGCGGTGGCAGGCGGGGGAGAGAGCGAGAGGGTGAGAGGCAAAGAGAGAGGTCAAACAGGCGCACTGTGCATGGATGGAGAGAACGGGAGGGAGAGGGGCAGAGGCACAAGCGCGAGATGTCGCATGGGTGGAGCGCAAGTCGCAACATTAGCCGGCGAGGCATGCAAGGCAACACCACCACCAACACTTTTACAATCACAGGAGCAGAGGAAGAGGGTAGAGAGGAGCAGAGAGGCAACGGGCAAATGCAACGTTTCTCTCCTCCATGGCTATAAAATCCCCCCCCACGCGCGCATGTACACCTCTCATTTGCGACTGTGCGCTGTACACTACATACATGTTGTGTTGTATAATATTTTTTTTGTATGTAAAAGTACGTGTATTTAACTGTATAATGCATGATATGTGCATATTCAGTAGTTTCTTTAAGCGCATAAGATGTATATGGACCTGCAGTACATACTAGAATGTATGGTATAAGTCTTGATTGTGTTATACATACATACATACATACATACATACATACATACATACATACATACACACACACATACACACATAGGACACCCGTTTCGTACTCCCAGGAGTACGTTCCCCCACTTTCAATATACCACTTAAATGAATATATTATACTTCTTTATCACTTTCAGTATACTTAAATACTAATTATAAGATACTCCAATGCCATTTGATTAAAAAAAATCATTTGTCGCAGACGGGCTGCTGCACAACACGGTCGACGACGCTGGCCTGGACTATGGTTCCATCTCCGAGCAATTCGGTGCTGGCGTGGCCGACCTTGTGAAGGGGGTAATGATTTGCATTCTTTAGCTACTAATAACTGTAATTTGGAATCCACAATATAAATTTGCTCTATAATTTTCTTTCATCGTAGAATGTAGATACCGCACACAATGCAACCTTGTGGATTCCAAGGATTGTGATACATTGGATGTCTGCCGACCTCACTGTTAGCTTCCTTTGTTGTTGTGGATGGGTCTGAGAAGCTCCACCCATAAAGGTATGTGAATATCTAATAGGCAAAACCTTCATTATTATATCTAAAGTTCTAAACAAGAATGCAATATAGTGTTTTTATGCCTCCATGTGCAGATCATTCAAGATGTTTAGAGACATTCAAAAGCGAGAAATAGTCATTTTATTTGCTAAAAATTATTGTTTGTACTCTCTTGTTTTAATGTCATCATGAGCCGCTCTATAGTGCCTACCAATTATATTTGAACTAACCTAAACTTTCTAACTTGATAATAGTTCTACGATTTTTGTGTTTAGTTTATCCTCACGATTTCAGAAGTAGAGTATGCATTTTTTTTACTTTGTATGCATCATGGTTAGGTCAACACATTGCACCTCCTGTTCAAGTTTGGTCGTGGGGATTGTGTTAAGCATTTAGATTCCACTAATAGCTGTTCAACTTCAGGTTTAACCAAACTTGATTCATATATATAGAGAGCTCAACCAAGTTAGAATCTACTATAAACTTAAAATTAGATGTCGCTTTGGTTTGTTTTTGAAATTACATGTCCTCTAATACTTACAATGATTCCAATGGAGACATATGTGAATGCTTTGATCTCTGAATAGTTAATGCGAGCTCAAACACCATTTTTTTTTTGAACTTTGCAATCTGTGTACTAATAGATTAGCTGAAATACAGTATGTTCAATGTAGATATTTTTTTTTCCATTTATAGAGTAAAGCAAATAACTGTATATTCTCATTGTCCTTGTCCCTTCTCATGCTTTGCAGGTACCCTTCCGCCTCCTCTTCCATTTTGTCGCTTCCAGAGCTTTCTCACCATTTTTTGGCATCTGAAGGTAAGCGTCCATCTAATCCCACTAAAGGTAAGCGTCCATCTAATCCCACTCATTCTTATTAGTTTTTTTCTGAATTTTTCAGGGAGCTCATTGTACTACTTGTTTTACTCACTTTACTCTGTTTGTATTTTAGTTAATCGAGATGCTTGATCCAGATAGTACAATTGATGACAGTATGACACTCTGCATCCAGTTGTTGGTTTCTTGTTATGCATATTTCTTAGTTGTTTTTAGATGCTAAAGTGTTTCATTGGTTCAAATAGTTCTGTGAATGCTTTACATGGATTATTCTTTATGCTTGGCATGCTTTTGGAATGATACTCTGTTTTAGATTAGTAATGACCACATTCATGTAAAAGGCTTTCCCCCTCAATTTGTTCTGTTGGACTCTTTGCAGTGCTACTACAAGTTAGATGCATATAACAGCGTCATTTCTAACTGATGTACAATGGTTTGAAATAGTGTTACAGAATCTAAAATGTGTTCCAAATATTGGGGATTGATCAAAGTAAAGCTAACTATTAAGGTCCTCATCTATTTTATTTTCTAGGCTATTCTGAATGTATCATATGCAGTCTGCACGGTTAGATTTTTAGATTACATCTTGGTTTTAGTTCAGTCTTGTTGCCGACATTTTGAGAGGCTTCCTTTAGTTTTGATGAGCAATAAGTATTACTATTACTATTACTATTATTATTTGTCCCCTTCATCTCAGGTAAGTCTATATTACCATACTTGATGAAGCGCCATAGCCATTGTAAGACCTTTGTGGGCTAGATTTCGGATTGTCTTGAAGAAAACTGGTTACTGTCACTTCCTAAGACCTGAGTTAAGGTAGAGGCTAGGTTTCGGATTGTCTTGTTCCTTATATCATGTCAGTGCTAAGTGCTAACCAATTAATTACATTAGCTTGTATTTCCTGTTTGCTTGGCATATGCATGTCATGGATCATATGGATATGGAAGTGAATATCTTCTTGGAATTGATTATTGTTCTTGAAAGAAGAGATTGGCCATGTAGGTTCTTCCCCACTAAAATTCTAAAAGTTTATCTCAGCTCGGCCTTTTGGGTTTCAGATTTATAAAATAGCCTTGTTTTTTTTTTTTGGGTTCATTCAACGCTTTAAACTCACCCAACTATGTGTTTTTATCTGCAGGTACTTGAGAAATATTTTCCGGAGGTGTCAAGATTGAGTCCATCAATTGGAAGGCAAGGAAAAGCTCTGCGCCGTCAGAGGCCTCGGAATGTTTTGGAATCCCATATGGCTTTGGGGAAAATTGATGATTTACCCTATTCTACTTTAAAGGAACAAAATATTACCGCAGATGGTTCGCTTCCCACAGAACCTATTGATCTTAAAGGGACTTTTGGATGTTGCAGCCATGAGCTTTCGACAGGCTAATACCTTCATCCATTTTGCATCATTTACACTTTACAAATTATGGGTGTCTCCCTTAGTTTATAACTGGGTAATGAATAATACTGGCAGGTGATACTTATTCCACTTCTGGAGTTGTTGATTCAGCCATATCTGGACTTGACATGGGAATATTTGACCCTTTTCAAAGATTTCACAATATCTCGATTAGGTCGCCTTGGCTGTGGTTTTGTGGAAGATGTTAGTCCACTTGAAGTATGGTAGGACGTGCAACCCTTCACTGTATGTTTTATTGGAACACCCTTTTCTATTACGCCTTCTTGTTGTAGGATAATTCCAAGAAGTTAAATGCAGTACCTATTTATCAATTTTATATGTTAGTTATTAATCAGAGTGAAAATAATATCCTGTCTTATATGATGCTTTAGGTAAGATTGATAAGTATGTTTTTTGAGATTATTTCAGTTGTAACATATTGCATAGTGCACTGGAAGCCCCAGTAAAGCCCATCATGATTATTAATTTCTGAACAGTACTCAAATTGAAAATACAGAATTGGGTGGGACAGGTATCAATGTAGTCACGCAAACCACAATTTATTGGTATATTTTAATACTGGGACAAGATGAATGTCATGGAGAATAACAGTGTATATTGTTTATGTTGCAAAATAATCTAGGACTAAACTAATATACTATGTTATGCCATGCGGCAGTGGAGATATCAGATATTTAGATTACGTTCATACATACTATAAATTTGCTCAACAACTAATATGAAAAACATGCTTGTCCATATGCCTTTCTACCGTTTTATATTCATAAACATTTAGCAGCAGTTGTGATATATCAGGTCAATCCTATTGTGAATCAAGTCGGGAATGGAAGTCGGCATCAACTTAAACTTCCAAAGGTAACAAACTATGAACTCAAATTTTAATTTCCGGGTAGTAGTAGCAGCAGGTGATGCAATAGGTCGAGTTAATATTTCTGTTTATATAAGTGTGAAATAAAATTGATATTTATTATGTGGTTGAGGATACTGTCTACTGATATGTATCACTCTCTTTTGGAATTCCGTTACAACGCACGGACATCCTACTAGTGATAGGGAAAAGAAGAGATAATGCACAGTTTATGACGTAATGGAAATTACCCATACTACATTGTATTACTTTGCAGTACTATGGAAACACAGCGCCACACATAGATATATAGATACACACTAACGCTGAGCCCTTTGCATTGCTGCCGGCATACTAGCAGAGCAATCCTTGTTGATGTTCTTCAGTTCGGCAACCACATCATTCATGCACATCCTTTGCTCAGGTGAGTCACTCGAACACATCAGGCCTAGCTCGAATACTGACACAAGCAAGTTGCTGCTCGTGCTTGTCGAGGAAGATCCCAAGGAAGCGTTGGTTTGGTGATCAAAGCGAGGTCTTACTTGTTCATCTTGCAGCAGCTTCTCATCAACAACATCACTAAGGTTCGCTGGAAATGCTTGGCAAACCCATCGCCTAAGGCTTAATTCTCCAACGAACATTGGATCCGTGGGCCTCTTCCCGGTGAAGACTTCGAGCAGCATGATTCCAAAGCTGAACACGTCGTTCTTCCGCGACGCCTTTCCCATTATTGCATATTCTGTCAGAGAAAATTGTGAACATTAGATGTTTGTTAACTGAAAAATCTTACTGCTAGCTAGCATATTACATTACAAAAGAACCTCCTTAAGAATGATCAGTGCAAGTACCTGGTGCCATGTACCCGATTGTCCCTGGCATGCTCGCTGAAACCATAGAGTTGTCATCACCTAGCAGTAATTTTGCAATGCCAAAGTCTGCCACATGCGCAGTCATCTCCTTGTCGAATAGCACATTGCTAGGCTTTAAGTCACAATGCAGGATAACATTATAATGGCCATGGTGCAGATACTCCATTGCCATTGACACATCAAGCATGATGTCCAACCTTTTAGGAATGATCCCAAGCAAGGCACGCTTTCGATTGTGCGAGTGCCTCCAAGCTGCCATTGGGCATGTATCAAACAACGGTGCTCGAAATCCAAGTTGGAGCAAGTATTCAATATCTTTATCAAGTTGCGATGCTGACCATCCGCAACACTTGACATTCAGCATCAAAGCTCCTCACGACTTATGCGACTTGCATGTTGAGCACTTTTATTGCGACAACCAAACCATCATCCAGTTGGCCCTTGAAAACTTTGCCAAAACCTCCAACTCCCAACATGTTATCCTCACCGAAATTATCGGTGCACGAACAATCTCATTGTAGGATACTAACCTATGGCCAATCACATCAGCCATATCAAGAGAAGATGTAACATCTGGATTCTTCTTAATTTTCTTTCTGATCATTAGGTATAAGCAAACAGCAATTGCACCAACTGCTATTTCGACAACAGGGAGTATAAACTTGAGGAAGTGTGGACCATGAGTTGGGTGAGACTTGTCTTGACATGGTGAAAATCCTAGACGTGGAACACCGCACAGCCCAACATTTCCCATCAAAGATTGCAAGGTGATGTTTGAGAAAACACCTCCATTTGGGATCGGTCCTTCTAGCTTATTAGAGGAGAGGTTCAAACTCGTAAGGTAGGTGAAGTTGGCGAAGTAATTTGGTATAGTACCTGAAAGATTATTAGAAGATAGGTCCAATGTCTCTAAGTTGGTTAAACGGCGAAAAGAATCTGGGATTGAACCCTCGAATGAGTTTTGTGACAGGATTAGGTTGGTTAACATTTGATGCTCCTCAAATGAATTTGGGAGGCTACCAACTAAGCGGTTGTTAGAAATATCTATTAGGTCTATTTGTTGCATGTGACTGAGATCATAAGGCATTGCACCGGTCAAGGAGTTATGGGAGAGATTTAAACGGATGAGGTTACCAAGATGAAACAAGCTTGCTGGTATAGCTGACGATAGCTTGTTATTCGATAGCCAAATGTAATGTAACATAGTGAGGTTAACTAGGCCATCTGGTATGGAACCAGAGAGTTGATTATCTTCAAGGTACAAGATTTCAAGTCCTGTTAGCATACCAATCTCTTCCGGGAGTGGACCAGCTATGCTATTCCTAGAAAGGTCAAGTGCTCGGAGATTCTCCATCATCATGATGGACCCTGGGATTGCATTGCTCAAATGGTTGCCCCTAAGGGATAGCTCCTGGAGACCAGTCAGATTTGATAGTGTAGCTGGAAGCCCACCAATTAAGTTGATGTTGCGTCCATCGAAGCCCATCAACCTTCTAGAGAGGTTCCCAACAAAGCCGGGGAGATTACCGGTGGTGAAAGAATTGTATGCTATGGCAAGGTATTGGAGTTGCCGACAATTGCAAAGGCTAGCCAGAAAGTGCAGATCCCCTTGGAAGTAATTCTCTCGAATATTAATCCACGTAAGAGATCTGATGCTTCCAAGTGTGGACGGTACTGATCCAGTCAGCAAGTTGTTGTCCAAATCCAAGATGGACAATTCAGATAGGTTTCCAACAAAAGCGGGAAAGGAACCGCTTAGTTGGTTATATTGAAGACCGAGAAGGTTGAGTTGTCTCATTGTTCCCAGTTCCACCGGAATCTGTCCGCTTAGGTTGGAGAATGAGAAGTCAAGCACACTGAGCATGGTGAGATTGCCGAGCACACTCGGGATCGGCCCGAAGATGCCACTGCTGCCCATAGAAAGGAAAGTGAGCTGCGACAGCTTGGCGAGCCATGTCGGCACCATATCCGCAAAGGGATTAACCGATATACCGAGCACCTCAAGGTGCTGGCATGCCGCAATGCCCAATGGGATTTGGCCCGTGAATTTATTCCGATAGAGAAATATTGTTCGCAACTTGGGGAGGATAAAGCTTTCGTTGCTAGGTATAGGCCCGGTGAGGTTGTTGCTTCCGAGACCCATGGCTTCAAGGCTGGACATGTTGAAGATGGTACGAGGTACTGGACCGGACAGCTGATTAACACTCAGGTCAAGGGTTCGAAGCATGAGCAAGGAGCCAATGCCATCTGGTATTGACCCAGATAGGGTGTTGTTTCCAAAGTAGATGCCTTCCAGTGAAGGCGTGTCGTTAAACGAAAAATTTGGTATTGGGCCGCTCATGTGGTTTTGTGCGAGAGATATGTACCTAAGGTCGGGCAGATTTTGCAGCTCTGGTGGTATTTGCCCTGAGAGTTGGTTGTCATCTAGCCCAAGACGTTGAAGCCTTGTGAGGTTTCCAAGTGTGGAGGAATAGTACAGATAAAGTGTTCCAGTAGAGAATGACTCTAAGGCGAGGCAACCTTCAAGATCACCGGTATGGAGCCCGTGAGGGTTGTGTTGGTCAGATTTAGGAGATGGAGGAAGAGAGGTTACCGAGGTGAGGAGTGAGCTCCCCTTGGAGGGGCACGTCCGGCAACACCAGAGCGATGACACGCCGACGTCACCGGCCGCACGACACGCCGACCCAGGCGCAAAAGGACACATTGCTAGTCCAACCGTGGTGAAGGACGCCAAGAGGATCGGAGAGCGGGCTTTGAAAGCCGGGCGCGGCAAGGTCGGTATCATTGCTCGACCTCGGCGAGGAGGAAGTGGCAACGATCGCCGTCGTCGAGAAACAAGTGGCGCCGATGGGATGAGGCGCACGCAAGGAAGAAGGGCCATGGCTATCTATCACTAGCTAGCTCAAGCGGTGTTTGGGATCATAGTATGCAGCGCAAGTGATCAGATTTTTTCAATTTAACCCTTTTCGTTAAACTCCACATTTATACCCCTGCGCCGTCTATTTCCGATTTTGGACCCGGGGTCGGCGGCGTGACTCACGGCGCCGAAACATACTCGGCGCCATGACTCATGGCGCCGAGGTACCGCCACGCAGCATGACTCACGCCGCCGCCACGGTGGCAGTGCGTACCTCGGCGCCATGAGTCATGGCGCCGAGCAGTGTTAGCTTCGGCGCCGTGAGTTACGGCGCCGACCTCCTGGGTCCAAAATCGGAAATAAGACGAGCAGGGGTATAAATGTGGAGTTTTAACGAAAAAAAGGTTTAATTGAAAAAAATTCAGCGCAAGTGAATGGAGGTCTCGGTCGTCTCGGTCTCCCCAATACATAGTGTGGGATCATATTTATATTGCAGTGGCCACCTTTCAGAGTTATCTATTCAGATTCCATTGACCTGCTCCCGGCCGGCGCTGGCTGCAGGAGATGCCGACCCAGTGGCAGGACACATTAGTCGAATTGCAGTGGCCACCTGCTCCCGGCCGGCCGGCGAATGTATCGTAAAAATTCAGAGCGAAAGAGAAGTTGGCCTCAAAGCTGGCAGTCCCTGGGACTTAAGAAATTTCAGACGGCATTGAGGATACTTCACCAGCTCAAACCAAGAAGAATTTCAACTAATATATATACAAGAGCCCATACCTTAAGAATTTGATTCAAAAGGATCTGATCTTTTTTTATGGATACAAATTTATCAAAGTTGTGTCTGTTTATCAAAAGTAGATGACCCACTAGTAATGGAAGAGAAAAGCATACAACATCATCGGGTAAAAAAATGATAAATGAAAAGAATACAACATCATCGGGTTAAAAAAAAAGATAAATGTTGCACCATCAGATCAGGCAACATAAAGAATATCATTGTTCATCCACTAATATTTAGTGGGAAACCCCGCTAACGAATTTTCACCCACCATTCCATGCCAAGATAAAGAATAAGAACAATGTCTCAACAAACAACACACCAAAGAAAACTAATAAAAGCTAAAAAACAAAAACAAAAAAACATACCACACAAGAAAATCTGCACAAGTAGTCTATCACCTAAGCTTGTCGATGAACATGAAACATCTGTTCATAATTCATATTCAGGAAAAGTTTCTGCAATTCTCTCAATTAGGCCATCCGGCAAAATTTGGGTCTTGAGGAGCGCAATATGGTTCTGCATCAGTGCAAGAACCACTCGTTGTATGTCCACTTCGTCCAGGGAACCTCCATTTGCTCCCAGGGGCGAATGTTCATAAAGCAATTCAGTTTTTAGGCAAATATAAGATAGAGAAAATATTTCAAGAAGTTTGCCCAATTCAATGTCTTGGGTTTCATCATCTATGTCTCCTTCCTCAATGTTGAGTATATGGGCCATATACTGGCCGGCCGATGTGGCACATGTAATATATATGTATATACCAAGTGAGCAATAGTGAACATACAAGAAAACAATTCACAAGTCTACATAGTATCAGAGCCCTCACCGGTGCCCTAACCCTAGGCGCTGTGGCGGCGGGCCGGCAGCGCCTGGCCCTGGCGGCGGCGCTCGATCCTGGTGGTCGCGGAAGGTGCCTGGTCGCGGCTGGAGGAGGAGGAAGGGGCCGAAGGTCTCGGCCCTAAGCTGCTCGCGGCCGCGTCACTCCAGGCGGAGTCGAGGGTCGCGGCAGGTGGAGGAGGAGGAGAGGCGACGTCGACTCGGGCGGCGCGGATCCGGAGCTCACCAGCTCAGGGGGAAAGGCAGAGGCGACATCGGGCTCGGGCGGCGTGGAGCTCACCATATCCGGAGGAGAGACGACCTCCAGGCAACACTCCAGGCGTGGAGGTTGTGCTTCGGCCCGACGGACTCGACGAAGGCGGCGGAGGAAGGAGGCGACGCGGTGCTCGGGGGGAGAAGCGGCGCTCGGGTCTGAGGATGATGTAACTGATGTGTATGAATCTTTTTCAGAAAATAACTTGTATTTGCTTGGCGAAGCGTTTGATACTAATTTGATATTATGATTTGTTCTTGCTTTAGAAAAATTTTAATTACTGCTAATTACTAATTATTGACATTTAGATTAGTTTAATTTTTCGAGTTCGCACACCTACGAAAGGAGGACTATTTCGCCTCACCAACCTAGATTTGCCACCCCACCGACACACTTCACTCGATCTGGCTAAGAACCCTAGCGCCCCTTTCGGGATCCAAAGCCACGACTGCAAAGGAATCCACCGCGCTAGGAGTGGGAATATAGGTCAGATAAGGAGGTGTCAATCGCCCTCCGTCCATGGCCTTCAATGTCATCCCACCTCCAGCGCTGGCGGTCGAAGCTCGAGTCAACGATCGTTAGTGCTCGAAGGGAAACCTCGACCACTTGAGGAACTTCGAGAAGCTTCTCGAGTGTGCGCCGCCGCAGAGCCCAACGGAGGAAGGAGCTCCGTCGAACCACTCCTCCCCTTCGAGAGGAGGCGGCCGCACGAGAGGAGGCCTCCCCTCCCCCGTCCTTGACGGAGGAAGAGACATTCAGACTCACCTCGCTTGCCGTTTTCGACCCCATAGTTGCCATCCTTACGTTACAAATTGACACCTATGCACTTGGAAATTACCCATACTACATTGTATTACTTTGAAGTAGTACGGAAAAACAGCGCCACACATAGATATATAGATACACACTAACGCTGAGCCCTTTGCATTGCTGCCGGCATACAAGCAGAGCAATCCTTCTTGATGTTCTTCGGTTTCGCAACCACATCATTCATGCACATCCTTTGCTCGGGTGAGTCACCGAACACATCAGCCCAAATCGAATACGACACAAGCAAGTTGTCGCTCGTGCTTGTCGAGGAAGATCCTACTAAGCGTTGGTTTGGTGATCAAAGCGAGGTCTAATTACTTGTTCCTCTTGCAGTAGCTTCTCATCAACAACATCACTAAGGTTCGCTGGAATTGCTTGGCAAACCCATCGCCTAAGGCTTAATTCTCCAACGAACATGGGATCCGTGGGCCTCTTCCCGGTGAAGACTTCGAGTAGCATGATTCCAAAGCTGAACACGTCGTTCTTCCGCGATGCCTTTTGTAACAGCCCAAATTTCAATTTCAGTAAAATTTAAAAGTTTATTTATGTTTGTGGTTTTTCCTGAATTTTCAAAAGCTTTTTATAAATATTTTAAAGCTAAAACAAATTTATTTGCGAAATTAAAAGCCAACAAATAGTTGGAAATAATTTTATTAAGTCCAAAATGAGTATGGGAATTTCGTGAATTTTCCATAATTTTGGAAGTTTTTTTGCTATTTTCTAAAGCCTAATTGAATTAATGAATTAAAACAATTGAGAAATCCAAAAGAAAATCAAAAATGGCTTTGGGTCAAAACCACCGGCCCGCCCAAATCTCACAAACGCGCGCAGCCCACCGGCCCGCAATCGCCGCACCCGCCTCTCGCCCTCCCCCACCGTCCGATCAAAATCGAACGGCTACCATTTCTCCGCGTATCTCTTCTTTCTCCACCGTTGGATCATGCACCGCGGTCAAGATCTTCACAAAGAACCGCACGGTCCGAATGCCATCATCAACGTGAGCCGCACGATCTTAATCCAACGGCGCCTAAAACGCACTACCGCTTCGCTCGGTCTAATCTCAACCATTGGATCTTAATCCAACGGCTGCGCCCGAAAGTCACTTACCGCTTCGCGAATCTAATCTCGACCGTACGTGGAAAATCGGACGATTCCGAGTCGTCGTCTTCCTCACCTCTTCTTCCTCCTCACGCCGCAACCACCGCCCGCCATTTTCGCACGCGATCAAGCTTCGCTAACGGCCTAATCTCAACCGCCCCAACCTATTCGCGTACGTGTGCACGACCGCGTCCACCACCGCCGCATTTCCCCCATGTTCTTCCCTCTTCTCCGGGACGGTTTCGCCTCAACGCCGCAACCGCCGCGCGCCCCACCTCCTCCACGCCGCTCCAGAGCTCCCCGACGCCTATAAAAGGAAGCCCCCGGTGCCCCTTCCTTCACTCAACTCAAAGCCATCACTCATTCCTTCCCTCTCCCATCAACACCGTCGCAATTCTTGTTTTAGGGTTTTACTACCGCCGGTTAAAACCACGAAGTGCTCCGCCGTCGGCAACGCCCAGCAGCCGTGGACCACACCAACGACTTTCCCATCACCGGAGCTTCCTCACGCACCTCTTCTTCGCCTCGGAACACCTTCGGTCACCCTCGCCAAACCACCGTGCTTCTTCCTCCGCTCGGCACCAATTCCGCCACCACCGCGCCCATCCGTGCCAATTCGGTACCATCATGTTCGCAATAATCGTGGCTACGTGTTGATACCACTCGCCACGGTGAACCTCGCCGTGGCCGCCGTCGGCGCGCCCGACACTTTGCCGCCGCAGCCGACGTGGGTCGCCACCGTGGCACCACCGGGCGCCATCTCAAGAACACGGCGCGTGGCGCCATGTCGCCACTCCACGCACACGCACACGTGGCGTGGTCCACCGCGCCGTCGTCCCAAAGCTCGATGGACTTGGTCCACATGGGCGAATCAGCGACTCATGGGGCCCACTTGTCGAATACTTTTAAATCTTTTATTTTCCGAATTATCGTAGCTGAGGTAATCATTGCGCAATAAACGGATTTTGATGGGAAAATAATTCGAAATTCAATAAAATTTCAGATTTAGATATAAACTTCAAAAATTCATAACTTATGCATATGAACTCCAAATTGGGTGTTTCAAATTGCAAAATTTATATAAAATTATAATCTAGCTAACTAAACCAAAATATTTCAGTTTGGAGTTAATTTGAACTATGTTTTTGAATTTATTTGAATTTGCATTGAATTTGTCGATTTTAGCGTTTAGACTTCGCGACTCAGGAGAGTTCGATCAAATCAAGAGTTAGAGTTTCAAGACTTCGACCAAGGCAAGTTACACCATTGACCATATTGCCCTATTATTTTAAGTTATTTTCAGTTTTTAAATTCCTTATTGCATGCATATGTTGTTATAAATATTTTAGTGTCTGTTTACGTATAGTTAATTCCATATGTTATTGTATGGCCAAATTTGAATGTTGTATCGACTACCTTGATACCATAGGCAAGATATTACCAAAATTCAAATATATGCTTAGCTAAGCTTAGTCCACATTTACAGAATTTGGGAGGGTTTACACGGACTTCTACAAATTGTTTTCAAACTTGATATTGTGGTATTGTTTTACCACATGAGTTTATAAATAAAGTTTTTATTCAAAATAAAACCAAAATGGGTTTGGATTTGGGGAAATGGTCGGAATGGTGGGTGCAGGTTTATGCAGGGTTTGATCTGGTTAAGATCAAGGCCCATGGGTTGTAGGAATGACGCCAAGTCGATTGAGGACCGGTCTTTGAGCCGCTTATTGCTATGCCATAACGTATCACCACATGTCTGTATGGGCGGGATTTGGCTAACTAATTTGTGATGTCCTAGTATATTTATGTCATGTGATTTTGTGGGTGTCGGCTAGACATTTTATTCCCACTTGGCGCAAGAGGGGCTTCCAGAGGACGGTCACCCAAAGGGGCGAAACCTTAGCGGGCATGAATGTACTAGGATAAAACATTGTAAAGGCCTCATGGTAATTGCTCGACCACACGCCTACGGGCGTGAATTGGCGACATAACGAGCATGTCACCTCGTGTGGGTAAAGTTGTACCAACTCTGCGAGTAGAAACTATTCGAATAGCGCGTCATGGTCATGGACACGCTAGCAGGCCACTTAAAGTTAGTATTGTTTTTGGTTTTAAAATGCTTTATTAAATGTTGAGGATGGTTAATCCTTATGAAAATTTAAGCGGGAAGCCAAGTGTTAGGAAGGATCCTTCACTTTACCTTTGGAGGTTATCCACGATATATCATTGCCATTTCAAAATATGATTTTATCCATAGTATAAAATTGCCTTAGAAACTACTATACTTATTCAAACTGAAAATGCTGTTTTATGCAAAACAACCCGCCATACTCACTTGTTTCCTTATGCATGCATTTAAATTCAATATTGGTGTGACTTGCGAGCACGGTAGTAGTGCTCACTCTTCTCGAATAAATCTTATTCGGAGAAGACTGCTATCTTGACGGTGAGGACCGGACGAGTAGGCCTTCGACCCAGACGATTGCCTGTGGCGCATCGTGTGGCTCCCACTATATTATTATTTCCGCTGTGTTTATCATTTGACATTTGATGTTATTATTCAAGACTCATTTGTATTAAAGAGTTATTTATTTAATGTCATTTACGTTTTCGTGATATGAATGTGATATTCATTTTTGTGAGACTGTGTACACTGGAAATCCTGGACTGGTGTTTGAACACAGAGAATTCGGGATCCTTCGTTCCCGGGTTCGACAAAAGTGGTATCAGAGCCATATCGACTGTAGGTCAGGGCCCACAATAGAATTGGTAAAACCATTAAGGACTATTTTTCAAAAATTTACAAACTATTTACGTGTCTTCCGTAGTCTTACTCTTCCTTTCTCTATTAAAAAGATTTCTAAACTCTTGTCCTTTCTAAAAATTGTAGATGGCCGAGAGACCGACCCGCATCTCCCATGGAGTCTACGCCGGAGAATGGGCGGATATCCTATGGAAGATGATGCAGCATCTGAGTTTCACGAAGAGACCCACATACCAAGGATACAAGTATATCGTGGGACAGCAGGAGCGCTGGAGAGTGGAGGTTATCCTCTACTCTAACTTAGCGCCGGATACATCCTTCCACATCTTCGACGCCCAATGCGTCGGAGACTTTCGAGGCGGCATCCAAGATGCGCAAGAGAAGCCGTCACGCCGACTTCGCTACACCTATGACGCCCATTTTCGGATATCGCATTCAAAGATATCCCATGCACATCCCCACTCGGCTAGGCAGTGCCTTCAGCTCAGCCGAGAATGAGGATATGCCGGAGATCACCCACAAGGTGGAGTTAGCCAAGGCGATGGATTACGCCTATGGCAACACCCTGGACGAGTCAGTATCTCGTTCAGGAGGCTAGAAGTCGCAGAGGAGAGATTGAAGGCACCGGCCCGAATTGGCTCTGCACAAGAAGGGCCAAGGCGTTACACTGTAACTCCCTGACTACACCCCATCCACCCCATAGATGTTTACCCCACCATTTCAGATATTTGCTTTCCTTTAGTTGTTCGATTAGCTGCGATTATGAGCTACTAACCTTTGTGGTAGCCATAATTAGATGAATAAAATAAAGGATTACTTGCAAAAGAAAATTTTGTTTCTTTGCCTTGTTTTTGTGTGCTTTTTGGGCTAATATAAATTTACTCCCCCTTAGTGCAATCTTTTCTTCCCTTTCCTAAGTCTTTGGAAAATTCAAGCAGATGGTGAACACCAGCACAGGAAATGGCAGCATCCAGGGTCAGAACAACGGAAATACCGACCATCAGGAGCAGCATGTTCAAAGAACCTCCCACCACCAAGAAGCAGGACGGATTGGCGGCAGATGATGGCCAATCAAACTCACCTTATTGAATTGTTGGCTCGATCGCTCAACAACGCTCGAACAATCGAACGCGGCAGCTACCGCCGCGACTCGAGCACCGCACACCCTCCTCAACGGTGACCATGTCGGAGTTCATGCGTATCGTCCTCCGACATTCTCCAAAGAGCACCGAGCCAATGGATGCCGGCGATTGGCCGTGCCATCGGAAAGAAATTGACATCGCACAATGCACGATCGTGAGAATGTCCCGCTCGCAACTCATCACTCAACGGACCAGCCTCGAATGGTGGGACAATTTACGCATCACCCACGCCAATGCCCGGGCTATCTCGTGGGGCGAGTTTGTGAGAGCCTTCCGTCATGCACACATTCTGCCGCATGATGACACCAAGAAGAAGGAGTTTCATGCACTCGCCAAGGCAATCGCTCGGTGAGCGAGTATCTTCACCGCTTTCAACCACTAGCCCGCTATGCCCCTACCGATGTGACCAGAGATGAAGAACGGCAAGAAAGGTTCTGGAGGACTCAACGACGATATCTCTGTCCAACTCATCTCCCAGAACTTCACCGACTTCCAACAGTTGGTGGACAAGGCGATCCGCCAGGAGGCCAAACATCACGAGATGGAGAACCGCAAGCGGAGGATGGCCGCCCAGAAGATTAACGCAGGAGGCTTTCCCAAACCTCGATTCATTCAGCAGCAGCCACCGCAGCGTGGGAAGTTCCAGTCTTCCACATCCAGAGCCCCGGTGCAGAATCAGCGCCCCAACACCTCCAACTTCCGCAGCGCACCAACCGGAGGACAATTTCAGCAGAAGAGCTCCGCCTCGGTGCAGGAGTGACCTGTTTCCACTGCAACGAGACAGGCCATTATGCCAACAGATGCCCCAAGAAGCAGCAAGCAGCGGCGTCTTTCAAGCCAGCACCAGGAGCCACAGCCACTGGCGGCACTGCAAAGCCGTCAGGCCAGTTCATCAAGGGACGTGTGAACCACGTCACGGCCGAGGAAGCCCAGGCAGCACCGGACGTTGTGCTTGGTATGTTTCTTGTCAATTCAATACCAGCTTCAGTACTATTTGATTCCGGAGCTTCGCATTCTTTCGTGTCAAATAAATTTGTGGGCAAAAATGGGTTACCAATATCTTCCTTAGCAAATCCCATGATAATCCATTCCCCGGGTTCAGAAATGAGAACTAGTTCTCTATGCCCGAACCTCACCCTTGAAATATCCGGAGTATCCTTCCTAGCAGACTTGATAGTCTTGCATTCCCAAGGTCTGGACGTTATTCTTGGAATGGACTGGTTAGCCAAGAATCATGGACAAATAGATCATGCCAATAGGTCTATCACCCTCACAAATGGAGAAGGAATTTGGTGGAGTTCAAACCCAAGACTCGCACTAATGGAAGTTCTATCCTCACCAAAGATGAAGGAAGTGAAACTTGAAGACATACCGTAGTCCGAGAATATGCCGATGTCTTTCCGATGAATTACGGCATGCCACCGGATCGGACGTCATGTTCTTAATTGACTTAGTCCTGTGACACTCCAATATCGGCGACCCTATAGAATGCCGGCTAATGAGTTAGCGGAATTGAAGAAACAGATTGAAGAATCGCGGCGAGGTTACATCCGACCCAGCCATCACCTTGGGGAGCACCAGTGTTGTTCGTCAAGAAAAGGACAATAGCATGAGGATGTGTGTTGATTACAGATCACTCAATGAGGTGGCGATCAAGAACAAATATCCTTTACCTGGATAGATGATCATTCGATCACCGAAAGGAGCAAGTGTCTTTTCAAAGATTGATTTGAGATCCGCTATCACCAATCGAAGATCGACAGGAAGATATTCAAGACAACTTTCACCACGGATATGGATATGCGAGTTTCTGAGTGATGTCATTTGGTTTGACGAACGCCCACAACTTATTTCATGAATATGATGAACAAAGTGTTCATGGAATTCTGGATAAGTTCGTGGTTGTTTTCATCGATGACATTCTCATCTACTCGAAGGATGAAGAAGAACACGAGAAGCATATCAGAATGATACTGACAAGCTCCGAGAACATCAGCTTTATGCTAAATTCAGCAAAAGTGAATTTTGGCTAAGTCAAGTGGCATTCCTTGGACATATTGTGTCAGCAGGAGGAATCGCAGTAGATCCTGCCAAGGTTGAAGCCGACGCAGTTGAAGCAACCCAGATACCACCAAGTGAGAAGTTTTCTTGGACTAGCGGGTTATTACCGCAGGTTCATTGAAAATTTCTCTAAGATTGCAAGACCCATGACTCAACTTCTGAAGAAGGAGAAGAAATTTGATTGGACAGATGCCTGTGAAGAAAGTTTTCAAGACCTGAAGAGGAGATTGGTCTCAGAACCTGTGTTAGTTTTACCTGATATCCATAAAGATTTCGAGATCTTCTGCGACGCATCCCGTCAAGGTCTCGGATGCGTATTGATGCAGGAGGGCAAGGTAGTAGCTTATGCATCGAGGCAGTTGAGGCCACATGAAGGGAATTATCCAACCCACGATCTGAGTTAGCAATGACAGTGCATGCCTTGAAGATCGGCGGCATTATCTCATTGGTAACCATCGTGAGATTTTCACGCATCACAAGAGTTTGAAGTATATATTCACACGAGTGAATTAAACCTTGGCAGAGAAGATGGTTAGAGTTGATAAAAGATTACGATCTTGGAATCCATTATCACCCGGGCAAAGCAAATGTAGTTGCAGATGCCCTGAGCAGAAAGGCCTATTGCAATACCATGATGGTGCAGAAGGAACAGCCAGAACTACATGAAGAATTGAAGCGTCTAAACTTGGAAATTGTTAGTCAAGGTTGTGTGAATGCTCTGGAAGTACAACCGACTCTTCAAAGTCAGATCAGAGAAAAACAACTAGAAGATGATGACATCAAGGAGATCAAGAAGAATATGCGAAGAGGCAAGGCTCCAGGATTCGCTGAAGATGAACAAGGAACTGTGTGGTTTGGGAATCGCATTTGTGTACCTAACCAACAGGAGTTAAAACAGTCAATTCTTAAGGAGGCTCATGAAACGCCTTACTCCATTCACCCCGGAAGCACCAAGATGTACCAGATCCAAGGAGAAATCGTGGGTCGACATGAAGCGAAATTGCTGAGTTCGCCGCTCGCCGTGATGTGTCGTGAGTTAAGGCGAACATCGAGACCACCGATTGTTGCGCCACTACCAATCCCGAAATGGAAGTGGGAAGAGATTGGCATGGACTTCATCACCGACTTCCTAGGACCCAATCGGGATATGATTCTATCGGGTGATAGTTGATCGGTTGACCAAAGTAGCTCACTTTATTCCGCCAAAACTACTTACGAAGCGGCCGGTTGGCGAGTTATATGTGGCTAGGATCGCTTTGTCTACACGGGTACCCAAGAAGATTGTGTCCGACAGAGGTTCTCGCCACATCAAGATTCTCGCAGATGCGCATAAAGCCTTAGGCACTGGACTCAACTTCGATCTGACCTATCATCCTCAAACAGATGGTCAGACAGAACGCACCAATCAAGTCCTCGAAGATATGCTCCGAGCCTGTGCCTTGGAATTTGGACAAAGTTGGGACAAGAATTTGCCGTATGCAGAATTCTCGTATAACAATAGCCATCAAGCTAGTTTGCAAATGGCTCCTTTTGAAGCATTGTATGGCAGAAAATGCAGAACTCCACTTCTGTGGGATGAAGTAGGAGAGCATCAACTCTTTGGACCTGAAATAATCAAAGAGGCAGAAAGTAAGGTCAAAGCTATAAGGGAACATTTGAAAGTGGCACAAACCCGACAAAAGAGTTATGCTGATAACCGTCGGAGGGATCTAAACTTTGAGGTAGGAGACCTGGTCTATCTCAGGGTCACTCCACTCAGAGGAGTAAGAAGATTCCGAACGAAAGGAAAACTCGCACCCAGATTTGTGGGGCCATACAAAATTCTAGCCAAAAGAGGTGAAGTGGCATATCAGCTTGAGCTACCAGAAGCCTTGTCAGCTGTGCACGATGTCTTCCATGTATCCCAGTTGAGGAAGTGCTTGCAAGCGCGTAAGACCATACCTTCTTGGAAAGTTTCGATCTTCGTGAAGATCTCACCTCGTGGAGCGACCAATCAAGATTCTCGATGTCGCAGAGCGAGTCACCGCAGTAATCATCGATCATACAAGGTGCGGTGGAGTCATCACCTGAAAGTGAAGCCACATGGGAAAAAGAAGAAGACCTCAAGACCAACTATCCCGATCTCTTTGTCGACCAATCCACGAATCTCGGTCGAGATTCCCTTAAGAGAGTAGGTTTGTATGACCCAAATTTCAATTTCAGTAAAATTTAAAAGTTTATTTATGTTTGTGGTTTTTCCTGAATTTTCAAAAGCTTTTATAAATATTTTAAAGCTAAAACAAATTTATTTATGAAATTAAAAGCCAACAAATAGTTGGAAATAATTTTATTAAGTCCAAAATGAGTATGGGAATTTCGTGAATTTTTCCATAATTTTTGGAAGTTTTTTTGCTATTTTCTAAAGCCTAATTGAATTAACAAATTAAAACAATTGAGAAATCCAAAAGAAAATCAAAAATGGCTTTGGTAAAACCCACCGCTCGGCCCAAATCTCACAAACGCGTAGCCCACCGCCCGCAATCGCCGCACCCTCTCGCGCCTCCCCTCCGTCCGATCAAAATCGAACAGCTACCATTTCTCCGCGTATCTCTTCTTTCTCCACCGTTGGATCATGCACCACGGTCAAGATCTTTCACAAGAACCGCACGGTCCGAATGCCATCATCAACGTGAGCCGCACGATCTTAATCCAACGGCGCGCTAAACGCACTTACCGCTTCGCTCGGTCTAATCTCAACCATTGGATCTTAATCCAACGGCGCGCTCGAAAGTCACTTACGCCGCGAATCTAATCTCGACCGTGCGTGGAAAATCGGACGATTCCAGTCGTCGTCTTCCTCACCTCTTCTTCCTCCTCACGCCGCAACCACCGCGCCATTTTCGTGACGCGATCAAGCCGCTAACGGCCTAATCTCAACCGCCTAACCTATTCGCAGACGCGTGTACGCACCGCGGCCCACCACCGCCGCATTTCCCCATGTTCTTCCCTCTTCTCCGGACGGTTTCGCCTCAACGCCGCAACCGCCGCCGCCGCGACTCCCCACCTCCTCCACGCCGCTCCGAGCTCCCCGACGCCTATAAAGGAAGCCCCGGTGCCCCTTCCTTCACTCAACTCAAAGCCATCACTCATTCCTTCCTCTCCCATCAACACCGCCGCAATTCTTGTTTTAGGTTTTACTACCACGGTTAAAACCACGGCGTGCTCGCCGTCGCAACGCCAGCCACCGTGGACCACACCAACGACTTTCCCATCACCGAGCTTCTCACGCACCTCTTCTTCGCCTCGAACACCTTCGGCCACCCTCGCGGCAACCACCGTGCTTCTTCCTCCGCTCGGCACCAATTCCGCCACCACCGCCGCCATCCGTGCCAATTCGGTACCATCATGTTCGCAATAATCGTGGCTACGTGTTGATACCACTCGCCGGGTGAACCTCCGCTGGCGGGCCGTTGTCGGCGCGCTCGACACTTTTGCCGTCAAGCCGACGTGGGTCGCCACCGGCACCACCGGGCGCCATCTCAAGAACACGGCCGCGTGGCGCCATGTCGACACTCCACGCACACGCACACGTGGCGTGGTCCACCGCGCCCGTCGTCCCAAAGCTCAGTGGACTTGGTCCACATGGGCCGAGTCACTGACTCATGGGGCCCACTTGTCAGAATACTTTTTAAATCTTTTATTTTCCGAATTACTGTAGCTGAGGTAATCATTGCGCAATAAACGGATTTTCGTGAGAAAATAATTGAAATTCAATAAAATTTCAGATTTAGATATAAACTTCAAAAATTCATAACTTATGCATATGAACTCCAAATTGGGTGTTTCAAATTGCAAAATTTATATAAAATTATAATCTAGCTAACTAAACCAAAATATTTCAGTTTGGAGTTAATTTGAACTATGTTTTGAATTTATTTGAATTTGCATTGAATTTGTCGTATTTTAGACTTTAGACTTGACTCGGAGAGTTCGATCAAATCAAGAGTTAGAGTTTCAAGACTTCACCAAGGCAAGTTACACCATTGACCATATTGCCCTATTATTTTAAGTTATTTTCAGTTTTTAAATTCCTTATTGCATGCATATGTTGTTATAAATATTTTAGTGTCCTGTTTTACGTATAGTTAATTCCATATGTTATTGTATGGCCAAATTTGAATGTTGTATCTGACTACCTTGATACCATAGGCAAGATATTACCAAAATTCAAATATATGCTTAGCCAAGCTTAGTCCACATTTACAGAATTTGGGAGGGTTTACACCAGACTTCTACAAATTGTTTTCAAACTTGATATTGTGGTATTGTTTTACCACATGAGTTTATAAATAAAGTTTTTATTCAAAATAAAACCAAAATGGGTTTGGATTTGGGCGAAATGGTCGGAATGGTGGGTGCAGGTTTATGCACGGTTTGATCCGTTAAGATCAAGGCCCATGGGTTGTAGGAATGACGCCCAAGTCGATTGAGGACCGGTCTTTGAGCCGCTTATTGCTATGCCATAACGTACCACCACATGTCCTGTATGGGCAGGATTTGGCTAACTAATTTGTGATGTCCTAGTATATTTATGTCATGTGATTTTGTGGGTGTCGGCTAGACATTTTATTCCCACTTGGCGCAAGAGGGGGCTTCCAGAGGACGGTCAGTCCAAAGGGGCGAAACCTTAGCGGGCATGAATGTACTAGGATAAAACATTGTAAAGGCCTCATGGTAATTGCTCACCACACGCCTACGAAGCGTGAATTGGCGACATAACGAGCATGTCACCTCGTGTGGGTAAAGTTGTACCAACTCTGCAGAGTAGAAACTATTCGAATAGCGCGTCATGATCATGGACACGCTAGCGAGGCCACTTAAAGTTAGTATTGTTTTTGGTTTTAAAATGCTTTATTAAATGTTGAGGATGGTTAATCCTTATGAAAATTTGGGCGGAAGCCAAGTGTTAGGAAGGATCCTTCACTTTACCTTTGGAGGTTATCCACGATATATCATTGCTATTTCAAAATATGATTTTATCCATAGTATAAAATTGCCTTAGAAACTACTATACTTATTCAAACTGAAAATGCTTTGTTTATGCAAAACAACCCCGCCATACTCACTTGTTTCCTTATGCATGCATTTAAATTCAATATTGGGTGTGACTTGCGAGCACGGTAGT
The DNA here is from genome assembly GCA_036346255.1 of Ampelocalamus luodianensis. NCBI lineage: Eukaryota > Viridiplantae > Streptophyta > Magnoliopsida > Poales > Poaceae > Ampelocalamus > Ampelocalamus luodianensis. The sequence continues at coordinate 1,115,475 of CM070625.1, forward strand.
AGTGCTCACTCTTCTTTGAATAAATCTTATTCGGAGAAGATCGCTATCTTGACGGTGAGGACCCTGACGAGTAGGCCTTCGACCTGACGATTGCTCGTGGCGCATCGTGTGGCTCCCACTATATTATTATTTCATTGTGTTTATCATTTGACATTTGATGTTATTATTCAAGACTCATTTGTATTAAAGAGTTATTTATTTAATGTCATTTACGTTTTTGATATGAATGTGATATTCATTTTTGTGAGACTGTACACTGGAAATCCTGGGTGGTGTTTGAACACGGAGAATTCGGGATCCTTCGCTCCGGGTTCGACACCTTTCCCATATTTGCATATTCTGTCGAGAAAATTGTGAACAATAGATGTTTGTTGGTGAAAAATCTTATCGCTAGCTAGCATATTACAAAGAACCTGCTTAAGAATGATCGGTGCAAGTACCGGTGCCATGTATCCGATTGTCCCCGGCATGCTCGCTGAAACCATAGAGTTGTCATCACCTAGCAGAGTTTTGCAATGCCAAAGTCGCCAAATGCGCAATCATCTCCTCATCGAATAGCACATTGCTAGGCTTTAAGTCACAAGTGCAGATAACATTATAATGGCCATGGTGCAGATACTCCATTGCCATTGACACATCAAGCATGATGTCCAACCTTTTAGGAATGATCCGAAGCAAGGCTCGCTTTGGTGTGCATGAGTGCCTCCAAGCCGCCATTGGGCATGTAATGAGCGGCAAGATGCTCAAATCCAAGTTGGAGCAAGTATTCAATATCTTTATCAAGTTACGATGCCCGACCATCCGCAACACTTGACATTCAAATCAAAGCTCCTCACGCTTTGCGCTTGCATGTTGAGCACTTTTATCGCGACAACCAAACCATCATCCAGCTTGGCCCTTGAAAACTTTGCCAAAACCTCCAACTCCCAACATGTTATCCTCACTGAAATTATCGATGCACGAACAATCTCATTGTAGGATACTAACCTATGGCCAATCACATCATCCATATCAAGAGAAGATGTAACATATGGATTCTTCTTAATTTTCTTTCGATCATTAGGTATAAAACAAAGAATTGCACCAACCGCTATTGCGACAATAGGGAGTATAAACTTGAGGAAGTGTCGACCATGAGTTGGGTGAGACTTGTCTTGACATGGTGAAAATCCTAGACGTGGAGCACCGCACAGCCCAACATTTCCCATCAAAGATTGCAAGGTGATGTTTGAGAAAACACCTCCATTTGGGATCAGTCCTTCTAGCTTATTAGAGGAGAGGTTCAAACTAGTAAGGTAGGTGAAGTTGGCAAAGTAATTTGGTATAGTACCTGAAAGATTATTAGAAGATAGGTCCAATGTCTCTAAGTTGGTCAAACGGTGAAAAGAATTTGGGATTGAACCCTTGAATGAGTTTTGTGACAGGATTAGCTTGGTTAACATTTGATGCTCCGCAAATGAATTTGGGAGGCTACCAACTAAGCGGTTGTTAGAAATATCTATTAGGTCTATTTCTTGCATGTGACTGAGATCAGAAGGCATTGCACCGGTCAAGGTATTATGGGAGAGAATTAACCGGATGACGTTACCAAGATGAAACAAGCTTGCTGGTATAGCTGAAGACAGCTTGTTATCAGATAGCCAAATGTCCTGTAACATAGTGAGGTTAACTAGGCCATCTGGTATGGAACCAGAGAGTTTATTATCATTAAGGTACAAGATTGCAAGTCCTGTTAGCATACCAATCTCTTCCGGGAGTGGGCCAGCTATGCTATTCATAGAAAGGTCAAGTCTTCGGAGATTCTCCATCATCATGATGGACCCTGGGATTGCATTGCTCAAATGGTTGCTCCCAAGGGATAGCGCCTGGAGACCAGTCAGATTTGATAGTGTAGCTGGAAGCGCACCAATTAAGTTGATGTTGGCTCCATCGAAGCCCGTCAACCTTCTAGAGAGGTTCCCAACAAAGCCGGGAAGATTACCGGTGGTGAAAGAATTGTCTGATATGGAAAGGTATTTGAGTTGCTGACAATTGCAAAGGCTGGCTAGAAAGTGCAGATCCCCTTGGAGGTAATTATGTCGAATATCAATCCACGTAAGTGATCTGATGCTTCCAAGTGTAGACGGTACTGATCCAGTCAGCAAGTTTTTGTTCAATAACAAGAGGGACAATTCAGATAGGTTTCCAACAAAAGCGGGAAAGGAACCGCTTAGTTGGTTATGTGAAAGATGGAGATTGTTGAGTTGTCTGATTGTTCCCAGTTCCACCGGAATCTGTCCGCTTAGGTTGGAGAATGAGAAGTCAAGCACACTGAGCATGGTGAGATTGCCGACCACACTCGGGATCGGCCCGAAGATGCCACTGCTGCCCATAGAAAGGAAAGTGAGCTGCGACAGCTTGGCGAGCCATGTCGGCACCATATCCGCAAAGGGATTAACCGATATACCGAGCACCTCAAGGTGCTGGCATGCCGCAATGCCCAATGGGATTTGGCCCGTGAATTTATTCGAAGAGAGAACTATGTATCGCAACTTGGGGAGGATAAAGCTTTCGTTGCTAGGTATAGGCCCGGTGAGGCTGTTGCTTCTGAGACCCATGCCTTCAAGGCTGGACATGTTGAAGATGGTACGAGGTACTGGACCGGAGAGCTGATTACGTCTCAGGTCAAGGGTTCGAAGCATGAGCAAGGAGCCAATGCCATCTGGTATTGACCCAGATAGCTTGTTGCTTGCAAAGTAGATGTGTTCCAGTGAAGGCGTGCCGTTGAATGAAAAATTTGGTATTGGGCCGCTCATGTGGTTTTCTTGGAGAGATATGTACCAAAGGTTAGGCAGATTTTGCAGCTCTGGTGGTATTTGCCCTGAGAGTTGGTTGTAACCTAGCCCAAGACGTTGAAGCCTTGTGAGGTTTCCAAGTGTGGAGGGGATAGTACCAGATAAAGTGTTCCGGCCGAGAGCAACAACTCTAAGGCGAGGTAACTTTCCAAGATCCGCTGGGATGGAGCCCGTGACGTTTGTGTTGGTCAGATTTAGGAGATGGAGGAAAGAGAGGTTACCGAGGTGAGGAGTGAGCACCCCTTGGAGGGGCACGTCCGGCAACGCCAGAGCGATGACGCGCCGAGGTCGCCGGCCGCACGACACGCCGACCCAGCTGCAAAAGGACACATTGCTAGTCCAGCCGTGGTGAAGGACGCCAAGAGGATCGGAGAGCTGGGCTTTGAAAGCCAGCAGCGCGGCAAGGTCGGTATCATTGCTCAGCCTCAGCGGCGAGGAGGAAGCAGCAACGATCGCCGTCGTCAGTAAACAAGTGGCCGCCGATAGTATGAGGCGGACGCAAGGAAGAAGGGCCATGGCTATCTATCACTAGCTAGCTCAAGTGGTGTTTTGGATCATATTTATATTGCAGTGGCCACCTTTCAGAATTATCTATTCAGATTCCATTGACCTGCTCCCGGCCGGCGCCGGCTGCAGGAGATGCCGACACATTTGTTGAATTGCAGTGGCCACTTTTCAGAGTTATCTATTCAGATTCCATTGACCTGCTCCCGGCCGGCGCCGGCTGCAGGAGATGCCGACACATTTGTCGAATTGCAGTGGCCACCTTTCAGAGCTATCTATTCAGATTCCATTGACCTGCTCCCGGCCGGCTCCGGCTGCAGGACACATTTGTCGAATTGCAAATCCTCTATGAGCAAATCAAACAAAAATGACAAGGACGTCAAGATCAGAAAGACAAACCAAAAAAAAGGAGCACTTTTACAATACCCACAAGTCTATATGGACCGTTGATTCTTCTTAATCCAATGCATCAGATTGGTTATAATGTGTTTATACTACTCTAGGAAGTACAATTCTCTGAGGGATAAAATTGTAACTGCTCTTATTTCTCCAAAGGAAACATAATTTTCAAAATTGGCAAATCTATATCAATTTTCAAAATTCATAAAAGATGTGACGTGCCTTTTTCATTTTCCGTTCCAGATCTTAACAGCGGATCTAACCTCCTGAGCCGCCTTCGATGCCGCCTCCAGCCAGAGGACGTCCTCCCTCGACCTTGCTCCCCTTGCCGCTGCAGCTGGTGGCCGCCGGCAGGGCCTCTCCGCATTGCTCGCGCTCCACTTTTTTTTCTGTTTTTCTCTTGGCTTTCTTTTGGGTTCTCAACTGTTGAGATCGGAGCGGCCGGCGGTAGCTGCTGGCCAGGAAGGGCCGCTGTTGGCTCAGGTTTTCGCCGGGCCTCGGGTGTGCCCTCCTCCGGCACAGTTTTGGCGTGACCGACGGTGCATACAAGGTCCCAGATTCAAATCGAAGTGGCTTGCGCCACAGGCAGCATCCTCATCAGCGTGGCGACGGTCGAGGTGTCGAGGGCCAGTAGGAGGCAGACGGGGCTGGCTGGCAGGGGCATTCCCCTGCAGCTTCGCCCTTTTCTTCATATGGTTTCTTTTGCTGCCGCTGTGCCAAGGTTCTGGAGCCCAGTGGCGGCTCCAGATGGCGAGCGGCCATCGGTTTGGTTGGAAGGCTCGTCGGCGTTGAGGTGTGGCATCTTTGTTGTTTCTGGATCTGTGCATGATGGTGCGGGATCTGGACTGCGGGAGGCTGGCCCGGGTAGGATCTAGTGGCGGTGCGGCACGTAGCCTACGGTGGCCCTTTCGAGGAGGCTGTGTGTGACCGTGGCTTCGCGGATGTGCTAGGTTGTGGTTCATGGCTGCATTAAATAGTGATAGCGATCTAGTCTTCACTGGTTGGATCTGGCGATGAGGAAGTATTGTGGTGTTATCTTGGAGCACCGGTACCTGCTCTCCTAGGTGAAAATCCTTGTTCTGGCCTTTAGTGGTTGGATCTGGCAACGACGACGTACTGAGCATTGATCTGGCCTTCACTGGTAGGATCAGACGATGAGCGTCGTGTCCTTCTTGAAGGCGTTGACTTGAGCACGGACATCTGCTCACCGGGGTAAAAACTCAAATCTAGCCTTCAGTGGTTGGATCCGACGATGACAACGTTTTAAGCATTGTTTGGGGTGAAAACCCTAGATCTGGCCTTCATTGGTTGGATCTGGTGACGTTTTCAGTGCCGTTTCCCTCCTTAGAGGCGTCGTTTTGGAGACTTGACCCTTAAGCACCTTGTTGCACAGTTACTGTTCTCGTGTCGTCGTGTTGGTGGACGACCTGGTGTTAGCTAGCTGTCACCGGCAGTGGGCTGTTCCCGATGTTGGTCACAGTATGATAATTTATTTGTCATTTAGTTCTTGGTCTGCCTTTTGTAAACTGATTTATTTGTTTGTAATAAATTATGGCTGTCGGCCGGGAGGCTTGCCCTTCCATTAACTAAAAAAATATCCATTAACCTTCTGCGGCCATAGCTGGCAGGTCATGCTCTCCGTTTGCGACAATAACGGCAACATGGGTCGATCGCCTAGTAATTCTTGAAACAAAGAACAAAAGAAAAATGGAACTAAGAAACAAAGACGAAAGGAAGAATCGAACACTTGAAACAAGGATTTGGCCCGTGAATTTGTGGGGACCCCAGGTATTGGATACATTCCAAGTTAAAGCATTACACCCGAAAATCTAATTATTAACAAGGAATGAACCAAACACCAGGTCCCCGAATGTGTGTCATACATTAATTCCCAAGATCAAATATTAATGTACACACATCCTATTACAACATTGTACACAGTCATATAAGGCGTACATATAACATTAATGTTTACAACACTAATATTTGGTATAACAGAAACAAGTGGCCAGCAGCTATTAAATAAAAGTTTTACAGCGGAAGCAAAGTATAAACAGCAAAAGGACCACCAAGTGTGCCCCATCACCTGCAGGCAACTGAGTGGAGGTAGAAATAGCATCACTCGTTAGCGTCACCCTGATCGGCGCTAACGGGTAGTTCGTACACATAACCATTCTCACCTACAACAAGTGGTTAAACCACCTAAGTACAAAAGGTACTCGCAATACTTACACAAAACTACTAAAAGAAAGTGTTTAATAGAACCTATCCAAATGATTAGAATTTGTACATACTTAAGGCTATCAACAAGAAGGTTGTAATGGTATTAATTTTTGCATAAAGCAACACATCTTAATCCTACACTTACTGTTTTCTGTAAAGGCTATTTCATAAACAAGTTTGGACTAAAACAACGAGTAAAAACAGAATTTAACTACAACAAGACAATGTCAAAGTGGCTGCCCACTTTGACTAAACAACAAGCATGAATCATCCAATTCATGCCGCACGTTTCCAAGAATAATTATACTTTGTTGGCCATCAAAACGAGTGTTGTCTGTAACCATGGACACGGCTATTCGAATAGTTTTAACCCTACAGGGGGTGTACATCTTTACCCACACAACCTGATTAGCACGTAAGCCTCTAGATAATAGTACACTTCCTTTGGTATACCGGCTGGGGAAATCAAGACCCAGTATTTTTCAACAAGAACACCTTATTGAGTTGAATCACCCATGCGGGACCTGATCCCACTTAGTACAAGTTTCTGATAGAACCTGCTAAGCGGGGCACACAAGTTGTGCCGGGAATGCCAACCCAATTGACAGAAATTAAAAAGACAGAAAGTAGAGTTGTGCTTCCCTGCACATATAGAATTGCAATTGGAGCCCTAAGAACATATATGCGATGGAACACATATATGTCCTCATACCACCAGTTTTTCAACTCAATAAGATCTTCCCCTTACTTAACCAAGCAGCGCTCATACATCTCGTGTGGAAGTACGTAAGGTACTCAAATTGACAGGTCAAAGTTCGGTCCTTAACGATCCGGACAAGACTACCACATTCCCAATCTCGTGCACGAAGCCACCATCACTAGCATTCGCTTGTCCATATCTAACCAAACTGAATAAAGAAACCAAGGTTATAAATCGAAAAGTGTTTCCCAGGTCTAACAAGATAAGCTAAACAACTAATACTCTATTGACGTGCATGGCTAAGTAATAATCTAAAGACCAAATATTTCAACACAAGATTACTACCTTAACCTTAAGTGTATAAACAGATTAAAGGTAAGCTACAAATGTTAGGATATAACTAACTAAACTCACAAATTATTGATACGTCAAAATAGCATGCACATAGCTATCACTGCATTTTAAAATACTAAAGTATCAAAACTAAGATCAACATGGTGCAAGAGGATGCTTGCCTTGGTAATAAACCACTTGTTCACCCTCTGGTTGCTCCGCAATATATTCACTCTCGTTGGGCAATTCAGAATCTAACAATAACAACAAATAAATACCAAAAATTTAAAGTACCAAAAATGCTGAAAAGATGCATGCTAAACCAAAAAATAGCTTCACTAGATTGAAAGTTGCCACAGGGAGGTCATGGGAAGAAGTCCTAAGGAGATCCTGAGAGTCAATGGGGGTTCTAAGGAGGTCCTGATGAGAGGTCCTGAGGATCAAGGGAGGTCCTGAGGAGGTCGCGAGGATCACAGAGGTGGTCGTGGAGATACTGTGACCTGTGGAGGTCGTGAGGGTGATCTTTGTAAAACGACTAAGGTGGTCCTTGCAAAAAGACACGAGGTGGTCCCGAGGACGAGGAGGTCTTGAGGACAAAGCCCAACAGAGGAGATCCAAAGAGGAGTTCCTGAGTGGTCTTGATGTGATCAAGGGAGGTCTTAACGGTTGAGATGAGTTTCAAGGGAGGTCTTGACGGTCGAGATGAGTTTCAAGGGAGGTCTTGACGGTCAAGATCAATTTCAAGGGAGGTCTTGACGGTCAGATGAACTTCATGGGAGGTCTTGAAGGTGCTCTAAAGAGAAAGATCCCAGGGAGGTCATGAAGAGACCACACCTAGTCAAAGGTGGTACAACTATATGCGAGTTAAACGACTGAAAAAGAGATTCACAAGGCAAAATACCTGAGATTAGAAAAATGGCCAGAGATCCAAGAGATAGCTACGGCGATGATGACCAAAAATACGGTGATGAGAAAAACCGAAAATGACAATAAGAGGTTCACAGCGACAAGATGATCCTGCCAGAGTTGGAGACGAAAGGGGTGATTTCGGCCGGAAAAGGGGAACTTCAAAACCCAACAAACTTGTTGAATCAAAGATGAAATTAATTGAGGGGTTTTGCTTAGCATATCCTAGAACATGCTATGACGCACAAAAGATACGCAGGAGCTCACCGGAGCGAAGAAATCCACAGCGACGACGCTCCAGGCACGCTCTGGACAACTCAAAGGACAGGCTCGCGTTCTCAATCTACAAGCAATATCAAAAACTTCTATTAACAAGATGAACAAGGCATTAAGAGATGAACAAAAACGTAAGGAAGAGAGGATACGCCGGAGAGAACGAAGAAGAAATCACTGCGGTAACAAATTGGCCGAGAGTGAGAATGAGGGGTTTTATAGCCATTTTGCCGAAGAGAATGAGGACGCTCGTGCGTGGCAAAAATAGCAGCAAAACGATGCCAAGTGGCGATTGCATACTGTGAAAATGTGATGCAACACCACCTCAACGTCGATGTGCTCGGTGCTGGCGAAATGGCGCGGAGAAGATGAAGTTGAGTCACTGACTTGTGGGCCATGGCTATCAGTCTCAGCCACAACGATGTGATCGAGAGTGAAAAGATGCGAACAGTCCGATCTAGAATCAAAGGTACTCCAGATTGAAAACGTTGTTCGGGGGTCCGAACGTTTCGAATCCATGTGGACGATCCGATCTAGAATGGACAACCCAGATTGAGTGGAGCATTCGGAGGTCCGAACGTTTCCACTCCCCCTGGTGGTTGGATTAAAATCCAATGGCTCACGCGCGATGCGCGCTTAAGTTTCAAACGGACGAATGCTGCGCTGTCTGATTGAAAAAGAGTGGTCTAGATCGTGTGAAGCGCTTGGAGGCTCCAAACATTCCAAAACCACAAGGATGGCCTGATTTAAATCAAACGGCTCAGCGACAAGGCACATTTAGATTTCGAACGAAGGAGAAAGGCACGATCCGATTAAAAAGGAACGGCTCAGATTGCGCGAGGCGTTCGGGGGTCCGAACGGCACGATCGATCTTGGTGGTTGATTTTGAATCTAAGGGCTCGCGCACGCTGGGCCTTCCCATTTGGAAAATGGCATGGCCTGAGAAAATCGCAGATGGCCCGATTCAAAATGGGCGACCCAGATTGCAAGGCGCGTTTGGGTTTCAAAACCAATGAAGGTGAGGCGTCCGATTGAGATGGATGGTGTGGATCACATGGCGCGTTCAGATGGTCCGAACGACCCAAAGGATCTGGATGGTTCGTTAGAAAATCGACGGCGGAGCTTGCGTGGATTGTTTGGATGGTCCGAACGTCCAACGCATCTCGTTCGTTCGTTTCAAAATCGAACGACTCACGTGCAACTAAGGGTTGGCTGAGCCCTAAACGTGATAGAGCTAGTGCGAAAAACACATGGTTGGACTAAACCAAGTTGGTTCAAGTTGCTACAGTGCCAAGAGGCTCGGTTTGGGGCTAAAATCAACTAGAAATAAAATGAAACTTCAAGAGTTTGACCGGGGGTTTAAAAAATATCAAGTAAATTTATAAAAATACAAAAAAATTTAGAGAAGCTACTGAGATGATATAAATCCCAAATAAATTTTTATAACCACTGCTCATGGTTTAAAAATACTTACTTAAATATTTTGACCGAAGAGGTTTAAATAGAGAACAAAGATTTTTCTTAAGGAGTTCTCTTTTTCAATCTATAAGTTTGATTTAAATTTGAAATGCTAAATTGCAACAAATTGTATAAGTGACCTAAAATGCAATGTATGCTCATGAAATGCATATAAATACCCTTTTATTTAAAATAGGACTGTTACAGAATTTATTCGAAGAGAGAAATATTATTCGCAACTTGGGGAGGATAAAGCTTTCGTTCCTAGGTATAGGCCCGGTGAGGTTTTTGAACCCGAGACGAATGAATTCAAGGCTGGACATGTTGAATATGGTACGAGGTACTGGACCAGAGAGCTGATTATTACGTCTCAGGGCAAGGGTTCGAAGCATAAGCAAGGAGCCAATGCCATCTGGTATTGACCCAGATAGGGTGTTTTTGGCAAAGTAGATGTCTTCCAGTGAAGGCGTGCTGTTGAATGAAAATTTTGGTATTGGCAGATATGTGCCTAAGGTCAGGCAGATTTTGCAGCTCTGGTGGTATTTGCCCTGAGAGTTGGTTGCGATCTGATGTTAGCAAAGATTTTGTAGTCCTTTCTAAGTTCAAAGTGTAGATTTTTTATATTTCTGCAGTGAAAGCCATCAGGGAAAAGGTGCTATATTCCCATTGATGTAATTATGCCTTCATGTGGTGTGATACTATTGATTTTTTTTTTCATGGAACTCACTTTGTGGTATCTTATAATCATTAGTGGAGTATTCCCCGCACGCCTCTACTTTTCTAGCATGAGCCGGTCTCCTCGACACCCGCCGCATTGCCGCTCCGCCTCGCCCCGCCTACTGCCTCTCGCTCCGTCCTTCGCCTCCACTTCCACCTCCCGCGATGCACGACGATAGGTGGTGTTGGTGCCGAGGAGGGGGAGACCTGACTGGATCTGAGGCGGTATCGAGGGCGAAGGAGGCGATGAGGCGTGGGCGTGTGGCTCCAGCCGCGGGGGTTGGGACGGCCGTCGTGAGGAGTGGAGGGATTGGCGGCAAACCAGGAGCTCTAGAGGGGAGGGATTGGCAGCGGGGGGTAGAAGAGTGAAGATAGAGATGAGAGAGAATGAGAGGAAGAAGAAAGGAGTGAGAGGATGACATGCTGACATGTGGGCCCCATTGACACGTCAGCGCCACGTCACCTAAAACCACCCCTATTTGGGTTGAGAGTGGTAAAATAAACAGTTTTAATAGTTAGGGGTGTAGGATATCCGATTTTATAGTTTAGGGTTGAAATACAGACTTTTCGAAGAGTTTAAGGTTGTAAAATAGATTTTTTCCTAAAATAAAATAGGAGAAAAAGAAAAGTAGAACGATGCACGGAGAAAAAAAAAGGTTACGTACATATTAAGCTTTCGTGTTACGTACTCGATCAGCTTTCAGGTTTGAAAACCATGGGAAAATGAGAGGAAAATCGGTAGTAAACATTACGGAGTACGTACATATAAACTGCATCAACAGATCATGGTGACGGCACAGTTCCATGGAATTATGCTATTCAGTGGAGTGCAAAACATATCCCCGATGCTTACAATTTAGGAGCGGAATATATCATGCACGTTACACATCTTGTGCTAAATAATTCAGTACAAATCTTGCAAGATAGATGGCAATATAAACAAAACATGATAGGGAAAAGAAGAGATAATGCCCAGTTTATGACGTAATGGAAATTACCCATACTACATTGTATTACTTTGCGATGAGTAATGAAAAACAAATACCACACATAGATATATAGATACACACTAACGCCGAGCCCTTTGCATTGTCGCAAGCATACAAGCGAGCAATCCTTCTTGATGTTCTTGGTTCGCAACCACATCATTCATGCACATCCTTTGCTCGGTGAGTCACTCGAACACATCGTGCCCATTCGAATATCGACACAAGCTGATTGCGCCGTGCTTGTCGAGGAAGATCCCAAGGAAGCGTTGGTTTGGTGATCAAAGCGAGGTCTAATTACTTGTTCATCTTGCGCAGCTTCTCATCAACAACATCACTAAGGTTTGCTGGAAATGCTTGGCAAACCCATCGCCTAAGGCTTAATTCTCCAACGAACATGGGATCCGTGGACCTCTTCCGGTGAAGACTTGACGAGCAAAGATGATTCCAAAGCTGAACACGCCGTTCTTCCGTGATGCCTTTCCCATATTTGCATATTCTCGTCAGAAAATTGTGAACAATAGATGTTTGTTAATCGAAAAATCTTACTGCTAGCTAGCATATTACAAAAGAACCTGCTTAAGAATTATCGGTGCATCTCTAGTTGGTAATTATCGAGTGCATCTCTAGTTGGTATAGAGGCCGAAATTGTAATTCCATTATCTAAAAAAAGAATGATCGCTGCAAGTACACGGTGCCATGTACCCGATTATCCCCGACATGCTCATTGAAACCTTTGAGTTGTCATCACCTAGCGTAGTTTTGCAATGCCAAAGTCCGCCACATGCGATCATCTCTCGTCGAATAACACATTGCTAGGCTTTAAGTCACGGTCAGGGATAACATTATAGTGGCCATGGTGCGATACTCCATTGCCATTGACACATCAAGCATGATGTCCAACCTTTTAGGAATGATCCCAAGCAAGGCACCGCTGGTGTGCAGAGTGCCTCCAAGCGCCATTGGGCATGTAATTGAAGCAGCAATGCTCAAATCCAAGTTGGAGCAAGTATTCAATATCTTTATCAAGTTGCGATGCCTGACCGTCCGCAGACTTGACATTCAGCATCAAAGCTCTCACGCCTTGCGCGGCTTGCATGTTGAGCACTTTATCGCGACAACCAAACCATCATCCAGTTGGCCCTTGAAAACTTTGCCAAAACCTCCAACTCCCAACATGTTATCCTCACCGAAATTATCGGTGCACGAACAATCTCATTGTAGGATACTAACCTATGGCCAATCACATCGCCACATCAAGAGAAGATGTAACATCTTGTCGGACCCGATTTTCTAATCCGTAATCCTCTCGTGAAACACTGTGCTATTCCGGATCGAGAGCTAGCACTCACAGATACATCATCAATCAATTCATACATGGCGAAACCATACCATTCATTAATTCAACACGACGGAGTTTACATAGACCGCGTCGGTCGAAGTTTACAATAGGGCGAACAGGCCAAATTGATTACATTACAAAAGCGGGCGACAACGGAAGCAAAAGGGTGAGAGCTCATCTCTCCACAGTGCAAGCGACTGGGAAACCCGTGTGCTCCGATATTAACCCTGTGCTTGATAATATTGATGCACGCAAGTAAGACGGAGTCAATCGGATCAAGTAGACTAGAACATTTAAAGACTACACTACGCTTCATTATCTCCTGGGCCTCCAACTGGATCCTCGTAATAGTCGAAATCTCCGAGTTCCCGCTCCTGAGGGTTTTGGGGGAGAGAGCGAGGATGAGCACAACTTCCGTGCTCGCGAGCCAATACACAATGCAATAATATACATGCAAGGCTTAACAAGGATGGCTCAGGATCTTTTATTTGCTAAAGCAACATTTTCAATTATCATAATTACAAAGTCCTATTACTTAGCATTTTTAACAAATTGTATTTTTATTTAATAGAGTAATTGTGCAATAATTTACAATAGCAGAGGTTCCCTCCGTCGGAAACTCTACCTTATGCTTACTTTTGATTGGGTCCTTCCCCAATTACCAACATCACTGAGTTCAAGCACTCAGGCAAAATCCAATCTCAGGGCTAGGTGAGCCCACCATATTTTTCATCCCAACCACAAAGTTTTTGAAATAGAACTAACTCGAGTAAAGATTCCATGTCCGCTTTGACCAGTAGCGCGGTGCTTAAAACAGTTTAGACTCTGCAGAGGTTGTACACTTTACCCACAAGAGATAGTCATACTCGTTACCCCACATGATTCCTTAGTCATGTAGTTGAGCGACCGTCACAGTAACCTTTCAAAATATCTCGCCCCTTCCGTCATCTCACCTATATGGGGTTACGCCCATATGTTGGTGCGGGATGTCACCCCCTACATCTTGCTGTAGAAGGCACTTCACCATCGGTGTCCCATTCAAACGTGATCAAGCTCACACTTGCACCCTTTATTGTCCCTTCCGTGAGACTGACTTTCAAGGTTCAATAAATCTACTAAGCCAAGTTGCAATTTGCAGACTTGTGGTTGTACTTGTTTTACACGGGAGGTCATGACAAGATTAAGTCATTAGGGTTGTCTAGGCGGATCATTTCACACATCAATATTCTTTGGGCTGCATTAGCACCCATCAACATACTCTTCATCACACAAATCAGCATAAGAATAAAGAATATTAGGGTTTTGAGGAGTAAAACCAAATCACCACATTTATCTCGGTCATGGACCACCAATGACTCGCCCAAATCATTTTTATGTTTAAAGAGATGATGATTGGAACATTTTAATGTCCCTGATTTAAGCAAGACTAGCATGTCGCTTAAGTACAACCTATAGCTAGTATTACCACATAGTTACTAGGGTGACAATGGTTAAGGGATTCAAGTTGTCAAGGATGGCGTAATAATTAATTATTCAACAAATGGGTATTAACTACCTTAAGCTTTAACATACATTTGATTAAAGAATTAAAGCATGCAATTTGCTATTTTAAAAGAATATAATTTGCATAAAATGTAGGCTCAAGATGATCAAAGTATTGACTCGCTTGGGATATAAGTAAGAGGATCTTGATAATATTGGACTTGATCAACTTGGGGATCTCCGGCGTCTTCAAAACCTAGTCGGACGGACGTACCGGAAAAAAAGGCACAGACAAGCAAAACGAGCAATTAAATACAAATGAACAACAAATGAACTCCAAATTGAACAAGACCTATGCCATTAGCAAGATCTTGATTTTACAAATTTTTAGAAATTTATTTTACAATTTTTGGAGTTGAAATGGGGGAGTTATTAATATTTGAAGTCTTACTTTTAAACTAAAATAGAAAAGAGAAACAAAAATCAACAAAAATAAAGAAAATGCAGCGGCCCACCAATCACTTTCGCCCGCCCACGCGCGGGTCGAAACACGACAAAGCGCGGCCAGTAGGCGCGGCTGCCCGCGAAAAAAAGGAGGGGCGGGGCTGGGGCGGCTCGGCCGAGCGAGGGAAAGAGAGAGAAGGGGCGCGGCGGCGAAGGGGAAGGAGAGGGCGGCGACGGCGGGCTCGGCCGGTGGTGACGCCACAGGGGGTGGGGCGCGGCCGAGGCGGCGGCCACGGGGAGGTTGGAGCGGGAGCTCGAGGGGAAGCGGCGGCGCTGGGAAGCTCACCAACGGTGACGGCAACCGGGGGCGACGACGACGACGGCATCGGCAACGGGGAGGTAAGTACTTCGGCTATCTCCTTCTTCTTCCCTTCTTCTTGCTTGGGGATGAAGGGGGGGACGGGGAGAAATGGGGGGGGAAGAGGGGAACGGAGAGGGGAGGGCGTCGGGGCTTTAAAGCCGGTGAGGAGCTCGGGGAGAAGGGGGGTCCGGGCGAGAAGGACAAGCGTGCGGCGCCGGGGAATGATGGTGGCGGGGAGGCGACGGTGCAGAGGCCAGGCGGTGGCGTGCGCGCAGCACCATGCAGAGCACGCGAGCGCGGGAAGGGAGGGAGGAGGGGTCGGGCGGCGTGCGCGAGCGATCGAGAGATGGGGGTCCGGGTGTGCGTGCGGCGGCAGAGAGCGCCAGGAGGAAGAGGACAAGGGGAGGGGAGAACCGGCGGGGGTTGACCCGGGGAAGAAGCAAAAAGGGGCGTCACACATCTGGATTTTTCATAATTTTCTTTCTGATCATTAGGTATAAGCAAACAACAATTGCACCAACTGTTATTGCGACAACAGGGAGTATAAACTTGAGGAAGTGTCGACCATGAGTTGGGTGAGACTTGTCTTGACATGGTGAAAATCCTAGACGTGGAGCACCGCACAGCCCAACATTTCCCATCAAAGATTGCAAGGTGATGTTTGAGAAAACACCTCCATTTGGGATCGGTCCTTCTAGCTTATTAGAGGAGAGGTTCAAACTAGTAAGGTAGGTGAAGTTGGCAAAGTAATTTGGTACAGTACCTGAAAGATTATTAGAAGATAGGTCCAATGTCTCTAAGTTGGTCAAACGGCGAAAAGAATCTGGGATTGAACCCTCGAATGAGTTTTGTGACAGGATTAGGTTGGTTAACATTTGATGCTCCGCAAATGAATTTGGGAGGCTACCAGCTACGCGGTTGTTAGAAATATCTATTAGGTCTATTTCTTGCATGTGGCTGAGATCAGAAGGCTACGCGGTTGGTTAACATTTAACTGGATGAGGTTACTAAGATGAAACAAGCTTGCTGGGATAGCTGAAGATAGCTTGTTATCAGATAGCGAAATGCGCTCTAACATAGTGAGGTTAGCTAGGCCATCTGGTATGGAACCAGAGAGTTGATTATCGTCAAGGTACAAGTTTACAAGTCCTGTTAGCATACCAATCTCTTCCGGGAGTGGGCCAGCTATGCTATTGCTAGAAAGGTCAAGTACTCGGAGATTCTCCATCATCATTTAAATTTAAAGGTCAAGTACTCGGAGATTCTCCATCATCATTTAAAGGTCAAGTATTCCAGCATTGCTCAAATGGTTGCTCCCAAGGTATAGCCTTTGGAGACCAGTTAGATTTGATAGTGTAGCTGGAAGCCCACCAATTAAGTTGATGTTGCGTCCTTCGAAGTCCATCAACCTTCTAGAGAGGTTCCCAACAAAGCCGGGGAGATTACCAGCGGTGAAAGAATTGTCTGATATGAAAAGGTATTGGAGTTGCCGACAATTGCAAAGGTTGGCCAGAAAGTGCAGATCTCCTTGGAGGTAATTCTCTCCAATACTAATCCACGTAAGAGATCTGATGCTTCCAAGTGTGGACGGTACTGATCCAGTCAGCGAGTTGTTGTCCAATCCCAAGAAGGACAATTCAGATAGGTTTCCAACAAAAGCGGGAAAGGAACCGCTTAGTTGGTTAGTGTTGAGGAACCGTCCCTGGCAAGTCCAGTCCGAGCGATTACCTCGTAGACAAATAGAGAATCGTAAGAACAATGCATGAACACAAGAACAGAATAAGATATTGAACACAGAGATGTAGGGGGACGTCTTGCTTCTCTTTATTCCTTCATCCATCGATCAATCCTTTACAATGAATAGCACCCCCTATTTATAGGCTATGACCCTGCTAGGGTTTGGGATGGGGCGCCCACTAATGGGCCGACTGTAGGGTCAAGCCCATGGTTTCCCGACACTCCCCCTTGGGCACCCATCCTTCATGTTCATGTCTCGTCAAAACTCCATAAAAACCCAGTGGGAAAAATTTGGAGAAAGAGTACATGATACACGTTCTGCTGTGATGCACGAATTGCCTCATTAAAAACCTTAGCCGAGAAACTTCAGGAAAACTCGTGAAGGGAAAAAGAGTACAATCCACCCAATTTCATTTAATATCCTGGATTTATTCTTTGGGTACTCGATCTTCATGATCAAGCTTTAATAATGAGTTCGTGAAGGTTCTCCCCCTGAATTATGCACTTCTAAGTCTCATCATTCCGATTCACGTATGCATCTTTCAAAGCTAGACGCTGGAAGTGACTTAGTGAATAAATCTGCAAGATTCTCACATGACTCAAGATGTCACGATACTTTGATTACGTTCATTTTTTGCAATTCATGAGCATAGAAGAACTTGGGGTTGATATGCTTTGTGAGAGGACTCTTCACATAACCCATCTATACTTGTGCAACACAAGCTGCATTATCTTCATACAAAAGTAGGGGTTTGCGCGGTATTCAATCCACACGACTGCTGGATGTGGTGAATCATCCGCCGAAGCCAAGCACATTCTCGTGAGGCCTCGTACAGTGCTATTGTTTCCGAGTGGTTCGTCGAAGTCGGTACAAGACTCTACTTAGACGATTCTCATGGAATTACGGTTCCACCACATAGGAATACATAGCCTGTTTACTATTTAGTTGTATGCGGGTTCTACAAGTACCCGTTATCTGCATTGCCATTCATAGTTAAGTCTTTGTTCTTTCTGTAGAACAGACCAAGTTCTTTGCTTCCTTAGAGGTATCGGAAGATGTCCTTTATTCCCTGCCAATGCCTTTGGTAGGTTCTGCACTATACCTTGCTAGTAGGTTCCCGGCAAATACAATGCCCGGTCTAGTACAGTTTGTTCAATACATGAGTGCTTCTATTGCACTTAAGTGTGGGAATTCCGGTCCCAGGACTTCCTCCCCCTCTTTTCTAGATCTGTACGGGTCCTTGTCTTGCTGCAAAGATCTCCCGTCCATTGGCACATTCGAAGGGTATGCCTTTTCAAAGTCGAACCTTTCTAACACTTTCTGAGTGTAGGTTGACTGATGCACTAATATCCCTTCAAGGGCATGCTCAAGCTGCAAGCCTAGGTAATATTTGATTTTACTCAAACCTTTCATTTCGAACTCCGACTCCAGGTAAGAGCTTGCTTTCTTAATATCTTTCAGGGTTCCGATGATATTCAGATCATCTTCATACACTGAGATTATACAAAATCCATTCTGGGATCGTCGTATAAATACACAGAGATTATACTCATTGTTCGTGTAACCTTTCTTGCATAGAAAGTCGCTGGCGATTATACCACATTCGCGTGATTGCTTAAGTTCGCATAATGACTTTCTCGAGTTTCACATCGCACATATTTCTGCTTGCTCTGTTTTGGTTCGGGACGTTGATACATTCGGTATCTTCATATAAATGTCCGAATCCAACATTTCATAAAGGTATGCCGTACACCATCCATCAATTTCACTTCTAACTTCAAGTTCACCGCCATTGAGATAAATATTTAAAAGGAGTTCCGCCCATGACCGAGAATAGGTTACTTCATAATCATCTCCCGGATGTTCAAGTGAAACCTTATACAACGAGCCTTGCTTCTTTTCATTTCTCTTCGAACAAATACCCACTTATACCCTACGGGTGCACAAGGGGAGACGCGGCGCTTACAGCCCAAACGCTCTTTCTTTATTCGGAGAGAATAATTCAGCTTCTATTGTCTTCTCCCAATCTTCTCAATCTGATCTTTTCTTTCATTCAATGAGCGATGCAGCTCAAATCAAGATTGATGATTGTGGCAAGTTTCTTTGCAAAGTAAATGTCGACATTGGTCGTTGTCATATTCAAAGATTCTCCGAGGTCATAAAGTTTATAGCTATTTCTTCAAGGGCGATTCTTGTAATGCTTCTACTTGCTCACCGCCGCTTCCAATTGCGGGCAAGTCCTTTAGTTTTTCAAATCCGATGTGTGCACACATCCATGCCGATGTCTCCTTCATGGGGATGTTCAATTCGTATGCCTTTTCTCGGTTCCATACCGATGCAGTCTCAACTGCTCCTTCGTGTTCGGGCACTTCGTGATCGGCCGTGTCAAGTCCAGATATCCTTTTTCACCAGGCGTCCCGGTTACTTGATTCGAGGACCGGAGTTCTCGCCCTTTATTCCGAGGCCTCGGGCGGGATTAGGATACCTTCAATGGTATTTCAACCTCTCCTGCGCATTGCGCATGTGCAAATGCTACTTGGTCACGCTCTTCAAATCACTAAAGTGAACCGCGCTTGATTCGCTAATACTTGCAAATCAATTATATTCGGACTTCAATTGTCTTCTAGACTTCAATTCAATTGTCTTCTGGATCGCAATTATCTTCCGACTTCTATTTGCTATACTAGTGCGCGGGTCATATGCATAGATTTCAATTATCTTCTGGACTTCAAATGTCTTCTAGACTTCAATTGTTTCCCGACATTATCATCAAGGGTTGATTTCCTCCCCCTAATGACGGGAAACTAACCTCATCTAATGTACTATCAGCGAATCGGGCATTATACAAATCTCCAGTCATATGGTCCAAATACTTGATTATGGATGCTGTCTCATAACCAACGTATATCCCAGACTTTCGGAGAAGACCCATTTCAGTTCGCTGCGGTGGTGGTATAGGTATATAACCCTTGCAACCAAACCTGCGAAGATGAGGAGTTTTCAGTGCTGACCCTTGCGCTAATTGCATAGTTGGTTGGATGTTATAGGCCGACGGTCTAAAATTGATGAGAGTTGCTACGAGCAAGACTGCGTGTCCCCAACAATTAGTTGGTAAATTACAATTCTTCAAACTTCTGCTAGTCCGTTCTGGGTGCGGATGTGCGGTATAGAATGCTCAACTTTAATTCCCATTTTCATATAATAATCATCAGATGCCTTCGGAGTACATTCTCCAGCGTTGTCCATTCAGATGGACTTCACGTGATGATCAGGGATAATTTTTTTTTTCAATTGTTAATTATCTGCGAGATTTAGCTTTGCAAAAGCATGGTTTCTCATAGACAATAAACATATGTGCGACCATTCCGAGGAAGCATCGATGAGCACCATAAAATACCTAATTGACCCTTACAGGGGTTGTATAGGACCGCAAAAGTCTCCCTGGATACGGTCCAGGAATGCAGAGACTTCATCCTTCGCTTTCAGGGCAAAAGGTCTAATAATTAATTTCCCGGTGGCACATGCAGGGCACACAAAATCTTTCAGATTCGGGAAATTCTTTATATTCATATGATGTCCCTGTGAATTGTTAATTATATCTCTCATTATTCTAAGACCTAGACGGCATAATCTATCATGCCAGAGATAGAAAAGTTCAGAGCTTTTAAATACGATTTTCAAGGCAGTATAGGCTGCAGGTGCCTTAATATTAGTGTAGTATAGCCCATTTTCATATGAAGGAAGACATTCTAATGCTATTTTTCACTTTCTTCACGCTTTGTAATGAGCAGGTATTCTGTACCATACTCTTCTTCAGTCTCTACATGGAAACTGTTAGCGCAAATATCCTCGAGAGTTCTAGTCAATTCTGGGTACAACAAGTCTTCTTCAATGACCAAAGTTGTGCCAATTGGGAGTATAATTATGGCCCTTCCTAAGCCTATTATACAAGTATCGCTGCCTGCGATTGTCGTAAGACTACCAGCATTCTTGCTGATTGACTGGAAAAAAAAATTCCATTTCTCTCAGGATGGTATTCGTTGTGCCGCTACCTGCTAAGAACATTTCCTCCATAGGGCGCCACACGCGGTCTAATATATTGTACTTTATTAATATGTAGCAGAAAGCAAGCAACACATAAATAAAATACTTCAGATATCAGAACGTAACTTGCTATTATAAAGACGGGAAAATAAGCCTTGCAGGACTCATAATAAGAATTTAATGCTTTTGCTCTTATAGAGCTTGCAACCATTATTCAATAATTCAATAATTCTGCTTCAATTACAAACTGCCAGTTTCTATAAAAGGTCCGAGTGCAATGCGTGCACTTGATCTAATAGGCAAAGTATTCAGAACTTCGCCTAAATCGCTCCATGCGCGATCTTCTCCTCTTGGGCAGCTACGGCTGTGGCCGCTGCGATGTCCAAAGGAGGGATGATGGGGCCGCATCGGGTGTTCACATTCATAAGTGCAGCTAATGGATATGGATCCTCTGTGCCTGCAATGACGAGGTATGCCTCATGCTATCATTTGCCCTTCTTCTTAGACTGGAAAACATCAATAATGTGCGACGCACGACCTTACCCTTCTTGTTCCTCTAATTCGTGAGAGGCTTCATCACCTTGTAGCTGCTAGCAGTGGTTTCATGGCCAACATTGCTACTAGGTGGTTGCGAGATGAAGTTCTTTCTTAGAATATCATCTTGAGTTTCTGCAACTTGCATGATGTCAATTAATTCGGCATACTTCATGTAGCCGTGATGAACCCGAAGGTCTGATTGTTGGCCCGATCTTTCGATGAGAACGATAAGTTCGGTAATCGTCGCTCAACTCTCACGATCCTGGCTACGAACACGCAAGGCACGAAACCACGCAATCGCTAAACTGATTGACAAGTCGTTATCAACCGTACACGAATACCCGGATGACCTGACCACGAAGGTCGATTCCTGCATACACCGAAGAAGCACGCAAGAAAAAGATAAAGCAATCTGAAATTGCAAATAAGAATTGAAATATTGAATTGAGTTGGGATTTTGAAGCGGTATTATGGTTGGTCTAGTCGACACAAGCCAATACACGAAGTTGCAACAAGGCTAACTTTTAACTAAACAAAATCCGAGTAAAACTAAAGGGGTGTGGCCTCCTTATATAGGGGAGGGGGAGCCACACAACTAATAGAACTAGTAGGGTGGGATTAAACTTGCGGGTACTGTTCACGTGAACAGTAACCACACCCCCAAGTGGCCCGATGGCAGTTGGGCCAAGTTCAGTATGATTACAAAGCCCAGATTGGCCCAAACAATTGATATGACGTCTTCTTTTGATGATTGCGATCAGTCCAGAAGGAATTTGAAGATGAGGCCAGATCCGTTGGAAAGAGGACGAAATAAGCTTTCAATCAAGCACTTGTGGACCTCAAACGGACACCGTATGAGAAAGTTATGCCTGTTTGAAGTTGATGCTGTCGGGCTGATTCTGAGGCCGAATCGATTCCAAAACAGTCCACTCGAATCGCTTGTTTCTCTTGGACCAAAAGTGACATCGTGCTGCACATATATATATTTCATCATTAGGTAGCATCATATAGTTCATATAATATAAAGACACTCCTAAAAACGAGCTCACCTTATAATTTAAGTGAAGCGTCTGAGCTCTTATACTTAGAACATTAAACATAGCAAATATGGTTGTATCCATAGAGGTCATGTCCTCATTATCCTCCCTTTCTTGAAAACAAAGCCGCCCTCGGCTTTTGATAAGCTGAAAATAGGGTAACAAAGAAGCCAAAGTGTATGCATGATATATGTATATGTCATCTGTTTAACAGCTTCTTCGTTGTTGCACCATTAATGTTAGAAGACAGCAACAATCATATATGTGAATGATCAAAACAAAAGTTCTCACAAAACAATTATTGCAACTAGTTTTGCAAATGTAAGTGAAGCGTTTATGCAATTCAAATCTCAAGTTGTAAACTTGCGGTGGTAGCATATATGGCAAATCTACAACTTTGGAATCAAACAAAATTCACCCATATAATCATATGTCGATGAGCAATAGCAAATTCATCTAGCAATGGTGAAAAGATTTGTAAGTTCTTCCATAATTCAACATCTGCATTCAGATTGTCCTTACTAGATGGTGCCATAAAAGGTGAACACATAGGCATGGGATGAGCACTAAATTTTATTTGACTCTCATATTGAACAAGATTTAGCACACAAGAATTGTTGTTCGAAACAACATGCTTCAATTCATCGATGTGATCACAAGTTATGCATATTCGATATACAAGAAATTGATTGTCTACACCATAATCTCCAATCAAATTAAACTTATATCCAGGGGTGTAGGTGCTAAACAAGAATTTCGAACATGCAATTACATAAACTTTTTCCAAGGCATGTGACAATTTCATAGGTGAATCCAACATAATATAACATAAAGAATCAGCAGGAGAAATTTTAGTCAAAACGTCTTTATGTCTAACCAATTCCACATGATCATTGTATGCGATTAAATCATCACATGAATTATTTAAAACAACAGGCAATTCAATTACTTCAGCACATGGTGCACTCAAGTTAACAGGTAAATCAACAAGTTTATCACATGGTGCACTCAACTCACCGCAAATCAATCAAATTATCACAGGATTCATGCAAATTCTTAATAATATCAGATTTTGTAGCTAGGAAATGAATTTCTACCTTCTCAGCACTAGGTTCATCCACCTCATGTGATGCAGTGGTTTCTACTACAATCTGATTTTCCCTTTGCTCAATGATACTAGGCATGAAATCATGGTTATTGTTCTTAGATTGAGTGTTCAAATCAGTACCTTTTGTATTACCTTGTAGGCTCGACTCAGATGATGTTGGTGCGAAGTTGGTGAGTAGTGAGAAGCTTTTCCTTCTTCTTCTTGCTCCACTCGCTTAACAATGAACAGGCCAAGGTGCAAGACAACGAGATGAGTAACACCCACAGCAGCGGGCGGCAATCATGGTAGATGCAAAGCAGCGGAGAAGCAACCGAAAATGATCTTGATGCGGAGGTTTGTACCGTGCGCTTATTTGTTTCATGTACACGTGAAGGTGTAGTGGAAATAGACGAAAAAGCACGAACGGTCTTGGATTGTCGTCCTCAGCATTTCTTTTTCAACTTGGCAAGCAAGACTAAACAAGCGAGTGACAGTGGGAGGTTTATAAACAAGTTTATTCGAATTTGATGGTTTAATCCTCCTAGAAATCTAGTTATCTTCGCATCTTCAGTTTCTTCTAAACCACAACGAGAAAAATAGTTTGCAAATCTTGATAATAATCCTCTACAGAACCACTACCTTGTCTTAAGCGTTGCAATTTATTAAGCAATTCACGAGAATAATATGAAGGTACAAATCTATGTCTCATTGCTCTCTTCAAATCATTCCATGTTCTAGGTATATTCTGATTAGTACGACAATATTCACTCCACCAAATAGATGCAAAATCATAAAACTCACGGGTAACAGCCCTAACTTTTAGATGATCAGGAAATTCATGGCATGCAAATAATTGTTGTACATCTAATTCCCATGTGAGATAAGCATCAGGATCATAATTCCCAACAAACGAGGGTACCGTGAAGTTAATTTTATGAGACATACTATCACTATCATATACCTCCCGTGGTGAAAAACTTGTCTCAAGTGTGCATCTTCCTCGCTCACTATCTTGCACTCGCCCAACAGTTCAAGAAGAGGTGGATATATCTTGCAATCTTTCTCGTGAACTGCCATAGTTAGTAGAAAACAAGGAAACAAATCACAAGTATAGGTCCCTATCAACTACTAGGTTCGGAGGCTCAACCAAGTCACTCACACTCAAGCTTATACCTAGTTCTTACAAGTTCTTACCAATCTTGCAGGAAGTGGTACAACCGGTGGTCGGTTCGTGATACTCTCACTTGCGATCACCCAACGATTGCAGGAACGACACCTGTGAGTTAGTAGGAAGTGGAGCTTGGAAGGCTTCAATATAGTAGCAAGGATCAGCAATAATCAAAATGTTAATGCAAGTTGAAAGATTGTTCAAAGTACTAGCCAATGTTGCTGATCCTAGCCTAATCAAAGCTAGCTAATCAAAACCCTATGCAAAGAAGTGTATGTACGCACACATAACGATCAATGTGACTTGATGCAAGCAAGGGAAAGCCTCACAACAAGTGCTAGGAGAGGCTTAGCCAACTACTCAAACTTCTTTCTAAGGGCACAAGATTGTTCGCGTGATGTAGAGCACAAAAAC
Source organism: Ampelocalamus luodianensis (assembly GCA_036346255.1). Taxonomy (NCBI): domain Eukaryota; kingdom Viridiplantae; phylum Streptophyta; class Magnoliopsida; order Poales; family Poaceae; genus Ampelocalamus; species Ampelocalamus luodianensis. The sequence goes on from CM070625.1 coordinate 1,140,462, forward strand.
AGCAATATCGATGCACGCAAACAGCCCTCTAGATTGAGCAGAAACAATAGCTAGTCTCAAACGATGAAAAAAAAATAAAGTTTTATATGGCTTGTATATGCTTTTCTGAAAGGTTTGGACGAGATCTACAACTTTTCAGTTGAGACGAACTCCAAATTCTGAAAGGAAGATCGAATGAAACGGCAAAAACAGAAACTGAAATCTTGCGATGCGAAAACGGGCCCGAAGATGGCCGATTTTTGGGCACCTGGATGGCGACTAGTGGCTTACATGGAAAAGATGCGCCTCGTCATTAGCTTCGAAACGAGTACAAGAACGTAAAAAACGGACACCGTACGCAAAAGTTATGCCCGTTTTACTGAAGGTGTCTCGGATACGGAATTCTACTCGGACTCAAAACCGTGTCGGGTTTAAATTTGAAATTGTTATATCTTTCAAACCCGTGGGCCAAACTTGCTGAAATTTTTTGTGGAAGCTTTTGGTTATATGTAGAAGGTCTCCACCAATTTTCATGCACTTTTATTTTCTCTTTTTTTTTACCGCGGCTTTTGTTCTATGCGGCTGCCTCTTTTTTCCTTCTAATATTTGGTCGGCCCTAAGGTTTATCGCAAGTCGCAAATAATATCAATTCTCCCAAAATATTACAGCAACCCTCTTTTTTTTCAGATGAACAACAATAAGGATTTTCTAGTTTTTGGTGCGGATTAGAGGAGTTCTAACCCACGAATTTTCTGTTTTAGATGCAAAAACTAAGACCCTAAACGAACGATCAAGCGACGCAAAGGAAACACGAGATGCAACTAGACAAAGACTAACTAGACAATAACTAGAACTAGAAATCAGCAACTAGACACGACGATGCAACCAATGATTCAACAAGCAAAATACCAAAAAGAAAATTGCAATGGCTCAGATTGGTTCGGTATGGATGATATATGCGAATTTTTTAGGGCAATTTTCTGGACTCTAGGTATGAAAAATAAATCTACTACTAAGGGTACTAATTTCTCACCGAAGAACTGTAGCTCTGATACCACCTGATGAACCCGAAGGTCTTATTGTTGGCCCGATCTTTCGATGAGAACGATAAGTTCGGTAATCGTCGCTCAACTCTCACGATCCTGGCTACGAACACGCAAGGCTCGAAACCACGTAATCGCTGAACTGATTGACAAGTCGTTATCAACCGTACACGAATACCCGAATGACCTGACCACGAAGGTCGATTCCTGCATACACCGAAGAAGCACGCAAGAAAAAGATAAAGCAATCTGAAATTGCAAATAAGAATTGAAATATTGAATTGAGTTGGGATTTTGAAGCGGTATTATGGTTGGTCTAGTCGACACAAGCCAATACACGAAGTTGCAACAAGGCTAACTTTTAACTAAACAAAATCCGAGTAAAACTAAAGGGGTGTGGCCTCCTTATATAGGGGAGGGGGAGCCACACAACTAATAGAACTAGTAGGGTGGGATTAAACTTGCGGTACTGTTCACGTGAACAGTAACCACACCCCAAGTGGCCCGATGGCGGTTGGGCCAAGTTCAAGATGATTACAAAGCCCAGTTGGCCCAAACAATTGATATGACGTCTTCTTTTGATGATTGCGATCAGTCCAGAAGGAATTTGAAGATGAGGTCAGATCCGTTGGAAAGAGGACGAAATAAGCTTTCAATCAAGTACTTGTGGACCTCAAACGGACACCGTATGAGAAAGTTATGCCTGTTTGAAGTTGATGTTGTCGTGCTGATTACGGAGGCCGAACGGATTCCAAAAGCAGTCCAAATGAACTGCTTGTTTCTCTTGGACCAAAAGTGACATCGTGCTGCACATATATATATTTCATCATTAGGTAGCATCATATAGTTCATATAATATAAAGACACTCCTAAAAACGAGCTCACCTTATAATTTAAGTGAAGCGTACGAGCTCTTATACTTAGAACATTAAACATAGCAAATATGGTTGTATCCATAGAGGTCATGTCCTCATCAAGCCGTCTTGACGATAGTTTCTTGCGGATTGCACCGCGTTCGGGTGAAAGGTAGAGAGTCTTCTCAATCTTATGCTCATCCGTGATTACATTACCACAGAATTGAAGACTGATACAAATTTTATACAAAATCTGGCCATGCTGGGTCAGTTCTTCAAAGTACTGGTTCGTGATGTCAGTCATATTCATATTCATGCAAAAAGTTCAAAGGATTACTGCTAGTAATCTGCATAAAATGGTTGCAATATTCCCATAATGCTCTTCGAACTCCCGGTTCGTGATCCTGTACTTTTCTATGCATTTTTCATAATTTATTGTTATTTTCAGTGATTAAAAGCAATATATACAATCACAGATAATCAAAAACAGTAAATACAATACATAAATTGCATGGAAATAATAATAACAAAGTTAAACATACTTCAAATACAAAAACAGATTCAAAAATTGAATTCCCGATACCCTTTTATGCTGGAAAAAGTATTTTTGACGAATTCTGCAATTTCAGGGGTTAACACACAAAATTTCGGTACAGAGAAAAGTTTGCGTGCAATTTTGCATTTTTGAGGGGTTATTCTGCAAGAATTTCTTTATCCCGGAAAAATCCTCGTAATTTTCAGAATTTCTGAGGATTTATGTGCAAATTTTCAGTTTTGAGAAAATGCTACGTAATTTCAGATACCCGAGGGGCCCTTTTGCAAAACTTCCTTTTCTTTTCATTTTTTTTTCTTCTCCCGTACGCTCCTTTTTTCTTTCTTGAGCCGTTTCATTCATAGCCCATTTAGCCTTTTCTTTGGCCCATAACGCTTGGATCAATACTCACGGCTGATTGGGCCTTTCCCGAGGCCATAGCTGCCAGCCGGCCCTTTGGACCTACCACAGCCAGAGCAAAAAGGATCCTTGTAGGGTTTCCCTGTCTCATGTTCAAGCAAACGGCGGCGGCTTCACATGGGTGGTAGCCGGTGTAGCAAGCGACGCGTAACGCCGCGGTGGCGCGAGGCTGCGCTACAGCGGGGTTAGTGGGCGAGGCGGTGAGGTGGCACCATGACGGCCGGCCGCCGCCGGCCGGCGTTGCGGCGATCCGCGACGGCCGTCTGGCGCGCGCACACGGCGAGGAGTGCCGTGCGCTTTAGGCTAGGTTGCCGATGCATGCGGCTCCGGCGCGATACACGGCGCGGCGCGGCGTGCGCGTTCTACAGACCCGCCTTTTTCCGAATTTACTGTTTATTCATGCAGATGAATGCGATGCAATGCTATGTAATGTAATGCGAGACTACATCGGTGGCGCGGCTTCAAGCCGATGTGTGCATGCTTGCCGCGTGCTAGCGTCGTGACACTGTCGTTGCCTCCATGGCGAGACGTGATGGCGGACTTATGCCGACCGGTAACGTGTCGCGGAGGTAGTGACAGCCGCTTACAGGCGGTGCCGTGCATATGATGCCTTTCATGCGATTGCATCTACTACCTACGGTACAATCATCATCTACTCTTTCATACAATCCACTGATCGGCTTGGCCGGCGACTTCAAGTCGGCTCGCGGTAGATTAGAGCGGATTTGCACCGTAGGAAACCAATCTAGAAAGCCAAATTTGCAGAATTGAAAGCAATCTAGAAAACGATTCAATCTACGAGTGTCGTTCATCGACGGTTACCTTTTCGATGCGAGAAGAGTCGATCGTGCTGATAACGTGTTGAGGAACCGTTGCTGGCAAGTCCAGTCCGAGCGATTACCTCGTAGACAAATAGAGAATCGTAAGAACAATGCATGAACACAAGAACATAATAAGATATTGAACACAGAGATGTAGGGGGACGTCTTGCTTCTCTTTATTCCTTCATCCATCGATCAATCATTTACAATAAATAGCACCCCCTATTTATAGGCTACGACCCTGCTAGGGTTTGGGATGGGGCGTCACTAATGGGCCGACTGCAGGGTCAGGCCCATGGTTTCCCAACGTTAGATGAAAGATCGAGATTAATAAATACCAACTAATATTTGACAAGAACTCGAACTAGTAGGATGAGAGACATCCTACTAGTTGGAGTCTTCCCATACGTTTCCTTTGCAACATTCATCTCTCTTGGCACCCTGAATGAAGGGCAGGTGACTTGCAAGTCTTCGTATCCAGACAAAGAGGGCGAAACAAGACAGGGTCTTTACTCATCCTACTAGTTCGAGTCTTCCCATACGTTTCCTTGGCAACATCCATCTCTCTTGGCACCCTGAATGACTGGGCAGGTAACTTGCAAGTATTCGCATCCAGACAAAGAGGGCGAAACAAGACTGGGACTTTATAAATTATGCACTGATCTGATCGCCCCTGACAAATTATTATGATGTGAAGACTAGTAACGAAAGGGCATGTGGGGAGTAGCACTTGACTCTCCGTATCGCTATCGTTGTTATGTCCCAATAGCAAATCTGGTATACCTGATTGCTCGAATATAGACGCATGCATACATACAAACTCGAGCTGGAGCATTTTTTTTCTTTTTGCGAGGCACTTGTGCGTCAGTTTTTTCTTGCAATCTTTTTTTGCCTTCAATTATGTTCGAGGCCATATGAGTCAAGATCGACCCAATTCGAGTTTTATTTAGTGTTTGGCCGAGCTTAAGCTTATTGACAATCCTATATGACTTCGTGTCCAAACAAAGGCCAGAGAACAAGCATCGTCCGTGTGAAATCGATGAAGTAGAAATCAGGGGGTATGAAGAATAGGACTGCTCATCGTCATCGCCAGTGAGTCTTTGTGTACTCCAGACGATGTGTGCACCATCCGTGTAAAAGCCAGCTTCTCTTGCTTTTAAAGGAACATGCCGAGTGGAGAGAGTAATATCTCAAAGCTCCATACCGACTTGTCTGAAAGTGGGGCCCGGCATGAATAGTATTGTTGAATCCTGTACTTACAAGTTCCCAGGGAAGATTCTTTCTTTCGCATGTACTCATCAGTATCCTCCTCCCACTCTGCTTATATCCTAAATACAGATAAAGTTAAGACCAAAAGAAGTACATATTGGAAATGTGTTATTTATCAACAAAAGATTGGGAGCTGACCTTCTCATTTAATGCTAATGCTGGAATGATTGCTGAATCCAGAAGTGAAGAAAAATGCGGTGAAACAAGTCGCCATCCCTGCACAAGAGAGCACATGAAAAAAAATCCTTACAGGGCATGTCTCCAACACACGAGAAATCACGTCAAATGCTAATGAAAAAAAATCCGATCTGAGAGAGTTTTGTTTCTGCAATCATTTGGCACTCTCAGAATCTCGCAAATAATAATTAAAAAATGATCAGTCCATAACAGCCTTCAATAATGAATAAGCTAGCATGTGTCGGTACTGTTGGCACCGCCGGTGTCTACGCACGCGGAAACCTGGACACACACACACGAGAACACAGGGGCACTGGAAGAAGATGAACACTCAAGACAGTTCTTTTGGTGCTGCCCAAAACTGCACAGCTTTTCTCCTTTTCTTCTCTTATTTATACTAGCAAATAACTGAAAACAAAAGAAATGCTTCGTGCGTAACTGAAGGCTTCATGCGTAACAATTGCACTTCACTGCACATGACTACCATTAGCTCCATACAAACAAAAAACTGAAACACTCAATGCACAAATGTTACAAGAATAGTAAACGCAATAACTAGCAAATGCAAATGCAAGAATAGTATACTACGCAGTCGTGGGATGTAGTACACCCCTGTCAGCGCAAGATGCTCCCCATTTCGGCAAGTGAACAGGACAATGCCATGCCCGCGTATTTCCACCACCGAGCCGTCGCCGAACTTAACAGAGCCGATGACGCCCTCGTCTATCTCCGCGAAGCTTGCCTAACACCCGGACATGTGATTGCTGGCACCGGTGTCCAGGTACCAAGCGTCGTCATGGGCATCCTCCTCGCGCCCTAGATGCACCTGCGCGTGCACCTCGTTGAGCACCACGTTAGTACCCACGCCCACGGATGCCTCGGTGAGCACGCGCACCTATGCCATGAGAAGCACAGGCTCGGCGGCGGCTTGCGTTAGGTGGGCCTGCTCGGTACGCTTCGGCTTACAACAGTTGTCACCACCGCTGCCGCTGCCCTTGTCACCGCCGAAAGAGTCGCCGCCTTACTCCCTCTTGGCGCGTGCAAGCCACTCTTCCTCCTTGTTCAGCATGACGACGTCCGCAGTATGCTCGCATGCCACAGCTATTAGGAGAGCCGGCTCGTCGTCCTCTTGGACGTTAGTGAGATACACCCGTCCTTTATTCGGCTCATCACACTCGGACGCGAAATGGCCGAACTCCCGACAATTGAAGCACTGGATCTTTCGACTTGTTGAACATTCCGCGGTGCTTCTTCTTTGCGCCGTCTTGGCCACGGCTACAGCTATTATCGAGCCCGCCATTCTTCTTTGTGCCGCTGTCGGAGTCCTCGCCGCTTCTCTTCTCTTCGGCGGCTTTGGCCTCCCACTCAGCGCGCGTGAGCAACAGGTGCCCTCCTTCCTTGTCGCGCCGCCGCCCCTTCAAACTCTCCTCGTAAGCCCTCAAGCGTCCGATGAGCTCTATCACCGACATCGCCGATACATCGCCCTATTGCTCAATGGTGACGACAATCGGTAGGAATTTGTCGAGGACAGAGCGTAGGAGCTCCTCCACGACAGCGCTCTCCTCCACCTTGGTACCGAGAGCACGTATCTCGTTGACCATGGTGGTGAGTTTCAAGGCGAACTCAGTAATTTTCTCCAAGTCCCCCATGTAGATGCGTTCAAACTCCCTCTTGAGAGTCTGAACGCGCGCCTTCTTGACACGTTCTTCGCCGACGTGCATCTCCTTGAGCGCGTCCCAAGCCTCCTTTGTCGTCTCCTTCTTGGACATGGCCATTACAATAGCCTCCGGCACGGCTTGGACTACGGCGGCGAAAGTCATCTGGTCTTTCTTTTCATCGACCAATTCTTCGCCCTCCACTGCCGCCCACACTCCTTGCGCACGCATGATGATCTTCATCTTGACATCCCATACCCCGTAATTGCTCTCCATGAGCATGGGGTATTGGAGTGTCACAACTCCCTCCCTTGCCGGCGGTACCACTAGTGTACGGCCAGCGCCTCCGCTGCTCGCGCCATCCTTGACGCGGGTCCTGGTATGTGATGGAGACTCCGAGCGCAACATCTTCACAGGCAGGAGAGCACAAAGTTCTGACACCAATTGTTGGCACCACCGGTGTCTACTGTAACATCCCAAAGTGCTGCTACCAAAATAAAATAAAATAAAGTTATTGTTTTATTGGAATTTCTGAGATTTGAAAGAGTTTAATTGCTTTATTTGATTTTCTGGAGTTTTAAAAGTCAAAAGTAAAGTTTATTTGAAGTTCTTGAAGTGTTATCTGCCTTTATCTGAAAATTAAAATTTAAATTAATTTCTGGAATTTTCTGAGTTTTTAAAAGCTTTTTCCAAATTATTTCAAAGCCAAAATAAATTTATTTGTAAAAACTGTAGCCAACTTTAAGTTGGAACTATTTTATTTAAATCCAAAATGCCTCAGGGAATTTCTGTGAATTTTTCCATAATTTTTGGATTTATTTTGGTATTTTCTAAAACCATTTTGAATTTCTGGAAATAAATCAATTAAGAAAACAATTTAAAATCCCTAAATCTATTTTGGACCGAAACCTCCTCGGTCCGTCCCATCTCCACGCGCCTCCCGGCCCATTCTCCCACGGCCTGCGGCCCACTCAGCCGGCCCGCTCCACCCGCGCCTCTCCTCTCTCTAAGTGCCAGCAGGACCTACCTATCAGTCTCACCCTCTCTCCTACTCTCGCGCCGCTTCGGTCGCTGTCAGCCGTTGGATCTAAATCCAACGGCCAAACTTAACGAAGCATTCGGGTGACCCGAACGTCCCATCCGTTTGTGACCGTCAGATCTGCATCCAACGGCCCTCGTGCACCGAGCACTTAACTATTCACTCGCACCTCCCCCATTCTATCGTGATCGCCCGATTAAAATCCAACGGCTCGCGAGCTTTCTTCTTCCTCCCCCGCGTCTTCTTCCTCCAGCCACTGATGTCGCCGCCATTACCGCGTGCGCGAGCTCCTTCTCCGCCGCGATCCCCTCCCCCTCTTCGCACGTGAAGGCGCGCATTTAAGCCCGTGTTTCATGCCTCGCCTGTTACCGGCATTTCCCTCCACCTTCGGCCCTGATTACCACGATCTCCGCCGGCAAACTCGCGCGATCTTCTTGCGCCACACGACGCTCCGACCTCACCCGTGCCCCTTTAAATAGAGCGGCAGCTCCACCTCCGCATCTCGTCGCCGCCAACCACCGCTCACCTCCCCTCTTCTAGCGCCCGCATTTTGAAGCTTTTCACCGGCGGTGAACCTCCGGTTCTCCTTCAACTCCGGCGCCCCCATCGACACCCCGCCCTCATCTTCGCCACCACTGGCATCACCGCGTCACCGCGAACCCGGTGCCACCACCCACTCGCCGCCAGGACCTCCGGAGCTCACCGCCGCCACGAAGCCGAACCTCACCGCCGCCTAAACCTTCGCCGCCGGCCATCCTTGCCTGTTCCGCCGCCACCGAGGTAAGCAAAAGGCTCCCCGTGGTCTCCTCTACCCTCTAGTGCCCTCGCCGGTCACTGCCGTGCCTCCAGTCGCCGGCGACCATCGGTCACCGTGCGCCGCCGCTTGTGTCTTTGGCGTGGCAGCCACCTCGATGCCACGTAGGCGCCTGTCATCCCTTTTGCCCATGTGGCGTGACGTGGTCGCCTTGTCACCTGCCCGCGTGGCACACCCGAGCCAAAATACTTATAAACCTAGTCCATGGTGCACCCTTCCATGACAGTGGGTCCCCAAGCCATTTTCTTTTTCTTTTATTTCTTTCAATTAAAATACCTGCATTGCGTCGGATGCGCAATAAACCGAATTTCCTTTAGAAAAACAATTCGGGAAATTCAATAAAATCTGATTTTAGGGTTTTATTTAGATTTAAAACTTCCCGGGGTTCGTTCTCCCTCATACGAACTCCGATTTCGTCGATTCAAATTCCTAAATTCATATAAAATCAAGATCTAGCCAGCTAACTCAAAATTATTTGATTTTGAGTTCATTTGTCAAATGATTCCTTTAAACCCTAACTTATCATTCCATGTAAATTCAATCTTCTAAAATTCATATCTTTTGCATCCAAACTCCGATTTGGGTGGTTCAAGTTGCAAAATCTTTATAAAATTATTATCTAGCTAACTAAATCAAAATATTTCTAATTGGAGTTATTTTGATCTGCCTTTTTGAATTTATTTGAATTTGAGTTGGATTTGGCTTATTTCGCGATTAGATTTCGACGACTTCGGAGAATCAGATTTCGACGCCAATTGAAGAGCAACCTAAGAGGATTGATTTTGACTGTATGATCATCGTGATCGTGCACTTGGACTACCTGAAGATAGTACTTGTGAGTACTAGGTGACCTGTTAAGAAAAACAACGTCACCTCAACATCAGACGTTCTGTTAAGGTGGTCTGTTAAGAAAAACAACGTCACCCCAAGCAAGGCAAGTGATACCCTTGATCATATTGATCCCATTATTTTAAATTATTTATATTCTGCTTTTAAATTATTACTGCATGCTTATTTATATTCAGTAATATAAATTCCTGTTTTTAAATTCATAGTTATACCTAAACCTTTTGTATGACCAATGTTGATATTGAATCAAAAACATTGACACCCTAGATAAAATGTGGGGACCCCGGAGTTATCTCCGTAAGACCGCGACTAATCAAGGTCTTAGGGACATAACTCTAGATCTCCAGTAAATGAATTCCAACTTAACTCAGTCCAAATGAGAGGCTTAACTAAAATCTAGAGCCCCGACGATCATGCACGCCGCTCCCCTGCAAGCGCTACGTGATTGTCGGTTCTCCAATCAGTCAAGCACTACACTTAGCGAGTTAAATAGGAAGCCATGAACAGCGAGCATGACCTATATTGGCTCCCAAGATCAGCGACCAATAAAGTCATACTCTCATACAACGTTGCTCACATCCATACAACATCCATACATAGATAGTTTAAAAGACATACAACATAGTTCCAAGTTTACAACTAATACAAGTGGCCGACCGGCCAAATTTAAAAGAGAGTATTAAGTAGCAGCGGAAACTCATAAATAAACCAAACGACCAGCAATGGTATGCCCCATAACCCATCGGCAACCAACTGGGAGTTAGATGATAGCAAACTACTCATCGGTGTCGCCTAAATCGACACCGACAAGCTCGTCGGTCTCTAAATCCTCCTCACCTGTAAAAGCCAGCAAACATCTGGCTGAGTACAAAGAGTACTCGCAAGTCTTACACAAATAAAAATATTTATGCATAAGGTCATTCAAAGGAAGGGCTCATATTGGCTTAATTTTGCGAAAGAGACGCAATACTGAACAACCTACACATACTAGTTTTTCAAGTGCCATTTCAAAATCAGATTTGAAGTAGAAGTAAAACATGTGAATAAGTAATGAATTCAATAACAAATGAATCATAACAAAATGGCAGTCCACTTTGATACAACAACAAGCATGAACATCCCATTCATGTCGATACCAAGTTATAACCACAATTTTTAATTCCAAGTCTAACAATAGTAACTCCCGAACTCAAGCGGTTGTCCATAACCGTGGACACGGCTATTCGAATAGATTTATACCTGCAGGTGTACTACTTTACCCACACGACTTGATTAGCCCGTAAGCCTCCGGATGCCTCGAATATAGCATACTTCCTATGGTATGCGGTGGGTAAATCAAGATACGGTCGTTTTAGCAAGAAGACCCCATTGAGCTAAGTCCTCAACCTGTGGCTCTAGGAAACACAAGACGTTAACGCCCCCATCCTATATATCCTAGGAAACACAAGACGTTAACGCCCCCATCCTATCGGCCCAAAAGGAACACGGGATTTCACGGTCCCATGCCCTTACAATGTCACCACCGTGTGACTCAACACAATAAAACCTTCCCCCTACTTAACCATACGGCTCCCAACCCGCGTGTGGTAGCACGAATGTACTTGAATCAACGACGTTACCAAAGTTCGGTCCTTAATTGTCCAGACAAGTCAAACCACATACCCAATCTCGTGCACGAAGGCACCATCACTAACCAACACTTGTCCAGACCAAAAGCTCATTTAAAAATGACAAAATTTCATTTCTTAAACAGATACGAAGATCTGAAACAAAAGTATATAATGAGAGTCATGTTTGTCCCATAATTGTGGGCTATTCCAGTCAATCAAACTACCGTTCTAGACTTGCACTACTAAGCAAACTCGGATAACATTACTTCACTCATCCTACCATAGCATTTCAATAATGGAATAATTCATGGATAGCCTCAATGACAAGATAATAGGATGTGTCTAACTATTCATAACAAAAATAGCGACAATATAAGACTATCATGCAAGCAATTATCATTGCATCTACCCTAGCAAAATTGGGATCAAATATGATGCAAAAGAAAGTTCAAAGGATGCTTGCCTTGCTTGGAAAAGTAGTTGCTCACTCTCTGGTGGCGTGGCGTCAATATCAAATGGCTCGGAATCTAGATAGATATAATATCGAATAAACACGAAATATCTCAAAATTCAAAATGCTCAAAATGCATGATTTTTCTACAGTAGCTAAGTCATGATTTAGATGATTTATGGTGAAAGATTTATTCCATTTTGATTTAAGGTGTGAAAGTTATAAGTGTTTGAATTTCGCTTTCGAGATGTCTTCTTTGAGTAATTTAATTATAAGGTGAAAATTTGTAGAGCAGTGGTGAGTACATGGATTACAAGGATAAATAGGCAATATTATTACAAGCTCAACAGAGTTGAGTTTGCCTCAATTGAGTTTTCATGATTTAGTTACGAATTTCTAAAGTTACCAACATTTTCTTTTGTAAAATTAATAGTGTTAATAGCTCATTTTCCAAATTAATGCCCTCTGTTATAGAGACATGTTTGAAACCAATTTTAATACAAAGTTCATTAAAAATAAAATTTATCAGAAGTGGTTTCACTTATTTTGGAGTAAAAATGAATTAGTTATGTATTTTAGAAGTTAATACAATTTTCAGCAGTGCACAATAATGGATTTCGAATTTCTTAATGTATTTCATACTTTTCTCACCGGCGCTAGCCTAGTCGCGGTCACTGACCAGCGGGCCCGGTGAATAGGGTGTTTTCTATTCTAACTCAGATTCAAAACGTGTTCTGACTAGTGGGTCCCGCTGTCAGTGACACGGTCCACGGGACTAGGTCCACCGGCGCACGCGCACGACACTTAAAGCCTAGGGCCCACATGTCAGCCACCCTATGTTACGGTTTAACCCCGTCGTTTTCCGTGCACGGGACCCACGTGTAAGCGACTGTTTTAACTCGTTAAGACAACATTTAACGCTAATGATTACCTCTTAACCCCTAATCATTTTGCTCTGCGCTTTGTCGGCGTCGGCAACGGATTTTGATCGCGCGTTTCACCGGCGGCTCGCGGCGCGATGCGCCCACGGCGGCGCGGCCAAGGCCATGTCCAGTGCGCAATAGTATTGTACACCCGTTAAGGGCACTCACGGCACTGGCCGGCTTAGAATGGCGACTAACGGCGTTGGCGGTGGCGCTCAAAACGGCAAAATGAAAACAACACAAATGAAGCTCCGCGACATTCAGCGTGTGCCAAGATTCTAGGGACTATGAGAAGGCTACCTGAGCGAAGAGGGTGCTCGGGGAGGCTCGGAGCTAGCTGTCTACCAAGCCCACCATACAAAAAATTCTTTGCCTTACGGTCATTAGCCAAGAGGGCTTGAGGCCGCGTAGCAACCTCGAGCAAGATGAGCGGATCTCGAACACCTCCCAAATACCTCGTGGTTCACTCTCAAGAAAGACACGCATGCGGTTCTTCCAAAGGCATAGTCGTGCCCATCGAAGATATGCGGTTTGGAAGAATACTTATCCATCGCCAAGTTCGATGGACAGGTTAAGATCAAGATTGAACTAATCGGGCTCGATACCACTGTTGGACCGAAAAGGCGACTAGAGGGGGGGTGAATAGGAGCACGATCTCTTTTTCTCCCAAATCGAATTCAATACGAATCTCACTCCAATAGCTATGAAAGCTATGAAGATCAATCAATCATGCACAGCGGAAGACTTGTATTGAATCCAATCAAAACCCCAAAGCAAAATCAACACAAAACCAAAACACCAATTCTCGGGCGGTCTGACCTCTCACGGGGCGGTCGAGACGGTTGGCTCATGATCGGACGATCAAGCGGCGGACCTCTCCTTCGGGCGGTCAGACCTCTAGTTCAATGAACAGTGAAATCAGCCCGAAAAACCAAAACGCAAATTGATCTAACTTTTGATTCGTGCGTCCAAACTTCGTGAAACTTGACACACACCTTCCCAAGGATGTCAGGAACCTATTCCAAGCAACGATCGTGAAAATCCTTGCCAAAGTTCAGACCTTTTCCCGTTTGAGTGAAGGTGGGTCAAAACCGAGTCAAAGCGCAAATATGATCTTGAGACTTGCTCGTGGGTGATTGATGATCTTGAAGATCCTAGATGTATTCCTACATGTCACAGCAAGCTAGATCACGGCCAGAAACCAAGCAAAAACTCGCGGATCAAAGAAAGACTCAAAATCACCAAATAGAGAGGAAGAAAGCAAATAGACTCATCTTTGATGAAACTTTCTTTGGATTGATTTGATGTGGTATTGGTTTACAGCCACTCCATCAATGGAGAACAAAGACTCAATACATGAGCACGAAATCAAATCCAACTCTCTAGAACCCTAACCTCCAACTATCAACTCCCTAAGCACCAAAACAAAAACTAGGGTTTACAAGTAATGAAAGGGTTCAGGGGGTGCAGCCACCTCCCTCCTCTATTTATAGTGGAGGCCTAGACCTTCTAGAAGAGTTTCCCTAATGGGCTCCCGTTAAGGTCCAAAACAAGCGGGTGACACTGCATACGCATTTTAAAGCGCCGTCTTCATCTCCTCTTGACCTAATCCGCTTCTCCACGCACCAACTTGCGCGCTGGTTGGCAAAGGTAACCAAGGCGATATTTAGTAAGATTACCAAATACCCTTCTCGGTCCTTCTCAGAAGACCGAGTCCAGTGTCAGCGGCACTCGCTGTTCGCCACGTGTAGGTTGATCCAACGGCTCTCATCATGTCGGCAAGTCTCTCCCATCCGGCTCCCACCGAAACCACCATGGCACTTGCACCCCCCGCGCCGCTTGATTCAACGATCGCCGCCGAACGCCTGTTCGGTCACCTTTGTCCATCTTGCACCATACTTGAGTCCAATGACTTCACCCGGCATCGTCGATCGTTCTGAATCTCAGCTCTCCAAGCCTAGTCCCGATCATCCTCGCCGTTGACCGTCGTTGACCACCAAGCAATCTGCACAACAATAGACAAGCAAATCGAAACCGGGAACAAGTTCTTCACAACTTGACCCACGTTAGTCAAAACATGCATCATGCAACACATATGCATCGAAACCCATGAGATTGACCTAACAAGCAACCATCGCGCCACGGGCCGGCGAGTTAAGTGAAAACCGGTCCAACCGCCACCCTTGGCTGTCGACCGCCATCGCCGGTCGACCGCCAATAAGAAAAGGCGGTCGACCGCCAACGAAGAAGCGGTCGACCGCCACCCGTGGACTTAGCCAAAATTTCAACACCAAAATCCGCAATCTCTCGAAAATTTCAAACGAATAGAACTTTTGCCGAGGCTCCAAAATTATGGGACCAAGTGCGATGAATCTCCTCACTTGCCTACACCTCTATTTTTGGCCTAGCTCAAAATCAATGCCACTTATATGGCCGATCGGACCGCTCATCGGGCGCCGGTCGGACGCCACCCAACCGGTCGGACCGCCTACGGCGGTCGGACCGCGATCAATTCACCGAGGCATGGCGGTCGGCCGCCACCAAGGCGGTCGATCCGCTTGAGACTGGCGAGAACACGAACTTTGCAGCAACGTGTTTCCGCAAACCTTCAACGTCATTGCCAATTGTCACATCATCCTAAGATCATGAGCATATCCCCATGATATCCACAGCCTACATAAACATCAAAGGTAATGATTCAAGCTTTGTTCGACAAACATTTGCTACTACTCAGCCCACCCTTTCATTGGCTTTACCTTCTTATATATTGATAATTGGTACTCTTAAAATATACTTCTGCAAACACCACATAGTTTACTGAAAGCAGTTTCGACATTTTTTTCATACGTTTTGAGTTTGTTATGGTAATGATGATGTTATGTTGATACTGTTAATACATAAGGAAGAAGAAATAAAAACAGGGCTTACAGTGAAATACATGCACGTGCATGTGATAAGTAGGAGCTGCACATATTCCAATTTAATCCCATCGTGCGACAACAGAACCTATTGCACACACCATAAAATGTTTGCTCCAACTGTTCCGGAACAGGCTCTTTTACAACTTTTGGGTTCAAGAAATACTGCAAGATAACACAGTTAGAAAATAAATATCTTTCACAACTAAAGAATGTTATCAAACTTCCATTTTTCTGTATAACATTTCAAAATTATGCCCTGTCATCAATCTATTCATCTCCATGGCCGAAGTTGACCCGTGCATTGCTCATCCCTGGTTCTTTCCAATGTACATAAGCAATCTCCCCACACTCGCTAATTACCATTTGAGCAAATTAAGAAGGATTTTGGGTGCATGGCATGCCAATTAGCACAAACGCGCCCATCGGTCAAAGCCGTTTGTTGCATCGCCAGAGTGACACACAGCACTAATTCCAAAAAAAAGCTTTTCTTTTTTTTTTTCGCACGGAACTATACATAGTATTGCTGGACCAAACGCGGACAGACAACATGCTATGCTGCCATTAAATTCCACAAAAGAAGAAGGATAAATTAGCTAAGTGACATCGTGTTAGAGCGTAATAGGAGGAACGATACTCCGTTCGTAATGCACTGGAAAATAACATCGTAGACACCAAAAAAATTAGACGAACGACATCGCCGTCAGTTACTTTCGTTTTCAGAATTTTTTAAATATAGAAACTAAGCTAAAAAATTATCAATTTTTTTGTGGAGCCTTCCGACACAATTTAATTGTTTGTGTATTTTTTAAAAAATTTATACATTCTGATTTTACCTCTAAAATTCATGTAAGTTTACTGTTTGTAGAAATTTTTTAATATAAAAAATAAGGTGCAAACATTATGAAAAAAAAATTCGGACTCCTTACCTAGTCAATTTGATTGTGTAATTTTTTTAGAATTTTACAAAATTAATTATTACAAATTAATTAGTGGACCTGGTGACACGGGTGGCAGAGCAGAAGCAGAAGCAGGGGAAAGAAGAGAGGATGCTGGTGTCATGACGCAACTTGTAGGTGAGGGCAGGCGGGGGCGCTCGTGCGCGAGCGGCAGCGACGTAGACCATGGGGGAGCGCGTCCTGGACGGCATGGGCGAGCACCAGGCTGGCATGGGGGAGCTTAGCCAGCTCGGGCCAGAGGAGGGCAAGGGGAGTGGGCTGAGCCCAAGAGGAGGAGGATGGGCCAGGCCTGATGGGAAATTGACTGAAGTTTTGAATTTGGGAGATTTTGGAAATGCAAACTTAATTTGAAATAAGTTTGAAACTCTTAGCAAATTTAAAGCATCCCCAAAAATGGGATGTTACACGAGGTGCTGTCCGGCCGTATGCACGATGCTTAGAAGATGAGGGGGCTTACTCGTTGTCTGGTTTCATAATTGATTCTAAAAATCAGTAGCATGCAACTCATCTTAGAATAGAATACAAGCAACATGATTGTCTATTAGTTATTTTGTTCATATGGTATATACTCTCTAGGATGTGCTTTCAGAGAAAGGCAGCTTGCAATAGCTCTCCGCGCGTCCTGCTATTCCCTGAAGGCACCACAACAAATGGGAGATTCCTGATTTCTTTCCAACACGGAGCATTCATACCTGGCTACCCCGTTCAACCTGCTATTGCCCGTTATCCACATGTGCATTTTGATCAATCATGGTAAGTTTTTCTCTACAGAAAGACATGCTTCTTTTGTTGCCTCCATGCTGTTTTATTTATGCCCGTGCTGTGTTTTAAGGGAAATATATCACTAGGAAAGCTCATGTTCAAGATGTTCACCCAGTTTCACAATTCCATGGAGGTGTGCATTGCTTGTTGAGCTCGGCCTAGCAAGGGTCTCATCTTTCATGTCTTTTGCCAGTAACTACTTAAAGCGATAAACTTATTGTATAATTCACATAATTTACAGGTAGAATACCTCCATGTTGTTTACCCACCTGAGATTAAGCAAGAGAACACCCTTCACTTTGCAGAGAATGTAATTGTCTTAACTCAAATAAATTGCACGTTCAACATCTTGTGCATTATTTACCAATATAATAGTAGCATTACTTTCTTACACGTATTTAATATTTTGCAGACCAGCTATGCTATGGCACACGCCCTTAATGTTGTACCGACTTCTTGCTCATATGGCGATTCAATGATTCTGGCACGAGCAGCGAATGCTGGAAAGGTAAAAAGGCTATTTATAGCATGATCTTCACTCTGAATTCAGGTATCATTGCTTTAACCTTTGTTCCAACTGGAACCTTCCAAACACTAACAATTAACTGAAAATACGGGTGTGTCTTCCTCCCTCGAGTAGGATTTTGATCTCTAATATGCTGAGTTTTCCATTTGCAGGCGAATTGCTCAAATTACACGGTGGAAATGGCTTGGGTAAAACAAGTCTTGTCTTTCCTAAATTGCACCATTGGCATGTGCGTGCCAATGAAAAAATAACACGAGACTAAGAAATTGTGTTTTTAGTGAAAAGTGAATAAAATGTTGTGTTACGAACTGGGTTAGTGCATGATTTCTGACGTGTTTAGAGTATCCCTTTAGATGAAGCATAATTCATGATTGTGATATTTTATTTTTCATGCTCTATGCGGCGTTTTCTTTTGCATGTTGGCCCTTTTCTAAGCATAGTGCATACTGCTTCCAACAATGTAGTATCTAGCAATGCATTGAGTTTGTAAATGTACATACATCTTTCCTTCAACTCTCAGAAATTGAAAATAAATCTTCCGGGTTAAGGATATAAGGGTATTTATGGTATTTTCTATTGAATTAGGGTTTAGACTTGTGTCCCTTTATATACTATATATATTGCTCATTGGGCCTCTTTAATATACACACAATATTCATAACATGGTATCAGAGCAAAGGTTAGGTTTAAAGTTACTGTAGCACCATCGCCTTCGCTACCGCTGCCCCAGGAGGGCCGATCTTTGCTCCCGGGGCGGCCTCTCGGCGCCTGTCCAGATCCAGTCTGGATCGGGTCTTCATCTGCCAGCTCATCTGCTCCTGGCCGACTCGCTCATGTTGGGGAGGAGTAGCCCGTCGCATCTCCTTCGATCTGCAGCAAGCTTCTCCGCGCCGCCGAGCGGATTCGGCGCCTCGGTTCCGCTATGCTCGGCTCTCGCGCGACGCTTTGCGCGCATCGGCTCTCTGGACGGCCGCCGCCTCTCGCTCTGCTTCAACGCGAGGAGGAAGACCACCAGGCTTTCCCCGACTTGGATCCAGCCGTCCTCGAACCGCTGGTGCCGGTTCCCTGGCATATGATTTAAGTGGTAGATGAGAAGTGGGAGTACGTACTCCTAGGAGTACCATACCATTTTCCAATATATATACACACACACACACATACATACATACACACATATACATACATATACACACACATATACATACATACATACACATATATACATATACAGACATACATACATACACATATATACATAGACATACATATACATACATAGATATATATATGTATACATACATACATTGTATGTATGCACACACATATTTTCCCTTGCATATATGGTTAATTATATTGTTCATCATTATGTGGGCCATGGGGCCACGTCTCAGTGACACATCGATGTTTTTTTCTAACTCGTGATATCTTTGTAGTGTTACTTAGCAAATTATCTCGATCCAATTGTAGCAGAGATTCAATAAACTTGTTAACTGCCGTTATTAATAAAGAATAATCAGGTTGCCCTTGACCTAGTAGGAGTGTGCTCTTGTGTCCTGTGTTAAGTTTGTCTTTCTTTAGTACTCATTGCAATGGATGGAGGTGAGCAGTTGTAAATAAAATAAAATAGGAGAAAAAGTGTAACATCCCGTTTTCGAACGGTGATTAGTAAGTACTATTTCGGTTTTCGTTCTTCAGCCTTATTTCAAATTAACTTATGTTCTTAAAAACCCCTAAGCTTTTAGCTAAGTTCAAATTAGTGATTCGGACCTCTTTGTAATTCCTGAATTCAAAATTTGATTTGAATTCATCTTTTTTGAATCTTGGGCCCCTTTTTAGCTTGGCCTTTCCTTCTCCTTGGGCCAACCCCCTTGCTCTCCCAGCCTCCTGGCCCAGCTCCTCCGGCCCACCTTCCCTATTTTGGCCTAGGCCAGCCCAGCATCCCCCCTGCTTTCTTCCACCCCCTTGCTCCCCTTCCCTATGGTCAGAGCTACCCACGAGATCCTCCCCCTCCCCCCGTCAGCGCCTGCGCCCAGGCCGTCGCCTCGCCCTCGCCTTGTCCCATTCGTGCCCCGCACGCCTCCGCACCCGCTGCTTCCACTTGGCCTGCCCATGCCTTGCGCACCCACGCCCCGCCGACGCCCTGTCCCATCCCGCGCCCGCGTCGCACGCACGTCGCCCGCGTCTCGTCCTGGTTCTCCCGCTTCCGCGCCCATGCCTTGTCGTCATCGTGTGCCGCGCCTCGCGGTCCCGCCACCCCGCACCGCCGCATGCCCCCTCGCGCGCCACGGTCGCCGGCCCCCAACGGCTCTCCTCCCTCCCGTTGGCTCCCTTGGCCTATAAAGCCCCCCTCCGACACCTCCCTTCCTCTCCTCCCTCACCATTTCTCCTTCTTACCCCAAGCAGAAAAAAGATCGAGGAAAAAGAAGCAAAAGAGAGAAGAAGAAGACGAAGAACTCACCTCCGTGAAGATGTCGCCGCCGCCGCCTCGGTGCCCTCCTCGCTGGCCCGGTAAGCTCTGTCGCCGCCGCCACTGTTGCTCTTCACCACGTCGGACCACCCTGAGCCTCCCCGAGCCACCTGGACCTCCTCGCCGGCTTGCCCGCGCCTCATGTGCCCGTGCACCCGCCGCCGCCTCGAGCCTCTTCACCACCGCACCCGCCCTTCTCCGGCATCACCGTCGCCTCCCATGGGATCCCCACCCTCTCGGGGCCCCGATTTGCCCACTCACCGCGCCACCGCCCCTATTGAATCTCCCCATGGCCGCCGCCCTTAGCCGCGCCACCACCTCCCCACGCCGTCGTCGCCGCCGCTGCCCCTCGCCTCCCCTCTCTCCCGTTTCGGTCAGGCCGAGAGCCCCACTTCAAAAATTCATACCTCCTCCACTCTAGCTCTAAAAATTATAAATTAAATTTTTAAAATTTTGTTAATTCAAGATCTTGCTAATGGCATAGGTCTTGTTTAAATTTGAGTTCATTTGTTATTGCTTTAGTATTTATTTGTTTTGTTTGCTTAGTTGTGCCTTTTTCCAGTATGTTCGTTCGCGTAGCGTTCGAAGACGCTGGGAACCTCCAAGTTGATCAAGAATAAGACTACCATGACTCTCTTACCTACAATCAAGGTGAGTCAATACTTTGATCATATTGAGCCTACATTTTATGCAAAGTATATTCTTTTAAAAAATAGCAAATTGCATGCTTTAATTCTTTAATCAAATGTATGTTAATGCTTAAGGTAGTTAAATATCCATTTGTTGATTAATTAATTGATATGCCATCCTTGACAAATTAAATCCCTTAATTCCATTGTCACCCTAGTAACTATGTGGTAATACTAGCTATAAGTTGTACTTAAGTGACATGCTAGTCTTGCTTAAGTACCGGAACATTAAAATATCCTAAGCATCATCTCTTCAAATATGAAAATGGTTTGGGCAGTCATTGGTGGTCCATGACTAAGATAAATATGGTAATTTGGTTTTACTCCTCAAAACCCTAAATTTCTATTACCCCATCTGGGCAGCTGGTGTGATGGATGGTTCAACAGTGGGTGCTAATGTAGCCCAAGAACTGTTGTGTTGTGGATGGTATGTAGAATGGACCGCACAGATAACCCTAAGGACTTAATCTTGTCACGACCTCCCGTGTAAAACAAGTGCAACCACAAGTTTGTAAAGTACAACCTGGCTAAATAATTTGTATCCATCAGTATGAGTTGCATCAGATAGATGATCTGCGACGCCGTAAGCCTTTGTGGCAAAGGGTGTCGGGGTGCGCGACGTAAGTCGTTGGATGGCGCAAGAGGGGGTTTAGCAAATCCAAAAGAGTGTAACCCTTCATAGACGAAACCTTAGCGAAGTGTAACTAATACTGATAGATGCATTGTAAAGGCCTTGTGGTGATCTCCCCTTGATTCACATGTCTACGAAAACGTGTGTACATATCAAGACGATTATCCCTTGTGGGTAAAGTGTACAATCTCTGCAGAGTAATAAACTGTTTAAACAGCCGTGCCTACGGTCAAAGGCGGACATGGGAACTTAACTTGAGTTAGTTCTATTTCAAAAACCTTGTGGGTGGTATTGAAAATGTGGCGGGCTCACCTAGCCCTGAGATTGGATTTTCCCTGGGTTTGCAGACTCAGTGATGTTAATATGTGGGGTTAGCCCCAGTCAAATAAGCATTAGGTAGAGTTTCCGATGGAGGGAACCTCTGCTGATACAAATATTGCATAATTACTCTCTTTAATAAAATATAATTTGGTTAAAATGCTAAGTGGCAGAAATTCTTAATTATGATATTTGTAAACGTTGCTTTAGCAAATAAAAGAACCAAGCCATCCTTGTTAAACCTTGCATGTATAATATTGCATTGTGTGTTGGCTCGTGAGCACAGTAGTAGTGCTCATTCTCGCTCTCCCCAAACCCTTCAGATGACGTGGATGAAGGAGATTATCCGTACTATGAGGATCCAGAAGTCAATGGGCAAGAAAATGATGAAGAGTAGTCTAGGTCTTGTCTCAATCTAAGTGGGCTCGCTCGGTATTTGTGTACAACCGATATTATCCAGTCCTTAGTTAATATCAGTCGTACACATACTACCCCAGTCGCTTGCCTTTGGAGAGATGAGCTCTACCCTTCTGCTTTTGCTACCGCTTTCGTATCTTTTGTAATGTAAGCATTTAGCCCGTTCGGCTCTTCTGTAAAACTCGACCCGACATGGTTTATGTCACTCTGATGGTTGTAATATATTTGAATGTTTTAATTCACGTCTTGTATGAATGATTCAGCAATGTGCATGTGAGTGCTATCTACTGATCCAGGGAATAGCACAATATTTTCACAGAAGATTCGGAATTAGAAAACCCGGGTCCGACAAAAAGAAAAGTAGAACGATGCACGGAGAAAAAAAAATAGGTGCAAGCCGGATCATGAACAAATTAAGCTTTCATGTTACGTACTCGATCAGCTTTCTAGTTTGAAAACCATGGCAAAATGAGAGGAAAATCGGTAGTAAACATTACGGAGTACAAAACATTACATGGAATTATGCTATTCAGTAGAGTACAAAACATATAATGCCCAGTTTATGCTTATAATTTAGGAACGAAAACATGCAGGGGAATATATCATGCACGTTACACATCTGCTGCTAAATAATTCAGTACAAATGCATGCAAGATAGATGGCGATATAAACCAAACATGATAGGGAAAAGAAGAGATAATGCCCATACTACATTGTATTACTTTGCAGTAGTACGAAAACACAGCGCCACACATAGATAGATACACACTAACGCTGAGCCCTGCTTTGCATTGCTGCCGGCATACAAGCAGAGCAATCCTTGTTGATGTTCTTCAGTTTCGCAACCACATCACTCATGCACATCCTTTGCTCAGGTGAGTCACTCGAACACATCAGGCCCATCTCGAATCGACACAAGCAAGTTCTTGCTCGTGCTTGTCGAGGAAGATCCCAAGTAAGCGTTGGTTTGGTTATCAAGCGATGTCTTACTTGTTCATCTGCGCAGAGCTTCTCATCAACAACATCCCTAAGGTTATTTGGAAATGCTTGGCAAACCCATCGCCTAAGGCTTAATTCTCCAACGAACATGGGATCCGTGGGCCTCTTCTGGTGAAGACTTGACGACATGATTCCAAAGTGAACACGTCGTTCTTCGCGATGCCTTTCCCATATTTGCATATTCAGCGGAGAAAATTGTGAACAATAGATGTTTGTTGGTGAAAAATCTTACGCTAGCTAGCATATTACAAAAGAACACGCTTAAGAATGACCGGTGCAAGTACACGTGCCATGTATCCGATTGTCCTGGCATGCTCACTGAAACTATAGAGTTGTCATCACCTAGCGATAGTTTTGCAATGCCAAAGTCGCCACATGCGTGATCATCTCCTCGTCGAATAGCACATTGCTAGGCTTTAAGTCACGAGTCGCGGGATAACATTATAATGGCCATGGTGCGGATACTCCATTGCCATTGACACATCAAGCATGATGTCCAACCTTTTAGGAATGATCCGAAGCAAGGGCCGCTTTCGGTGTGCGAGAGTGCCTCCAAGCTGCCGTTGGGCATGTCTTGACGGCGGTGCTCAAAATCCAAGTTGGAGCAAGTATTCAATATCTTTATCAAGTTACGATGCGACCATCCATGACACTTTACATTCACATCAAAGCTCCTCACGACTTGCGCGGCTTGCATGTTGAGCACTTTTATCGCGACAACCAAACCATCATCCGGTTGGCCCTTGAAAACTTTGCCAAAACCTCCAACTCCCAACATGTTATCCTCACTGAAATTATCGGTGCACGAACAATCTCATTGTAGGATACTAACCTATGGCCAATCACATCAGCCATATCAAGAGAAGATGTAACATCTGGATTCTTCTTAATTTTGTTTCGATCATTAGGTATAAGCAAGCGGCAATTGCACCAACTGCTATTGCGACAACAGGAGTATAAACTTGAGGAAGTGTCGCCATGAGTTGGGTGAGACTTGTCTTGACATGGTGAAAATCCTAGGCGTGGAGCACCGCACACCCAACATTTCCCATCAAAGATTGCAAGGTGATGTTTGAAAAACACCTCCATTTGGGATCGGTCCTTCTAGCTTATTAGAGGAGAGGTTCAAACTAGTAAGGTGGGTGAAGTTGGCAAAGTAATTTGGTATAGTACCAGAAAGATTATTAGATGATAGGTCCAATGTCTCTAAGTTGGTCAAACGGCGAAAAGAATCTGGGATTGAACCCTCGAATGAGTTTTGTGACAGGATTAGGTTGGTTAGCATTTGATGCTCCGCAAATGAATTTGGGAGGCTACCAACTAAGCGGTTGTTAGAAATATCTATTAGGTCTATTTGTTGCATGCGACTGAGATCAGAAGGCATTGCACCGGTCAAGGAGTTATGGGAGAGATTTAACTGGATGAGGCTACCAAGATGAAACAAGCTTGCTGGTATAGCTGAAGATAGCTTGTTATCAGATAGCGAAATGGAGTGTAACATAGTGAGGTTAACTAGGCCATCTGGTATGGAACCAGAGAGTTGATTATCGTCAAGTAACAAGATTGCAAGTCCTGTTAGCATACCAATCTCTTCCGGGAGTGGGCCAGCTATGCTATTGCTAGAAAGGTCAAGTTCTCGGAGATTCTCCATCATCATGATGGACCCTGGGATTGCATTGCTCAAATGGTTGCTCCTAAGGTCTAGCGCCTGGAGACCAGTCAGATTTGATAGTGTAGCTGGAAGCCCACCAATTAAGTTGATGTTGCGTCCTGAGAAGTATATCAACCTTCTAGAGAGGTTCCCAACAAAGCCGGGGAGATTACCGGCGGTGAAAGAATTGCGTGATATGTAAAGTTTTTGGAGTTGCGGACAATTGCAAAGGCTGGACAGAAAGTGCAGATCCCCTTGGAGGTAATTATCTCCAATATCAATCCACGTAAGAGATCTGAGGTTTCCAAGTGTGGACGGTACTGATCCAGTCAGCAAGTTGTTTTCCAATCCCAAGTAGGACAATTCAGATAGATTTCCAACAAAAGCGGGAAAGGAACCGCTTAGTTGGTTATGTGAAAGATGGAGAAAGTTGAGTTTTCTCATTGTTCCCAGTTCCACCGGAATCTGTCCGCTTAGGTTGGAGAATCCGACGTCAAGCACACTGAGCATGGTGAGATTGCCGAGCACACTCGGGATCGGCCCGAAGATGCCATTGCGGCCCATAGAAAGGAAAGTGAGCTGCGACAGCTTGGCGAGCCATGTCGGCACGGCCATATCGGCAAAGAAATTATTTGATATATCGAGCCCCTCAAGGTGCTGACATGCCGCAATGCCCAATGGGATTTGTCCCGTGAATTTGTTCCGAGAGAGAACTATTTTTCGCAACTTGGGGAGGATAAAGCTTTCGTTGCTAGGTATAGGCCCGGTGAGGTTGTTGTGCCCGAGACCCATGACTTCAAGGCTGGACATGTTGAAGATGGTACGAGGTACTGGACCAGAGAGCTGATTACCTGTCAGGTCAAGGTATCGAAGCATGAGCAAGGAGCCAATGCCATCTGGTATTGACCCAGATAGGGTGTTTTTTGCAAAGTTGATGCATTCCAATGAAGGCGTGTCGTTGAATGAAAAATTTGGTATCGGGCCGCTCATGTGGTTTCCTAGGAGAGATATGTACCTAAGGTCAGGAAGATTTTGCAGCTCTGGTGGTATTTGCCCTGAGAGTCGGTTCTGATCTAGCGCAAGACGTTGAAGCCTTGTGAGGTTTCCAAGTATGCAGGGAATAGTACCAGATAAAGTGTTCTGGGTGAGAGCAACAACTCTAAGGCGAGGCAACCTTCCAAGATCAGCTGGGATGGAGCCCGTGAGGTTTGTGTTGGTCAGATCTAGGAGATGGAGGAAAGAGAGGTTACCGAGGTGAGGAGTGAGCTCCCCTTGGAGAGGCTCGTCCGGCAACGCCAGAGCGACGACGCGCCGACGTCGCCGGCCACACGACACGCCGACCCAGGCGCAAAAGGACACATTGCCAGTCCAGCCGTCGTGAAGGACGCCAAGAGGATCGGAGAGCTGGGCTTTGAAAGCCAGCAGCGCGGCAAGGTCGGTATCATTGCTCAGCCTCAGCGGCGAGGAGGAAGCGGCAGCGATCGCCGTCGTCAGTAAACAAGTGGCCGCCGATAGTACGAGGCGAAGGCAAGGAAGAAGGGCCATGGCCATCTATCACTAGCTAGCCGATAGTATGCAAGCGCAAGCGAATGGAGGTCGCGGTCTCTCCAATATATAGTTTGGGATCATATTTATATTGCAGTGGCCACCTTTCAGAGTTATCTATTCAGATTCCATTGACCTGCTCCCGGCCGGCGCTGGCTGCAGGAGATGCCGACACATTTGTCGAATTGCAGTGGCCACCTTTCAGAGCTATCTATTCAGATTCCATTGACCTGCTCCCGGCCGGCTCCGCCTGCAGGACACATTTGTCGAATTGCAAATCCTCTATGGGCAGATCAAACAAAAATGACAAGGACGTCAAGATCAGAAAGACAAACCAAAAAAAAAAGAAAAGAAAAGAAGAGCACTTTTACAATACCCACAAGTCTATATAGACCGTTGATTCTTCTTAATCCAATGCATCAGATTGGTTATAATGTGTTTATACTACTCTAGGAAGTACAATTCTCTGAGGGACAAAATTGTAACTGCACTTATTTCTCCAAAGGAAATATAATTTTCAAAATTGGCAAATCTATATCCATTAACCTTCTGCGGCCATAGCCGGCAGGTCATGCTCTCCATTTGCGACGATAACAACAGGGGTCAATCGCGCCTAGTAATTCTTGAAACAAAGAACAAAAGAAAAACGGAACTAAGAAACAAAGACGAAAGGAAGAATCGAACACTTGAAACAAGGATGCAGGGATAGATTTTAGTTTATCGGGGAAAAAAATTTCAAGGATGTGCAAAAGCTTTGCACATCATTCCATTAGATGAAATAAAAGTACAGAAAAAAGAAGAACAGGCACAGAAAAAGAAACCAGACACAGAGGGGTTACATACTAAACAAGCGACGATTCGGCAAGAAACTCGCTCGACAGCCAAAACTAGAGAAAACAGCTACTCCTGTGTGGCCGCCTCCAGACAATGCGCATCTGCCATGCACCAATTTTTATGTTTTTGTAGAGTAAGCTGGAGCGTCTGATCAATAAAATTAACAATGTTATTGAAGATCCTTTGATTACGCTCCTCCCATAACATCCAAGACACAAGAATGATACAAACATCTGTTTGCTTTCTTCGACTCTTCGGTGTGGCATTCCGAGCACCCAACCAATGCTCTTAAAGGGTGGCCTGGCCGCTAGGAACTGGGCATAGAGCACTGGTCTGTGCTATGAACCGAGCCCATACTTGCACAGTGACAGTGCAACCGATGAGAAGATGATCAATAGATTCTTCCTGATGCTTGCAAAACACGCAGACTCCCTGGTTTTGCAGTCCATGACGCCTTAGACGATCGGCCGTCCAACACCTCTGCCGAATAGCCAACTAAATGAAGACTTTGCATTTTAGAGGCGCCCGAGCTTTCCATATGGCCTTGGCACATGGAAACCTAATCGTTCCTATAACTTTTCTAATTTTTAGTCCTCACGTAGACCGACCACCGGCTGTATTATAGCCAAAGTTACAATGAAGCTTTATATGACAACAAAAGCAAACTCCGTCCGGTCATAAGTACATGTCGTTTTGGATATTGACAGTCCCCAAAACATACCTTTGACCACTAATTTCTATTGTAATATAGTTATAGTATCCAATAAAATTATAGTATCATTGAAAAAACTTTTCGGGACAAAACTATACATGTATTTTTATGTATCCAATCTAAATATTTAAAAATATATTGATAGCCAAAATTTTAAAAGTTTGGTTGCATGTATCCCAAAATAACATGTATTTGTGACCGGAGGGTATAGTTTTTCTAGCATAAAATCAACAGCAATATAAATATAAAAGAACCATGCAGAGAGATGGCTAAGCTTACCATGCGACTTTCAGTAAGCATTAAACTAAGCAGGTCAATGGAATCTCCCGCGCCAGCTGCAGGAGATGCCGACCCAGTGGCAGGACACATTTGTCGAATTGCAGTGGCCACGTTTCAGAGCTATCTATTCAGATTCCATTGACCTGCTCCCGGCCGGCGCCGGCAGCAGGAGATGCCGACCCAGTGGCAGGACACATTTGTCGAATTGCAAATCCTCTATGGGCAGATCAAACAAAAATGACAAGGACGTCAAGATCAGAAAGACAAACCAAAAAAAAAAAAAAAAAAGAAGAGCACTTTTACAATACCCACAAGTCTATATGGACCGTTGATTCTTCTTAATCCAATGCATCAGATTGGTTATAATGTGTTTATACTACTCTAGGAAGTACAATTCTCTGAGGGACAAAATTGTAACTGCACTTATTTCTCCAAAGGAAACATAATTTTCAAAATTGGCAAATCTATATCCATTAACCTTCTGCGGCCATAGCCGGGCAGGTCATGCTCTCCGTTTGCGACGATAACGGCAACAGGGGTCGATCGCCTAGTAATTCTTGAAACAAAGAACAAAAGAAAAACAGAGCTAAGAAACAAAGACGAAAGGAAGAATCGAACACTTGAAACAAGGATGCAGGGATAGATTTGAGTTTCTCAGAAATTCGGAACCAGCAGATTTGTATCAATGGCCTAATGGTTGTTGTTCAACAAAATTTCAAGTTAATCGTAGAGAGCCGGAGCCAAGTTTGTCATTATTGATCGACTAGCTGTTCAACGACAGTCAAATACTTCTTGTTCAGCAAAAGATTTATCATCGGGTAGAACCCATATCGCTATTGATGGCTTAGTGGTTCATAGGCGGCGGCCATCCATGATCTAGGAGCGTCTTGGTGGCATGGGAGTTTTTTTCGACAACATTGCAGGAGACTGTAGAGTTAGTTTGGTAGGAGATAATTTTGGGGTGATTAAAAAAAGTCTATAATAGTGGTAGAATGTATCGTAAAAATTCAGAGCGAAAGAGAAGTTGGCCTCAAAGCTGGCAGTCCCTAGGACTAGAAATTTCAGACGGCAATTCAATATAAAAAAAATCCTAGTGAGCCTAAACTCAATATTATGTACGTCAATGCACTACGAAAAAAATCACAACCTTTGACAGGGCTATAACACCAAGCAAATTGATAGCACTTTTCCTAGCTGTGAACAAATCCTCAGCCCATCCTGAAATGTCATCCTCCTAAGATTGTCAAGCTTTTTGAACTAAAAAATTTGAAGTAGAATCTGAACCAAAACAAATTATTTTTAAATATGTTGGTATTGCAAAGGACTCATCTACCAAAGTGAGTACTGTAAAGGGAAAAGATACAACTCCTTATCAAGATAAGTATCAATGTACTCATGGTGGTAGAGAGGGTCATTTGGTTCAGTTTTGCTTTCGAAAAGCTAAAAAGGAAAAGAAAGACAGGTTAAGATAAATCTCTCGCTCTGGAGTGGAGTTTGGTCAAGCTCCCTATCATCGTTTTGCTCCCTCTAAACAATCTTCTGCAGGTTTGGGAGTTTTTGCTATAGAACCGGTCAGACTAGGGTTTTTCACGCGGTCAGGCCGGCGAGCTGTAAGACAGGAGTTTTACACTCGGTCATACCGGCCGGCGGTCAGACTGGCACTGTCCAGAAGCTAAAAATTCATTGCCTCTGTCTGTTGTTGCTCCTGTTCCTGTCCGTCGTGTTTCTCAATACTGGATTCCTAAACCTTATTTCACTGGATTCCTAAATCTTATTTCACTAACCCCGGTAATGTGAGACCGATGTTTCTTGTGACAGCTGATAGGTTGGAGAACATAAGCTTGATTTGGTTCCAGTCTTTTGCGTCATTGCTTGATTGGATCACTTGATGGTTCTTCACTTTCTTTTGATGACTTCTAAGAGATTTCACCTTCTAAGAGCGACCATGTGGAAAGGGTAATGTTGTTCTACACCTTGTTGAGTTTGATTTTTTGATTGCTCTGTGTATTCTCTCAAAACCGCTTGATTCTGCATGTTTTGTTTTTTTTGCGAAGTGAGTTAGGTGTGTTGCATCCTATAAGCTTATTCTGAGGGGTAGCTTGTTGGTTTAAAAGTTCGGAAGCTTTGTTTATTATACTTATCAAACAAATAATCAAGTCCAAGCCATTGAAATCAAATGAGTTGTAGAGCTCTCTTTATTATATTTACTCATGTGATGTGTAGCTTTGATCATGACTGATTTTAATTAAATTGCTACATTTGAACTAAAGCATGACATGGCAGAATACTTTGACTAGATTGATTATAGATGTTACTTTGCGAGGTTCATCGAAAATGATTAGCTTGATTGTGGGTCTTATTTTAAATCTTGGATTTGAAGCTCGTGTGTCTCTCATTGCGATCCTTTTATGCTCACTCAATTTGGCATGTTATAATAATAATAATAATAATAATAATAATAATAATAAAGAGTCAATTGAAAAGATGTATGTTTCAAGCACACTACACCATGGCATAGTATTAAGGGCAATTATCTGCCGGGAAAAAACTGGATTAGTGGCAATCTATCTGCCGACAATATCCAATATTTTAGGGGTCCCATTATCTGCTAGAAATAATCATTTTCTAGAACAATCTATCTGCTGGTAAAGTTTTAACGTTAGCAACAATACATCTGCCATAGAAAAAGTCAACCAGGTCAACCTATCTGTCGGGAATAAATATTGTCCAGAACAATGTATCTGTCGGCAATGTTTTTAAATTAGGTACAATACTTCTGCCCTAAAAAAAGTGAACCAGGTCAACCTAACTGCCGGGGATACCCTTTGAGCGGGAAGATGAATTTTTTTTGACTCAGGCGCGAAAATTTTGACTTAATTGCACTGTCACAATTGCGCAGATGACAATACAAATACATCTATGCAAATGGTTCCTATGAAAAGAGTCAACTAGGTCAATGTAACATCCCAAAGTGCTGTTACCAAAATAAAATAAAATAAAGTTATTGTTTTAATTGGATTTTCTAAAATTTGAATGAGTTTGATTGCCTTATTTGAATTTCTGAAGTTGTAAAAGTCAAAATTTAAAATTTATTTGAAGTTCTTGAAGTTTCGGTTGGTTTAATCTGAAAAATAAAATTTAATTAATTTCTAAAATTTTCTGATATTTTAAAAGCTTTTTCCTAAATATCTTAAAGCCAAAAACAATTTATTTTGCAAAATTAATAGCCAATTATGAGGTGGAAATATTTTTATTTAGTCCAAACTAAATAAGGGAATTTCTGTGAATTTTCTCATAATTTTTGAATTTATTTTGCTATTTTCTAAAGCCCTTTCTAATTACTAGAATTAAATCAATTGGAAAATAAAATGGGAAATTCCTAAAACCCTTTTGGGCTGAAACCAACTCAGCCCAGCCCAAACCCCTCGTGCACATGACCCATTTCGGCCCGCTCCTCCCGCCCGCTTCCTCTCTCGCACCCCCACCGTCCGATTGGATCGGACGGCTAACAAACCTCCACGCACCCCGCTCCTCCGCACCGTCCGATGCAAATCCGAGGGCCCGCCTGCTTCTTCCTCCCCATAACCCCTTCTTCTTCGCCGCACATACCTCCGCCATTAACGGTCGCGGAAGCTCCGCCAATACCCCAAAATTTTGCCCCATTCTCCGCGCCCGCGCGCG
This sequence comes from Ampelocalamus luodianensis, assembly GCA_036346255.1. Lineage (NCBI taxonomy): Eukaryota > Viridiplantae > Streptophyta > Magnoliopsida > Poales > Poaceae > Ampelocalamus > Ampelocalamus luodianensis. The sequence continues at coordinate 1,172,286 of CM070625.1, forward strand.
CATTAAAATCTCCTCGTCCCGCCGCACCTCCTCCGGCCATTTTCCCCCCTCATCCGCTTGCGGAGTTACCAGGATTTCTCCATCACCGCCGCGACGCCCGCGCCCACGATCTTCTCCCCCTGCCCTCCTCCGGCCCCTATAAATAGAGCACCGAGTGCGCCTTCTCCTCCTCGTTCCAACCCCGCCACCCACACCTCCCCTTCCCTCCTAAATCGGCCGGGTTTTGCTTTGAAAGCCTCCCGGCCGCGCAAGCTTTCTTTATCAATTCTGGCGCCGTCGAGGACACTCCGACGACTCCGACCGCACCATTGGCATCGCGACATCAATTCCTCCATCGTGCGCCCACTCACATCATCGGAGACCCGCCGAATCGCCGTGTCGTCATCAATCCGATCGTCGCCACCGCTCGACTGTCGCCGCCGGCCACCACCGTTGTCTTCTACCACCTGGAGGTATAACATTGTGATCGCAATAGTCTTCTCGACACACCCGTACCACCCACCGCCGACGATCCACCGCTGTTCGCCGTTGTCGGGCGGATCCGAGCGTCGCCGCCGCCTCGTGCAAACGTGGCAGTGCCACGTCGGCGCCACCTCGGCAAAATAGCCCTCGTGGTATCCCCGTGTCGGCCGAGTCAGCGCCACGTGCGCACGCGCTTGCCACCTCGTCCCCAACCCCAGTCCACCTCCACTGTGGACTTGGTCCTTGTGAGCCGTGTCTATGACACGTGGGGCCCACACATCAGAAAATCTTTTAAATCCCGAAAATCAGCTGCTGATGTCAGCCTTGCGCAATAACTAGAATTTCCTTTAGGAAAATAATTCGGAAAATTCAATAAAATCTGAAAATTAGGGTTTCTTGTATTTAGAACTTCCCGGGGTTCGTTCTCCCTCATACGAACTCCGATTTCGTCGATTCAAATTCCTAAATTCCTATAAAATCAAGATCTAGCCAACTAAACCAAAATTATTTAATTTTGGGTTCATTTGACCAATAATTCTTGTAAACCCTAAATATATCATTTCATGTAAATCCAAACTTCTAAAATTCATATCTTTTGCATTTGAACTCCAAATTGGGTGGTTCAAGTTGCAAAATCTTTATAAAATTATAATATAGCTACTTAAACCAAAATTATTTAATTTTGAGTTTATTTGAATTGTTATTTGAATTTAGTTTGAATTTGGCTTATTTTCACGTTAGATTTCGACGACTTCGGAGAATCAGATTTCGACGCCGTTTGAGAGCAGCGTTCAATCAAGCAAGGCAAGTTATACCCTTGATTATATTGATCCTATTATTTCAAATTATTTATATTCTATTTTAAATTATTACTGCATGCATATGTTTATACAATTATTTTAATTCCTTGTTTTAAATGCCTAGCTATTCCAATTTTCCTTGTATGACCAATTTGAATATTGAACGTGAATACCTTGTCACCATTAGACAAAATGATACTAAAATTAATCTTATGCTTAGCCAATGCTTAGATCAAATCTTGTATTTGGGAAGTTTTAGCCAAATCTTTCAAATTTGATTTAAATTGGATCTATGGTATTGTTTTACCATAGAAGGTTATAAAAGTGCTTTTACTTGGAAAATAAAGTGAAAATGGGTTTGGGCTTGGGCATAATGGATGTTGGGTGGGTGCATGTTCATGCACGGGCTCAATCGGGTATGGTTGAGGCCCATGGGTTTTATTGGAAAGTTGCCCAAGTCAGTTAAGGATCGGTCTTCGAGTGCATGATGCTAAGCCATACCGTACCACTACATGTCCTCAGTATGGGGAGTAGGACCTGGCTGACTAATTTTTAAAGTTCCATCGCGGTCGATCCAACTGTTTCGGTGGGTTGTCTTTCATGACTATGTTGTCTCACCTGGCTCAAGAGGGGGCCCGAACCCGGAGGTTTTCATTCCAAAGGGGGTGACGAAACCTTAGAGAGGGTAGACTGCGGAAGGATGACGCATTGTAAATGCCTTGACACATGCTCTAGACTGCTTATCTAAGGTAGTGAGCGGTGGTATCGACGGATACCAAACAAACTAGAGAAGTCGTGTCTTGTGGGTAAAGCTGTACAACCTCTGCAGAGTGTAAAACTATTCGAATAGCCGTGTCCACGGTCATGGACATGCTAGCAGAACTGCTCAAAGTTAGATCTTGGTTTTGTTTGAAAAAGACTTCTCCAAAACTGGTTTATCCAAATGGGAATTGGGTAGGAAGCCATGTGATAGGAGGGTATCCTTCACCATTCATGTGTGAATGTTATCTGACTATAAAACTGAGAATTTATAAAATAATTTGTAGTTATAAAACATCTGCTTTTGAACTTAGTACAAGTATTTAAAGGAAATACCGCTTTATGCAAATCAACCCATAAGCCATCCTTGTTACATCCATATATGCATGTCATTCTGTTACTTGACGGGTGTAACTTGCGAGCACGGAAGTTGTGTTCATACTTGCTTTATGCAAACAAAATTTCAGATGAGAAGAACTTTGTTACCGATGTGGACCTTGACGACTAGGCTGCTACCCCAGTCGATTGCCTGTGGCAGATTGCTGGACCCTACTACTTCTTCGTCTTCCGCTGTATTCTTTATTGCTGGCTTGTAAGCCTCTTTGTAATAAACTCTGTTGATTATTAATAAAGTTGTGATATGAATTTGTTACCATATTTGTTTCTTGTGTGAACTAGCGATCATCATGGGACTAATTCGAAATGCCTGAGAGGATGCAGGATGTTAATCTCGGAGTTACGGCGATCAACGTGCTCGCGGGGATAATAACCAAGTCAACCAGGTCAACGTAACTGCCGGGGATAATAGCAGTTATTGTTCACTGTTTTTAATTATTTGGTCAAAATTTGTAGAGTAGTAGTGCGAACAAGGATTACATAGATAAATAGGGAATATTATTATAAGACCAAAATATAACATCCCCAAGTTAATTAATGATAATTAGTATGCATCTTATCAGCATGCATGATATTTTGGAAATATTTGCATAAATTATTGCACTTGAAAATCTTAATCAAAGATTAAACATACACTTTCAATTTATGAACTCCAAATAAAAACAGCAACCAAAAACATTTGATTATCATCTGGAAATAATTTATTCAAATACTACTTTAATTATCTAGAATTAAAATAAATTTTCCCAAATTTTTGGGATTACTTTCAAACCGTAGAAAATTCAAACTCAATCCAATAACCTATTTCAGTTGTGGATTTATTTTTGTACAAAATATTTTGGAAACAGTAAGGTTCAATAATTTTTTTGGGACACTAGGCCGTCCTAGGAACACCTCTGAATTATTTCAGAATTTTATGAATTTTATTCCTATTTTTAAATCCCCGGTCAAACCTTGTGAGCTTTGGTCAAACTAAATTCAAAACCTAGGCTAGCACTGTTGGCTCGACCGCACCCTGGCCGTTGTTGGGTAGGTCTGAGCGCCGCCGTCGCCATTCTGATGTGTCCGCTGATGTGGCTCGCCACCTCAGCTCCTTTGCGTGCGTGTCTGCCAAGTTATTGTAGTATTCGCGACGGTTATTCACTTTTTCTTGCATCGTGTTTCTTTTGGTCGCTGACGAGCGGGCCCCACTTGTCAGGACCGCCTTCATCTCTCACCGCAATTTCGCTTTCTTCTCCAAAGCCGATGTCAATTCGGCCACGTCCGACCTCCATTGGCGACGGGACTTGGGGCGTTTTGCTCCTAGGATTGAGACACTCCCGAGGCGCGCCTTCCCAAAGCTTCTAGGCATCTGTAGCATCCTCTCCTTGCTATAGATAGTTGTCAGGCTGCTGAGGATCACTCTCGATAATACCCGACTCGTCAAAATCTATTAATCGAGTAAAGCAGCGAATAAGAACAAATAACACCAAATGTAATGAAATTCAATTTTATCAACAAAGCATACACATCAGGCATAACATAGTTTTTAAAGAATTATGGGTGAAAGTTTCAGTCCAAGAGGATTTTATTTGAATTTTCTATGATTTAAACAAGTTAAAGGCACAATTAATCAAATTAAATAATTATCACAAATTTCTGGAATAGAAATAAGAAACAAACTTATACCAGATTAAATTACAGGAAATATTAGAATTAACAAAATTAATTTCACTTAATTTGGAGTTAGGATGAAATACTTATGAAATTTTGAAGTTTAAACTATTTTCTAGTACATAAACAATTCATTTTTAGCATTAATCCAAATCCAATAGTTTCTGGAACAATAACATGCTTGAAAACTAATCCAGTAAAAAGCACATTAAAAATGTAAACCAACAAAATTGGTTTGATTCAATTTGGAGCAAAATTGAATTAGTTATGAATTTTCTAAGTTTAATTAATTTTCAGTTCAAAAGTAATTTAATTGATTTGAAGGCTGTTATGGGCATTGTGATCATTTTTTTAATTATTATTTGCGAGATTCTGAGAGTGCCAAATGATTGCAGAAACTCAACTCTCTCTCAGATCGGATTTTTTCATTAGCATTTGATGTGATTTCTCGTGTGTTGGAGACATGCCCTGTAAGTATATACACCAAGTAGTTTGACTGAATAGTCTGAATTGAAATCATGGTTCATAAGTTCATATGTTTGAACTTGTTGGCCTTGGTCATGTGCTCTCTTGTGCAGGGATGGCGACTTGTTTCACCACATTTTTCTTCACTTCTGGATTCTGCAATTTTTCCAGCATTATCATTAAATGAGAAGGTCAGCTCCCAATCTTTTGTTGATAAATAACACATTTCCAATATGTACTTCTTTTGGTCCAACTTTCTCTGTATTTAGGATATAGCAGAGTGGGAGGAGGATACTGATAAGTATATGCGAAAGAATCTTTCCTGTGAACTTGTAAATAGAGGATTCAACAATACTAGTTAATCTCACTTTAGACTTGTCTAGGATTATGTTCAGATTTTTTTTGCCAAAGGAAAATCTCTCTAAGGTGTCCTTGAGATACTCATTTTCTTTAGCTAGAGTAGGACAAACAATGCATGTAACAGATTCACTTACAATTTTCTTCGAAGCACTAGACTGAGCCAACTTTTCTTTTTCAGCAAAAACAGTTAGTTGTCTGGTCAAAGCTTCGATTTCTATTGTAAGTTTAGGATAGTTAGAGTAAGAAGCTATCTCATGATAAAACATCTGTTGAATTGTTTTCTGAGATGAATTAACTCTAGCTTCTAGCAAATTACAATTAGAGCAAGTTTTAGCTTGAGCATTTGAAATACTTGACTCTAAACATGTAGAAGAACTAGACTTGAGCTTGTCAATTTTATCATATACAAGTTTTAACTTTTCATCACAAGAATCATGTGCCAGTCTTAAATCATCAAATTTAGCATTTATTGACCTGACAGTTTCAACTCAGAATGTAAAACTTGATAAGACTCACAAGATTCATCATTAGGAATAGAAGCTCTAAGTCTATTGATTTCAGAAGTTAAGCTTTCAATAAGATAATTATTTTCTTTCAGTTTTTTCTTTGTCTTTTTTAATTCAATAGCAAGTTTAATCAAACCATCTTCAAGTTCATCATATGATGACCTTACCTCATCGGGATCACAATCTAGCATGAGAGGACAATTCACGTACCTCTCTGACACCATAGAGACCCGCTCTGATACTACTTGCAGAATCGTTAATGACAATCAGAAAGGGGTGAATGATTGTAAAAGATTTTTCGCACCTTTCAAAATCTCGGATCAAATTAGCATCTCACAGCATGCGCTGGCGCAACCGCAAGCACAGCCGCACGCAAGCCGCCGCTAGCAACTCACGTCAGCCTCGCGTACAGCCTCTAGTTCAGGCCGAACAGAGCGTGCGCCTCCTCGATCTCCGCGTCAAGCCTCGTGCCTCCCACCTGCTGCAAGAAAAGAAAACGACCGAACCGAATCTCACAGTAACGCAGTGAACAACAATGGATTAACTCAATGCAACAAGTCATATCATGAAGCAACATCACAAGCCTTTCCTATTAATGTGCACAGCAAAAGCATCTCTAAATTGATTTTCTATTCTCATGCATGAACCAAAAACATCAGCCACCAAGGCTCATGCATCAACAAACGCACCGGAGAATTGTCTTTCTATTCTCACAAGCAAAAGCTGCGGCTCATCCGGCAGCACAAAAACATGCGTCACGTCGTCAACACATGCGCAACCAAAAACCCCAGCCGCCGCCACAGCCCTCACGACCTCTCTGTTTTTCTCTGTCAGCAGCCGCACCAAGCCGCCGGCTATTTATACCCTACAGCTCATACACATGAGCAATAAACCTAGAACCCCTAACGGGCCTTCTAGCGTTGGCACCTAATCACCCACGTACAGCCCACTAAAATCCTAGGGTCTAATATGTGGGCTTTTACATCAGATTACAAAACCAATTTTGGACACCCCAAAATTGTCACATGTCGTAGCCTCCGGACCGTACCTCTGTAGCTCCAACACGCATCATCCATCTCTGATCTCCACGCGCCCCAACTCAAGCCCGACCGTCTCCTCCAGCATCCTCGACCCTCTGAACCATGACTTCACACCAAGCCATCTCCCGGTCACCGCCGTAAACCACGATCGCCTCCGGGTTACCCTGCACATGCAAAGACCAAAATACCATCTTTTCCTGGCACAAGTTTTTCCCAACTTAACCCACATAAGTCCGCACACACCACACGCCTCAAATAACATCTGTACCCAACATTGTTAATACATTGTCAATTATTCATCAACTAAAATATACTAGACCTAGCTACATGATCTAACAGTATCGCAATTGGAGACACATGATAGCAAGTTACCAACCATGCAAGCCATTAAGTCCATAAGCTACAGCATTACAACAATGTAAATGTACACAGAGGCAAGTGCAGCATTTAGAAAAACAAAAGAACAAAATCAATATGGCATTCCTAAATTGCCTACATAAACATGAAAGCTAATGATTCAAGCTTTGTTCGACAAACATGCGCTACTACTCAGCCCACCCTTTCGTTGGCTTTACCTTCTTATATATTGATAATTGGTACTCTTAAAATATATTTCTTCAAACACCACATAGTTTACTGAAAGCAGTTTCAACATTTTTTTTCATATGTTTTGAGTATGTTATGGTAATGACGATGTTATATTGATACTGTTAATACATAAGGATGAAGAAATAAAAACAGGACTTACGGTGAAATACATGCACTTGCATGTGATAAGTAGGAGCTGATCATATTCCAATTTAATCCCATCGTGTGACAACAGAACCTATTGCACACACCATAAAATGTTCAGCAAAGATTAAGATGTACATAATATTTAGAGCAAATCAGAGTGCATTAACACAAAACCTTGTCAGCAAAGTGATGGAATGTCACTTGCAGTGGTACAAGAATATCAGCTGCGATTTGCTCCAACTGTTCCGGAACAGGCTCTTTTACAACTTTTGGGTTCAAGAAATACTGCAAGATAACACAGTTAGAAAATAGATATCCTTTCTATTAAAATATTTTATTAGGTTAATGTGTTAAATATGTATCATCCATGAATTTAACTAAAATAGATTAGCATGAAACTCCAGTAACATTGTTATGTACTAAGATCCCAATGAGGTACTGTAGCAGCCCGCGAAAAACCGCACCACATGAATAGTGCTGCCCGCAAGTATTAGGAAGGATTTATTATTTAGGAATTTATCTATTAGGTGTTTGATATTATCTATTATTTAGGCAAGTTATTATTAGATTGAATTGTTAGAGATAAGTTTCGTTATAGATTATTTCTTAAGGGTTAAGTCGGGTCACTCATATAAAAGGAATAGCATGTATCCATTATCAGTCAACCGAGAAATAAACAAAGTTAGTCCCTAACCGATTGGCTAAAGATCAAAACCTAATTGTTCGTCGGAAAGAGTCCTGACCGAGCTTGGAGGACGATCCCTCGCCTCCTTGGCTAATCAGGCCTTAGAGCCTTGCTACCTTGACAGTGAAGAGCTCTCTACCTGCAGTTAGATGAGTACAAGTGCCCTACCCTCGATCCTCGGACCCGTACCCAACCAAAGACTACAACAACATGCATGCTAATGAGTATAGAAATTCTTAAACAAGAAAGTTCTAATTATTTAGAATGCAGGGGCCAGAATGTACTGAAGTCAGGGTCGTATGTTCATGCTTCTGGAGAAAAAAAGGTGAGGGTGAAGGAGTTGGTTTATAAAAAATCATGTCAGAAGTGCATAGAGCATATGTATAATCCATGAGTCATGATATATACCTGGAAGGGTCTAACAACGGATTGAAGTACTGTGAGGGCATTAATGGTATTCCACTCGGGATGCTGGCCAGGACTGATCATAGTGCTGCTCTGGATCACTAGCTTCAACTGAGGGACAAGTTCAGGCCACAAATTTTCCTTGACAATCTTTTTCTATGACTTGGCGGAACTGTCAGTTACAAACCATAGGAGCATAAGTTATTGCTAGTTATTGGCGGAACTAGTGAGGCGTTTAATTGTATAGCTATTGAGTACAGTTGGACATACAACTTCAATCAATACTCGAAGAGAAGACAGGAGAAGAGAAGAGAACGGGACCAACCAATTGGAGCAGAGGGAAGGGAAGGGAAGGAATACGTGCGGGAGGGAGTGGGGGGAAACACTAAGGCCCTGTATGGATCGGCTTCAACTTCTGGCTTTCGCTCGAAAAAGCAAGAAGCCCTTTTAAATGGGACGTTTTTCGCAACTATTTTTCGCCGAAGCCACTTCCGGTTACAACGTGTGGAAGTCGGAAACCGCCCGTGGGGAGCTTCCGCAGCTTCTCGCAACCTCTGTTCCCAAATTACCCCCGAAGTTCGGGGGTAATTACCCGCCGATTGCCACTTCATAAAAGCCCTCGCCAGCCAGCCCCCCTGCCCGCAAACCCCCTCAGCTTCGGCTCCCTCCTCCCACGCCTGCTTTCATGCCCGCCCGTCTTCTCCTCTTCCCCCGGCGCCCTCCTCCCCGACGGCCTCCTCCCCGGCGCACCTCTCCCTCCTAGATCCAAATCCAGATCTGGATCTCCCCCAACGCCCTCCTCCACCTCCCTCCTCTGCGCCGCCCTCCTCCACCTCCCTTCTCCGTGTCACCCTGCTCCACCTCCCTCCTCCCCGGCGCATCCCCCACCTCTCCAACGACTACCTCTTCTGCTTCTTCGTCTTCCACTCCCTCTTTCACTTCCTGGCGGCAGAATCGGTGGTGCAGAAGAACGGCGGATGGTTCGGGTTCATCTCCAAGGAGGTCGTCCTCAAGATAACACCGCCATTTCCTAGTGTTTGAAGAAGGTGCAAATGAAATTAAGGCCTCTCCTTGAGTGGTTAATGGATATAGTGGACTTAGTTTGACATTAGTTTGGGTAGAATCGAATGGGGAATTAAGTGTTGTGGAAGCTCCGGGAGAGTCGAGGGGTGGGGATGCATGCACTTGTCATGCTTCGATGCCCTGGTGCTTCGAAACTTGCTAGATCACTGAACAATCGGAAATGTTGCTCCTTTACTAACTCATCGTCTTCTGTTACTCAACTTGCGTGTTTAGGCATTTAGCGTAGTTGGCTGTAATGGGAAGTGCTATAATTTGGGAGTTGTAGGGTTATATTTCAATGGTTAAGAAGATAACATCCAACAACTTTGGAATGCTGAATGTTGAATGCTGATACTATTTGAGCTTCACCATACAGGTGCTCAAGGATGGCCTGACAGCAGTTCATGTGCCATACGCTTTTGGATTTGCGATCATTCTGCTCACCGTCATTGTGAAGGTTGCAACATTACCTTTGACCAAAAAGCAGGCGAATGTTCTAACCTGATTTGAATTAAACTGGTGGGCATTATCTAATGTCTTTTTGTGAATTTGGTGGATTGATGACTGTGTTGCTTATCTATTTTAGGTCGAATCGACTCTGGCAATGCAGAATTTACAGCCACGGATCAAGGCAATTCAGCAAAGATACGCAGGCAATCAGGTTTGTCTGAAACTTCGATCATGGATATACAAGGGGAGAGATTATGGCCGGTTTGGTTTTAGACATATGTTTTCATATTGCCATGATAGAACTATGCTTCTCAAAACTAGGTTATTTGATTATTTTTATGATTTTATCTTTTAAGCACGTTTCTTTGCTCATTTATGATCACTTCCATCAACTTAACTCTTGTTAGGAAAGAATACAGCTTGAGACTGCTTGGCTATACAAACAAGCTGAAAACCATAACAATTTTCATTTATACGACCTTTTTTTTTAATATGCAGCAGTGGCCCTTATGATTAATATTTATTTTTATTTTCGTCTGCCATTCCTGAGTATCATGATCATGAAAGTGAAAAACTGAAAATCATAACAAATCTCTTAACTAAATTTTGTTGTTGATAAATTTATCTGCAGATTACTGCAGATTATTGTTGATCATCAATGTCAAACAACTTGTATGTCAGCATCTCATCTAGGAGTTGAAAATTTTGACATAAGTTCTTGTTATTTTGCAGGATATACAATTATATGTCATATCTTACCTGTTGGAGTCGACTTGGACTGGAGCATATGCAAGAGTTCTTTCATGTTGTTAGACCTTTAATTTCTTACTCTTTTTTCCTTGAATAATTTATCTGTTGTTTGTCTCTTGGACAATTTTGATTATGGTTGCCTACTGTACTTTATGGATAATTTGAAGAACTTGTGTGATTTGTGATGTGTTATTATTTGTTGCACTTGGGTTTAGACCCATGAAAGTTGTGCAATTTAATGGTTGCTCTTGTTTGATTTTAGAGAGCTCTTCCAAATCCTCATAGAGTGTTGGTCATATTGTTATTTACCTGCTGGCAAATTCAATTACTTGTAATTGCATCTCTTGTTTGATTTTATTGTAATAATTGTTGTTAAATACGCTAATTCCCGTCAAATGTCATTAGTTATCTTCACTTGTCGTTAACCACCGTTAGTCGTCATCAAATGTCGTTAGTTATCGTCACTTGTTGTTAACTATCGTTAGTCGTCGTCAAATGTCGTTAGTTATCGTCACTTGTCATTAACTACCGTTAGTCGTTGTTAATAATCGTCAATTGTCGTTAAACGTTGTTAATTGCATTAAACGACATCAAACAAGTCATTACTGTCCTCAGGAGTATTTTAGACATTTCTCATCTCAGAAGCTACAGCCAGACATTTCCTCAGCAGCTGCAGCATTGTCGTCCCCAGCAACTGCAACTGCTAAGACTGCAGAGCCTACTCCTCCACCCAAAAGAGTACTTCCACCAATATCCGGATATGAGCAGCGCCAGGTCTACAAGTGGATGCTGAAAGAGAAGCGGAAGATCAAACCACGCAACTTTGCTGAGAAGAACAAAATCAATGAAGGGAAGGCACTTCTTAAGGAGTTCATTCGGGGAGTCTCTCCCTGGTCTGTTGTGATTGCACCTGTTGTCCTGCTGGCCTTGGATGTTTTTTTGCCTGCAGTTCCAGTAAGGACACGTTCGGAATCTACTTGCCTTGTTAGCTGGCACAGAATGGACCATTTTGTAGGTTGATATCTCATCATTTGATATCTATTCCCCTCGTCCTCGACATCTCCGCCGCTAACTACAGCAAGTGGCGTGGATTATTCCTCATCACGCTCGGACGATTCACACTCACTGACCACACGCACCTACCAGTTTACCTAAAAACTTAAGCTGATAAGGAAAGACGAGCAATTCACTTATGCCAGCCTAAGACGTGGAATAGAAATGAGCTGCAATTATTTTCTTAATTGTGTCAGCCGGGTCTTGAACTCAAGACCTCTTTGCTCTGATACCATATTGAGTTACATGCATCAATCAGTTCATCCAAAAGCTTAAACTGACGATGAAAGACAGACAGTTTACTTATGCTTCAACAATCTTGACCAAAACCTTTTGAATAAAAAAAATGTCCAAATTTTGTTGGCCGGAACGAAAATACACCGGCCTTCACCGAGATTTCCGGCTACCCGGCAGGAAGCAGTGGTTACCGGCCGGTAACCAAAACCCAGGACTGATCAAATTTACGTACGTGCGTGCCTCTTGCGCATGCACTTGCCTCTCTAATATAAAGCTAAGCCCCGTAACGATCACTTCAATATATTCTCCTACGTGCGTACAAGCACGACATGTGTATGTGTGTACTAGCTAGCTTCAGTTGGAGCTCAGACCACACTAGCTAGCTATACGGTCTACAGTTAAGCAGTCAGCTAGCGCTAGGCAGAGAAAGTTCGATGGCGCTCTAACGCCAAACCGGACCGGACCGGCCACCGCCAAACGGACCGGGCAGCTCGCCGTCTTCTGGGGCCGGAACAAGGACGAGGGCTCTCTCAGACAAGCCTGCAACACCGGCGAGTACATCACGGTGATCATCTCCTCCTTCAACGTCTTCGGCCACTGCAAGTACTGGACCGACCTCGGCGGCAATGATGTGTACACCGTCGGCGAGGACATCAAGCACTGCCAGTCGAAGGAGATACTCTGTTGGTTTCAAGCTTGGGATCGCTTCACACGCCCTGATGGAAATCCAGAAGATCACTCAAAAGATTCACTCACTCGGGAGATACACAACAGAACAGCAGAGCACGCTGCAGAGTTTCTGGACACACGCGAGCACAATTGGATGCACCGGAGATGGAAGCAAACAAAGAGAGAACTCAGTTTTGGTGCTCAAAACTTCCGCATAGTTTTATGTCTTCTTCACTCTGTTATTTATCTTTTCTGGACGGTCTACAGTACTCTGAACTGAAAAACTGAAAGCTACTAATAACACGCGCACTAGCAACAAACAGACTGACTTTCTAGCCACTAACACACCCATGACTCGGCCATATCCCTCACAACTCGGATCATGAACTGAAGTCACCAACGTGCAAGCGAATTACAAGTTTTGAACTTCTGACTCAGTTCTGAATCTTCAGAACGCTTGCTGAAACTCAGACTGAAACCTGAGCACTTATTCGGTTTCAGACAAAAAACTAAATAAACTAACTGTCGCAACGTCTAGATTATTTACTAACATTCTCCCCCTAATCTAGACTTAAAAAACTTCTGTTCCTTGACTCCGTCACAGGCGGATTAAAGCAATGCTGGTTCATCATCTTGTGCACACATGAGGTTCACCTAATCCTCACTGTTACGCTTCGGCTTGCGGCACTCGGATGCTTAGTGCCCGTAAACGTCGCAGTTAAAATACTTTATGTTGCTCTTGTCGTGCTTCGGTTTGGAATCGCAACCCTCGCCCTCCTGGCGCTCGATGCTCCTAACACCATGGTCGCGTCCAGAATTGCGCTGGCCACCCCAGCCACCGCGACCTCCCCTCTCTAACGGAAGACTCACCACCTCCCACCTTTCCCGCTCTTGCCTGCCATTCAGCATAAGTGAGCAACAAGCGTCCTTGCTCATCCTCACCTTGCTTGCGGTGCAGGTGCCACTTCTCTTCATGAGTTTTGAGCCGCCCGATCGCCTCCTCTAAGGACATATCCCAATGTCCCTAAACTGCTCAATTGTAGAGACAATCTGGTAGGAACTTCTCCGGCACCAACCGAAGGAGCTTCTTGACGATGTAGTTCTCCTCCATCGTCACACCGAGGCCTCGCACCTTGCTGGTTATTGAGGACATCTTCATAGTGAACTCGTCGACATAATCCGGCTCCTTCATGCGGAGCAGCTCAAATTCCGTCTTGAGCGTCTGCACCTTCGCATTTGTCAGAACTCGGGATTAATATCTCAGATCCTCTGTGCATTTCTGAACTAGTCCCATGATCAGTCACTAGTTCACACAGTAAACAAATATGGTAACAAATTCATATCACAACTTTATTAATAATCAACAGAGTTTATTACAAAAGAGGCTTACAGCCAACAATAAAGAACACAACGGAAGACGAAGAAGAAGTAGTAGAGTCCAGCAATCTGCCACAGGCAATCGACTGGGGTAGCGGCCTAGTCGTCGAGATCCACATCGGTAGTGAAGTCCTTCTCCTCTGAAATTTTGTTTGCATAAAGCAAGCATGAGCACAACTTCCGTGCTCGCAAGTTACACCCGTCAAGTAACAGAATGACATGCATATATGGATGTAACAAGGATGGCTTATGGGTTGATTTGCATAAAGCAACATTTTCTTTAAATACTTGTACTAAGTTCTAAAGCAGTTATTTTATAACTACAAATCATTTTGTAAATTCTCAGATTTATAGTCAGATAACATTCACAGATGAATGGTAAAGGATACCCTCCTATCACATGGCTTCCTGCCCAAATCCTATTTAGATAAACCAGTTTGAAGAAGTCTTTTTCAAACAAAACCAAAGTCTAACTTTGAGCAGTTCTGCTAGCATGTCCATGACCGTGGACATGGCTATTCGAATAGTTTTACACTCTGCAGAGGTTGTACAGCTTTACCCACAAGACACGACTTCTCTAGTTTATTCGATATCCGTCGATACCACCGCTTACTACCTTAGTTAAGCAGTCTAGAGCATGTGTCAAGGCCTTTACAATGCGCCATCCTTCCGCAGTCTACCCTCTCTAAGGTTTCGCCACTCCCTTTGGAATGAAAACCTCCGGGTTCGGGCCCCCTCTTGAGCCAGGTGGGACGACATAGTTATGAAAGACAACCCACCGAAACAGTTGGATCGACCGCGTGGAACTTTGCAAATTAGTCAGGCAGGTTCTACTCCCCATACTGAGGACATGTGGTGGTACGGTATGGCTTAGCATCATGCACTCGAAGACCGGTCCTTAAGCGGCTTGGCAACTTTGGGTACAGCGGTAGCGTCCTCGACAACGCCCACACCGACGCATGGCGGCCGGCCATCCTCCCTAACGTCGTCGCCTGGATCATGTCCACGGCGAGCCTCTGGCATCACCTGCACTCCCGGTTGGTCCTCTTGGCCGTCTCGCACACGCCGTTGGCCGGCTCGCCCTCGACTTGCCTGATGTACTGCTTCCCAACGTCGCGCGTCTCGCTTGCCATGTAGAGGAGGAGGCCGAGCACGTAGACCGCGGCCTTGTGGTCGGCGACGGCGTCGGTCGCCCGTTCAAGGAACATGAGACCGCGCTGTATGTCTTGGGGCGCGAAGACAAGCGCGAGGCTTACAATGAAGCAGGCCTCCGGGTTGCCGGCGGCGGCCAGGTGGTTGACGACGGTGAGGTAGTGCTCGTTGTCCTGCCACTTCATCGCCTCCTCCCGCTCCAGCGCCACACGCATCCCCACGACGCGCGCCTTGGATGCCTTGTACATGGCCTTGCAACTAAAATTCAAGACGATATATAGGATCTTAATACAAGAATTAATTAATGGATATTGGACACAAAACGAAATTATCACGAGATTTTATTTTTTGTGTCGTATCATGATACGACTTTTCGGTTTTGTACGCTACAGTCATCTTCACAAACTGACTATAACTAGACCTATACCAAAAACAAAAGAACAGTATGTGGCTCGTAGGCTGCAGAGGTCAGCCATGGGCTAAGGAGAGCTCACGGCCACGAGGCCGACGATGTGGACGACGACCTCGTCAGGAAGATTAAGGATGGCGATCGTCGACCTCCTCGCCCGCTCCGTCATGCTCCATGTGCTCACCATGGTGTACTATTCAATACTATGCGTGCTCACCATGGCGCGCGATCATATCACTCTTATAAAACGTTGAAGAGACACATTTACATCAGTGCGCGAGACGAAGAGACGCATCGGCGTCCGTCGGCGCGGGAGACGAAGAGACACATGCATAACGCGCGGAAGTCGAAACATTTAATTATCACAGACAATTCTGATAAAAAACTATCTGTGAAGTATACCATTATCACAGACGGTTAGTTAAAAGAACCGTCTTGAAAGTTTCACAGACGGTTGTTTGTTACAAACCGTCTGTGATAATGGTTTACTTCACATACGGTTATTTTTACGAGCCGTCTGTGATACTTCACAGACGGTTTTAAACACGAACCGTCTGTGATATTTCCTCTTCACAGACGGTTTTTAGCGCATCCATTTACACAGACGGTCTCTAAACCAAAACCGTCTGTTCTGTGATGAGACATCCAATATTAGCCTTTTTGTAGTAGTGTCAGTATGGATATCTAAATTGAGTATACAAAGATACCATTACTAACTCTCTCTCTCTCTCTTTTCGTAAGATAGTACTATGTTTTAAAACTTATCTGAGATATGTGGTGGTAAAATATAACTGTCAAACCTACATCACGTATAGATTTTGAAAAAGCCAAAAATGTCACCGCCTTTGCCAGAGGTACGCAGTATACGTCAAGCATGCAAGAAAGTAAGTAGTGGATTGATTTTATTTGAATGCAGATGCAGTAGGCCAGAAACTGCTTAAGGAATTAGTTGGGAGCTCAAGTGTATGAATTGGCCAAGAGAGCAGCTAGCGCGCAGGGACGCAAAGAGAGGGACTATCATGACGTATACTACGTACGTACGTACCCCCAAGAAATAAGTAAGATCGATATAGCTAGACAAGACAGGTCGACCCCACGTAGACTAACTGGCTTGTTGCGTCCTCAACATCATGCGTGAACGATGCGACAAGCTAGCATGCAGCTATATACACTAATCCGTCGCATATATCATTTTCATTCTTCAAAATACACACATCATTTTGTATAATGCGTAAAATAACAAGCTTCCTTCTCCCTCCTTCCTTGATATATGCCTTCCTTTTTGTTTTTTTTTTTTGCAATTTAGGAGTAGAAGTACAATCACTCGGTCCCAATTACATAAGAACTCAAGACGCTTGGTTAATCCAAGTGCGCAATTAAAGCAAGTTTAGCACGCAAGTGAGCAGCCAAATTAACATCCAATTCTATGTTATATCAGTTCCTAGAGCCAGATGAAGACGCTGCCGAGTCCTAACTCATAGCATGCATGGTCCCCGTGCAGTCATGTGTAAATGTAGACTTTCTCATGCATGTTCAGTTGTAGCCAGCACACAGGATCGATCGATATATCCACCGAGTTAATCAAAAGCTAGCTGAAAACGTGTACCCGTCAACTATAGCTGCCTGCCATTGTTGATCGATCTCGAACCCTCTATTGTTAAAGTATAAATTAATTGTTCATCTTTGCTAACCAGTTTAAGCTTTTAGATGAACTGGTTGGTATATACAACTTAATATGGTATCAGAACCAAGATGTTGTGGGTTCAAGACTCTGTTGACGTAATTAAAATAATAATTATTATAGCTCACTTATATTCTACGTCTTAGATTTGAGAGAGTACACATGAGGGAGAGTATTGAAGTATAAGTGAATTGTCTGTATTTACTTATCAGCTTAAGTTTTGGGTGAACTTGTCGGCGAATGCAAATTGATATCGATATCTTTCTCTCTCTACCATCTCTATACTTAAAGACTCGCTAGCTAGTTCTTCACACCACTGCACAGCACACACACAAGCTTGCTTGCAAACACCACAAGAAATCATCAATGGCGCTCACACGCCGGAGGCCGTCCTCCTCTCTCATAGTACTCGCCGCCCTTCTCTCCGTTCTCGGCTTCATCGCCGGCCCGGCCGCGGCGGCGGGGAAGACGGGGCAGCTCACCGTCTTCTGGGGCCGGCACAAGGACGAGGGCTCTCTACGGGAGGCCTGCGACTCCGGCATGTACACCATGGTCATCATGTCCTTCCTCAACGTCTACGGCCACGGCAAGTACCACCTCGACCTCTCCGGCCACCCGCTCTCCGGCATCGGCGACGACATCAAGCACTGCCAGTTCAAGGGCGTCCCCGTCTCCCTCTCCATCGGCGGCTTCACCGGCGACTACTCGCTCCCCACCAACCAGTCGGCGCTCGACCTCTTCGACTACCTCTGGAACTCCTACTTCGGCGGATCCCGCGCCGGCGTGCCGCGGCCGTTCGGCGACGCGTGGCTCGACGGCGTCGACTTCTTCCTCGAGCGCGGCTCGCCGACGGAGCACTACGACGTGCTGGCCAGGGAGCTGGCCAAGCACAACATCCGAGGCGGGCCCAGGAAGCCGCTGCACCTGACGGCGACGCCGCGGTGCGCGTTCCCGGACCGGCACATCGAGGGGGCGCTCGCGACGGGGATCTTCGAGCGCATCCACGTCCGGCTCTACGACAACGCGGACTGCACCGTGCACTGGGAGCAGACGTGGGACAAGTGGACGGCGGAGTACCCGGCCAGCCGGATATACTTAGGCCTGCCTGCGTCGGAGAAGGTGGACAAGAACGGGTACTTCTACCCCAAGGAATTATACTACGGCGTGATCCCGGTGGTGCAGAAGGCGGCCAACTACGGCGGCGTCATGCTCTGGGACCGGTTCTACGACAAGGAGAGCAACTATAGCAATTACGTCAAGTATTGGGCTTGACTTACTTCTCCGTCCATGTATAAATACATCGCTGCGGATCAATAATTTGCTCTATGCTCTGCATGTATGCTGTATCTTACAGCAACTGCGAATAAAATGAGGTCTCTGCAAGTATAAACAGTTAGTGATCGAGGCCTAGTGTGAGTGTAATCACCTTCTAACACTACGTGCTTGTGACAATTATCTGCTCCATCACTTTCTTTGCTACTGTTCACTCTAGCTGTCATGGCTCTTGGGCCTGTATATGTGTTCTTAGTTTGGGAGTCCAAGAAAGATAGCAAGCATCAAACAACAACAAATGGTCTCAAGTGTCATTGAATGTTATCACTATAGAATGTTGTCAAACTTAGTAATGTGGCGCAGTAACATTTGAACATTTCTCACAACAAAAAGAGAGAAGCAAAGTGCTAGCTAGCTGATGAACCGACCTGGGAAACGTTCGTGGTTAGTCCCTGGTCGGCAGATTTGATGATCACACAGCAAGCACAACAATTCAAGAGCAAGTTTATATGTAATGCGCTAATAATCCATACTTTCCGAGTAAATTAAGACCGAGGACGGGCAATTCTGCCATGTCACCGCGCTGATGTTTCTTCGATCTGTTCTGCCTCAAGCACACCAACAGGTTCGGCGTCAGCAGATGCCGAACCGATTGTCCCAATTGAGCTGCACCTCATGGAATGCGACGAGGTCTCCAGTTGCAAGCTCTCCCTTAGACCCTCTACAACCTCCGTCATCGTTGGCCGGTCTCGTCCCGCGCGCTCCGTGCAATGCAGCGCCAGTTCTGCCACCTTCCATACCGAGTTCACATCACAATCTCCACTTATCCTCGGGTCAGTCACACTCTCAATATCTCCTTCTGACAGCCTCTCGCGCACCCACTGCGCAATGTTTTTCCTCTCAGTGTTGTTGATGGGGATGATCGCCGGCTGGGCTGTGATGAGCGCCAAGAGAACAACTCCAAAGCTGTACACATCGCTCTTCTCACTTAGATGAGAGGTTGCGTAGTACCTGCTCAGGGTTAACACTGGCATCAGACTCTTCTGTACTAAATGTGCGCTGCAGTTGTTCCAACAAAAATACTGAATCTAGGGTCAAGAACATGCATACTCTGGGTCGAGGTATCCAGGGGTACCAGCTGGTTGGGTGGTTGTGCGTGTTCTCGTTTCACTGCTGAAAGCCCTTGTCAGCCCAAAATCCGATATCTTGGCCTCAAGATTTGCAGTAAGAAGGATGTTCTGGGTCTTCACATCTCTATGGATCAATGGCGGGCTGCAGGACTTGTGCAGGTACTCCAGTCCTACATGCATGGACACTTTAAACATGGAACAGTGGAACATAGATGATGGTTGGATGATAATAATGTCAAATATTTGAAGTATTAAAGGGGAATGTCTCCATGCGCATATGGGCATCAGCCCACATTTGCAAAAATCAAAACTTGCTGTGTACCATAGGCAGAGTCCAGTGCAATCTTAAGGCGTTGCAGCCAATTGAGGGGTTCAGTGAGAGAAGCTTCTTGACCTGTGAACAAAAAATTAAATAAGGGAATCTAGTTAGACTGTTAAAGGATTGGGCTGGTAACCTGATGCAGTACTAGACCACATGTAACCCTTTTCTAGTATGCTTGGCAGTATATACATGCTGTTGTTTGCTAACAGTTTGAGCTTTTGAACCAACTAGTTGGTGCAAGCAACCAAATTAACTTGATGTTATAGTAACAAATCATGTATTTCATATTTACCTCATTAATATTGGGTAAATAATTTGTTTGGTGGTTGAGCCAGCTTGCATGCTCATTCATATTGGCTAAACAATCTGTTTGGTTATTGAGGACTATATGTGAACAGTGTTTGTTAAATTATTCCATGTTGCAAATCTGGTCATATAGCAGAAGTATAAATGCTGCCATCTTGAGATACTTAAGAGTAAAATATTACTCTTCAGTTTTATTTGCAAAAGGTAGTCATTGCTTCACATTGCAGGCTTAGTTTTTTTGGGGGGGCATGCATACCCCTGAACCTGTGTCAATTTATTTAACAGCAAACACAGCGACATTGGATCAGCTGAAATTTACTTGAGAAGAACATACTCCGCAATCACGCTGAACTTAATTTCGCACTTATGCAGCATGATGTGGGGCAAAATCTACCAACCTCTGAGCCGGTCCGCTAGGCTTCCCCCATCCATGTACTCATAGACAAGGCTTAGATGTTTCTTATCTTTGCAATAGCCAATTAAGGACACCATGTTCCTGTGATGAACCCTGGCCAAGTGCCGAACCTGCAAAAATGTATATGATAATTCATGATGAACTTTGTGAAGATTGTGAAATCCTCACTCAATGATACGCCATACATAACTATTAATCCATTGATTTGAACAGTTAATGTACATGTATGTACCTCAGCCAAAAACTCTGTATTCCCTTGTGAAGATGCCTCTGACCGCATCTTCACAGCAACAGGAATTCCATTCCCCAAACAGCCAGCATAGACAAGGCCGAACCCACCCCTTCCAATTACATTGTTGAAGTCATTTGTGATGACCTTGAGTTCCTTGTACTTGAACCTCCGGTTCTCAAATGGATTAGCTGAACGAGCCACATCTGGAGGCAGCATAAGCACTTATCATATTTTAGCACACATGGAGGATGAATGCCAAGCAAGCATGCTAAATTCCCTTAGTAATGCTACTGTTCATGGGGCACTTTTAACTTAGTTACCTGGTCTCTTCTTTCTTCTGTGCCAAATGACAAGCACAAGTAGAGCCACAGACAGTAGCACTATTGCAGCAATTACTGTGACAACAATCTCAAGTACAAGGTTTGTCTTGTTCTCCTTTTTGTTCGGAATTGGGTTGCAGGTAGTTTCACAAAGGTTTGGGTTATTGTCGATCCTAGAAAACAGAATGCTGATGGGTGAAAAAAGCTTGGAATGTACTTGAAAGTAAATTAGAAATATCAGTTGAGTCAGGTGACAGAAGTTATTTCAGAGAATGCCGCATGATCCCTTCAGAGTTAGACATCAGTATATACGAGTTTCCTAGCTTATGAGTGAAAAGAAGAATCCACAAATGTTCGCATGACATTCAAATAAATAAAATGTGGCCCTCTATGTCACACTAGAATTACACACGCACACACACGCACCCCAACACCAACACCAAAATCACCCCCAAAAGAAAATAATTCTGGAGAGATTTGAGTTATTATATTAGAAGTTTAAAGAAGCATTTATACTCTCTTGAAAACTGTAGGGAGCTAAATTACTAAATTGCCTCTTTCATCAAAATAGTCCTTCCTCTCTTATTTGATAACAGCAGCACGACTGGCACGTTAAACTTATTGCAAGTACTATTCGTAATAGTTTGATGAACAAAGAATCGGTTAATTCAGTAGTTCACTGATATCACTTCAAGGATTACCTTAACTAAAAGCAACTTATAGGAAATTGATTGACAAAATCAAAAGTATTTTAGAACAAAAGCATCGGGACCTAGTCAAATAAATTTAGAAAATATATGAATTTATAATGGGAATATACCCAGATTATCTGGATTGAGCTAACAAGTCCAAAATATATACATTATATTCGAAGGAAATATTTACTACTATCAATTGCCTCCATCAAGGCATGCATGATGTTGTACAAAAGATATACAGGAAACAGGTGCAAACCTTAGTTCCAGCAACCTGTCCTGAGATTTTTCTAGCAAACTCCTAGGAATTGATCCACTGAGATTGTTGCTTGACAAATCCCTATGAGACATGACGAAACTAAATATAAAAAGGGCTCTGTGCTACACATTTTGCAAAAACTAAGTCGGATCAGCAGGGACACGTACAGAAATGTAAGTGATGGCACTTGACCCAGAACATCAGGTATTGATCCTGACAGATTGTTGTGAGACAGATCCCTGGAAATGCAAAGCAACAAGCAACATGAGGCACTTATAAACAAATGTTGAGTTTGATAGAATAAATGCCCCTGTTTTCAATAGTATAAACTTTTGGAGTGAGATAAACAACATGAAGCACTTATAAACAAATGTTTTGAGTATGAATGTATGACAGAATAAATGCCCCTGTTTTCAACAGTTTAAACTTTTGGGGCGAGATATTTAAACTCAAGTACAAAAAGTACCGAACTCAAGATTTGACATTCTTACCATGTTTGAAAAGGTCAGACCAACACAGTTTGGTAACAAAATTCAACTGATAAAATGATATTTTTACAAACTTGTAGCTTCTAGGTTTCATATGGTAATTTTTTTACTGAAGTTTACTGGAAGATCTTCCAGAGTATTGAGCGGTCAATGGCCATACATGTTCAAATCTGCAAGCACTAATTCAGTAACTAACTACTAACGCAATAACTCTTTGTATAGTCCGACGAAGTCTGAAATGATAATATACAACGTACAAGTGTTGGAGCAATGTTAGCTGACCAAAAGAAGCGTCAATTTCACCAACCAATCCACTGGATGACAAGTTTCTGCAAGGAAGATGAAACAATCATCATACAAATTGAACTGCATACTTATTTTATTTTCATCTCTTTAGTTTCTGGTGCAACTTTACAAATTTTTTGACAGCATATATATGGAGCGATTGCGTTCATTCAGAACTCACAAGGCTGCTATTCTTGGAGGACCGCTGGGAGTATAAGTACAGTTCAAGCCATCCCATGCAAAAGATATAGGGGCACATGGATCACCCACCCAGTTTCTCTTCACAGAAAACTTCATCTGGATGGTCATCATGGCATTGGCTGAATATACCAAATAAAAGTGGAGAAAATGGACAGTTTTAGTCAAACACTTAACGAGATGAACAAACAATCCAACCATTCTGAAACTAAATTCAGCAGAACATTGGTCACGTAATGTGGTAGACATGTCCCATTATCCATTAATGTATATATTTATGAGATCTCAGTTTAAAATTCATGTGTGAATTTAACATTCATTGATTGTGAAATCTACTAGTTTATGCACCAGAACAAAAAAAAAAGAAGAATGTTTAATTCTGCCACTCTGGTCACAAGAGTGCTCCCAGCCCTGAGCTTTATACCACTACCCAGTAAAGATTGCATGTCAAAATAAGAAAGTTTGCTTGCATTTCGATATGAGCCTTGCCAACATTATCATGAAGATTAACCCTGCACAACTAATCTACGTGCCACATGATGGCCATAAATGCCTGAAATATTAATGCCAGACAAACTGAAGAAAGAATGAAAACTAACGAAACCCTACAGTTAAAACTAGAAGTAAAAAATCAAGGATCAACTTCAACCTTTTGTAAAAGTTCAAGTGCTAACTGCTAGCTCTATAAAAAGAACAAACAATTGAAATTTATCCTAAATATATTGAGAGAAAACCATTCCAATATGGTTTGGTTATGAAGTTGTTAGGAAAAAAACTCCTGTTAAAACTGTCAAACAAGGGCAAGTTCTTTTCCCCAAAAAGCCTATACTAAAGTTAGCACAAACACGACGTCTGGTATGCTGCTATTAGGTATTCGCAGATCGACCATTATGAATAAAAGTTACGATAACATGCAGAAAAATTGAAAAAAAAAACATCCGAAAGTTATAACATGTACCGTCTAAAGAGTCAGTGGTAGATTCATTCAGTGGCCGCACCAAGTATATCTCCATTGCGCTGATCAAAGGTTGAAGCGTAGAGTTTGATGTTGCCAGCCGGGAGACATTATGCTGGCCTGAGCCTTGCACGATCCCTGAGAGAACGGTAGCAAGCAGGTAGTTTGGACTGAATACAGCAGCTAATGGGTTGTTATCCAGAGACACACTGAATTGCCTTAACTCTTGGACGGCCACCAACTCAGCGAAGTAGAGTACAACAAAGTACTTGGTGTCAACACCAACATTCATGGATGAATCCAAACTCCACCACAGGTCCATCCTTGTAGCGTTCACTGGAGTGGATGCACTACGCATCACTGCAGATGGTGCACTGTAGTTATCATTTGGGGGGCTCTGGACTATCCCGCTGGCTTTGTTGGGTATGTCTGTCCAGCTGGGAACGTCTTCATACCTCTGCCATATACGGTCGTAGCGATCATCTGGGAACCTTATTAATTGAAAAGAACATTGGGCAGGTAAAACTTAATTGTATATAACACAGCTAGAGTTAAAGAAACATTATATAATCAAATTTTGCCAATCAGCTC
This sequence comes from Ampelocalamus luodianensis, assembly GCA_036346255.1. Lineage (NCBI taxonomy): Eukaryota > Viridiplantae > Streptophyta > Magnoliopsida > Poales > Poaceae > Ampelocalamus > Ampelocalamus luodianensis. The sequence goes on from CM070625.1 coordinate 1,196,860, forward strand.
ACCTAATGTGGCGATAGTCCGTTCCAAAGTGGTAGCGATTAGGCCCAAAACCAACTGTGTCACGGAAAAAGCTGAGCAAAACCAGAGACTGTGTCATATTGGCCTCTGGATAAAGATTTGCTGCGAGTGACCTCAAATCAAGTCCTGAGATGAAAGGAGTTCCTGATCCTATGTTCACCAAGCAAATCTGAAGGTAGTTGGTGTTAGAGATATATGTATAGTTGTTATTCCCCATTGTTATGAGGGGTTCTTTGCATATTTACCACCCGTACCTTGTGTATATATACTGGCCCATTGGCCTCATATGAATACAAGCTCTATTCATAACATGGTATCAGAGCCAAAACTAGGGTTTTGGCTTACCTAGGGTTCCGCGCGCCGTCGTCGACTCTGCACCACCGTCGCCGACTCCCGCGTACCGCCTCCGCCTCCACTGTTGCCGTCGGTCTCCCCGGGCCGCCGCCTCCCCTCCCTGGTCGCCGCTGCCGGCCTCACCTTCCCCACGTCCGACGCCGGTTTCACCCGACGCCGGCCTCGCTCAACGCACCGCGCCGCCGCCGCCGCGTCGCCGGCGTCGCCGTCGTCGACTCGCGCGTCCGGATCAACGTCTTCCTCGGCGTCACCGGTGTCGCCTCCGTGCCGCCGTCGTCGCCTCCGTGCCGCCGGATCTCGGTCTTCCTCTACTCGGTGCCGCGCCGGCACCTGCTCCTCGCCGCCTCCACTTGCGCGTTGCGCTCGCGCTCGTGCTCGGATTGTGTGTCCCGCCGCCACCACTTGTGCGCGAGCCGCCACCACCACTGCGCCGCCGCCGCCGCCGCCACCTACGCCGCCGCGCAATGCGCCTCCACTCGCGCCGCCACCCACTCGCGCCGCTCCCGCTTCCACTCGCGCCGCCACCGCTAACCCTAGCTCCTCAGCAGGCGCTCTCACGGGCCGAGTGAGCCTCTCGGCCGTTTCTTAAGTGAGTCGGCCCAAAAAAAAACGTTGTTCTAACCGCGCGCGTCCGGCGCCGCTGTTAGACTTCGTTGTCTTGGTCGCCGCGCCGTTCAGCGCCGCCTACCAATGGGCACCGTTTCCCTCCCTCGCTGCCCGGTGATCTTTGATGGTGTTAATTACACCGACTTCGTGTCTCACATGCGCATTCACATGCGTGGTCTTCGTCTCTGGGGCGTCCTCTCTGGCGATGTCACCTGTCCGCCTTGCCCTATTCCTCCGACGAGCCCACGCTGTTGCATTGCCCCGGCGGCCCGATAAGGCTGCTCACGAGGCCGCTCGATGCGATGATGAGGTCCTCGCCTACCGAGGCTCGGATTTCTACAAGGATCGTCGATCACCTACACTCGGTGAGTACGATGATGGCGCTCAGCTGCTTTGTCTTCATCGCCGATGTTGACCTCGAGTTCTCTTCTGAGGTTGTGGGACTTCCTTCGGCTTTCGAGATGTGGACTCATCTTCGTCAGCGCTACGAGCCCTCTGGTGATGCTCTGTACCTGTCCGTGGTCCGCCAAGAGCACTCTCTTCAGCAGGGTGATGCTACTGTTGACGCTTTTTACGCTCAGAGCTCTGCTGTCTGGCGTCAGTTGGACTCTCTCGCCTTCTTGGGTGCCGTACTGTCCGTCTTTGCTGGTTGTGCGTCTTGATCTGGAGTTTCAGCGGGTCTCGAGTTCCTTACTTCGCCTTCGTCCTGGAGTTCGAGCAAAGGCGTGCCCGGCTACTTGCACGCCACCCTCGTGTCACCTCCTGGAGGCGCCGCCAGATACGCGCAGAGGGACTCGTTTGAGTGGTGCTTGATGCGATGCCACTCCCCTCTGTGCTCGCCGCTCGTCCGCTTTGCTACATCGCCTCCTCGGCCGCCACCACGGTGGTGGTGGCGTCCTCCGTCGGAGGTGGCCGTCCTCACTGTTCCTCTGCGACAAGGCTGGCCACACCGAGTCCCGGTGCTACAAGAAGAAGCGGCATCTTTCACGCCGTTCTTCTCGGCACTAGTGCTTCTCGACGGCGTGCGCGACGACTTCTTGACTTCTCTCTCGGCGAGAGATAGCGGACTTCGGCGCCGCTTGCCGCCGGGTTCTCACTCGGCGAGTTCTGCGAGTTACGCTCACGACTCTTCGAACCGAGAGACCACCTCCTACACAGTCAGGTACCTCCCCGTGGATTCTTGATTCTGGAGCATCTTTTCACATGACTCCTGATCTTTCCACTCTGTCTTCTATTACACCTCTTGATTCACCTGTCAGTGTTCTTACTGCTGATGGTACATCTCTTTCTGTCTCTGGTAGAGGATCTCTTAGCAACTCATCCTTTCATGTTTCTTCTGTTGCTCATGTTCCTCGCCTTACCATGCAGCTTCTTTCTGCTGGACAGATTACTGACCTTGGTTATCGGGTCATTCTCGACTCTGACTCTTGTTGTGTTCAGGACTGCCACACGGGAGCTCTGGTTGGTTCTGGCCCTCGGCGCCGTGACTCACAGCGTCTCTGGGAGCTTGACTGGCTTCATCTTCCTTCCGCTGCCACCACCGCCGCCAGTTTCTCCGCTTCTGCCACTCCGTCTACCGGCTCTTTCCAGCAGTGGCATCACCGTCTTGGTCATCTGTGTGGATCTCGTCTGTCATCTTTAGTTAAATCGTGGTCTTACGGTGCGTCTCGTGAGGCGTGTCTTTAGATTGTCGTGTAAGTTAGGTAAACAGATTCAGCTTCCTTATCCTCATAGTGAGTCTGTGTCTCAGCGCCCTTTTGATCTTGTTCATTCAGATGTTTGGGGTCCGGCTCCCTTCGTTTCGAAAGGGGGTCATCGATATTATATCATTTTTATAGATGATTTTTCTCGCCATACTTGGATATATTTCATGTCTTCTCGTAGTGAGGCCTTGTCTATCTATAAAAATTTGCCACTATGATTCACACACGTTCTCCACTCCTATTCGTGTCTTTCGTCTTTGATTCTGGCGGCGAGTACCTCTCGTTACTTGCTCGGCTTCCTTGCTGGCGAGGCACTCTCGCTCGATTCTCTTGTCACGGTGCTCATGCTCGAATGGTGTCGCGGCGCAAGCATCGTCACCTCCTTGAGGCGGCTCGTGCTCTGATGATCGCCGCCTCTATTCCACCTCACTTTTGGGCCGAGGCTGTTTCCACTGCCACCTATCTCGTCAACATCCAGCCCTCTTCTGCTCTTCAGGGAGCGATCCCTGTTGAGCGTCTCTGTGGTCTTCTTCCTGACTACTCTACCCTTCATCTGTTTGGTTGCGTTTGCTCGTTCTCCTCGCCTCGAGCGCACCAAACCGACCGCTCGATCTGTTGAGTGTGTCTTTCGGGATCTGATCGCGAGCACAAGGGCTATCGGTGCTGGGATCCTGTTGGTCGTCGGATGCGGGTTTCTCGGGATGTGACTTTCGACGAGTCTCGTCCATTCTACCCACGTCCTGCCTCTCCTTCGGCTTCCTCTGTGGAGTCTCTGTCTTTCTTGACCTTTCGGATACACCTATATCTGTTTTGCCCTTGTCCACTGTCCCACCGAGTCTCCACATATTCCCCTGTGGCCTCTCCGCGTTGTCGCCGCTGTGTCGTCTTCTACGACTCAGAGCTCCTCCCTCTGATACCTTCTCCCTTATCTTCTACACTCGTCGACCTCGTATTGAGGATCTTCCAGATGAGCCATCTTCTCCTGATGGTCCATCTTCTTCTGATGCTCCATCTTCTCCTGATGGGTCATCTTCTCCTCGCTACGCTCTTCGCGATCGCCAGTCGATTCGGCCTCTGCCGTTTTGCCTTTCTTTGGCGCAGACTGCTCGTGAGCTTTGTCTCCTACCGGGATGTCATTTACTCATCTGAGTGGCAGCTTGCCATGGCCGAGAGATTGCTGCCCTCAGCGTCTTGGTACTTGGGATCTTGTTCCTTTTCCATCTCATTCTCATCCCATCACACGTAAGTGGGTCTATAAGATTAAGACTCGCTCGATGGCTCTCTTGAGCGCTATAAGGCGCCTTGTTGCTCGTGGTTTCAGCGGGAGCATGGTGTTGACTACTGACGAGACTTTTGCTCCTGTGGCCCACATGACCACCGCTCGCACTCTTCTTTCGGTGGCGTGCATTGCGCCACCGGTGCATTTCTCGACTTGATGTCAAGAATGCCTTTCTTAATGGCGAGTTGCGTGAGGAGGTCTACATGCATCCGCCACCGGGTATTCTTCACGAGGGCATGATGCATGCGCCGTCGCTCTCTCTATGGCCTTAAGCAAGCCCCTCGTGCTTGGTTTGAGCGCTTCTCCTCTGTGGTCACTGCTGCTGGTTTTTCAGCTAGTGATCATGATCCTGCGCTCTTTGTCCACACTTCGTCTCGTGGTCGGACTCTTCTTCTCTGTATGTTGATGATATGATCATTACGGAGATGATTCTGAGTACATTGCCTTTGTTAAGGCTCGTCTTAGTGAGCAGTTCCTTATGTCGGATCTTGGTCCTCTTCGGTATTTCCTTGGGATTGAAGTTACTTCCACTCCAGATGGTTTCTTTATGTCCCAAGAGAAATATACTCAGGATCTTCTTGATCGCGCCTCTCTCGATCGACAGATCTTGTTGAGACTCCCATGGAGCTCAATGTTCACCTCCGACTCTCTGATGGCGAGCCTCTTTCTGATCCGACTCGCTATCGTCATCTTGTTGGGAGTCTTGTCTACCTTGCTGTTACTCGTCCGGATATTACTTATCCGGTTCATATTCCCAGTCGGTTTGTTTGACTCCCACTCGAGTCCACTCGACCACCTTCTTGAGTTCTGCGATACCTTGGCGGGACTATCTCTCGCCGTCTCTTCTTTCCACGTTCCACCTCGTTCTGACTTCGAGCTTATTCGGATGCTACTTGGGCGGCGATCCTCGATCGCGGTCTATCTCTCGCTTCTTGTGTTTTTCTTGGTGGTTCTCTTATTGCCCGCAAGGCGAAGAAGCAGATGCAGTGTCCCGTTCGAGTCGGAGGCCGAGTTGCGAGCTATGGCTCTCTTGACGGCGGAGATTACCAGCTACGGTGGTTACTTGAGGATTTTGGTGTTTGTCACTACACCAACCCCTCTCTGTCGAACAGATGCAGTGCTATCAGTATTGCTCGTGATCCTGTGAAGCATGAGCTCACCAAGCATATTGGTGTTGATGCTTCTTTCACGAGGACTTGTGTGCATGATCAGGTGATTACTCTTCAGTATGTGCCTTCGGAGCTTCAGATAGCGGATTTCTTCACGAAGGCCAGACTTCGAGCACAAAGACGCTTTCTACCTCTCCAAACTCAGTGTTGTTGATCCACCATGAGTTTGAGGGGGGGTGTTAGAGATATATGTATAGTTGTTATTCCCCATTGTTATGAGGGGTTCTTTGCATATTTACCACCCGTACCTTGTGTATATATACTGGCCCATTGGCCTCATATGAATACAAGCTCTATTCATAACAGTTGGCACGGGACACAGCGATCATCTCAAACAAATATGCTGTACTGGCATTGACAATGGTCACCGTTGTCCAGTAGTTGACCCCAAAATAGAGATCAAAGGTAGGAAGCCTGTTTAGTGTATCATAGTTACCATAGCCAAATGCAGCCCTGACAAGGTACTTGTCACCCGGTGTTAGGGACCGCAACGTGTAGCAGTTGCGTGTTCCATTGGGGAAGAAGCGAACAGTCGAGTACCGTTGTGCAAGGTCTGGCTGCATGTTCCCTAGGTCAACTTTGTGGAATAATCCTGCATCAGTGAATCCTGTATCGCCTACATATGTTATACCTGTGCCATCTGTGTAACTTGTGGTAGTTCCACAATCGATGCTTATGAAACCTGCCAAAAGAACAAGAAAAATGTATGAAAAATGACATGAATATTAGGGTCAGAATGTAGCTGTGCAACATTTTCTTGGCCCCAGCTATCATATAGACTAATTTTCTAGCCAAAACTTGCCACAAGTGCAAGCAACAAAACATGCATGTAACAGTGATCCAACATGTTAATGAATCAATGAGTTTATTCTCATTCTGTCCCTTTGGAGAGGAACAAATAAGAACAGCTACAAATGTAATAGTAGAATTCATTTTGCCTACGATTTTCTACCCAACATTCGGTAAACGCCGCTGCTGAAACAGAAAAGAAGATACACCCTGCACTGGAGACAAAGGCTTGGAGCAAACTCACACTGCCCTCTTGACAATGCCATTGCAAAAACAAAACGGTTTGTAAAGACTGACATCAGCAGTACCGACCAGTGGTGTTCAACTCTTCATCCAGTCCTAAGTCCTAACATATGCCATCGACAATTGGACATCATATATGTGCCTTAAATTGGGTCCCAATGCAGTCTGATCGTGGTATGTACGCAATGGCTCGGTAGCCTGCAGTTCGATCGGCAGCAAATACAATCCATTGTAGACACCAGTAATCCTGTGTTACATTACACTGTTCCCCTGCCCCCAAATCCGAAATGCCCAATTCGCTGATCCGTAGCAATCCCCCAAACGAATCACCATTGCATCCACCACATGTCCAAAACCAACCGCAACAATCCGGGCAAGGCTAAGATCGCAACTTGTTGCGGCTACGCGCCGATTAATCCAAGCAGCGTGCTAATAACTAGAGTCGGTCTTCAAAAGGAAAGGAAAAAAAAGAATAAAGGAGCTAGGGTTCTAAAGCAGGGGTGAGGAGTGGGTACGGACCGCGGGGAGGAAGGATGCCTCCTAGCGCGCCGTGCACACGTGCGGCGGCGGCGCGCTCGCCGGCGGGCTTGTCGTCATGACGCGGAAGCCGGCCGGCGTCGACGCTTCCGACTCCTGAGCATATCAGCGCCGTCCGATCATATTACGCGGCCCAGATTGGTCTGAGGAGAATGCTGGAGGTGTTTCGCAGATGAGACCCTCCGTTGTGTCGTAATATCAGTCAAGGCCAACGTCGTCATGACGAGGTTGTTCTTTGTCCTTGTTATAGCTGGACCCTTGTCGCTGGTTAACCGGGTGACAGGTCTGTCACCAGTTCAATCGGCTAGAAAAAGTTGGACTGACGACAGGGATTAACAGGGATTAACAGAGTACCTACTTATCGTCAGTTGAACTAGCGACAGGAGGTGCCAACAACAACAATAACAATAAAGACTTTGATCCCAAACAAATTGGGGTAGACGGTTGGGCCTATTTTTGTTATTTTTTTAGGTAACTAGTTATTTTGTAATTTATTTTTAAAATAATATTATTAAAAAAAATCCCCCAAAGAGTGCAAGACACAAATTTCGAAGCACATTAAGGTCCTGATTTTTCAACTACTCACTAAAATTTCGTCATCGGGAAGGGATTTAACTACTTTTCACCTATCCGGATCGATTTCAAAATCGCGGCTACTTTCGATTTATTACCTGTTTTTGCCAAGATGTGCATGTAAAAAACTTGGTGCAGGCCTATCCAGAACAGTGACATACTATCCTAAAAAACCAGTGATAATACCAGAGAAGAGAGCTTACCATTGCTGTCTAGCTGACCATGGATGCAAATGAAGCTTAAAGCGATCAGCAGCAACATAACCATCGCTCTGAGATGCAGATGACCCATTGTGCTGGGATAGGATAAAGATCTTTTTCCTTGGAATTCCTAGGACGCACTGCAGTATTATGTAAGAGAGCAAGGCTACAAAACAGGGCATCCTGACGGCGGCGGATACAAGAGAGAGAAAATCAAATTGATCTCTAGGAATTTGGGTCATGCTAGTCCTCTCCAGCAAACAAGGAAAAACAAATCACAGATGTCATAGGAATCCTCTCCATCCAAAAACAAGCCAAAGAACAAGTAGTGCTAGTAACACAACAGTGCCAAAGAAATTTATTCTTCCACTTAATAAATACTGGTTTCTGAACTAAGCCAGCAGCTTATGATGCCAGGTTGTTACAGAACACGCGAGCGCAGCCAGCTTGCTGTCTACAGCATTAACAGCAAAAGCATCAGCCTAAATTAGGAACATATATGTCATGAACGTTGCAAAGTTTGTGAATGCAGGCAGCAGCAGCATCGCCTTTTGATGCAACAAAACTATGGGCCTGTTTGTTTCAGCTTCAGCTTTCGGCTTTTGTCCGGAAATGCCCGAAGCCGTGCCAAACGGTCGACTTTTTGCAGTCGCTTTCAGTCGAAGCCACTTTGTGTCTAAACGTGCGGAAACCGGAAGTCCAAAACTGCCCGCGTGGTGCTTCCGCGGTTTCTTGCAGCCTTCGTTCCCAAATTAACCCCAAAGTTTGGGCGTAATTACCCGCTGATTACCATCGAATAAAACCCCCAAAACCCTACCCTACCCTGCCTCCACCCCCCCCCCCCCGGCGCCCGCGCAGCCCCGCCCGCTCCTCTCCTCCCCTTGACCCGCTCCTCCCTTCTCCGGTACCGGCGCCGTCCTCCTCCTCCCCCGCCGTCGCCTCCCTTCTCCTCGGCTCCCTCCTCCCCAGCCAGATCTAGATCTGGCTCCCTCCTCCTCCTCCCTCCTAGCTCCCTCCTCCCTCGCCACCTTCTCCTCCCCTCGGGCCACCCCTAACCCTAGCCGTTGGGGTCACCGGCCAAATCCGGTGCCGTCGTTGGGTTGCCGCCTCCCAGCTGGTGTCTCCGTCGCACCTGGGGTTGCGCCCGATGTCGAGCTAGCTCAGTTCGCCACCGTGACCTCCCCCTGGTCTTATCCTCTTGCCTCTCGTCCTCGCCTGCTCCACCTTGGTTCTACCGACACTGCCGGTCATGAGATGGAGTGGTGCTCGGCACCGCCGCATGCAACTTCGACCGACTCCTTGCCTTCCAGGTTTGGCCTTCTTCTACCTCTAGTTCCTAGCTCTTATTTGGCCGATTTGGGTATGATGCATGGATGAATGGATGGATGGATGACTGGTTGCATGTTTGATGCTGCCATGGTACTCATTGACGATCTAGGTATGAACTTTAAGTATGATGCTTGCATGAATCATGTATTGAGATCATGATCTAACTGAGCAGCATTCTAGTGTTAAGTTTCCTTCTGTGAATGATTCTTCTTGATGAAATAGAATCATTAATAGAGGAAATAACAACATGCAGTGATGAATATGTATTCTAAGCATTGATGCATATTTCTTATGATTCTAGCATGGTCTGGTCCTCACATGCCAGAGCTATTCATGATGCATAGTTGCAAGAACTGAATAAGTCTCATCCATGCTAGTTATTTTCAGATTGCTAGACACATGGGCAAAAACTGATTAGAGCATGATACTACTCAAGATCTATAGCAATAACTCAATGATGAAACTAAATCTGAGAGCAACCTTTATACACTATCTACTCAAAGCATTTCAGAACACATGCATGCATGTCCTCTGTAGTTAATCCACTACTTATACAAGAATTGTTATTTGAGCCTACCTTGATATCAATGAGGAATGAGATGCTAGGATGTTGATTGATGCTTGAGATGAATTGAGATTTCAAGCAGTGTATGGTATATCTTTGCTTCTTAATGGTTGCTCTTCTTCCTTCTTTTTTCTTTGTTACTTCTTTATTTTTGGGGTACGTGTGAGGGTGGGGGTGCTCTTTTTCCTTCTTTTTTCTTTGTTACTTCTTTATTTTTGGGTAGTGTGAGGGTGGGGGTTGCCTAATATTGCCGATGCCGGTCCCAAGCCTGGAAAAAAGTGGAGGGGGCATGAATTATTCAAAGTTTGTAATAAACAAACAACATATTGTCGTTAAATAATTATTTATTGTAATAATTATTTATTACAATAATTATTATTGTATTTATTTATGTAATAATTGGTTTATTAATTATTCACAGTAATAATCTTTTGTAATAATTATTTATTTGTTGTATTAATTATGCACTGCAATAATTGTATATTGTGATTATTTATTGCAATTATTTTTGTAATAATTGTTTATCGTTAATTACATTAATTGCGGTCAATTTGTCGTTAGTTATCGTCAAATGTCATTAGTTAGCATCACTTGTCGTTAACTACTGTTAGTTGTCGTCAAATGTCGTTAGTTATCGTCACTTGTCGTTAACTACCGTTAGTTGTCGTCAAATTCATTATAATAATTGTTTTTAATAAATATTTGTTGTAATAAATGTTTATTAGTCGTCGTTAATAATCGTCCATTGTCGTTAAACGTTGTTAATTGCGTTAAACGGCATCAAACAAGCCATTACTATCTTTAGATGCATTTTAGACATTTTTCATCTCGGAAGCTGCAACCAGCCTATCTAAAAGCCAGACAGTCAAATACTAAATCTCTTCAGCCCAGCCGTTTAGCCCTGCAGCACAACCGGAAAACACTTTTCAGGAAAACTACAGCCGTTCCAAATAGTCCCTATATATGTTAAGCCAGAGTACTGTGCAGCTGAGCGCCCTAAGCAGACCAAGACAAAAGATGATCAGCTTATCATCAGTTGTTTTATGCTTGCATGAAGCTACCAACAAGAAATCATGTCAAGGCCATCTCCTAACTTAGTTGGTATTTGGTAGGAGTGATGGCTGACTTTTGAGCATAGGCTATCCATCCACTGTTCACCATAAAGAACTCTAGCAGGAGCCTACTGATTGCATATCGCGCCCGGGTGCATAAAGATCCGACCATACCTGCAAAAAATGAGCAGAATGAGCATCTTAAACAACTGCGGCATACTGTTTACTATTCTCCAGTATCTACATGTCTAAATCTTGGCCACAAGGTGATGATCGTCTTCTCGTTAATGGTCCAATACGTCAACGATAAGATGACATCCACTAAGCCCTATGGCACGACAAGTGCCCCCGGCCCAGTTATGACCTCATCATGTGTTAACCTCACACACTAAAGCAACCTTAATTTTTCCATCATCCAGTGGATGTTGCTTTTGCTCACCTTTGGCTCCCTTAGCTCCACCTCGAGAGTGGTGAGACCAAATCATACAAATTGGGTGGTTTTTGTTTCATCTACATTGCTGTCGTTGTTGCTGAGGTCACCGGGATCATCTGCAAAATCAAGATAAAAAGAGTGTAAAATCGATGTTTCTTATCACCTAGCTTTTGGAGTAATCCGCTGGCTCGTCACCCAGCAGTCATCTACATCATAACCAAGATTAGAGCACTATAGAAAGCCAAGGTTCACATCATCAGTTAGAGGCCCTAATTTTTCTACCATTTCCGGCCATATAATCAATCCGGATGTAAAAGTTCTGAAAACTTACATTACTTGTCAACTTAATCTTTTGGAACAAACTGGCTGGTCCACCAACTTGTGGTGGTCTCCATCATTATACGACGACAATTATCTCCAGACAATTGATGATTAAGATGATTAACAGCTGGAAATCTGGGAGGGACCCTTATTATGTGCACCACAAGAAATGGAAAATGAAACCTAAAAATTATATTTTGCTACTTCAAAGGAAAGTAAGGGTGTCCTAATCTGCTACCATTTCACCATCCAATCCTCGCAAAGGCATATACCAAATGCAATGGAACATCTGGCACTTTCATATGATACAGGTGATCACAAACGACGCAGGACAGTGAGGGCTGAGGCATCACTTGCAGCGCATCAACATGCTGAGCTACCACCACAATTGCATGCAAAACTACTGTCTCGGAAGTCAGCACAGTACCACAAATCATGTTCTTGTCCACGCTAAGCTGCCAGCACAACTGCATAAGAAATTGCTATATCAACACAGCATCGCATATCATCATGTCCTTGTCATGGCAATCATGTTTCCCAATGCTGGTGTAACATCTCAATTTTCAGGCTTTTTTAAAATTTTCAAAAATAAAAATCACCATTTGATTTATCTTCATTTGCTAAAGCATAACTTGAAACTTCAGAGGATGAAAAACATTTTAAATGATTCAATTAAATTCAAAATGGGTTTAATGGATTTTCTGAAGTTTAAAAGAGTTTTATTTTTTTTCTTGAATTTCCTAAATTTTAAAAGTCAAAAATAAATTTATTGGATTTTCTCTGAGTTCTTTTTGCTATTTTCTTGGAGTTCAATTCAATTTATTTCCTTTTCTGTTTTCCCAAAATCTCTTTTCTTTATTGTAAAATTTAATTTAAATTATTTATTTTAAAAGTGTTGATTTTTGGAATTTCTGCATTTATTAATCTAAATCAAAATTCAAACCTCTTCATAATTTCCAACTTCAAATTTTATAATTTGAATTTTCTGAGCCCATTTCTTTTTTCCTTTTCCTTTCACTTTTTCTTTTCCCCTCTTTTCTCTTTCTTTTTTTTTTCTTTTCCTTCCCTCTTTTCTTTCCGTTCTTCCTTTTCCTTCTTCCTCCTGGCTCTCTACCGCTCTGGCCCAAGCCAGCGCTGCTCGTGCGCCTGTGCGCGTCTCCTCCGCACCCGGCCACCCATCCCTTTGCGCCGTGCCGCCTGCCTGGATTCCCAGCGACGCACATGCCCATGCCCATGCCCACGCGCCTACGCCCCTGACCCCGGCCGCCCCCTGCGCACGTCGCCTGCCCAGCGCGCCCCAAGCCCCCAGCCCTCGCTTCATGCTTCGCGCCACCCGTTCCCAGCGCACCACCCGCGATACCCCTTCCCCCCTCTATAAAAAGCGGCACAACCACCTTTCCTCCCCCTTCCCCCTCCTTTCCTCCTCTTTTCCCCTCTCCCCCCAAGCAACTGAGCCACAACTCCCCGTTCTTCCCCAACTCCGATCGCGCCATCTCCTCCCTTGTTCTCCCTCTCCAGTCACTCTCTTGCCAAGCCACCTGCGTCACAGTGTGTTCCCGAACCTCCTTCACCCATCCCTCGAGTTTCCCCCTCCCGTCTCCCATCCTCCTCATCGAATTTTGCTTTTCCCCGCCGCTAGCCGAAGCTCCCTTCCCCGCCGTTCCTGGCGCCGTCGACCACTCCCCGCTGCCTTAGACCCCACCACCGGCATCGCCATGACACGTTCTACTCTGTGCACCCTTCCTTTTCTCCAGAGAACCGGTGGTTCGCCAGCGCCACCAGCTCCCTGTGCACCGACACCACCACCCATGGCTTCCCAACCCAGTGGGATTCCATTCTGGTGCTTGCCAGCCACCACCGCCGCTCCCCTCGCCAGCATCGTGCCCTTGCTTGAGCCACCCGTGGAGCTCGAGTTCTACTCTCTCTCAGAAAAACTCTTTGTACATTGCTTCTTCTTCCTTTGGTTGTGGTACATCTCTTCATGTGGATCCCAATTGGCATACACACATTCCTTCCTTTGTCTCGTACTCTCTCTTGCAAGTGGGCCCTTGTGGTCATCCTCTCTTTTGCTTGGCCCTGTAAAGAGAAATCAGCACAAAGAATCTCAGGAATATTCTATTCCCTTTTCTTTTTCTAGCATTTCATGTGACTTCAAACTTCCAGACGTTCGTTCTCCCACATACAAACTCCGATTTCATCGATTCTTATTTATAAATTCATAATCTCTCTAATAGTACTAATTTTATAATTTTTTGATTTTATTTGGATTTTTTGTATTTATTTGTCTATTTTTCGCGTATATAGATTCCAGTGTTTTTGAAGAATTCTTGGACCCGTCGGCCAAAGCAACTCAAACCTTTAACGAAAGCAAGTCGTAGATATTTGATCATATCGAACCCACCTTTATAAAATTATATTGTTTTATATCAACATGCATTGCTAGTTTTATAATAACCGCTTTCGGGGATAGTTAAATACCTATTTGACATTATGCCTCCTTGAACAATTAGGAATGACAAGTACCCTTGGACACTATAGGTTGGGTTAATCTTAGTTGGACATATTTTATTACCAATATGGGAAACATAAATATGCTTAGTCATGCTTAAGTTTGTACGATGAGTTCCTTCACAATGATTAATCATAAAAAATTTGACTTAATGAGATATAGAATTATGGCGTGGCCACTGTTATTAAAATTTATTGTGCCATGGCAAGGGTTACCATTTGGCGGGTTGAACAAAAATGATTTCATACTTAGGCGAATGATCGAGCAGTAAATGGGATGATTTTGGGATGTGGTTGCCTCGCCTGAGTAGTCACCGAGGACTTAACTTTGTGTGCCATTGATCTAGGCCCTACCGTACAATCACATATCCAGAATAGAGAGAACCTAATTTACCGAGTCCAAGCATTAAGCTCGCAGGCTGTAGTGATATGTGTTTTCTTGATTATGGTAAATGTACTTCCATATCTTGAGATGTGTAGGTTATGGTAAATGCATTTTCATATCCTGGGTAGTGCAGACGATGGTAAATGAACGTCCATGTCTGTCGGGGCTTGCACCGAGCGATGGTAATTGAATGTTCATGTCCGGACAGGTTATCCCCCACAACGGTGAGCTCCGAATCGATGGTAAATGAACATCCATGACTTGGGGTTAAGCTCATAGGACAGGCTAATGTAGGGATAAACTATTGTAAAAGCCTTGTGATAATTACTTAGTCGCACACCTTTGAAAGCGTGTTTTGGTCGACAGTATAAGTCGATTATCTCATGTGGGTCAATGTCGGGACCCAGAATTTCGATTCTGGAACCCTCTGTGTATACTGCACTAGTCCGGGATCACGCTAGTGCACACAGGGTTAACACAGGTAAATATCGATCCACACAAGCGATAAATAAAGTAAACGATTAGTTTGAATAACAAATAAGGGTTTTGACCTTATGGTCGAGTTTACACTTATTAAGCCACGCAGGGCTAACAGGAAATAAAGCAGCAGCGGAACGGAAAAACTCCAGCGTAGATCCCACCAATTCACCACAGCAACCAACCGGGATCCGGACCTTAACGAACGATCACCTTCAACGAACTCCTCCTCGGCGGCGCAGACTCCTCCACTTCTGTAGGTTTGGACGCAAGTTTTACAACAAGCGTGAGTACACAACCGTACTCGCAAATCATACCACAGAATGCAATGTATAGATGCAGGCTTATTCCAAAGAAAAGGCTTCTGTGGTTCTTTTGCATAAAAGCAACATTTGCAATTGAATACGAAAATAGATTGAAAGCATAATTCAAAACAAATAGACAATATTAATTTAACAGATGTTTTCACAAAGACACACAGCTAAACAGATTCTTTCACATAGCCATATGATTGAGATCACACAGCTCCCATTCCCACATTTTATGAAAACTACCCCTCGTGTGAAATCACCGAGCATGTCCATGATCATGACGCGCTATTCGAATAGATTGTTTAACACTCTGCAGAGGTTGTACACTTTACCCACACGATATAACCAGTGTAGCTAGCACCAATCATAACAAAACAGTTCGGAAACTTCATCTCCAACATTGACATTCCCAGTGTGCTTACAAACCGTTATACATATCACATAGCCCATGCATAACACACACCGTTGGACAGGGACGACGAATCCTCCCGTGATGCAACCATCAAGTAGTCACACCTCCACCCTATCACAAAGCCTAACCTACCACCTGAACATCAATGCCGAGAATCCATAACTTACTAAGTTAGGCCCGTCCCATACCAGGCATGTGGTCGCATATGAAGGCTCGATTCAATGGCGCACAAGTTAAGTCCTTAATTGACCAAGGCAAGACTTCCATGTTCTAACTAAGCCACACAGATTATCATACCCATCACATAGTCCACCATGTCACACGCTTTCCACCACTTGCCTCACCCAAATCCTTTACCACCCAGTTGGTTTTAGTGCAACACATGCCATCACGAAGTAATAACACATAGCACACAGTTTTACACACAGTTCCATAGACACTTAGTCATATTTAATATTTGCGACTCACATGAGATGATGATTCGTAGCATGGCTTAAGCAATTATACTCGCATCTAACCAACCCACGTTGGTGCTACAATATTACCAACTCATAACCATTCTAGGGTGACAAGGATATATGACATACAAGGCCAAGGTGTGATAACAATTTGGATAATAACTATGCCCAAAGCATTTAAATAAATAATTAAAATAGAATGCAATAATTTAACACAAAGTAATTTGAAAACTGGGTTCAAGATGATCAAAGATATGACTTGCCTTGGAAAAGGTCTATGTACTGATCTTGGTCTTGGGGTGCTCCTTCTTCCACAAAATTCCCCGACGAATCGACGTCTACTCGCAAACGAAACAAAAACAAACAAAACAAATAAATAACAGAGGCAAAACAAACTCCAAAAATTAAATAAAAATCTCAGATAGCTAGATCTTGAATTTAGACAAATTTAGAAATTTGAATGGGCTCAATCGGAGTTAGGATGCAAAAGTTATGAGCTTTGGAAGATTGGAAATCTAAAAGAAACCCTAATTTGGATTTTCTGGAATTTCCGAATTATTTCTTAACAGAAAAATCGGATTATTGCGCAATGCTGGCGTCAGCGAAGGAATTTCGGAAAAAGAGAATTAAACGAAAATCCTGACATGTGGGACCCACATGTCAGGGACACGCTCACGGTAGATCGGTCTCACCGAGCCTCGGTTCGAGACCGGTGGACTACCCACGCGCGCTGCGTGAGCAATGATCGGGCGCCACGCACGCGACACGAGGCGGCGTCGCGACATGGAGGCAAGGTGGCGATGACGTGGATGACAACGACGCGGCGGCGCTCGAAACCGACGACAACGGCGAACGGCGCGATTCACCGGCGGTGAGTGGTACCGGCGTGTAGAGGCGTTATGCGAACCTCATCGGTGCAACACCGGATGCTCGGGGTGGGCGGTGGCGGTCGGCGGCGAGCAAAGAGCGGCGAGGGGCTTGGGCTTGACGGCAGCGGCGCTCGGTGGCGTTCGGCGAGACGGGCCACCGAGAGGTAGAGGAGCTCCGTGCGATGCCGACGGTGTAGACCACGACACTCGGCGGCATCGACGGCGACGAACGAACTCGTCGGAGTTGGCGGCGCGCGACGATCTTTGAGCTCCTGCGGCGGCTAGGGTTCGGCGCGAGGGCGAAGGCAGCTAGGGTTGAGGTGCGGACACCGAGGGCTACCTCCCCTTTTATACCCGGAGGCCTCGGAGAGTCCAGGGCACGAACGCCCAAAAACGGCAGCGGCGGCGGAGATCGTATCCCTAACGGATTCGGGAACGAAGACGACGTGGCAAGCTGGGACCCACACGTCAGAGACACAGCTCGCGTGAGTCCGCGTCTGGCGGCAGCGCGCGGCGCAAAAGCGGACTCGAGATCTGACCGTTGGATCTTGATCGAACGGTCCACAATCAATAGGACATTCGGACAACTCCGGTTGCCTTGCGCGCATCTAGCCGTTCATCCTTGATCGGACGGTGGAGATCGAGCGAGGCGCTCGAGAGAGAGAGAGAGACTGGCATGCGGGGCCCGCATGTCAGGTCGAGGCGGCGCTACGGCGAGGCGGGCAGCTCGGGGTGTGGCGGGAGAATGGGCCGGAGGTTTGGATTTCGACCCGAAGGGATTTCCGAGATTTTAAATAGTTTTTCTATTTTATAAATTACCAGAAATTCAAATAGGCAATAGAAAATAGCAAATGAACTCAGAAAAATTCTAGAAAAATCTAGAAAATATATCTGAGCACATAGAACCCAAATAAAATAGTTTTGGCTAATGTTCAAGTTGGGATTATTCACATTAAATGTTTTTGATTGTAAAGTCCACTATTAAGCTTTTGAAATTAAATTCAAATAAATCCAAATGGTGAACTTTTCCCTACTAACTATTCAAAGGATTTTTAAAGCTCAGAAAATTGGGATGTTACAAACCTCCCCCCCTTAAAGGAATCTCGACCCCGAGATTCAGGCTAGCTAGAGAAAAGGCTAGGGAACTCGGCCTTGACTCTTCTTCACGTTCCCACGTTGCTTCTCCTTCCGAGTGGTTGCTCCACTGGACCTTGCAAAAGCGAATGCCTTGCTTCCGTGAGGCGTTCGCGACATCCAAAATCTGACCGGCTGCTCCTTGTAGGTAAGATCCTCCTTGAATCAATTGATTCAAGCGGGCTTGCTCTTCCGCACACGAAGACACTTCTTCAATCTGCGAGACATGAAAGACGTCATGCACTCGCTAACGATCGCGGTAGCTCCAATTGGTAAGCAACTTCTCCACGGCGTTCCAAAATCTTGAGCGGACCAACATACCTAGGGCAAGCTTCCTCGGCATGGAACCTTTGACACCTCGGCGGAGTCACTCGAAGATAAACGAAATCTTGGGTTCAAAGCGAGATCACGACGACGATTATCGCCGTAGCTCTTCCGCTGGTGAGCTATCTTTAATCTTTCTCGATCATGGCCACTTGCTCTTCGCTTCTGAATGATGTCCGACCGAATCGATCGTTCAAATTCTCTCGACCAATTCAACGGGTTCTGCGCAGCACGGCCGTACAAAGCTTCAAATGGTGACATTTGTAGACTGGCTTGATAACTGTTGTTGTATGAAAACTCTGCATACGGCAAACTTTTATCCCATCGGGTAGCATTTGCTAGAGCACAAGCTCTCAGCATATCCTCCAATATCTGATTGACTCTTTCAGTCTGCCCATCTGTCTGTGGATGATACGCGGTACTGAAATTCAGATGGGTACCCAATGCCTCATGCAAGCTTTGCCAAAAACGAGAGGTGAACTGAGATCCTCGATCTGATACTATCTTCTTGGGCACACCATGCAAACTGACAATTCTAGCCATGTACAATTCCGCAAGGCGATCTCCTGAGTATGTGGTTTTGACTGGCAAGAAATGGGCGACCTTGGTCAAACGATCGACTATTACCCAGATTGAATCGTAACCCGATTGGGTCTTGGGTAAACCGGTGATGAAATCCATACCGATTTCTTCCCACTTCCACTGAATCTTGGCGGTTGCAGCAAACTCGCTGGTCTCTCGGTGTTCGCCTTCACTTTCGGCGTGTGTCGCACAAGGCAACGAACTCTGTGACTTCTCGCTTCAAATTTGGCCACCAAAATTTAGTTTTCACATCCTGGTACATCTTGGTACTTCCAGGGTGAATCGAATACTTTGAGTCATGGGCTTCCTTTAAGATTAACTGTCTCAGACCATCTATATCGGTACATGATTCGACCATTAATCCGAGTATGTCTTGATCATCCTCGGTGAAATCTTTGAATTTGCCATTGCCATTTTGACCTTGATGTCTGACAACACGGGATCCTTTGGTTGTGCTTCACGAATCTGCTTCTCCAGGGTAGACTGTACTTCCAAATTGGCTACAAATCCTTCAGACACAACTTCTAGCTTTAGCTTTTGAAATTCTTCATAAAGTTCTGGGCAACTTTCCTTTACTTCCAAAGTATTGCAGTAACTCTTACGACTTAAAGCGTGCGCAACTACGTTGGCTTTTCCGGATGGTAGTGGATTCCAAGATTATAATCCTTGATCAATTCCAACCATCTTCTCTGTCTCATATTCAAATCATTGGGTGAAAATGTACTTGGACTCTTATGATCCGTGTAGACTTCACAATGACACCGATGAGGTAATGACGCCAAATCTTTAGAGCATGCACTACGGCACTAATTCCGGATCATGAGTAGGGTAATTCTCTTCGTGAGGTCTCAATTGCCTTGATGCATAAGCGACGACTCTTCCTTCTTGCATCGACGCATCCTAATCCTTGACGCGAAGCATCACAATAGATATCGAAATCCTTGCGAATATCCGCAAAATCGATCTTGGGCTGAAGTCAAACGCTTCTTGCTTCTTGAAAACTTTCTTCACAGTCGAGTCCAAGTGAACTTTTCTCCTTCTTCAACAATTGCGTAAGGGGCTTAGCAATCGATGAGAATCCTTCGATGAAACGGCGGTAATAACTTGCCATTCCCAAGAAATGCGAATCGAGTCACGGTTTGGGCCGCTCCCAATGTAGTCTTGCTTTAACTTTACCGGTCAATGCTACTCCTCATTTGTCATCACGTGACCAAGGAAATCCACTTCCTTCTTCCAAAAATCACACTTACTCAACTTGGCATACAATCGATGTTCTCTGAGTTTTCCCAATATTATCCTTAAATGTTCTGCGTGTTCTTCCTCCGACTTGGAGTACACTAGAATATCATCAATGAACACAACTACGAACTTGTCCAAATATTCCATGAATACTTTATTCATCATGTTCATGAAATAGGCGGGGCATTAGTCGGACCAAAAGACATGACTAAGAACTCATAATGTCCGTCAGTGTTGAGAAAGCGGTTTCGGTATATCCTTAGGACAAATCTTTAGTGGTGGTAGCTTTGATCGCAGGTCGATCTTTGAAAACACTCCGCTCCTTTCATCCGATCAAGCAGATCATCAATCCGGGTAGTGGGTACTTGTTCTTGATGGTAACCGTTGAGAGAACGGTAGTCAATACACATCCTCATACTTCCATCTTTCTTCTTGACAAACAACACTGGCGCTCCCCATGGCGGCGAAACTAGGTCTCACGAAACCTTTCTCAAGAAGTTCTTCTATCTCGCTTCTTCATCTCTACCAATTCATCGGTGGCATCCGATAAGGTCTCTTTGAAATTGGTGTTGTCCCTGCACTAGGTCGATGACAAACTCAATGTCACGATCCGTGGCATTCCCAGTAATTCTTCCGGAAACACATCCGGATATTCACCGACCACCGCACTTCTTCTAAGGCGAGGTCTTGGATCGCTTACTAGCAAATGTCCATCACGAATCGAGGTGGCTAGAAACTCTACCTTGTTTCCTTTGGCGTCCTCTCTTCATCGGCTCTTCGCCACAATCTAGCATGACTTTATGCTTGGATAACCAATCCATGCCGAGAATGACATCTAGGGTTTGGGTATCTAGGACTATTAGGTTGGCTAGAAACTCAACTCCACTATGAGTAACTTAGCTCCTAAACATCCCACTCTAGTACTTAGCTCTGCTCCAGCGATCGGACTAACAGAGTATGCTTAAGTTGCATAACTTCCAATTTTTTTGGTTGCAAACATTCCGAAACAAACGAATGCGAAGCTCGAATCAAACAAAGCGATGCAGTGCTGAGTTAACGAAAACTTACCCGATCTGACGTCCGGTGATTCTGGGCTCCTTCGGTGGCGACGTTGACACGGCCTCGATCACGCATCGTGGGGCTCCTCCGCTTGACCAAAGAACTTGTGACGCTCCTTGATTGATGCCTGGCGCTGGTGTCTTGGATGGCGAGCTCCAAGGTTGAAGCGCTTCGAGTGATTGTTCCCTTTGCGGACACCGATTGGCAAAGTGTCCCGTGGCGACGACAGCGTAATGGACCTTTGGTACGTTACGCTGGTTGCTTCACGGATTGGGGTTGACAGTGCGGGGTTGCGGAAGTTACGGCCGGGCGGGTGTTGAAGTTGGTGCGGGTGTTCAATGAAGTCCGGGGTGAAACTCGTTGAACCGCTGGCCGCATCGTTCTTGCCCTCTCGCTGTGATTGATGGTTCCCTTTTTGAGCCATCCGGCGTTACTGGTTATCCTCCGTTCCTTGCGTTTGTCCTCTAGAACAAAGGCTTTATTGACCACTCCGGAAATCGTGAAAAGTATGGCGATCAAAGCGACTTGCGATCCGTGTTTAGCCCTTCAGAAACGACTGACGAGCCTTGTCTGTGGCTACATCTTCTGCTGCATAGCGAGCTAGCTGAGAAAACTTGTTGAGGTAGTCAGACACTGACATAGCTCCTTGCTTGAGAGCGCGGAACTCATCCTTCTTCAGATCGATAATGCCTTCTGGCACATGATACCGCGAAATGCGAAAAATTCCTCCCAGGTGATATCCTGTGGCGTCTCATGAGCGGCACAGAAGTTCTCCCACCATTCAGCAGCGGTGCCTTCCATCTGGTGAGTGGCATACAGAACCTTTTCACGATCGCTGCACTGGGTGATCAGCAGCTTCCTTTCGATAACCCTGAGCCAATCATCTGCTTCCACTGGAGAAACGTGTCCAGAAAATGTGGGTGGACGAGTCCTCATGAATTCTGCAAGTTTGGATGGTCCATGGTGACCATGAGCAGCTGGGGCTCCATGCTGGTGATTGTGGTTGTTGTTGTTCTGGTTGTGCATGGCTTGCATCTGAGTCATCATCGTATTCATCACCGAGTCATGCTGCCATGAAAGCTCCAAAGTTTTGCAAGTCAATTGGGGTGCTGCGTGAACTGCTCCTACACCGGTTGCTCATTGCCTCCACAGTCTTTGGTACCTGGAACCACTTGCGTTGATCGACGAGTTTGAACCATCTGGCGAAGCTCCATAGGTTAGATAAGGTAGCAAGCACAAGATAAGTTGAGAACTAGGCAGGGGATAGGTTAAACCCAACAAAACACGATCAAGAAACTCAAATGAAATACCTTTATTACTTAGGGTCTTAGCATGGTCGCAACAAATGCCTAAGGGCCTTTGCACTCATACTGCACACAAAAAGAAACAACGACCTAAGCACACAAAGCTACCGCCTAAGGGCGACTCACTAAATCAAATCGGCTAAACTCAAAACTGGAACTAAGACCAACTACTCGAAAGCCTCCACAACCGCGCGACGCTCCCGACGTGTGAGACTCGGAAGTGAGCGGCATCTTGGCAAACCGATCCCGATGCCCTAGAATCGTGCAGCGAGAAGGCTTTCCGGTGCAACGCTCACCGCTCCTCCGCTCGCTTCTTCTTCGGGCTCAATGGGCCTTCCTCCGGATCTTCTTGAGATCCTCCTCGGGTCTTCCTCTTCTTCGGAACTTGGTCGTAGAGGATCTCTTGCGAGTGGCGACCTTCTCTTGACTCTCGCAAGGCTTCATAGACATGGTCCAACTCGTGATAGTTCTCTCCAAAGCTTCCTCTGGCGGCCACGAATCGGGCGAGGTGTCTGATCAGAAGCGTTGCTCTCTCCTTCGTGGACGGGTAGCGTCTTTGGCAAGTCCACACCGCACTTCGGATGGTAACGGAAGACGGTGTCTTGAAGCTCCCGTGCGTAGATGTTGCAGATACGTAGCATGGCCAAGCGCGACGACTCCTGGATACCTTCCAGCCAAGTGATCTTCCTCACAGAGACGTGCGAAGGTTGGCTCGCCTTGTCGTTCCTCCTGGCGTAGATCGTCAGGCGACAAATCACTCCACGGTTCTGTCCATTCACTGTCCAGTTGTTGCCGACGTACAGCGGACGATCAAAACCTCCAAGAACCTGCAACAGCTTCCAAAGCTCGGCCGCATAACCTCCAGTGCGCTCACCATAGCTCTGAAGGCGAGGCATCTGTCAAGACAGACGAACAGGGTAAGAGCAACTTTAAAACAGCGGGGAGAGAAGAGATTATAGCAAAAGTTGAGGCGAGAGAGATATGAGGAAAGTTAAGCAATCAATTAACCTTGCAAGTTAATTTTTTTTTTAGAAAATAGTTTGGACACTCTAAAGACGGCCAATCTACTAAGGTCAAGACCTACAGTCAGTATGGCTCTGATACCACCTCTGTCGGGACCCAGAATTACGATTCTGGAACCCTCTGTGTATACTGCACTAGTCCGGGATCACGCTAGTGCACACAGGGTTAACACAGGTAAATATCGATCCACACAAGCGATAAATAAAGTAAACGATTAGTTTGAATAACAAATAAGGGTTTTGACCTTATGGTCGAGTTTACACTTATTAAGCCACGCAGGCTAACAGAAATAAAGCAAAGAATGAACGGAAAAACTCCAGCGAGATCCCACCAATTCACCACAGCAACCAACGGGATCCGGACCTTAACGAACGATCGCCTTCAACGAACTCCTCCTCAAAGCAAAGCGCAGACTCCTCCACTTCAGAGGTTTGGACGCAAGTTTTACAACAAGCGTGAGTACACAACCGTACTTAAAATCATACCACGTAATGCAATGTATAGATGCAGCTTATTCCAAAGAAAAGGCTTCGTGGTTCTTTTGCATAAAAGCAACATTTGCAATTGAATACGAAAATAGATTGAAAGCATAATTCAAAACAAATAGACAATATTAATTTAATGAGATGTTTTCACAAAGACACACAAATAAATGATTCTTTCACATAGCCATATGATTGAGATCACACAGCTCCCATTCCCACATTTTATGAAAACTACCCTCGTGTGAAATCACCGAGCATGTCCATGATCATGACGCGCTTATTCGAATAGATTGTTTAACACTCTGCAGAGGTTGTACACTTTACCCACACGATATAACCAGTGTAGCTAGCACCAATCATAACAAAACAGTTCAGAAACTTCATCTCCAACATTGACATTCCCAGTGTGCTTACAAACCGTTATACATATCACATAGCCCATGCATAACACACACCGCTGGGCGGGGCGACGAATCCTCCCGTGATGCAACCATCAAGTAGTCACACCTCCACCCTATCACAAAGCCTAACCTACCACCTGAACATCAATGCCGAAATCCATAACTTACTAAGTTAGGCCCGTCCCATACCCGGCATGTGGTCGGTTAAAGAAGGCTCAGTTCAATGGCGCACAAAGTTAAGTCCTTAATTGACCAAGGCAAGACTTCCATGTTCTAACTAAGCCACACAGATTATCATACCCATCACATAGTCCACCATGTCACACAGTTTCCACCACTTGCCTCAGTCCAAATCCTTTACCACCGGTTGGTTTTAGTGCAACACATGTCATCACGAAGTAATAACACATAGCACAGCTTTACACACATTCCATAGACACTTAGTCATATTTAATATTTGCGACTCACATGAGATGATGATTCGTAGCATGGCTTAAGCAATTATACTGCATCTAACCAACCCACGTTGGTGCTACAATATTACCAACTCATAACCATTCTAGGGTGACAAGGATATATGACATACAAGGCCAAGGTGTGATAACAATTTGGATAATAACTATGCCCAAAGCATTTAAATAAATAATTAAAATAGAATGCAATAATTTAACACAAAGTAATTTGAAAACTGGGTTCAAGATGATCAAAGATATGACTTGCCTTGGAAAAGGTCTATGTACTGATCTTGGTCTTGGGGTGCTCCTTCTTCCACAAAATTCCCGACAGAATCGCGTCTACTCAAACTAAACAAAAACAAACAAAACAAATAAATAACAGAGGCAAAACAAACTCCAAAAATTAAATAAAAATCTCAGATAGCTAGATCTTGAATTTAGACAAATTTAGAAATTTGAATGGGCTCAATCGGAGTTAGGATGCAAAGTTATGAGCTTTGGAAGATTGGAAATCTAAAAGAAACCCTAATTTGGATTTTACGGAATTTCCAATTATTTCTTAACGAAAAATCGGATTATTGCGCAATCTTCGGCGTCGTGAAGGAATTTCGGAAAAGAGAATTAACGAAAATCGACATGTGGGACCCACATGTCGGGGACACGCAGCGACGGTAGATCGGTCTCACCGAGCCTCGGTTCGGAGACCGGTGGACTACCCACGCGGCGCACACGTGAGCAATGATCGGGCGCCACGCACGCGACACGTGGCGGCGATCGCGACATGGAGGCAAGGTGGCGATGGCGTGGATGACAACAGACGCGGCGCGCTCGAAACCGACGACAACGGCGAACGGCGGCGATCCACCACGGTGAGTGGTACCGGCGTGTAGAGGCGTTATGCGAACCTCATCGTGCAACACCGGATGCTCGGGGGTGGGCGGTGGCGGTCGGCGGCGAGCAAAGAGCGCGGAGGGCCGGGCTTGACGGCAACGGCGCTCGGTGGCGCTCGGCGAGGCGAAGGCCACCAGAGGTAGAGGAGCTCCGTGCGATGCGAGCGGTGTAGACCACGACACTCCGGCAGATCGACGGCGGCGAACGAACTTCGTCGGAGTTGGCGGCGCGCGGATCGATCTTTGAGCTCCTGCGCCGGCTAGGGTTCAGGCGCGAGGGCGGCGGCTAGGGTTGAGGTGCGGACACCGAGGGCTACCTCCCCTTTTATACCCGGAGGCCTCGGAGAGTCCAGGGCACGAACGCCCAAAAACGGCAGCGGCGGCGGAGATCGTATCCCTAACGGATTCGGGAACGAAGACGACGTGGCAAGCTGGGACCCACACGTCAGAGACACAGCTCGCGTGAGTCCGCGTGCGAAACGGCGCGGTTGCAAAACGGACTCGAGATCTGACCGTTGGATCTTGATCGAACGGTCCACAATCAATAAGACATTCGGACAACTCCGGTTGCCTTGCGCGCATCTAGCCGTTCATCCTTGATCGGACGGTGGAGATCGAGCGAGGCGCTCGGAGAGAGAGAGAGAGAGAGAGTGGCATGCGGGCCCGCATGTCGTCGAGCAGCGCACGGGCGTAGCCGGGCCGCGGTCAATTGGCGCGGGAGAATGGGCGGAGGTTTGGATTTCGACCAAGGGATTTCGAGATTTTAAATAGTTTTTCTATTTAATAAATTACCGAAATTCAAATAGGCAATAGAAAATAGCAAATGAACTCGAAAAATTCTAGAAAAATCTAGAAAATATATCCAGCACATAGAACCCAAATAAAATAGTTTTGGCTAATGTTCAAGTTGGGATTATTCACATTAAATGTTTTTGATTGTAAAGTCCAATATTAAGCTTTTGAAATTAAATTCAAATAAATCCAAATGGTGAACTTTTCCCTACTAACTATTCAAAGGATTTTTAAAGCTCAGAAAATTGGGATGTTACAGTCAAGCTGTACAACTTCTGCAGAGTGTTAAAACTATTCGAATAGCTGTGTCCCCGGTTATGAACAATGTCTGATGATTTCACACGAGGGGTAGCTTTTCATAAAATATTCGGATGGTGGTTTGGTTGCGAAGTGAACAGGTGTTCACCGGTTGTCAGTTGGGAAGTGAACAGGGTGGGGTGTTCACTAGTTGTTACAAACAAAACTGTTAAATTATTTATTATGTCTTTCAAATTGTGTTTTTCAATCTATTTACTATATTTACTGTCAATATTGCTTTCTATAAAATAGCTATAAAGCTACTTTTGTTCAAGTCTTGTATGAATACTATTTACATACTCCCTCCGTACTCGATTTAGAGGACGTTCTGGGCTCTTGGCCCGTTTTCACAAAGGAGGACGTCGCACCGTCGCGGGGTCATATTTGCACGCGATTGCCCCCGGCCGACGCCGCCCGTCATTCCGCTCGCCAACCGTTTCAATTCACTCGTCATTAATCGCAGCGCCTCGTTCCTCTCCGCACGGTGCCCGAAACGCGCGGCGCCTCGTTCCTCTCGCGCGCGCCCGTAAACGCGCACCACGCCGGCCTCCGTTCCTCTCCGGTACGCCCGTAAACGCGCTCCGCAGAACACTCGCCGCCGGCTTCCTTTCTAGGGTTTAGGGTTCGCTCGCCATGGAGTCCGGCGGCTTGAAGTTCGCTCGCGGGATGGAGGACTCGCTGGACTCGGAGGAGGTCGCCGCGGAGGTCGCCGCGGAGGACGTCTTGCCAGAGTCGGAGGAGGCGCTGGACTCCGTCGAACTGGTGGCAGACTCCGTGTTGATGGTGCCTGACTCCGTCGAGTCTCTGTGTGCTCGCTGCGGCACCTTCCACGCCGGCGGCGTCTTTGGAGATGCCTGCTTCCAAGTTCGCCGCCGCGCTCGCAGGTGTGCGCGTTGTGGCCTTTTACATGAAGACTACGATTTGCCAGCAAGGTGTTTGCATGACATGAAAAAGTTTGATTGTGAGTTTTACATTCCTGAGGTGGAGAAACTTCAAATGGATGGTAACACCATCATTCTGCCTGAGCAAGTTATAAAGAAGTTGGAGGAGCACGTTGAGAAGATGAAGCAAACCAAGATCAGTCCCGAGGCCAACAAAAAAGATGAAGCAAACAAAGATCAGTAAGGTACATGCATGCATAAACTAATTTGCTAGCTTCTTCTAATTTGGTGCATAAGCTAACTTGCTTCGGCTTGCTTCCTTCTAATATTCTTCTTCTAATTTGCTGCAGGTAGACTAGCAATGGCCTCAGCAAGCAAGGAAGCTTCACAAGTGATTTGCAATGGCAGCCGTTCTTCTTTCTCTAATTTTTCTTTTTGCATGTGAGGAATCTTGAACTTGTTGTACCCTTTTTCCTTCATGGCTTCCTTCAAAATAGTTTGTAGTGTTACAAATATCCTGTTTGCTTTCCATGGAGAGTACTCTAAGAATGCCTACAGAACATGTGTTCAACAAATCAATCAATTAGTACATTAGTTGTTCAAGAAACAATGGAACAAGTGAACAATTGATCAATTTACCTGTTGGACTGCTGGAACTAAATCTTTCATTGTTTTTGCATCCTTCTTGTACTGAATAGCTTGAATAGCTCGAAAAAACCCCAAGTCTAGAATGTTAAAATCCGGAGAATTTGGTGGTTGACAAATAAGCCGAATGTCAAACCCATCTTGCTTAGCGGCCTCACAAAAAACAGGATCATCCACTTTTAAATGGGAAGGTGCATTATCTTGTTGTATGAAAATTGTCTTGTTCACATCTTCTCTTGGCCATTTGGCTCGAATGGCAAGCAACACATTGTTTAGCATGAACTCCCTAATCACATCTCTTGTGATAGAAGTTATTGGCTTCATTACTAGTTCTCCACGAAGACGATTGTGACTTCTTCTAACAGCATGTTCATAAGTGACAAGTGGAAAACAACCAATTTTCCCATCAAAAACACACTCTCCATTCCTAAACCTTGGCCGAGCACAAACACACAAGAACATGAGCCTAGGGATGTAATTCTTGTTCTTACAAGTGCGATGTGGTTCATCTTCCTCGGGTAGCAAGTAATATTTCTCAGATTTTTGATGGAGGTAGAACCATTTTTCATCAATGAACACAAAGTCAAAAAAGTCCTTAAACCTTGGATCACCACCCAAACCTTGCTCAATCATGTCAACACACCACTTCAACCTAGTCTTCTTGTTAGCATCTGTGAGGTATGGTTTGGTGCTACTAGAGTGACGTCTAAGCAAACCTTTTTTCAAGAACCTTTGTATCCTAGCTTTGCTCATACCAAGTTTACTAGACATGCCTTCTATGGTCATTCTTTGTTTGAGAGGAATGTTGCGCAGTTGTTCCAAATCAAGAGGGACTGCCTTACGGCCACATCTACCCTTCTTTCTACTTGCAACCACAACAGGAATGTTATGAGCAAGTTGGTTTTTACCTCGCTTCCATAAGCGCTGAACTGATTGAAGACCCAATCCAAATTGGTCAGCAACAATACTTGTATCCTTCTTGCCTACTGTCCCATTCTTGCTTCTAGCCAACAATGCTTGATAAACTTGTTTTCTGACGTCATCTGTCATTTCTTTTCTTCAATTGTTTGCTTCAACGGTACAAGGAAAAAAAAGAACATTCTTCTTGTTAGCCACGGTTTTGTACATAATCAAAAAAGAAAGAACAAAGTGAGACACGGCAAGTTCTACCTAGGTGAAACAAGCATATTCATAGTACTACTTGTTCACGACAAGATAAAAGGGGAAAAAAACAAGCATATTCATACTCCAACGGAAACAATGAAACAATGAAAATACCGTTGCATGCTCCAACGGAGGGTCATTGAGATCAAACGCAGTGTCGCCGTCGTCATCTTGCGGCTCGTGCAGAGCAAAGCCAGCGTCGCCGTCGTCATCTTCAGGGTCGTTGAGATCAAATTCAACGTTGTCGTCGCCATCTTCAAGCTCTGCGATGGGAAGGTTGTCGTCCTCATCATACGTACACAAAGCAACAGCAATGCAAAAGGAAACTACTAAGAGATGCATTACCGTTGCCGTCGTTGAGATCGAAGGGAAGGTTGCCGTCCTCATCTTCTTCTAAGCGAACGTTGAGGTCAAAGCCAGGGAAAAAAGCACCCATTGCACAAGCAAGCAAGCAAGGAAAGGTGGAGAAAACGGAAGATGGAAACAAACTGCTTAAACACGCATGGTGTAGATGAACAAGCAAGCAAGCAAGCAAGCGTGGGAGTGGTGCGGTGGAGAATGAGGCGTTTAAATAAAGCAGCAGCGAGAGCAGTCGAAGCGTCCGGAGACCGGCCAGATTAGCGCCAAATTACGGATGCGATGAGCTCGAACGAGCGAACAGCAAAATCCTACGCGGCCACGCACAAACCCAGCAACAAACGCGCCCAGACGAGCACGAACAGCAAAATTACGCGGCCACGCACAAACCCGAGCACGAACGGCGAAAAAACGAGCACCAACGCGGCCCAAACGCAAGCAAACGCGCCAAAACCCGCACCAGCACAGCGCCATGCAAGCCAACGCGCACGCGCCACGCCCCACCCAAACAGTACCATGCAAAAAAACCTCATGCAAAATGAAGCCACGGCAAAAAACTGCGTCCGCTGAGTTTCGACCTCGGCACTCAGGGCTAACACCACGCCGCACTAACCAGATGAGCTGGGAAACTTTCTCGTATAGAGAGTGCCCGCAACTTTATTTAATAGGGGCAGACAGGGAAAACTGTACCCTAATTAATGACTCCTTGGTAATCACAATCATGTCCTAAACGTCCTCTAATACGAGTACGGAGGGAGTACATTTATCTACGACTTGCTGAGTACTTTATGTACTCACAGCTTTGTGTCATCGTTGATCAGTTACTGAGGAAGACCAAGAGAACACAGAGTTCTACGAAAAGGAATACCATCGAAGACTATGCGAACTAGGGTGCGCTCCTCCTGTCGATTGCCTGTGAGCATATGGATAGGCCATCACTTGGAGTTATCTTCTTCCGTTGCAGTTTATTCGAGTTGTTTTGCCTGAAAGGGGCGGTGATTGTAAGCTTCGACCATAAGGTCATTGCTCTTTGTTCAATATTATACAATAGTTTGACATTTGCAAGATATGTGTTGATATTCAATGATGTAACTGTGTGTATTTACTACTGATTCAGAAGCTAGTGCATATATACATAGAGGGTTCCGGATTCGGAAATCTGGTCCCAACATTCTGATGTCTCTTCAGGACCCAGAAGCTCTCCTTTCCTGATTAATTTAATCACCCTGCAAGAATCCACATACAGCTCATGAGCTATATAATCATTATTTTTATTCAGCAATCATTTGCTCAACATGGTGAGGCAGCAATAAGATGCAACATTTCGTTTCCTGCCCAGTGGCAAAGAATTAACCATCTAAACCAGTTTGACCTGAACCGTTTCCTGCTGATGTTTTCATAATGTAGTGGTATTGTACGTTTGTTGTAACGTCTAGAATAGTAGAATGACACTGAAAAGCCCAAGATTGATGGAAAACATGCGCAGAGCAAAGAAAAGTAACGTACAATTCTCCTCTTTTAGTAAATATGTAGGTGACTTTCTAGGCTCTAGCCTAAGGGGAAAAAAAAAGGAAAAGCAACATGAAGTCCTAGCCCTTAGTTTCAGAATTTTTTTTGCTTTCGTCCCTAAGGAGCATTATGTCAAATGGTTTTGCTAGTTTTAAGTTGCCTGAAATTTTCTTAAGTTTAAGTCACTTGTTGTGACCATTAGATTTGTGTAGAGATTGGTGTACCATATGATAGTCATATGATTGGATATTGATCCAATGGTCACAACAAGTGATTTAAACTTTAAAAAAATTTAGACAACTTATGAATAGACAGTCCCTATGTCAAAATATATAAAGGAGCACGGGTGAGGAACAGAAGAAAAGGGATACAAGAATGGAGCAGAAAATATTGTTAAGGGCGTTGGGGCCTTGAACAGTTCCAAATGTAAACGTGAAACCAAGCATTCTTCTTTCGATGGGAGAAGGTTTCAAGCACTGGTATAAGGTCATGGCATATAGTTATCATCTATGCAGAGATTGGAACTGTATTCGGAAGATTTATATTGCGCATATGTGCATAATTGGAATGGACATGTCTCGACCCATACTTACATACGAAGTTAAGACAGGCATTCGATGGGCATGCATGGAAACAGAAAATAATTGTCATCACACTGATGATGACTGATCAGTGTCCTACTGATAGTGCATCCTGCCACAGCCAGAGAAGCAAGCGAGAAGAGCTCTTCTACGGGTCAGAGACTACAGCAAATGACAGACAACATATAAAAGAGCCACATAAAACAAACAAACAAACAAACAGGGCAATGCCCAGGAGGATGAGAAAAATAGGAAAAACGATTGGATTCTTGGTAGTGGGAAGAGCAGTGTTGCAGTGTATGGGGACTGGGAGGCTTCCAGAAGTAAGATGCCAAGATATAAAGGTGGTTAGAGGCCGCTCCCACCACAAAGTGGACTGCAACACAGATTGCAGGTTGGTGGCCTCCACATCAGTGCTGCTTCCATTCCTTTCGGGCTTGCTGCTGGTCAGTCCCATGAGACTCACACAAGAAATGGTATTTATCTTTGTGCTACTGGAACCTTTAAAAATATGAACAGCTAATTCTATATCAATGGAGAAGTTAGGTCACGAGGATAAAATACTCCTCAGGACCCTACTGTCTAGATACCAGTCATTTCACAACTTTCGTCTCCATGCAGGCAAAAATGGTATACAAATAGTAAGTAAATGAGTAATAGTTGGTATCCATAAAACATATTGGTCACTTATCAATAAACAAGGATGTCAGAAATATAAACAGATGGCATATGTCATATGATCAATTACTATATTAACCAAATAATAAAACAAATTTGGAATTATTTCTTATGAAGGAACATATTAAACATAAAAATAAAAACTCCAAGACGTCCATTGTTTTAAATAGTGCGCTGTGGTGGACAGGAGAAAGCTGCCGCTGTGCAGCGGCTGTTGTAGCAGTCTGTAAAGTTCCTGGTACTGTAGCAGCAGCTACTGCTTATATGGCCGCTATATAGCATACATGTGTAGCCATGCTTCAGTATAAATGCAATTTTGGGTTTTTTATTTGGTATATTTATTATATATTCTAGCCATATACCGTTTTGAATCCTTGGTCCATGACCTAAGACATGCACAGCAGGTAATACTAAGAAAGATAAGTTATTCTACTTTAAATAGATTAGTTAACTTCATATCGTCTGCTAATAGATGAGCATGTTGCACCCGCTATATCTCCGCTATCTGCTGCTATCTGTGATTTTTTAAAAAACACTTCACCACTATATGCTATCCGCTATAACAAAAACACTTCGCTATGGCCCTATATGCTATCTGCTATTAAAAAAAAAACATTTCACCGCTACTCTTCCTCTAATCGATATTTAGAACATTGCAGACATCTTATCAGCAGCAGCATCAGTACACCATATATTCACCACAAAATTCACCCTAGTAGCAAGTATAGATGCACAAAAAGCTTGCTCTTGTGTCTCTCAACGAACATCGGAAGGAAGCTTTTACAAGGCAAGTGGCAGGATGTGCATTTGCATATGGTTTGTATTGGAGGTGTGTATATGTCTAAGATATATATTTTTTTGTCTCTAGGTTGATGGCTGACAGGAATGGAGGGGGATAAAGTCCTCTGCGCCAATGATAATGGTTGACAGCAACGCAAATGCTTTTCAGATCCAGGAGAAATAAAATACGGAAGAATCCAGAGAAAAACTTTGCTACCCTACATATGTGACCTGTGACTATATGTCCTCAGCGAACAAGTAGTGCGATTCATGGACAAGCATCCAAAATTTTCAATGGGCAAGCATCGTAGCTGTTATGGTTAAATATCAGGGGAGTACCGCCGTGCCTATACTGTAGTATTACTGTAGCTCCACGAGTATTAGACATGCTCTGTATTTAGGAATCTATCTATTAGGTGTTTAGTATTATCTATTAGTTAGATAAGTTATTATTAGATTGGATTGTTAACGATAAGTTTTCTTATAGATTATTTCTTAAAGGTCAAGTCGGGTCGTCTTTATAAAAGAGATAACATGTATCTATTATCAATCAAGCAAAGAAATAAACAAAGTCAATCCCTAACCGGTTGGCTAAAGATCAGAGCATCCTTGTTCGTCGAGAAGAGCCTCGGCTGAGCTCGGAGGGTGATCCCTCGCCTCCCTAACTAATCAGACCTTAGAGCCTCGCTACCTTGACAGGGAAGAACTCTGCTGGCAGTTAGATAAGGGCGAGTGCCTTACCCTCGGTTCTCGGACCCGTACCCAGCCAACGATCACAACATTTGGTATCAGAGCCACTCACCATGGCTTTCGGTGCCGCACCATCTCTCTTGGAGAAGTTGAAGGCTAACAACGAAGAGCAGAAAGTTTTACTCGACAATATGGCTGTTGTCTATTGGAGCTCCGTTGATCCTCGTTCACGTGATGCGACGTCGCCATCGCACCCTCTCATCAACATGGGGCCGAAAAGGATTTCAACTGTGGCCATCACTGCAGCTCAAAAACGAGCTGTCTCGTCGTGAGCGGTGTATTGTTATGGTTAAATATCCAAGCGAGACTCTAGCGCATGCACTGTAGCAACATGAACTACTGTAGCTTCTTGGTTTACTGTAGCTTACAAATCTATTTATTAGGTGTTTGATATTATTTATTAATTAGGCAAGTTATTATTAGATTAGATTATTAAAAATAAGTTTTATTATAGATTATGTTTTAGAGGAGTTGGGTCGTCCTTATAAAAGGGATAGCATGTATCCATTATCAATCAAGCAAAAAAATAAACAAAGTTAATCCCTAACCGATTTGCTAAAGATCAGAGCTCCTTGTTCGTCGAAAAGAGTCTCGGCCGAGCTTAAAGGGCGATCCCTCTCCTCTCTAGCTAATCAGGCCTCAAGGCCTAGCTACCTCGACAGGGAAGAGCCCTGCTGACAGTTAGATAAAGGCGAATGTCCTACCCTCGATCCTCGTGCGCTACAATACTCGCTTGGATATTTTACCACAACATAGCTTACCTGGTAAGAAACAGCCGAGAGTAGGAGAACATAGTTTTGGGTTTCCTGATTTGTGTGAAAACTTATAGCAACTAGCAACCCATTTGTAAGATGTACATGGATCAACTAGAGAAGGCAAAAAATCGATTTGGACATATTAGTGCGCTTAAAGTGCAGGTATAAGTTACGTACAAGATTATGGGTTCCCTAAAAATTCCCCTTTAAAAGCAAGCACTGGTAAGTGACTTAGTGGTAACCGTCCGGTTCATACTTCAAGCCTGTTATTCGTTTTATCAAAGAATAAGATGCTAAAGATAAGCATGCCAATGGCTTATTAAAGCATCAAAATAATGACAGCCACAAATTGTTTTTAGAAACATAACAAGACCAACTTAAATCTAACACATATCTCTGTCCATGTAAATTCTAACTAAAAGATTTCAAACCAAGTGGAAAAGGAAATAAGCATACACTTAACAAACTGAAAGTTAACAAATACATCACTTTATACATTGCTTCATTTCGTTTACATTTCAGTTAACAACAACATTGCATGTATTTGCCTTTACTTCAGAAGTGATTTCCGTGGGATATACCCATGCGCACAAAGTAATGAACCAATACCTACATACATAAACTGCTCTACCATTTTCTGTCAAAATGAATGTGCTATTACTCAAAAGCAATGGAGTCAACTAGCAGAGTAAACAGACAAGAAATAAGAGTTACATGTATTCTGAATCTAGTATAAGTAAAGTTGACTTGACTATTCCCTTATACAATTTATAACACAAAGCAAGAACCGAGCGAAACTAATTTTAATCTGAGGACAACCTCAATGATGGAATATAGGATCTTTATGATTCTCTAAATCACCCACCCACCCACCACATCAGGTGACCCCGCAAGAGCTTCCTCTCTTGCCTATAAATGAGGCAAAAACGAGCAAACCAGTACACAGCTAAGACAAAGTGGCTTCCTCTCCCTAATACTAATCTTCTTCCTATCAGGCTGGAGTTCATCAAGGATCTAAACCTGAAACTGGAGCCCACAAGCACACAGAGGAGGAAGAACAAGAAGACAGCCTATCCAAGGTAGAAGTGAACAACGTTAGAGAGCTCCAGTATGGTGACAGTGAGAGAGGAGATGCGCAGGGGACCATGGACAGAGCAGGAGGGCCTGCAACTGGTATGCACTGTCCGCCTGTTCGGTGACCGTCGTTGGGATTTCATTGCCAAAGTCTCAGGTTTGAGGGTTGGGGACCTGCAAATTAGGTAGCCATTTTTCAATCCTTCGCGCAAAGTCGCAAGCAGCGATGCCATCCTCTCTAACCCACTCTTTTCATACTTCACCCTCTATATGTCCATGCAGGCCTCAATCGGACAGGCAAGAGCTGCCGCCTCAGGTGGGTCAACTACCTCCACCCTGGCCTCAAGCATGGACGTATGTCACCGCAAGAGGAACGCCTTATTATTGAGCTCCATGCTCGGTGGGGTAACAGGTTTGATCCAAAAGAAGAACTTCTATAAAGCAGCTTTTCTCGGCAACTACAGGCGAAACTCACTAACATTCACTATATATAGGTGGTCTAGGATAGCACGGAGGCTGCCAGGGCGCACGGACAATGAGATCAAGAACTACTGGAGGACACACATGAGGAAGAAAGCACAGGAGAGGAAGATGAACATGTCACCTTCGTCCTCCTCATCATCACTGACATACCAAACATGCCTTCTTGACACTGCACCAATCATCGGGATGGACGGCGGCGACACTCGTAATGGCAGTAGCTGCATCACAAGTGTCCTTAAGAGCAACCAGAGTGTCATGGATGGATATCCCATGGATCAGATATGGAGGGAAATCGAGGCACCTGCCATGCTGGCCATTAATGAAGGGAAGGAGAAAGCATGCAGCAATCTCCCCTGTCCTCCGCTGCCATCTCCTATGGGAGATTACTACTGCCCTGAGGTATTCTGGAAGATGGACGACGAAGAGATCAGGATGTTGGCTTCACAATTTGGTTATGGTAAAGGAGTTGGCTCCTGCCATTGAAGACTGAAGCCATCTAGATCTAAGTCAGATCACTAAGCTACCTTACGTCAAAAAAAAGATCACTAAGCTACATATCTGCCTACCAGATGCCAGAGTTTATGTAGCTATGTTTGCATTAGTATGGGTCTAGATATTTGCATGTCAACTGTAACATTACATTGGAGGTGTGCTCGTGATGTATGTATCTATGTAGTGTGCAAAATAGCTTATGTCAGTTGCCCTTGATAGTACGGACTTCAAGGGCACTTTATATGTATGATGTAGTCGTCCATCTCGTGTGATATTTTTCCATCGATCAAGTAGCAGGGTAATATGGTTAGAAATTCATCTCTTAAACTGATATACTTTTTAAGGTTTGATGAAGACGATTTGTGATTATGACGGAATATTGCTGGGCCAATTGGGGAAAAAATGTATACTGCATCATTTGATGCGGGTAAACTGATCTAATTGGTACAAATTGATGGAGTAGTTCAAGAAATTTTAACTAATGTAGATATGTTGGTAAAACTAATACGTTGACAGATATTTGCACCATTACATTATAGGAATTATAATCTCCTCCCCAAGTGCTTGTCATGGGACTAGAAAAATGCATAGCTCAAGAAAGCGCCAATTCTGAGGCTAAAAAACAGGGCAGCAAGCCTGCATGACCTGAATATCTGAAATAGCCAAAAAGAAAAGGGGAAAATGGACGATTTCACCAAAATTGAGCTTCGTTTTATAGGTAAAAAAAAAAACAAAATTATTCCTTCATCGTTCCTGATTATGTCTATTACATTCTCATTTGCTCCCTCAAATTTTTCTAATTTGCAAGTCCTAGTACTCGATAAAACGGCTTACAGAATCTAAGGAACAAAACAGAGAACAAATAAGTATTCCTCCACTAAACATACAGGCGATGGCAAACAAGCATGTAATTTACAACATAATATTACAGAATGCAGCAGTGGTTCAAGTAAAGCAGATACAAGCGCACATGTTATACTGAAGCTAAAGAGTCACAATTTGTTTGTTCTTATGTGCAAATCCAATAGAGATGTTCATACAAGCATGAATCTAGCTAGTTCATAGATAGGTTCTGAAACAGGCCAGAAAAAACAGCAACATGAAAACCCTCTGATTACTTCAATGGGATACACTATCATTTGCAGTTTCCTGGCCAATAAGCCTTCCAGACTGCTCTAAAGGTATCAGCATGCATGACCTGAATGGAATCAACAGGTTTAGTGCAGAGTGAGTGGTCTATCATTTCATTTCTTAGAAAAAGGATTAGCTTTAGACTTTGATAAGAAAGCTATATCGTATTTGACAAATAAGATTAGCAAAAGTTGCAGTCTTGCAGATCACGCATGCAAGTAATAAGAAATTTAACACCATGATAAGGTAAATAAAAGTTGGTGATAAGTGGTCCGTAATTCAGACTTTAGTAGCTAGCTACTTTGTTGAAACTGCTCCCGCAACTAATTAAGCATGGATTTTTCTTCTAATTGAGTACTAAGCTAGTGCTTGGACCACCTAAACCAAACCATTGCTATTCTCGGTTGCCCCCACATCATTGAAAACTGGAGAAGCTTTGATATGGATAGGAAGAATTCTGAAGAGATCACAAGGATCTGATTGTGCAATGACAGGTCACTAGCAAAATCTAAAATTTTACTAGGTCATTAAAGGAGACAGAAATTTAAGGGTGCAGGCATAGAATAATACACAAGGGAGAACTCACCAAGTGAGGCTAGAATGTATTCAGCACTTGGAAAGCCTTCATAGAAGCAAGTGGCCAACAAATCGAAGTTCCGTCCTTTTGTTTAGATAAAATAGACCTATGCATTACAACTAAGAACACTTCACTCCCAAACCATTACATAGCAAACTAGACACGATGCAAATTCATTGGTACCCATTTTTAACCATTAAATCCGAAAACTCAATCAGAAAATACGTAGTAATATGAAAGCATAAACACGACAAGCAACCTTCGAATGTAACCTACTAACTTCATGCTGGAAATACAAGTGATGTAATTCCTTGCTGTTAAAAAACTACAAGTAGAAATCACTTTAAAGCCTTAACACTGGTATGAAACAAGCCAATGGAACAAGTTGGAGGAAAGCATAATTAACCCCATTTTGCATTAACATAACATTCACCAGTATTTATTCATGCCGGTTGTTTTAATTGGTATCCTGTGACAAGAGCAGTGCATAGTTATTTCACGAGTCAATGATAAAGCCAGAAATTTGCAGTTAATTATAACATTTCTAACTGTAAATTGTTTTGCTCCAGGTGAAGCTTCTAGGAAGACTAGGATATTGAAAATATGTACTGGGTTTGGCCCTTTTAAGAAATCCCTTTAAGAAACTATGGCTCTATTTAGGAATTAGGAGTGTGGTGGCTTTTTGAAAGCACTCTTAACATACTATTTGTGGGTGTATTAACTAACTTACAGCTCAGAAGATTACTAGATATGGCAAATGTTACCTATAAATGATCCTAAATCGGAACACGGAAGCATTTGACATGGGAAGGAGCCCTGGATAAGATAAATCAAATATGGGAATGAACCCTGAATCACTACAACACTAAAAAAATATAAGTATCTTCTGGTGATTTATGCAAGAGAATGTCAGTTCTACTAATGACAAACAAATGCTAGAGAGTAGAGATACCAGGGTACTTCAAAAGCTAAAACGACTACAGCACAGCCCATTGTTAGCAGCCATAGTTAGGGGGGGGGGGGACAAATAGTGTGGACCAGGACTTAGGCATGATGGATCTTCCTAACCAATTTTTCAAGCTTCAAGTGGTGCAGCAAAAGTTCTCATCCTGTTCCCTAATACCTAAAAGAATTTGGTAAGCATTTGCAAATGCCTATAGCTTAATGACCCAAATAAAGTTTTGTGATATCATGGTGGAAAGAATTTGGTACAGAATGCGAAGCTTATTAGCTTTCCAGGAAGGTCTATATAATTAGAATTGAAGTAGCGAGCGAAAAGTTACGGCCTCGGGAATGTCGTTGTCTAGAATTTGGACGTAGTGGCAGATATTGTGAAGATGGGTCAGTTTCATCTACTAGATGGCAAAACTAAAATATAGTGATAACTTGAATAAGTTAGAAATTTTTGTATAATTTCCAGAACTGGTATCGTTCATATATTTTCAAGTTTTAGAATTAAAGATATAAAATTATGAAGTGGACTATCCTAACAGATTCTGGGACAATCTTCGGAGAATGAAATGGAGCAGAAACGTTAGAATCAAAAGTTTGTCATAACCAAGAAGTTATAGGCTTTTTCCTAAGAATTCCAGAAAGTAGTGGATGTCGAGTTTTGAAGTTCAAATGTATAAATTAGGGCGGTTTTACTACCGGAACAATGGGTAGTGCGTCCGATAGTTTTGGGTTAATTGGGTCGGTTTGGCATAGACGTGCGATGACGATAAGTATAAAGTGTGAGTGCTGTGATGATG
Organism: Ampelocalamus luodianensis; assembly: GCA_036346255.1. Lineage (NCBI taxonomy): Eukaryota > Viridiplantae > Streptophyta > Magnoliopsida > Poales > Poaceae > Ampelocalamus > Ampelocalamus luodianensis. The sequence goes on from CM070625.1 coordinate 1,237,044, forward strand.
TGATTTTGAGTTGTTTCTTGCCATGTTTGTCGAGGAGTGTGACCTCTAGTGCCTTGACACCGCTTCGCTATCCACTCCAAGGGGATAAAGAGGTAAGTGCATGGTAGACGATGATCGATAGTGGATCAATGTATTCTTTATCACTTATTACTATTATATTATTTTTGCTTTTATCTTATTTAATTACAAACAATATGAGTGGTTATGATATTAATTGTATTGATAAATTCAAGAAGGTTGGATGATGATATTATTGATGAATTTATGTTAAATTGAACATTCATAAGTATCATTGTATGAAAAAAAAAGTTATCATGGTGATCACATATCTATTTTGTTGGTAGAGACTCCATAGGAGTGGAGGAGGTCCCCGGTTCTTTTGGAGGACAGACTTAAGAACGAACATTGTCGCGAGTGTTCACTCACACTATACGAGTATAAGCGAAAAGAGTTGCATGTGAACATATAGGGTAGGGATTCCTTGCATTTAATGAAAATAGAATTCGATGATTGAGTATGAGAATAAAGAAAAGAAAACAGTTGATGTCCATGATGATATCGTTTACAGTTAATTAATCATTGTTCCTTGTTTATTATTATGCTTGTTGAGTCGTGAACTCGCTCTTGTTCTATTGTTGCTTTTAGGTGATTGTTGATGATGTTGCACATGGAAAGGGCTAGCACACTTAGAACCACGTCATACATTCAAATGCTTGAAACATTGGCCATGAGACACTTTATTATCATAGTGATTTATAATTAGAACTTGATATTATTGCTTACACTTAATCGATAGGTTGGAGTTGATTATTCATTCAATAAACTTGATTCGATTGATTTTGCTTTGATCTTGGTTTATTATCTTGTCATACTTCTAAGGAATTAATCATCTATGATTACCATATCGTTATGCTTGTGTTAGTATGACCCGTGGACGGTTTTATCATTGATATGCTTGCTATAATTTATTGTAAATTGATGTTAAAATTGATAGTGTAGTTTAGTGGCATTTCGGGCTCAGTATTGGGCCGGAGTGTTACACAAACATACTTGTCTTACTGCACAGAGCAAAAAGTAGACCGCAGAAGTACTTAATGTGTTAATAAGTACCTGGCAATGAGATTTTGAAACAAACCTTTTTTTTTCTGCAGGAACCATAAAAAACGCGATCTGCTTGAACCTGATGTGCTTTGTGGATTATCTGATCCTGCACCCTGTTCGAATTTCAGCATCAGCAAAGAGAATTGAAAAATATCTAGAAAACATTCCAAACTAAGAAGTACCTGTTTGGGGGTTCTTCCAAAGTCTGGTTCAGAGACACTTCTGTTATGCGCGCCTTTCCAGCCAATGCCACTGCCTCCTGCCATTTCACTCATACATTGCTCCGAAGCAGAAGACATTAAAGATGACATAGCCATCACCGACCGACTATTAACAACTAAGATGACATTAAAGATGACATAGCCAACTCACTGGCCGACTATTAACAACTTTTGTTACATGACAATATATGACAAAGGAATTGAAAGGCAAGGTATAGCTATATCAGAAGGCGACAAACTACAATCAGTGACTCAAATATTTAGTGGATTAAAGGAAATCGTGATTCAAATAGTTAGAGTGGATTAGAGGCAAAATATTGCATTTCAATGGTACATGTTATATAGACAGATTGTTGAAAAGGATCTCCCGAATGGCAAATAAACCTTTTTGTCATGCGAAGAAAATGTCAACCAAGAAAACTACACTGCTCCTATCACCGCGCTAAGCTTACTAACTACTTTTAAGCCGGTTTATGGAGGATTACAATAAGAAACAACATTTGTGAAGACTATTACCTCTAAGTAGACCTGTTCAAACGTCGGGCCGAGCCGGGCTTCGGCCAGGCTTAAAAAGCCCGGTCTCAAACGGGTAGGCCCGAGCCCGACCCAGCCCGGCCCAAAAATTCGTTTTTTGATTTAAATATATTATTTTAATCCTTTTTCGGAATAAAAAATAATATTTAATTCATTTCCTAAATTAAAAATAGATTTTCACTGCTTTTATTTCATTTTCCGGGCTTTCGGGTCAGAATTCCAGTCCCAAGCCCGGCCTGGACAGAATCGGTTTCGGTGGCAATGGTGGTCGCTCGTGAACAGGTCTACCTCTAAGCACCCGCTAAACAATGGATCTGTAGAGATGGACCATAAGCTGCAGAACCGTGAAAAGAACAATAGAAAGTTACAACTCACAATTAATATTTGACAAACTATTGAAAGTAAAACCTGTTTTTGCTGATCCATTTCATGATAACAACCATAATAAGTACATATAGATGCAGTGCTTTTCTTCACATACCTTAATTGCAGCGTGATCACAATTGGTCGTAGCTACTGTGAAGCTGCCAATATATGCCTAAATGGAAATATCTATAAAAAGTAAGCCAAAAGATATGAAATTGGATTCAGTACATGTCAAAGGATGTTAGCCTATCATAGACCATCTACATAGAGCACAAAAGGGCTCTGCTCTAGCACAGAATGACAATTGATCAGAGGCTGTGAAGCAGTTTTCTTTGAGGAATATTTCCATCCTAAGCTTCATTAGCTACATGATCTACATGTGTTGAGCGCTCATATGAACCTGTAGAACATCTACGTGTCAGCAACATGAAAAGTAGAATTGTAGGATATGAGAGATTTTTTATTTGTATTAAGTAAATAATCTGTATTAAGCAAATAATATTTGTAGGATATGCGAGATTTTTTATTTGACAAAAACATTGCATGTATTTGCCTTTACTTCAGAAGTGATTTCCGTGGGATATGCCACACAAAGTAATGAACCAATACCTACATACATAAATTGCCCTACCATTTTCTGTCAAAATGAATGTGCTATTACTCAAAAGCAATGGAGTCAACTAGCAGAGTAAACTGACAAGAAATAAGAGTTACATGTTTTCTGAATCTAGTATAAGTAAAGTTGACTTGACTATTCCCTTATACAATTTGTAACACAAAGCAAGAACCGAGCGAAACTAATTTTAATCTGAGGACAACCGCAATGACGGAATATAGGATCTTTATGATTCTCTAAATCACACCCACTCACCACATCAGGAGACCCATAAGTGCTTCCTCTCTTGCCTATAAATGAGGCAAAAACAAGCAAACCAGTACACAGCTAAGACAAAGTGGCTTCCTCTCCCTAATACTAATCTTCTTCCTATCAGGCTGGAGTTCATCAAGGATCTAAACCTGAAACTGGAGCCCACAAGCACACAGAGGAGGAAGAACAAGAAGACTGGTTCCCACCCTATCCAAGGTAGAAGTGAACAACGTTAGAGCTCCAGTATGGTGACAGTGAGAGAGGAGATGCGCAGGGGACCATGGACAGAGCAGGAGGGCCTGCAACTGGTATGCACTGTCCGCCTGTTCGGTGACCGTCGTTGGGATTTCATTGCCAAAGTCTCAGGTTTGAGGGGTTGGGGACCTGCAAATTAGGTAGCCATTTTTCAATCCTTCGCGCAAAGTCGCAAGCAGCGATGCCATCCTCTCTAACCCCACTCTTTTCAACTTCACCCTCTATATGTCCATGCAGGCCTCAATCGGACAGGCAAGAGCTGCCGCCTCAGGTGGGTCAACTACCTCCACCCTGGCCTCAAGCATGGACGTATGTCACCGCAAGAGGAACGCCTTATTATTGAGCTCCATGCTCGGTGGGGTAACAGGTTTGATCCAAAAGAAGAACTTCTATAAAGCAGCTTTTCTTGGCAATTACAGGCGAAACTCACTAACATTCACTGTATATAGGTGGTCTAGGATAGCACGGAGGCTGCCAGGGCGCACAGACAATGAGATCAAGAACTACTGGAGGACACACATGAGGAAGAAAGCACAGGAGAGGAAGATGAACATGTCACCTTCGTCCTCCTCATCATCACTGACATACCAAACATGCCTTCTTGACACTGCACCCATCATCGGGATGGACGGCGGCGACACTCGTAATGGCAGTAGCTGCATCACAACTGTCCTTAAGAGCAACCAGAGTGTCATGGATGGATATCCCATGGATCAGATATGGAAGGAAATCGAGGCACCTTCCATGCTGGCCATTAAAGAAGGGAAGGAGAAAGCATGCAGCAATCTCCCCTGTCCTCCGCTGCCATCTCCTATGGGAGATTACTACTGCCCTGAGGTATTCTGGAAGATGGACGACGAAGAGATCAAGATGTTGGCTTCACAATTTGGTTATGGTAAAGGAGTTGGCTCCTGCTATTGAAGACTGAAGCCATCTAGATCTAAGTCAGATCACTAAGCTACATATCTGCCTACCACAATTGCCAGAGTTTATGTAGCTATGTTTGCATTAGTATGGGTCTAGATATTTGCATGTCAACTGTAACATTACATTACAGGTGTGCTCGTGATGTATGTATCTATGTAGTGTGCAAAATAGCTTATGTCAGTTGCCCTTGATAGTACGTACTTCAAGGGCACTTTATATGTATGATGTAGTCGTCCATCTCGTGTGATATTTTTCCATCGATCAAGTAGCAGGGTAATATGGTTAGAAATTCATCTCTTAAACTGATATACTTTTTAAGGTTTGATGAAGACGATTTGTTATTATGACGGAATATTGCTGGGCCAATTGGGGAAAAAATGTATACTGCATCATTTGATGCGGTAAACTGATCTAATTGGTACAAATTGATGGAGTAGTTCAAGAAATTTTAACTAATGTAGATATGTTGGTAAAACTAATACGTTGACAGATATTTGCACAATTACATTATAGGAATTATAATCTCTTCCCCAAGTGCTTGTCATGGGAATAGAAAAATGCATAGCTCAAGAAAGCGCCAATTCTGAAGCTAAAAAACAGGGCAGCAAGACTGCATGACCTGAATATTTGAAATAGCCAAAAAGAAAAGGGGAAAATGGACGATTTCACCAAAATTGAGCTTCGTTTTATAGGTAAAAACAAAAAAAAAAACAAAATTATTCCTTCATCGTTCCTGATTATGTCTATTACATTCTCATTTGCTCCCTCAAATTTTCTAATGTGCAAGTCCTAGTACTCGATAAAACGGCTTACAGAATCTAAGGAACAAAACAGAGGACAAGTAAGTATTCCTCCACTAAACATACAGGCGATGGCAAACAAGCATGTAATTTACAACATAATATTACAGAATGCAGCAGCGGTTCAAGTAAAGCAGATACAAGCGCACATGTTATACTGAAGCTAAAGAGTAACAATTTGTTTGTTCTTATGTTCAAATCCAATAGAGATGTTCATACAAGCATGAATCTAGCTAGTCCATAGATAGGTTCTGAAACAGGCCAGAAAAAACAGCAACATGCAAACCCTCTGACTGCTTCAATGGGATACACTATCATTTGCAGTTTCCTGGCCAATAAGCCTTCCAGACTGCTCTAAAGGTTTAGTGCAGAGTGAGTGGTCTATCATTTCATTTCTTAGAAAAAGGAATAGCATTAGACTTTGATAAGAAAGCTATATCGTATTTGACAAATAAGATTAGCAAGAAGTTGCAGTCTTGCAGATCATGCATGCAAGTAATAAGAAATTTAACACCATGATAAGGTAAATAAAAGGTGGTGATAAGTGGTCTGTAATTCAGACTTTAGTAGCTAGCTACTTTGTTGAAACTGCTCCCGCAATTAATTAAGCATGGATTTTTCTTCAAATTGAGTACTAAGCTAGTGCTTGGACCACCTAAACCAAACCATTGCTATTCTCTGTTACCCCCACATCATTGAAAACTGGAGAAGCTTTGATATGGATAGGAAGAATTCTAAAGAGATCACAAGGATCTGATTGTGCAATGATAGGTCACTAGCAAAATCTAAAATTTTACTAGGTCATTAAAGGAGACAGAAATTAAAGGGTGCAGGCATAGAATAATACACAAGGGAGAACTCACCAAGTGAGGCTATAATCTATTCAGCACTTGGAAAGCCTTCATTGAAGCAAGTGGCCAACAAATCGAAGTTCCGTCCTTTTGTTTAGATAAAATAGACCTATGCATTACAAATATTCATCGGTACCCATTTTAAACCATTAAATCTGAAAACTCAATCAAAAAATACATAGTAATATGAAATCATAAACACGACAAGCAACCTTCTAATGTAACCTACTAACTTCAAGCTGGAAATACAAGTGACGTAATTCCTTGTTGTTAAAAAGCTACAAGTAGAAGTCACTTTAAAGCCTTAACGCTGGTATGAAACAAGCCAATGGAACGAGTTGGAGGAAAGCACAATGAACCCCATTTTGCATTAACATAACATTCACCAGTATTTATTCATGCCGGTTGTTTTAATTGGTATCCTGTGACAAGAGCAGTGCACAGTTATTTCACAAGTCAATGATAAAGCCAGAAATTTGCAGTAAATTATAACATTTCTAACTGTAAATTGTTTTGCTATAGGTGAAGCTTCTAGGAAGACTAGGATATTGAAAATATGTACTGGGTTTGGCCCTTTTAAGAAATCCCTTTAAGAAACTAATGGCTCTATTTGGGAGTGTGGTGGCTTTTTGAAAGCACTCTTAACATACTATTTTTGGGTGTATTAACTAACTTATAGCTCGGAAGATTACTAGATATGGCAAATATTACCTATAAATGATCCTAAATCGGAACTCGGAAGCATTTGACATGGGAAGGAGCTCTGAATAAGATAAATCAATTATGGGAATGAACCCTGAATGTCAGTTCTACTACATGACAAACAAATGCTAGAGAATAGAGATACCAGGGTACTTCAAAAGCTAAAACGACTACAGCACAGCCCATGGATTAAAATCCCGGCCGGTAACCGCCGTTACCGCTACGGAGGGGGCCGGATACGGATCCGGCCGTAATCCCGGACTTTTCAAATTCAAATTCAAATTTGAATGATTTTTAATCAAATTTGAACGAATTTCATCCGAAAAAAACCGGTTTGACCGGTAACCGGCCGGTTACCGGTACCGGCGGCTGGCCGGGATCCATCCCGGGACCGGGTTTCCAATCCTTGGCACAGCCCATTGTCAGCAGCCAAAGTTGGGGGGGGGGGGGGGACAAATAGTGTGGACCAGGACATAAGCATGACGGATCTTCTAACCAATTTTTCAAGCTTCAAGTGGTGCAGCAAAAGTTCTCATCCTGTTCCCTAATACCTATTACCTAAAAGAATTTGGTAAGCATTTGCAAAAGCCTATAGCTTAATGACCCAAATAAAGTTTTGTGATATCATGGTGGAAAGAATTTGGTACAGAATGCGAAGCTTATTATCAGACTAGACTCTCTCTAAAGATCATTTCCCGGCCGGAAACAAAAAGACGTATGTCCTTTGCATCCATTGGATGCCTTCAATTGAACCGAAATGCAGAGAACATATATCTTTTTCAGAAGCGATCATAGTTGATGCTCAGCTCAAAGAAAAAGGAGCGAATGGGCGATAGAAAATTCAGATGGTGTCACATTGTAGGTGTTGTATACCTATGACCTAATAATATCTCCACTCGTGCGCACCATGGTTATGCATGCTACATATGTAGAAAAGCATGACCAAACTGCCAAACATTCAGTGGTAGATTAGTTAGCACTGTAGGACTAGGTAGCTGTCAATTTGTCATTCCTACAATACAATACTGCCGCCCTCTTCCGTAACGCGATCTAACAGAGGAGCCCTAAGTTCCCACTGTGGGAGTATACTCTCTAGTCCCTACATTTCCCATCTTCTCATTGCTGCAGAACTGCATGCGTTCCTACTGCACAAGAAAGAAATGTGCTTTTGCGTGGCAGTTAACAAATCCACAGCATTGGGATTTTGGATGGGCAAGCTCTCCACGACCTTTGCGATTACCATCACAAATGCAGTCCAAAAACACCTCAAGCGCCACGCGCTAATGTACAACTGAACGACTTTATACGAGGAGGGAAGAGAGATCGTGTTCGTGTAGAAGCAGTGGCAGTGGCATCAGGCTCTCACCTCGTTGTCGCGGGCGCCCGGGGGGATCTCCCCCACCTCATCGCCGCGCCGCCGGGCTGGGCTGGGGTTTGGCGGCGGAAGCGGGTGCGGGACTGGAGAGGGCTTAGCTCATCGGATGCGGGTGTCGGATTATTGGGCCAACGCCTATACGCTGGATTGCTCCAGCACTAGAGCTTCTTGAAGACTGAGACCTGAGCGTGAGAGGCCCTTATCAAAACAGAGTCTAAAGAAGTCATCATGTTCACTCTTAAGACTGAAAATTCTCACATTAATCAATAGAAAAAGAAACAATTCTACACCGTCGATTGTGGTAGGTCCAAATTATAACGGTATAGATTAAAAATAAAGAGTCCATGTCAAGTAAAATTCATGATAAAAAATAAAATAAAATAAAATTAGTAATTTAATTTCCATACGAATTTCTAAGTAAAACAGTCAATGTCAAGTACAATAAACCTAAAATTCAGAATAAAAATAAAATAAAATTAGCAATTTGATTTTCATACGAATTTCTAAGTAAAATTCCTGAATAATTATAATTCAAAATAAAAAAAATAGAATTTAGATTTGTATACAAAATCCAACAAAAAATAACTAAATTCGGAATAAAAATAAAATAAAATTAGTAATTTGATTTTAATATGAATTCCAATAATTATAATTCAGAATAGAAATTAAACAATAATCGGCAAAGTCGCACATGTATAACATCATGCATGCGTATGTATATACATACATCCATACGAATAGAAGCGCGGGTGTACAGAGACATAGTAGCAAAAAACTTGGAGTAGAGATGGCACAATCATAGGAAATATGCTTGGGTCACCAGAGAGAGTGTGACACGTGTCTCCACCTTGGATCGACGACGGTTGCATGTGTATGCGTGTTGATGTTGTAATGGTTAGTATTATGTAATAATTGGAGAGAAGTAAAAGATAATTATGTAGTAAAGTATCGCATTGGAAGGGGTAACAGCTGGAAGATCGATCAAGATTTGAGCTTACTATTGGAGGCAGAAATAAAAAAAATGTGACTATGAGAAGAGATAGAATCCACACGGTTTAGTGGGGTAATCGACGTGTGAGGGAAGATAAGTCCAAGGTAGGTCGCTGATGGTGTATTGGTGTATGTATGAGCAAGTTACTCTAATACATTATACCATGTAAATTAATAAGATAATTTATCGCACACATAATCAACGCATTACTTGAGATTAAATACAGGTACATGTGCATACATACAATTTGAAAAAAAAAACCTAATAGAGTAAGGATAGAGGCAGGGCAGAGCTGAGCATCCCAAGTTTTGACTCCTATGAATTACAGCGCAAAGAAGAATTAAGGGAGCCAAACCAGCCAGCACATGATATTTGAGCTGATGCTCCTTTCAAAAGAGAGAGAAAGAAGAGTCGATCATGAGTTATCAGAATGACCCGATTCTCGGTTCATAAACCCTTCGCAACCGCCTGTGATGTACAGCCATGAAGTAAATAGTATCTCAAGCAAGCTTCCGATTGCAACAAAAACCAGACTTTTATTAAACAAAGTTAAGGTTTAACAACCTGTTTTGACTTGACACAGGCATCCAAGCCCAAAGTTAATATAATACAAGATAAAAGAATTTCAAACCACAGGTACGCTTGAGCGTAGTCGAGACCTAATAATAGTAGTCGATGCCTTCTGGGGGTCCACCAAAATCTTGCTCACAAGGGTCCTCTACACTTTCCCAAGTTTCTTCTGTAGATGTTTTGCAAATTGCAAGAATGAGTACTACCACCGTACTCAACAAGCCACATGAAAATGTTAAATAATTACATGCAAGGAGTTCAATGGATGGTTAGGGTTTACCATATCTGGCATATGTGGATGCACTTTGCATTTAACACAATTTATAAAACAGTAAAATAATAATAAGTAATAGCATCAGGGGTTTCTTAACAAACTCAATTACCAATTTAACATCTCAAAAACTCTACTTATGCCTTGTACTGGAATCACCTATTAACACAGCTTCATTAACCGGAAGCACGGCGTATTCGAATACCTTTAATTATTCACTCTGCAAAGTTGCCCAACTTTACCCACAAGATATCTCATGCTCATACTGTCAGAACATAGACACGCAACATGTTAGCGTGCGACTGAGCTGAGATAACAAAGCATTTTCACTGCTCAACCTTTCTAGTCTCTACACAATAGGTCTTAATCCATACAGCTCGGGAGACCACCGGCCAATAGTGGAATCCGTACTCCGACGCTGATGGGCCCATACCGAGGCGGAAACCAGCGAGTGTCCACTTCCGGCCACTCCCGTCCCACACCAAGTTCCTCTGTCCTATCATACAAGCAACAGATGATACTTGCAGATATTCAATCGGAAGAGCAGTGTACTAAGCTAGGGAGTAATGACCACGCTTGTGGTTGAGCGGATTCTATGTCTGTTACTTTGGCACAAGGTTCTTGTCCTTACCTATCATCCAGTGAGGCGATGACCCAACACCAACTTATGGCTGTCCACCTCCAGATCTCACTGATGACTCACTTTTAACCCGAGTCTATTGGGTTGTCCAACTTCCTGGATCCAACCCTCAACTCACCCCCAAAACCATTGGCCTAAAGCCAATACTTGCTTTTGATTGATGAACATAGTTTTGGTGACAAAGCTACCTTGTATAGATAATATTTTATGTGGACTAAACTTGTCAAGGTGAATATGGCCTACAAAAGTTGGTGGGTTTGTTTGTGGGGTATTTAGGATTTAACTAATTGTCATGGCATTCAAAAGTATTATTTTAACATTTAAAGTAATTGACACAAATATAGTAATGAAAGTAATAATACATAGATGAACTGTAGGTTCAAAATGATCAAAGAATGCGACTTGCCTTCTTGCACCAAGTCTTCTGGATACTGGTTTTGTCCGACGTCTTCCGGAGTCTGGTCGTCAAAGTCGTAACCTAGCGCGAAATAAAACAAATCAAATCAAATCCGGCTCGACAAGGAATGAGCTGGGAACAACATGCAAGCAAATAAAACCAGAAAAGAAACACAGAGAAAGGTAGGGTGGAGTGGTGAAGATTATTTGGTGTTTAAATGGATCGAATGGAGCTGAGATTTGGATCCAAGTACAACAAAATATTGTAAATGGATATAGAATCATAAAAGAAGGTGGTGTGTGAGAATATAGATTTATTCGAAGCTTCACAAGGCTGAACGGAGTTAAGATTGGGCTTTCTGGGCTCGAGATGGTCGAAAAGAGTATAATATGTTGAATTAGGGTTTTAGGCGAAAAAGGGGTCGAGCGATGAATAGTACTATTTTACTATTCATGCCTGAAAATGAGTCAGTGCTATTTATCCGCTAGGGTTCACTGTTTTTCGGACGAATATGAACAGAAATCGCCTATTTTCAGGTTATGAACAGTGCTATGTCACTATGCAATGAACAGTAGCGGATTCACTGTGTCGATAAACAGTAAAAGGGCTGATTCAAAGGAATAGACAGTGAAATGGGTTTTCTGGGTTCAAGGCGATCAAATTTGACATATAATGTCAAATTTGGATTTTGGGCGAAAATGGTGTCGGATAATGAATAGTACCATTTTACTATTCATTAATGAAAACTGGAGGTGATCAGTAATTTGAAATTACTGCCTTTAGCTGGAAAGAATAGGATCGGACTATTTTTCAGATAATGAACAGTAACTAGGGTTTATTGTGCATTTTTCGGATTTTGGAATAGTATTTTGTTTTTCGGGTGAACAGCAAAAGAGTACTGTGCAGTGAACAGTACCAGGCCGGCTTTGATGGAACAGTAATGGGTTTAACCCATTACTGTGCGGCCCACGGCCCACTTGGCCAGGCCTTAAAGGCCCAGCTCGGGCGGCCTTGAGCTGCGCTCGGCTCTGCCCGAGCCGGCGGCGGTGGTGGCCGGCGGCGGAAGGGAGTGGTGCGGGGAGCATCAGTGAGGTGAAGGGGTTCCATTTTTGGGCTTTGCCGGGGCTGAGGAGGCTCGGGAGTCGGGCGGCGGCGGAGGTGGCGGTCGACCGGGACAGGGGAGCGTCGCGGAGGCGCTACAGTGGCGCTCCGGCCAAGAGGAGGAGTGCTTGAGCATCAGTGGAGGTAGGGGAGTTCGGGGGTGGTAGTGTGGGTGCTTGGGGAGGTCCGAGGTGGCTTGGCGACGGTGGCCGTGGAAGGAGGCGGCGGTGGAGCTCGGTGCCGGCGAGCTCCGGCGGGTTTGGGAGGTGGGGAAGGTGGGGAAAAGTAGCGGGGAAGGGAGGTGGAGCTTACCGCGAGCTTGGGTGGACGGTGGCGAGGAATTGGCGTCGGCTTCAGTGGAGAAAAAGAACAGTGGCGGCGGCGATTCTCCAAAATCCGTCGACTCTGGAGAAGATGAAGCGGAGGAGAGGTGGTGTGGTGGAAGATGAAGGTGAGGGCATGCTCTGGGTACCCTTTTATCGGTCGAGAAGAGGCGGTGGGAGTAAGAATCGGGCGCGGCGGTGGTGGCGGCGACGTGGGCGACCGGGAGTGGCTAGGCGGCGCCGGGAGAGAGGAGATGGCAGGGTGAGGTGGAGGCGGCGAGGGTGGTAGAAGGCTCTGGAGATAGTGTGGACACGGGAGGTGACGCTGCGGTCATCAACAATTGCGGCGCGAGGCGGTTCGGGCGGGGGCGGGCGCGGGCGCTGGCGCGAGGAGGAAGGAGGGAGAAGGCGCCCGGGAGAAGAGGCGTTTTCGGCTGGGGAAAACGGAAAGGCCGAAAGTGGAAAGAGGAAAGGAGAGGAAACTTGTCGAATTGGGCAAGTTTTTGAATTCAAACGAAAAACTCCAAAAACTTTTTGAAATCCGAATTTTTGGGTTATTTCAGCTACAGCTAGCATGAAGCAGAGCAACTGGAAGCTTATTAAACGGCATGGCAATTGCAGTGCCGATCTTTGACTGACTGGCTAATTGGAGGCAACAGGGGAGATGCATGGGGGCTTGCACGATCGATGCCGACCAAACTACGTCCTCCTCCGCCGCCGCCTGTATAGCTGCAATGGCATGTGGAAGGACATAGACGTATATATGGCTTAGTTAGTTCAAATGCAACCGGATAGCCCGAGAAATGGTGAAACTGGTGACAGAGCTTAGATAACCATCGATCCAGAGTTCCATATCCATATGGCCCGTGTAATATAACGTATAAAATTTTCTAGCTCTTGGTTGCTTTTTTCAACTCTTTTATTAATATAACTAGCAGGATGACCCACGCAAATTGTGCTGATCGTCGTGTATGAGCCACAATGGTCGTGACCTTCTTCTGGATCACTCTTCTGCTCCATATCAACGCCCGCCTCCGATGGGCGATGGCTTCTCATGTTGTTGGCACTTGGTTGCCACTTTTCTCTCGATCTCTTTGGTCTACCACCGTACGACGTCCTTCTTTCATGCGTCCTATTGGCCAGCGACCTCGGCCTCTGCCTCCTTTGACGACACCACTGCCGCCCTTTTTTCTCATCAATTGCAGCCTCCTCATCAAAGTCGTCTTGTTTTCCTAGCCCCGCGCATGCTCTCTTGTGGCTCCAAATTTTTCTGTCCATTTCGTAGCACGTCCATGCGTCATGCATTGGCTTCACACTACGTACACAATGAAAGACTCCGAGAATCGGAATATGACTCGACGGCAAGCTGGACACACATACCTTTTTTAGATAGGCGCTGCACACGAATACTGTCACTATTGTTTCCGATTTGTACCATACCATGTAATCTATAGATGTAGACGACCATTGTAACCTGAATCGTTATAATATAGATCCACCAAGAATAGACGGTGTAGATATTTCTCTTCTTTTTTTTACCGATTAAGCAAATGTGGAGACTTCCTTTGGCTCTGCTTTTTAATAAGATAATAGATATATAAGAATAATAAATTTTGAGGTTATCCATTTTTATTCAAATTGCTAATTTTCACTCTATAGAAATGGAAAATTGGGAATGTTGAAATTCATAATTATCCAAAATTGCCAAAATTCAGAGTTACTGTAACAAATGTTGTAGTAACTATTCCATAAATCTAGAAACTGAAGACTATCGTAGTAACAAAACTAGACAATATGTACGGGGTACCCTTTTTATCCTGGGAGACCACAAGATGGATGAGCCAAAAGGAATGAGACATGTGAGCCTTGTATTATGAATGAGTGAATGAGAGACCTCCTTTTACACGCCCTTAGGGTCATATATATAGGGGGCAACAAGGGACATTTTCCTTCTTGCCCTTGCCTTACATTGAGAGGGAGAGTGGTATTTTGGTATATTTTTACAGATGCTCCATATGGACTTAGTCCATACACACATGGCTTTTACTAGGGCTTCGTGAGTATTGCCAACGACCCTAGGGCGGGGCACTCCTTGGTGCCCTAGTATGACAACTCCCTCGTCTGCAAGGGCCGAGGTTGCGAGGACAGGTCCTGCGGTCCCGATGGGCGAGCGGACGCAATCCTTTGGCCCTCGGCCCCTCGGGAGTTGGAACACCCCGAGAAAAGTCGGCGTGGGGCCACCCCACCGAGGCATGGCCTCGAGGCGGGCGACGTGTCGCGGCCTCCCTGCCGAGGTCGTGGCCTCGAGGAGAGCGATGACGAGAAACAGAGCCCGTGCAAGTGAGGTCAACGCGGAGCCGCTACACCGAGGTATGGTCCTCGAGGTGGGCAATGCGTTGCGACCGCCCTGCAGAGCCTTGGCCTTCGAGGTGGGTGGCACGTCGGGGTGAAGTCATCACTATACCTTGTTGTATTTGATTACTTCTTTGGTGTGACCTCTTGCGTTGGTTCTGTTGGGGGCTAGGTACCGTCCCCCCTTCGGCCGCTCTTAGTGGATAGCGCACGCAACTTGGAGTGCGCGCGAAGGGCTGATGCTGTCTACTGGATGAGGTGAATATTGAGCGTCGTCCCCCATACTCTTTTTGATTAGGTCCGTTTGGGAGCACAAAGCTAGCGTAGGGGAGGAGAAGCCGAGCGTCGTCCCTCATACTTTTTTTTATTGTGCTTGCTTGGGAGTTCAAAGCTAGCGAGAGGAGACGAAGCCGAGCGCCGTCCCCCATACTTTTTTTTATTAGGCTCACTTAGGAGCCTAAAGCTAGGAAGGGGGAGGCGAAGCCGAGCACCATCCCTCGTACTTTTTTTATTGGGCTCGTTTGGGAGCCCAAAGCTAGCAAGGGGAGGCGAAGCCGAGCGTCGTCCCTGATACTTTTTTTATTGGGCTCGCTTGGGAGCCCAAAGCTAGCGAGGGAGAGACGAAGCCGAGCGCCGCCCTCTATACTTTTTTGGGCGGCGAGGGTTTGGCGTGCTGGCTCACGATTTACGAGGTTTGTCCACCGACGTTTGAATCCAACAAGCATTATATGCTACTAGCATTGTAGGCATGTGTATGTATTATTTTGTCTTTCCTTATACATTACCACTTCACTCTGGGGAGATTTCCCAACAATATGACAATTATACTCATTTGCATAACACAATCAAACAGGGAACATTGAATTAATCCTCGCCCATCACTGGCGCTGCTCAACTCAATTATCCGGTCTTGATATCACACTCGCTTTCGCCTTTTAGTTGCAGGTCAAGAGAATTGTGCTTGAACAGTGTACGTTGTTAGATTCCCTTCGTTTCCGCGATTGATTGCCGTCCCCGATAATTCACATGCCATGGGAGGATTGGTAATCGGGTCAAGTCATTGTCTTATTGAGTGTTGGACCGAAAAGGCGACTAGAGGGGGGTGAATAGGAGCACGATCTCTTTTTCTCCTTAATTGAATTCAATATGAATCTCACTCCAATAGCTATGAAAGCTATGAAGATCAATCAATCATGCACAGCGGAAGACTTGTATTGAATCCAATCAAAACCCCGAAGCAAAATCTTCAAAAACATAAAAACTCAAAACCTAAATGAGTTGGGCGGTCTGACCTCCAACTAGAAATTGGTCTGACCTCTCAATACATGGCGGTCAGACCTCCAGGCCAATGAATAGTGAAATCAGCCCGAAAAACCAAAACGCAAATTGATCTAACTTTTGATTCGTGCGTCCAAACTTCGTGAAACTTGACACACACCTTCCTAAGGATGTCAGGAACCTATTCCAAGCAACGATCGTGAAGATCCTTGCCAAAGTTCAGACCTTTTCCCGTTTGAGTGAAGGTGGGTCAAAAACGAGTCAAGAACGAAATATGATCTAGAAACTTGCTCGTGGGTGATTGATGACCAAGATGACCCTAGATGGGTTCCCACATGTTGCAGCAAGTTAGATCATAGCAAGAAACCAACCAAAAACTCGCGGATCAAAGAAAGACTCAAAATCACCAAATAGAGAGAAAGAAGGCAAATGAACTCATCTTTGAGAGAACTTTCTTTGGATTGATTTGATATGGTATTGGTTTACACCACTCCATCAATGGAGGACAAAGACTCAATACATGAGCACGAAATCAAATCCAACTCTCTAGAACCCTAACCTCCAACTATCAACTCCTAAGCACACAAGCAAAAACTAGGATTTTCAAGTAATGAAAGGGTTAAGGGGTGCAGCCACCTCCCTCCTCTATTTATAGTGGAGGCCTAGACCTTCTAGAAGAGTTTCCTAATGGGCTCCGTTAAGGCCCAAAACAAACGGGTAACACACGCACGCATTTTAAAGCGCCGTCTTCATCTCCTCTTGACCTAATCCGCTTCTCCACGCACCGCCTTGCGCGCGGGTTAGCAAAGGTCACCAAGACGGTATTCGTAAGATTACCAAATACCCTTCTCGGTCCTTCTCCAAGACCGAGTCCAGTCAGCGGCACTCGCTGTTCGCCACGTGTAGGTTGATCCAACGGCTCTCATCATGTCGGCAAGTCTCTCCCATCCGGCTCCCACCGAAACCACCATGGCACTTGCACCGACCCCCGCGCCGCTTGATCCAACCAATCGCACCGAACTGCCCGTTCGGTCACCTTTGTCCATCTCGCACCATACTTGAGTCCAATGACTTCACCCGGCATCGTCGATCGTTCTGAACCTCAGCTCTCCAAGCCTAGTCCCGATCATCCTCGCCGTTGACCGTCGTTGACCACCAAGCAACATGCACAACAATAGACAAGCAAATCGAAACCGGGAACAAGTTCTTCACAACTTGACCCACGTTAGTCAAAACATGCATCATGCAACACAAATGCAATGAAACCTATGAGATTGACCTAACAAGCAACCATCGCCGCCACACGGGCCGACGTGTTAAGTGAAAACCGGTCAGACCGCCACCCTGGCGGTCGATCGCCCTCTATCGGCCCGACCGTGAAGGCGGTCGACCGCCACCGTGGACTTAGCCAAAATTTCAGCACTGAAATCCGCAACCTCTCTGGAAATTTAAAACGAATAGAACTTTTGACTGGAGGCTCCAAAAATTATGAGACCAAGTGCAGTAGAAACTCCTCACTTGCCTACACCCTCTATTTTTGGCCCAACTCAAAAATCCAATGCCACTTATATGACCGGTCGGACCGCTCATCAGACGCCGGTCAGACCGCCACCCAACCGGTCGGACCGCTCATCTGGCCGGTCAGACCGCCAGTCTAATTCACCCAAGGCATGGGCGGTCTGACCGCCACTAAGGCCGGTCAGACCGCTTGAGACCTGACAGAACCTGAACTTTGCCGAAAACTCGTGTTTTCGCAAACCTTCAACGCCATTGCCAATTGTCACATCATCCTAAGATTATGAGCATATCCCCATGATATCCACATTGAGTTTTTTTTTCGAAGTAGACATAGTTTAATTAAATATTATTTTATTTATAGTTTGAAAGTATTTTTATAATCGATCTAACGAGCTAAGTCGAACCGAGCTAGAGCTAAATCCAATTTCATTAGAAATTGATTCATTTCAACGTTTAACCAACTAATGAGTTTTTTTTCCACCTTGAGCCTAACTGACAGAGGGAAACGGGTCCTCTACATTAGCACAGGCTGATGCAGATGAGCACAATAAAATGCATTACGGTATTATTTTCACCGTATGATCTAAAATTCACAGTCTAGATCGAGCACTACAGTACCAAAGAGTGCAGTAAAAGCGCCACAATATTTTCGTTACAGTAAAGATGCTCGTGAGCAAACATGTATTTAAGCACAGTATTCTCTACTATAATAGTAGAGAATCAGGATCCTGACCCAGACTACATCATTCTATATCGCCTCATCTGTTTGCGACAACAATTTCTTTTGCAGATCGAGCGTGAAAATTCTTCGAGTAAGTAAGTACACTAGTATCAGTGGATCAGTACCGACAAGAAGAGATATGAACAAGCTCGTGAGCAAACATATATTTGATTCGACTCTCGTGGCGAAGAGATAGGAACAAGGTCGAACCGGCTATCTGGTGGCTGAATTGACCAAGGCCGTGAAGCCCAAAAACCGATAGATCGCCGACAAGTTGTGCGGACCAAAGCCCTCCCGTTCCGTGCTATCTGGTGGGCTTAGTTAGTATACTTGCCACTCTTAGTACTCTGCTCGTCTGATGTCAATAATAATCTCTCTCTAAAAAAAAATCTGATGTTAATAATCGAAACACAACGACCTCAACTGTATGTATGTGTCAGCAGGTTGAAGAACAGACAGACTCGACCTGACCTCAATGCACCACTTTTCGTGATCATGTACGTATACTTGTCGAGTCCAGGTAGAAGAGAATCACTCCATGAAATGAAAGAGAAATCCGTCGATCTGCTCATTTGTAGGCCATACATACGTACTGCAGTGCACTACTGCCTTGGTTAATTTCGATAATATACCCGATCATGTCACGAAATGATACAGATCCTGACCAATTTCGGAGTCGTCACCGGACTGCATTCAAAAAAGCACGGTGCTCCCAATTAGCTGCGACCATTTAGACCTCAACACGGTCCTACTCGACTTCCCGGCAATCCGCTCTACCTTTCCAATAAGATACCTTGGTCTACCTCTCACCTACAATAGACTGTACAGTGTGGATTACCAGCCTCTTCTGGACAAAGTGGGCGGGAGGCTAGCTGGCTGGCAGGGGCGGCTGCTGTCCCCAGCAGGACGGACCACCCTGGTAAAATCGGTTCTGACCTCCATCCCAATCTACTACCTCACAGTTTTCAAACCTCCAAAGGTGGTGCTTCGTGCCCTTGATCGCTTTAGGCGGCGTTTCCTCTGGGCCGGTCACGAAAACCTATCGGGGGGCAAGTGCAAAATCAACTGGGACAAAGTATGTCGCCCAGCACAGTTTGGTGGCCTAGGTGTCCTCAACCTCTCGATTTTCTCAGCGGTCTTAAGACTCCGTTGGTTGTGGCAAACTTGGAAGTCCCCTTCCAAACCTTGGGTTGGAATGGATTCACCCTGCGACGACGGGGACAGGAGCCTCTTCGCGGCGGCAACCAGGATCTCCCTAAGGGATGGCCAGACAACTCAATTCTGGTACTCGGCCTAGCTGAATGGATAGACGCCAAAAGATCTAGCCCCTAAGATTTTTGAAATCTCCAAGAAGAAAAACCAGACAGTGGCCTCTGCCTTGCATAACGGGCGCTGGGTTCAGGACATAAACATCCTCAGGGGACTTTCAATCCAACATATCCAACAGTTCGTGGGTTTATGGACCAAAATCAACCAAATCAATCTAGTCCGCGGCTCCCCAGACGAGATTTCTTGGAAGATAACCTCAAGTGGAATCTACTCCTCTAAGTCGGCTTGTGCCCTACATTTCCTAGGCTCCACTGCTACAAACTTCAAAACTTTAGTCTGGAGAACCAACACCCCCCCAAAGTGCAAACTCTTCGCCTGGCTGGCAATTCAGAATAGGCTTTGGACATCAGACAAGCTGGAGACTAGAGGATGGCCAAACACACGCTACTGCCCCCTTTGCAGACATACCCCGGAATCGGCCTTCCATCTTTTCGCCCAATGCCGCTTCTCCGCTAGAATTTGGAAGTATATGACGGATTGGCTCGGAATTGAAAGTTTACAGCCTTCCCTTTGGCCTCCTAGCACAAACATCCTAGAATGGTGGTCCAACTTAGGGGAGCGGAAAGGTTCCCCTAGGAAGGCCACGACCACGTCTCTCGTCCTAATTACCTGGATAATTTGGAAGGAACACAATGCAAGAGTGTTCAACAGCAAAGCCACCACTCCGCATGAACTCTTATCGAATATCAAGGAGGAGGGTAGATCTTGGTTCCTTGCGGGGGCCAAATGTTTGGAGCGTTTTATTCTTCTGTAATTAAGGACTGACCCTCTTATGTTTTTGGTTCCTCTGGTTCCGTCCTCTATTTTAATATAACAGGCAGCCCTCCTGCTGGTTTCTTTATAAAAAAAAACAAAGAAAGCATTCTCCTGTATACTATGTATGTATGTTCGTACGAAAACGGAACAACCTAAACCTTGATGGTTTATCCATCCACTCCATAAGATGATTTAACTCAGCTGCCATTAATGTATTATTGTATATTAAAAGTCGATGACAGGCCTTTTACGGCTGCTACGAAGAAAAAAAAATACAGTAGAAATTCTCACAAAAAACAAAGAAAACATCCGACACTTCAAATTGGTGGACCATAATTTTAATGTATTAGACTCGGTAGTTGTCTTAAAGATATATTAATTTGAAAAGATCTTAAAAAACATCAAACCCTTAATTTGATGGACCCTGAATTTAAAGGCTTAGATTCAACAGTTGGTTTAGAGATATACTAATTTAAAAAAGAGATATACTAATTTGAGAAAAGGAAATAGGTAGCACTACGTTTAATTCAAATTCAAAGATTGAGAGCGTAAATTTGCCCGATGGACCCACATCCCGACCCTCTCTTTCAATCATAAGGAGAGGGATGCCAAAATAAAATTTTCTAATTAGATATGAAATTAAACATCCCAAATTCAAGTTTAGATCGCAAAATATAAATAAATTTTGAAATTTATAATTGCGTAAATATATACTATACTACCACACCGCACAATTGCACAGGCCAATCAGCTAGTTGTAGCAAAAGATGACGAACGAACATGAATAAGCAAACATGAGTACTGTCATAGTATTTGTCTCCATTAACACAAGCGAGCAGGGCAGGGAAGGGCAGAGCATCCCAAATTTGACTCTTTTGATTTTTGAATTACAGCGCAATGTAGAGAGCATGAGCTTCCTCTCTACGGAGAAGGAAATTTATTAAACCAAGTGCCGATCTTGGCTGTCTGGCTAATTGGAGGCTACAGGGGAGATGCATGGAGGCTTGCGTCCATCGATGGCGACGAAACTACCTCCTGCTCCGCTTGTATACCTGCAATGGCTTAGTTAGTTCAAATGCAGCCGGAAAACAGACTTCATCCAACTAGTATGTACAGCTAAAACCGGTGACAGAACGTGGAATGGCCCATGCATGCATGCATGTGAATTGAATTGACTGCATGGATGTGACGGGCAGCAACGAATCACATGTAATTCATACGAACTAGCTGATTGACCCGTGTAATCGAGCGGTGTAACGTGGTAATCTATAATATAACATATAAAATTTTGTAGCTCTTAGAGACCGAAATGTGGTTGCTTCTTTTAACTCTTTTATTAAGATATTATATGAGAATAATAAATTTGGAGGTTATCAATTTTTATTCAAATTGCTAATTTTCACTCTATAGAAATGGAAAATTGGAAATGTTGAAATTCAGAATTCTCCAAAATTGCCAAAACTCAGAGTTACTGTAATAAATACTGTAGTGGCTATTCCATACATCTACAAACTGAGGACCCTTTTTCTTTTTTGAGATCATCTAGATACAGAGTTGAATGGTGCCCAGAAGTAGAGTTCATCCAGCTTTAGTTTTGGACATGAGTGACTGCCTCCTAAAAGGAATCAACTGACCAATTTAATTGTTCAAGTGGAAGCATATTTAGTTTGAACTAGGTGCATACATACACACATCGAACTGCACAGCAAGTATCACGGAAATAAATGGAACGGAGTGTGGAGGGAGTTGGTACCTGCATGCAGGCCGGACAGGATTGAATGAATCGAATCAGGAGCCCGGCTGGAATTGGGAAAAGAAAACTAGCAATTAAAACTAGGTAACCAGCATGATGAGTAGTAGTAGCAAGGGATGGGAATGGGGATTGTTAATCCAGCAAGGATTAGAAAGAGACCTGTTGGTGTTGGTCGGATAGCAGCATCATTTTATCTTCAGCGAATCGCGTCATCTCAAGCGTGGGATGGTTGGGATGGACGTCCACTGCGTACCTCGCAGCCGCTTCCGCTTCCTCCACCTCCCCAGGCCTAGCGTCCTCACAGTTGATTGAAACGTTGAATTTCTCCACGCCAGGATCCCACAACAACCCACACAAGTGAAAACCACGCTTCTGATAACGACGCTTCTGATCCTTCTCCTCCCGCACATTGAAAGTGTAGTCAACGACTTTATCACTGAGGAAAGCAGGCTGAGAAATAATGAGAAAGAGAGAGGAATCAGAACTACGAATTAAGTAGAAAAGCTAAAAGTATGTCACGCGCGTCATCTCACTTATTTGATGTTTTAGATTTTCTAGTACATTTATTTAGAAAAAGGCACTAAGATGATCGCATGCCCGTACTAAACCTGTGTACCTTACTAAATCATTAAATAAATTTCTCCTTCAAAATCCTATAATATAAAAAAATTAAAAATACAAACTTTATTTCTTGGTTTATGTCGGCTTCAATAGTTTATGGGGCGATTGCTTCATAATATTATTGTTATTGTAATAAACTTTGGGTGTGTGTCTTGGATACAAGAGGTTTTCTCTTCCCTTATCTAAAAAACAAACTTTCAACTTGTAGAACATCAACTATAAAAAGAACGGAGGCAACGGTGATTAAAGAAAATAAAAAAGAAAAGTAGGAGTAGCTAAGGATCGGCCGGATACTAGTAAAAAATAATATAGGGGATGGGAACTACTTAGAGCATGTACAATGGGCTTATGTCAGCCGTCTATAGCATGTGCCACATAGGATTTTTACTGACGTGGATGAAAGAGAATGAAGAGAGAGAATATTGCTGTCTACAATCCTGCAGCCGACTATAGCACCAGAATCAAAAAAAAACATTAAAGATTGTGTGTTGTCTACAATCATATAGCCGACTATATCACCACGACCCATTGAGCTGTCTTTAGTGCTGTCATAGATGACGTGGAGAGTTGTTATGAGCGGCACGGTATGCATCAGACATGCATGCCCTTACTCCAACCCGACCAGTAGCTACGGATTAATTCGAGGAAAATGGAGCCCAGTAGCTAGGGAACTAATTACTGGAACATTAATTCGAGCGAGCTAGCGATGTGAGTACGTACCACTTTGTCTTGGTCGGATGAGAGCATGTGACCTTCAAATTCCCTTATCGTTCGAAGGGTGGGACGGTTGGGATGGACGGCAGCTGCGTGGCTCAACGCCGCCTCTGCTTCCTCCACCTCCCCAGCATGAGCATACTTACAGTAGATGTCAGCGGTGACTTTCTGAAGCGAAGGGAGGCTCTCCAAGCCAAGCTTGTCAAAACCAAGGCCGGCGTCCTTCATGAACCGCACATGGACAGCAAACTCGAGGGCTTCAAGGCTTGGCATAGGTGCCATGCTGCACTCGCCGCGCACAAACCGGACCAACACACCGTGCATCGTCAAGAATCTCAACTTGTCGAACAACTGTCCGTCCCCACCGATAGCCATGCTTACTACTGGGGTGTGCCTCGACAACAGTTCGATGCCACGGAGCTGCGGCAACCTCCCAAGGGTTCCCATGTCCTGCTCTTGCACAACATCAACTTCCACGTGTAAGAAGCAGAGGTTCGGAAGATGAGATGAATTAATCCACCCCGGCAGTCTAGAGAAGCGCAAGCATGCTAAATCCAGGTAGCGGAGTTGTCCAGGGGAGACAAATCCTGATTCCCACGTGGCTCCCTTCCCCAACGATTTGCCCCCAATAGTCACACGTCGGATCCTGTGCAGATTGCCTAGAGACTCCACCAAAGCTCTCTCCATGCTCTCATCCACTACATCAATCTCAGTAACGAGCACCCTCAGTTCCCTCAGGTTGCCCAGCTCCTTCACAAATCTTGCAGACCTGTCGGCAGCTGGCCTTATCAATAGCTCTTGTAGGGACGTCATATTTCCAATCCAGTCCGGCACTCTTGTGTTCCGATCAGCACGTAGGAACACCAATTGTGTTAGCAGCCCGACGCTTGATGGCAATTCTTCTATGCCAGTTCCATCCAAGTCCAGTGTCTGCAGAAACTTTAGATCTCCTATTTCTTTGGGGAGCTCACGAATAGGTGTACCTGTTAGTCCGAGGTACCTCAGGTGAAGTAAATTCCCAAGATGCTTGAGGCTGTTATAACCTTCCATGAAATCACAATCTTCTATAGCTAGTACACGTAAAACTCGAAAGCTTGTGGATATCACACTAGCATGGCACAAAGCAGCAATAAATGACCTCACATGTTGCATGCCCATATTAGCCTGAGTACTGTGCTCTTCCATTCTATGTTGAAGAGCTAACCTACGAGCTTTATTGCTTTGTGGAAATGTTCGTTGCTCATTGTCCAATATAGTAGCAAAGTTTTCATCTCTTGACAAGGAACGGACGAGATCAAGCACCATATCATGAACACGGCAACCGAATACGTACCCTTGTTTGTAAGTCTCCACCGGCTGGATCATGCTTCTATTTATGAGCTCGTTGAAGTATCTCTCTCCAACCTCTAATAATCCCATCCCTTGTTCCTCATGGACGAAACCTTCAGCTATCCACTTCCGTATCAAAAGATCTTTACGAATGAGATAATCTTCTGGAAATACACTTAGATACAACAAGCAAGTCCTTAGATGAGAAGGTAGATCGTAGTAGCTAAACGACAATATCTTTCTAGTATTCTCCACATCCTCATTATCTCCATGCCCAAAACCGATAGAGTTGTACACCTCAGACCAGTCCTCCCCTGGTTTACTAGCCAACAAGCTAGCTATTGTGATGATAGCTAATGGTACACCACCGCATTTCTTCAAAATTTTATCATATACCTCGGCGGATTCACTATGGGGACATTTGCCTTCACAATCAACGATTCTTGTACAGAACAACTTTTCAGAGTCATCACGAGAAAGTGGCTGTAGTTTGTAAACATCACCGGCATTTGTGGCAACTTCGGAAATACGAGTAGTTGTGACTACTATACTTCCACGATTACTATCAGCCAAAGCACATCTGATTATTTCCCAGGATTTCTTATCCCATATGTCATCAATAATAATGAAATACCTATACATCAGCATAACAGCGCAAGAGCCATGAGTTAGTAAAACCATCTAAAGAATCTATAAAAGCAAGGTGCTCGAAGAAACAATGAAGGTATAAAGGAACAAAAAGTAAGGAAGATGAAAAGCTAGGAGAGAGAAACATGCACCAAAGAGGGAGATGCAGGATTTAGTTCGTGAACTAAAGGGAGATGAAAAACTAGTTCACCCACACGAACGCCTACATGTCATGTGTATCCACTAAATTAAGTATCCTACTATCAGTCGCTGCTATTGCTTGACATGCACCTGAACCATAACCGTAAACATGGACTCCATTCTCGATTTGTGGAGGATGCAGAGGCTTCCAAAGGTTATGATTTTAAGAAATTTTACTTGCTAGCTACCTGATATTATACTATTTTATATATGCTCTTAATCAGCTAATTACTAGTCATCGGTATCCTATCAGGAGCTCTCCTATAGCATGTTCCAGAACTGAAAGTATAAAATATATTGGCAAATGGTTGCCACTGGAATTTTCGAAATGGTATGAGCAATGAAAAAAATACTTGAGAGACAATTGGACGAATATGTATGATCGTAAAATACAAATACATAGAACGAAGTGAGCGGTCATAGGTGACACAAAAGAAGGTACTGGTATTAAAGCCTAGAATGTAACGCAGTTAACTTTAAGCTGATGACTAGCACTAGGTGGGTGATGCGCACGTACCTCTTGTTCTCAAGGAATTCTCGGAGTTCATCGATGAGCTGCCTTTCATCCAATACTGTCATATTTAAATTCGTGTACTTTTGCTTGTCAAGACCAATGAGGATGTCCTTGAAAACTTTGTTCATGTCAGGATTCTGACCGACCGGAACAAAAGCATGGCAATCGAAGCCCGCTTTAAGTTTGCGATACACTGCTGCAGCAAGAGTGGTCTTGCCCAATCCTCCAAATCCGACAATGGAGACAATCTTCATCTTCTTCTTGGACTCGTCGTCTCCCTCGGACAGCATCTTTATGAGCGCATCCCTCGGCCCATCAACGCCGACGAGGTGTGCCGCATTTTTGTACATAGCGAAGAGCCGAGGATCAATAGTGGACGTTGCGGCAGGCTTAGCCACAATGCTGTCGACCGTGTACCTGCCACGCCTGTTGGCCACCTCCTGGGCTTGCTTGTTGATGTCTTTGATCGCGTCAGCGATCTGACGACGCGTCTTGCCTTCGCTGAACAAGCTGCCCATCTTCTCCAGGAGCCGTTTGAGCCAGTGCTGGTTGGTGGCCTCACGGCCGTCCTCCACGCGCACGAGGAGGGTGTCGACTACGTCCTCCATGTCGTACGAGAGCTCCCTGACATCGCGTGCCCAGAGCTTGACCTGCTCGTCGAGCTGGTCCCGCGGCACCTCGGCCACCTTGCGGAGAGCCGCGTGCATGCTCTGAAGCTCTCTCCCGAGAGAGTCGACTTGCGCCCTCACGCCCTTGTGCAGCTTGTACTCCTCCTTGAGCAGCTCGCCCAGCTTGGGGAGCAGGTTGCCCATGGCACCCGTGACCACCTCCATGACTCGTTTGGTCGCTCTTGATCTCTCAGCTGGTTGCTTAAAGAGTTGTGCTCACGCGCGGGCCTGAAACTGCGGCGCGTTGCGAAACAGCCGTTTCCCTCGTGCCGCGGCGGAAATCAGCCTCTAGCAACCAACACCGCGGCCCGGTTTCGAAGCAGCCGCCAACCTCCCGTCGGCGGCGGAATGTTTGCTTCTTCCCGAACGGGAAATCGAACACTGTGAATACAGTAGCACCGGCATGGTAGTTATTGTTAGAGATATATATGTATAGTTTGTAATTCCCCATTGTTATAAGGGGTTCTTTGTATATTCACTGCATATACATGTGTATATATACTGGCCCATTGGCCTCATATTGAATACAAGCGCTATTCATAACATACTATCAGAGCGGGTTTAAGGTTAGGGTCTCACCTTTGCTGCCGCCGCCGCCGCCCTCCCCGTGTCCCGTCGCTTGTCGTCTCCACGTCTTCCCCACCATCATCCGGGCCGTTTCTCTGCGCCTCGACGCCACCCGGGCCACCGGGTCGTCTCCTCTCCTCCGTCGTGGTCGCCAACCGCAGCCTTCAAGTCGTAAGCGTGCTGGTCTCCTCGCCATCACCAGACGCAGCCATCCCGCCCGTGTGCTGCGCCGTCGCCACTCCGGATCACGCGTGGCCGCGCACCTGACCATCGGCTCCGCGCCGCCCCTACTTGCGCCGCCGCCACTCGCGCCGAAGGAGACAGTGCCGCGCGCGGGACCGGTTCCGCGCCGTTGCCGATTGGAGACCACCGGCGATGATTCTGAGTACATTGCCTTTGTCAAGACTCGTTTTAGTGAGCAGTTTCTTATGTCGGATCTTGGTTCTCTTCGTTACTTCCTTGGGATTGAGGTTACTTCCACTCCAGATGGTTTCTTTATGTCCCAAGAGAAGTATATTCAGGATCTTCTTGATCGTGCCTCTCTCACTGATCAGCGTACTGTTGAGACTCCCATGGAGCTCAATGTTCACCTCCGACTCTCTGATGGCGAGCCTCTTTCTGATCCGACTCGCTATCGTCATCTTGTTGGGAGTCTTGTCTATCTTGCTGTTACTCGTCCAGATATCACTTATCCAGTCCACATTCTGAGTCAGTTCGTATCTGCTCCCACTCAGGTCCACTACAGCCACCTTCTTCGAGTTCTGCGATACCTTCGTGGAACTATCTCTCGCTGTCTTTTCTTTCCAAACTCCAGCTCGTTACAGCTTCAGGCTTATTCGGATGCTACTTGGGCGGCGATCCTCGATCGCGGTCTATCTCTGCTTACTGTGTTTTTCTTGGTGGTTCTCTCATTGCCTGGAAGACGAAGAAACAGACTGCAGTGTCCCGTTCGAGTGCAGAGGCTGAGTTGCGCGCTATGGCTCTCTTGACAGCAGAGATTACTTGGCTACGGTAGTTACTTGAGGATTTTGGTGTTTCTGTCACTACACCGACTCCTCTTTTGTCCGACAGTACAGGTGCTATCAGTATTACCCGAGACCCTGTGAAGCATGAGCTAACCAAGCATATTGGTGTTGATGCTTCCTTCATGCGGTCTTGTGTGCATGACCAGGTGATTGCTCTTCAATATGTGCCTTCAGAGCTTCAGATAGCGGATTTCTTTACGAAGGCTCAGACTCGCGCACAGCACGGTTTCTACCTCTCCAAACTCAGTGTTGTTGATCCACCATGAGTTTGAGGGGGGTGTTAGAGATATATATATGTATAGTTTGTAATTCCCCATTGTTATAAGGGGTTCTTTGCATATTCACTGCATATACCTGTGTATATATACTGGCCCATTGACCTCATATTGAATACAAGTACTATTCATAATAGTTATGTCGTCCTAACTACCATACAGTAGCACTGTCCAACACCGGATGGATTCGAACAAGGGTCAAAAGTTGGGCCGGGGAGGGCTGGTGGGATGTGGGCTCCTCGTACGCGGCGAGACGCACACGTGTGGTGGTTGTATATAATCTCGAAAAAGGGTATTAACATACTCAACACGAAGATAACTACGAGGAAGGAGAGACTATGTAGCTAATAATGGACGAACCCACGTAATACACGACGCAGCGGCAGACCCCGTCCCCGCCCATGAAAGGAACGGAACGTCCATCCAGCTCTGCGCTTTCGTATAAAGAGCTTTCTCCTCTTTTTTTTCCCCTCTATCTTTGGCCTTTGGGAACAAATGCTTCGCTTTGGACTTTGGAGTCTTGGAGGCCGGGAAGCGGCTCCTCTCGTTAGGTCATTCTCTATCCCGCATACGCATCAGGGACTAACAACTTGGTGAGATGCTGCAGAAAGGAAAGGATCTTTATCCCGCTTACGCGACTGCTCAGTATCGAGGAGATCTTTCGCAGAAAGGATCTCTCGATCGCTACTAAGGTCATCGCGACCACAGAAAGATGTGAAATATAAAGAAGCAACCTCATTTAATTTGACTCGTCTTCAGCTGTGAATTCAGTCAGTCGTCTGTTTATCGCAACCACACGCTAATTGTATCCGTCGTTGTCTCCCTTGACCGACAAAGTCATCCATTAATTTCTCACACAACATGTACTGAACTAACTGACTTTCTTCTCTTTTTTTTTTCCGAATCACCCGGTACAACACATAGACGACCACACACGCACACCATCATACGCACGCACTCACACACGCGACGCCTACGGAAGACTGGACGAGCGGAGCTTGAAGAAGAAATGACGAAGTCACCACTGACGCCTCGCTTGCGACGGGCACATCACCTCCCACTTAACGAAAATCCTCCTAAATGAGACACACAGGGCCAAACCTGGGGTTTAAACTCTGACGAGTTGGGGGTACAACCACCTCTACTAGCCATCCAAGCAAGGCTTAGTTCTCGACTTTCTTCTCTTCTGCGAACATGCAAAATATTAGCGTGTCTGACAAAGTGCCAGGCGCTGGGATTTGATTGAGTTTTAGCTTATTATTCTCTAATGAGCTTGTCGTTTGCACCATACTACGGACTGGTGTTTGATTAGATTGTCCCAATTAGCTAATTGCAAGTGTAGGAGTGTAACATCCCGTTTCTGGATGTTCGGTAGTATATCGTCCTATTTGTCTTTTTGGTTTTCAAAACTTATTTTAATTTATGGTGTAATTGTAAAACTCTCTAGTTTCTGTAACATTTCAAAAATTTAGGTTTCGAGTTTCAGCTTGAATCTGGGTTTCCAATTCAACCCTTCTATGTTGCTCCAAATTTCCGTCGGCCGTCCCCGTTCCCCCCGCACCGATCCGTACCAGTCTCTTGGTCTCGATAGCATTTCGGTTTCGACCAGCCTCTCTGTCTTGACCACCCTCTCGGTGCCGACCAGAGCTGCTTGGTTTCAACCAGATCCTCCGACCAGGTCCGACCAGCCCCACCTGTTAGCCCCCTGCTCACCTTCTCTGTCCTCCCTCTTTTTCCTCAGCGACGTGCGCATTAAATGCCGTTGTGTCGTGTTAAATGTTGTTGCCTTCGCTGTGTCCGTTCCCCCTCTTGTCTCCTCCCCTACCTGCCCCCATCCCCTCCTTCACCTATCGGCTCTACGCCCATACCTCACCGCCGCGAATTCCGCCGCGCACCTCCTCTTAGTCCTCGCCGCCCCAATACATCCCCCTCTTCTACCCGATTCAATTTGTGTCCTAGAGCTCCTTGAGGCAATCTCCTCATTCATATCAGTCTTGTTTCACAGGAGCCGCCGCATTTTCTGCTTCTCTTTTAGTCCCGGCTGACCCCTACACCATTACCCTCCTTCACCTTCGATGCGAGCTTCCCCACCGTCGTTTGTCATCCGCTGACCTCCTCCGGCCTCTCTCTATGCCCTGCCCTGGTGAGTTTCTCCGTGCCCTCGAATCCTTCCTTTTCTTTCGACCGCGTCGAGCAATCGAATCCTTCCTTTCCTTTGACCGCGTCGAGCAGTCGAATCCTTCTTTTCCTTTCGACCGCGTCGAGCAGTCGAATCCTTTCCTCTTTTGACTACGTTGAGTAGTCGAAACCTTTCTTCTTTCAACCACGTTGAGTAGTCAAATCCTTCATTCTTTAGGCCACGTTGAGTAGTCGAATCATTCATTCTTTTGACCACATTGAGTAGTCGAATCTTTTCTTCTTTCGATCACATTGAGTAGTCGAAAGACTCAAGACCTTTCCTTCTTTCGACCACATTGGGTAGTCGAAACCTTTCCTCTTTCGATCATGTTGAATAGTCAAATCCTTCCTTCTTTCAACCACGCTGGTTAGTCGAACTATTTCCTTCTTTCGACCACGTTGAGTAGTCGAAACCTTTACTTCTTTCAACCACGCTGAGTAGTCAAATTATTTCCTTCTTTCGACCACGTTGAGTAGTCAAAATCTTTCCTTCTTTCAACAACATTGAGTAGTCAAAACCTTTCCTCTTTCGATCAAATTGAGTAGTCGAATCCTTACTTCTTTCGACCACATCGAGTAGTCGAATTCTTTCCTTAGTCGAAACATTTTCTCTTTCGACCACGTTGAGTAGTCGAATCCTTCATTCCTTCGACTCCGCTGAGTAGTCGAATGCTTTCCTTCTTTCGATCACGTTAAGTAGTTGAAACATTTCCTTCTTTCGACTACGTTGAATAGTCGAATCCTTCCTTCTTTTGACCACGTTAAGTAGTCGAAACCTTTACTTCTTTCGACCACGTTGAGTAGCCGAATCTTTCCTTCTTTCAACCATGTTGAGTAGTCAAATCTTTCTCTTTTTTACTACACTGAGTAGTCGAATTCTTCCTCCTTGCGACCACGTTGAGTAGTTGAATCTTTCTTTCTTTCAACCACGCTGAGTAGTCGAATTCTTTCCTTCTTTCGACCACGCTGAGTAGTTGAATTCTTTCCTTCTTTGGACCATGTGAAGTAGTCAAATTTTTCCTTCTTTCAACCACGTTGAGTAGTCGAATTCTTCTCTCTTCTTTCCGACCAGGTAGTCGAATCCTCCTTCCGACCACCTGTAGTCAAAACCTCCCTTCCGATCTAGTAGTCGAGTGAGCAGTACTCGAAACTGAAACTTCGAGGACTCCGTTCTCCTCCGTTATAACTCTTATTTCAGTGAAACTCATCCTAAAAATTCATCTAAATTCAAGATCTTGCTTCTGGCTCTGGTCTTATTTAATTTAGAGTTCATTTATTAATCCTTTAGTACTTATTTGTTCTCTCTGTTTGCTTGTTCCCTTTTTCGGTTCGTTCGATCGAGTAGAGTTTGAAGAAGCGGGAGATCCCCAATTTTATCAGGCACAAGACCACCAAGACTCTCTTACCTTTAATCTAGGCGAGTCAATACTTTGATCATGTTGAGCCTACATTTTAAGCAAATTATATTCCTTTAATTTACCAAAATTTGCATGCTTTAATTCTTTAAGCAAATGCATGTTAAATCTTAAGGTAGTTAAATGCCAACTTGGTAATTGAACATTAGTATGCCATCCTTTGACAATTGAATCCCTGAATCCTTGTCACCCGAGTAGCTATGTGGTAACTTAGTAGCTATAGGTTGTACTTAAGCGGCATGCTAGTCTTGCTTAAATACCGGGGCATTCCAATACCCTAATCATCATCTCTTAAAGTCATGAAATGGTTTTGGGCAGTCGTAAGAGGTACACGACTGAGGTATTTTAAGATAAATGGTTTCCTCCTCAACCCCCCCCCCCCCAACTTCTTTTACCACACCTGGGCGGATGGTATGATGGTGGGCGCGGATGTAGCGCGAGAGTGGTGGGTATGCGGTATGAACAACCCAGATGACATTAATGACTTAATCCGGTGATGACCTCTCATCGTAAAACTTGTGCAACCACAAGTCTGCAAACTGCAAC
Organism: Ampelocalamus luodianensis; assembly: GCA_036346255.1. Taxonomy (NCBI): domain Eukaryota; kingdom Viridiplantae; phylum Streptophyta; class Magnoliopsida; order Poales; family Poaceae; genus Ampelocalamus; species Ampelocalamus luodianensis. The sequence continues at coordinate 1,269,724 of CM070625.1, forward strand.
TTGGCTTAGTAAATTTATTGGACCTTGAAAGTCATCTCACTAGGGGAGGAGTAAAGTAGTGCAAGGGTGAGCTTGAATGGGACACCATGGGAGGGTAAAGTGGCCAGCTACGCTAGTCGTTGTGGAATGTCGTAGTCCTGCTGTGTTAGTCGTTGTGGTGAACATCCCGCACAACTTATGGGTGCAAACCCATATGGGTGAGATGACAGAAGGGACGAGATAATTTAAAAAGTTACTGTGATGATCTCTCAACCACATGACCATAGAATCGTGTGGGGTAACGAGTTGATTGTCTCTTGTGGGTAAAGTGTACAACCTCTGCAGAGTGTAAACTGTTCGAACAGCTGTGCTTACGGTCAAAGGCGGACATGAAAACTTTACTAGAGTTAGTTCTATTTCAAAAATCTTTATGGTTGGGATAAAAACTAGTCGGACTAATGTAACCTGGATCTTGTGTTGTTCCTAGGTGGTCATACCCGATGTTGTTACCAGGTGGTCGTACCCAATGATGTTAATAGTGGTCGTAGCCACATTTCAAAGAAGCATAGGTGGAGGTAACCTTCGTTGCATTTATTATTGCACATTTATCTCTTTAGTAAAATACAATTTGGTTAAAATGCTAAGTGATAGGAACATCTAATTATGATAATTGAAAATGTTGCTTTAGCAAATGAAAGAAACTGAGCCACCCTTGTTAAGCGTTACATGTATGTTATTGCATCTTGTGTGTTGGCTTGCGAGTACGGAAGTTATGCTCATTCTCGCTCTTTTCCCCCAACCCTGTGGATCTGAGATATTATGCATTCTACGAGGACTAAGGTGTCGATGGACAAGGAAATAATGAAGACTGGTCGTAGTCTCTAATGGTCGTGGTCTCTAGTAGTCTTAGTCTCGTCTCAGTCTAGCTGGCTTGTTGGTGCTTGCGTATGACCGGTATCAGGGGCGGATCTGGGCCTCGGGCAGGGTGAGCTGTAGCCCGAGGCCCAGCAAAAATAGCAGTGTAAAATATTTTTCATATACAGGGGCAACAAACAGTGTGGCAACATCTAGCCCGAGGCAGCCTGAGGCTCAGCCGGCCCATGCCGGCCCACACCTCCCTTCCATACCACGCCTCCCGACCATCCCATGCCCGATGTCCCCTGCAGACCTAATCCCCTTCACGCCCTCGACGCCCTCGTGACCTCGCACGCCCGCCGCCGCCCGCGCGCCCTCCATCCCCGCCCGGTGCAGCGTCCGTGTGCCCTTCGTAGACGCGCTCCACGCCGCGGGTGTCAACGAAGTCACCGGGATCGACCTCGTTCGCTGCGCCGACCCCCACAGCCTCCCCTTGTCCGACGGCTCCTTCGACCTCGTCTTCTCCGACGAACCTACGGGGATCTCCGGCGCGCTCTTCCCGTCCTCCTCGCCGCCGAGGCCGAGCGCGCGGTCCGTCCCTCCTCGTCGCCAACAATAGAATGCTGTCAATCATGGTACAGTTTGAAAGTTTCAATCTCCTTCTGCTGTACAGTACCATCTTTCTAGCTATCAATCATGGCACCACCCGTAGGAATTAGGATCAACATCTGTCATCTGCACTCTAGTCTCCAAGAATTAAGCTTCATGGAGTTTGAACTATGCATATGATTCATAAGTGCTACTGATGGCTTGTAATGGTTGCTTGAGAGATGTTACAGATTAGTTTTGTAATGGTGGAAATCGCAGTTGGTTAAACATATATAAATTAACTGTTCAAATTCAGATGGCACACTTTGTGGAAAAATTTCTATTGATAAACTTTCTGTTGAGTGTACTTCATAATTGTATGGAACAATTGCTCAAGGAAAACTAAACTAAATAGAAAGCAGTGGGTTTCCTTGTATGAAATAAGCGTATAACTACTCTCTTTTTTTCAGTAACTCATCATTAGCTAACCAACTGATCCTGGCACCCTGCTAAGAGTTCTGATCATGCTATCTGATTCAAAATTGTGATGCCAACAGGGGCTCCCTTCCCTCCAAACTTCTGCGAGGTCATCACGACGATCTTCAAGCGCCTGTTCAGGGTGTATGGGCACATATACCACTCGCACTTTCAGATGATTGTGAAGCTCAAGGAAGAAGCACATCTCAACACTTGCTTCAAGCATGTCACGCTGTTTACATGGGTAATTCTCCTTCTCAATCTGCAACAATTTACATTTCTAAACACTTCTTAAGATAGATATGAAATCTTCGTTATTTAGTTACTCAAATTGAATCTCTACTATATTATTTTTTTGTTTTGCCATGTTTTTCTTATTATGTTTTATATTGAAACATTGAGCTAAAGTTTCATGTCAATAATTCATTTGTGATTTTTTTTGTTATGTCGTTGTGTGGGTATAAATTGATGTTAGTTCTAGGATGTTAGCCTATTAGAATTTAGCCCGAGGCGTGCTAAAATCCTAGATCCACCACTGACCGGTATTGTCTAAGCCCTTGGTTAATACTAGAACTCCTTGGTTAATGTGAATCATTGATCTATGCACCCATTTCAGTTTATCTAGTGGAGTAGTGCAAGCTACAGTACGCGAGTTGCAACAAACAGGATGTGAGAATGAGAGGTTTCAAATTCAATGCAGTCCCACGCAAATCATGTCTCAATGCTGTAAGTCATTACACATTGCTCGAGTCATCTTACCACCGACCCAGCCTAGTCAAGCATTCAAGCGTATGACATTTATCAGTTGGTTCAGTAAAACATCAGAAAGGAAAAGAAACACTGCTCAAACACAAGGCATGCCTACTTCGGTTTGGAACTGACCCAACAACATGTGTTAGTCCTGGGCCCAAAACACTTGCGGTGAAACTCTATGGAAGTGTTAATTGGCCCAGGCTTGTTTAGACCATACCAGACAGGTACTCGAGCCTCCACAGTCCGCAGGCTTTTCGTTCACTACTTCACTGTAATCTAGCCCACCGCCGTCTCCAATGGCGCTCGGCCGAGAAGGGCAGAGCAGACACCGGCGGTCACCGTCTCCGATGCAATCCGCATGGAGTCCGGCAGGTCAGCACACCCTAGCGAAATCCCAAGCAAAATTGCAACTTTTCCGTGTGAGATGAAGTGCGTGCTTTTCCATTTTCTGTGTGCAAGAAAACAGTATTTGGCTTCCCAAATCGGCAACTCATCGACTAAAATCTGACGAATCTTGTTGCAGAAAAATCTGATGAACCACCGAATCGGCTTTAGGCTGAGGAGCGGTGATGAGAATGACCCTACACCGACGTCCACCACACCACCTCACGGAGACAACCATCCACATCCACGGGACGGGAGGAATATGGCTTTACGACTTCTTCCGTCCACCGAAAGGAACTACCGGTTGCTTTGGGTTTGGGATCCAACCCATTCCATTGTCGAAAACGACGGAAATTTCGTAGGACGGGGTCAGCGAAACCACCCCCTCTGCGTCAGAGTTCTTCCACCCAGTCCTTCTGGAAAAAAAAATGTAGGATCGAAGAGGCGACTAGAAGGGGTTGAATAGGCGTCACACAAAAACGATCTCTTCAAAAACTTTTGCCTTAAGACGTTCAAGATTCTTTATCTCCAATAGCTATGTGGAGCTATGAAGATCAGATATAATCATTCAAATAAAAACTCGGCAACAAAAGGATCAAAACTCGCTGAAATTCTCACTGGGCGATCAGACCAGTGAATAGTGATGGTCAGACCGATGAACAGTGCGGTCAGACCTGTGAACAATAAAATCAGCGCAGAAACAGTATTTCAGCGCGATTTCAAAATCCCAAATTGATCCAACTTTTGATCTACACGACCAAACTCCACCAAAATTGAGACACACCTTCTCTAAGATATTAGGAACCTATTCCAATCAAAGATCGCAGAGATCCATGCCAAAGTTCCTATCTTTTTCAGTTTGAACGAAGGTTGCTTCAAAACCAGGTCAATTACGAAAACAGTGATTGAGAGGATTTCGTGGGAGGAATCAATCCAAGATGGCTAAGGATGGTCTCCCATACGTCTTAGCACTCTCAATCACAGGAAGAATCAAGCCAAAAGCTCTCAAGAGCAAAATCCCCCGAAAATCACTCTTTCTTTCACCAAAACCGGGCAAAATCAAAAGTTATATTCAAAAGCTTGCTCGTGGGTGGATGATGATCAAGATGACCTTAGATGGGTTCCCACATATCCCAGCAAGCATGATCAAGAGAAAAAACCAAGTAAAAACTCCCGGATCAAAGAAAACCCCAAAATCATCAAATAGAGAGGATGAACACAAAGAGATACATCTTGTGAAATCTTTCCTTGGATTGATTGGATAGATGGATGATTGATGTTTATAGCCACTTTGTGGGAGGACAAAGCTTAACACTTGAACACTCAAATCAATCCCTCTCTAGAACCCTAGCTCTCCTCCTTTCTTCCCAAACCCTAAAACTCAAAATAGGGTTATCTAAATGGCCAAGGATATCCAAGTGCATCCAGCACTTAGCCCTTATATAGTGGAGGCTAGATCCTAGAGAATATTCCATTAGGACACCCATTAAACCCTAACACAATTAACACACGTACGCATCTCAAAGCGTTGTTTCCATCTTCGCTTGACCTAAACCACTTCTCCATGCGCCGACCCGCGCCGCGGTTTAGCCAAGTGCACCAAGGCGGTATTTGGTGAAATTACCAAAATATCCCTTCTCGATCTTTCTCCAAAAGACCAAGTCCAATCCTGATGAAGCACTCGCCTGCTTTGCCATGTGTAGGTTGATCAACGGCTCCATCATGTTGGCAAGTCTCTCTTGTCCGGATCCCACCAGCACCATAGCACTTGCACCGACTCCTGCGCCGCTTGATTCAACCAGTCGCACCGAACCACCCGTTCAGTCATCCATGTCCATCCTATGCCCCGCTTGAGTGACCTTACCCGACATCCTTGATCGTTCTGGACCTCAGCTCTCCAAGCTTAGTCCCGATCCACCTCGCCGTTGACCGTCATAGAGCTGCAAGCCACCTGCACAACAATAGACCAAGAAACTATTTCTGGGAACAAGTTCTTCACAACTTGACCCACGTTAGCCAAAACATGCATCATGCAACACATATGCAATGAAACCCATGAACTTGACCTAACTAGAACACATCGCCGCCACACGGGCCGACGAAACAAGCCAAAACCAGTCAAACCGCCACCAAGACCGGTCTGACCGCTCCCCTTGCCGGTCAGACCGCCAGCCAAAGGCCGGTCTGACCGCCAATCCATGACTTAGCCAAAATTCCAGCCTGGAAACCCGAACCTTCTCTGGAATTTTCAATCGAATAAAACTTTTGCTGGAGGCTCCAAAAAATATGGGACCAAGAGCAGTAGAACCTCCTCTCTTGCCTACACCCTTTATTTTTGGCCCAACTCAAAAATCCAAAACCACTTTAAATGGCGGTCGACCGCTCGGTAGCCGCGGTCGAACCGCCACATCGCCGGTCGGACCGCCTCCCTGGCCGGTCGGACCGCCAGCCTCTCACAAGCAAAACAACCCGAGATAGGAGCGGTCTAACCACCACCATGGCCGGTCAGACCGCCTGAGACCTGACAGCACAAGAACTTCACTGAAAACGTGTGTTTTCACAAACCCTCAACGCCATTGCCAATTGTCTCATCATCCTAAGATCGTGCGCATATCTCCATGATATCCACAAAAAACTTAATTAAAAAAGAGTAAATTACGCTACCGACGGCCCAAGCTCTCTCTCTCCCTCCCCCGCTCCAACGCCACGGCCACTCGGCCTCGTCCGCTCCTCCTCGGATCCGCCGGCGCTTCCACCCCCGCCGGCCCCCGGCTCGACCACCTTCGTCGCCGTCCTACTGACGCAGTCGTCAGGACGTCGTTGCCTAGTCCGCCTTGCCGACGCCCGCACCAGCTCTGCCGACCTCGTCGGCTCCGACCATTCTGGCGCCACTATGGGCCCATAAGGGTGACCTCCAACTCCTCCCTCCACGGATTGGCCGACCCTCATCATGTCGCCGAGCCAGCTCCGGCTCGCCGTCGTGGTCAGTCCCTGCGTCAGATCCACCACCGCCTTGGCTACTCCAGCGCTGCCGCCGGTTCACCAGAGCTCGTGGTCTCCTCTTTCTTCTACTCCGGCCTGCGACGCTGAGACAGTGCTGGCTCGTCGCCATGGCCACATCCCTGCTGACCCCTTCAGCCCCTTTCCTGGTCCACGCCTTTGCACCGCCTGCGCTGCTGTGGCCAGAGGCCAGCAGCCGTACCACTGCGCCGCCACCGCCGTCATCAAGATGGCGAGCTGCCAAGCACCCCAGCCCCTCCTACGGTGGTGCTCTCCTCACCGGGTACAGTCGTTTCCTCCCCTCTCATCCTAGTGATCTAGGTTGTTCTTGTGTTATGCTATGATGGATGGAATGGCTTGGATGATTCATGATTGATGAATGACCCAAGAAGACGATGGCCTGCACGACGGTGAGCGTGAAGGGCCGGGAGCAGCCAGCGGAGGCGACACGCCAGCAGGGGCACAAGCCTAAGCCGGATCAAAGTGATAGGCAAATTTAGATATTCAGATGTTTCTGATCAAAATGTGCTTTCCCGGTTTGTGAAATGCTAGACATGTTATGTGTAGGTTGTTGTGTGTAGACTGATCCTCTCCAACATACATTTCGAGGGCATCAGTCTCCCCACCACCATCTTATCTCCCCTCCCTGGGCATCGCCACCTCGGCGAGTGACGCCGACACTACGCTGTGGTACAATATCACGGCCTGCGGGGCCTCTGCCTCCTCCTCACCCCCGTCATGGCCCGCCATACGCGCCGCCTTCCTCGACTTCTTCCGCCTGCTGGGTGCCGCCGACCGCGCGCACGCCGAGCTCATGTCGCTGAGGCAGCGCCCAGCGAGGCCGTCAACCGGTACCACCTCCGCATGCAGGGGATCCTCCGGTGGTGCCCAGACGGCGGCGTTGACATCCCCGACGCATTCTTGAAGGCCACATTCGTCGACGGCCTCCGCGCCGAGTTCTAGGACTGGGTGGTGCCACAGCAGCCAGAGGCGCTGGACGATGCCGTGGCGCTGGCTCTGAGCTGGGAGCGCGCGGTGAAGGCGGCCGGCAACGAGGATGGGACCCACAAGCCACGTTGACAGTGGTCAATATGACACGTAAGTGGTCAAACCCAGACAACCACTTTGGGACCTCTAGTGATATAAGTTCAGATACGTAATTGTATAGTTTCATAGATGAGGGACCTAAGTGACCTAACAGGACAAGTTTACGGACTCACAGTGTGCTTTACTCATACAATAACCTCGTTCTGTCGCCCAGACGCTTTAGACTGTAGCTGCAGTATGCTAGGATTTCTACTTGAACTATTTCTTTCCGCAAGCGCATCTTCTATATAAACTCGATTAAAAATATGGAGGTACTAAGTTTCTAGATCTTAATTTGTACATGTTTGTGCCTTGAACTCTCTCCCCTCTCCGGAGGTTAAAAATATTAACGTAAATAAAAAGATAAGCATACGAAAGGATTAAGATATGCACCTCTTGCACATTTGGCTTGCCCTTTGCATAGCAACCAAGTCATCAGCAATTTTTATGTGTTATTTCACCTCGACAGCTAAGAAAGATATCTACGGAAGAACTTAGACTCTGTATGAAAGCAACGCCATTCGACGGAGCTAGTATCTCTTGGCCGAAGACTGTGTATAGACAGCTTCAGCGAGGAGATCCCACCGGTTGCTTGTTGTTAAGATAGCGTACTACCGATTGCGAACACCAGTGGCGGATCCATTACATGCTAGAAGTCTTACTAGATTGCAACTAAACTACTTTGTCCATAACTAGGTTGACAATTCAAAATTTCCTAGCCTATGTTCTGCCTTTCCTATGCCGCTAAAAAAAATCAAGATTATATATATGGTGGTTTAGAGATATATATGGTGGTTTATATACAACTGAAAGGGACGGGCACAATAGCCAAGTTGAACACACAGACTCGACCTGACCTGAATGCACCACTTTGGTTTAGAGATATATTAATTTGAAAAAAAAGAAATATGTAGCACTATCTTTAATTTAAGAGAAATTTTACGGTACATTCTACCGGTAGTAAATGGTGATAGTATAAATCAAATTTGACCATTGATTTGTGTAGGACCGGAAAGGCGACTAGAGGGGGGTGAATAGACGCTTTCAAAATTTTAATCTTAATTAGATTCAACACGTACTTTTCTCGAGTAGCTAGATAGCTAAGAAGATTAGTAAAAGTGTAGTGAAAGCCTTGTGTTAAATCTAATCAACCCTTCAAAGCAAAAAGACCAAAAACTAAATCCTAAGCAAGAGGGCCGGACTGATCTTAAGCAAAAGTGCGGACTAACCTCTCAGGCCGGACTAACCTCAGGCAAATGTGCGGTCTGACCTTGGGCCGGACTGACCGCAGGCATAGGTGCGGTCAGACCTCAGGCACGATGAACAGGAAAATCAGCTCGGGTTCCAAAACGAAAATCGACGTAACTTTTGATCCATAAGGCCAAAACCTACGAAATTTGAGACACACCTTCTCTAAGATATTAGAAACCTATTCCAATCAAAGATCATAGAGATCCATGCCAAAGTCCCTATCTTTTTCAGTTTGAACGAAGTGTGCTCCAAAACCGAGCCAAAATCAAAATATGAACTAGAGACTTGCTCGTGGGTGATTGATGATCAAGATGACCCTAGATGGGTTCCCACATGTCACAGCAAGTTAGATCATGGCAAGAAACCAAGCAAAAACTCGCGGATCAACAAAAAACTCAAAATCACCAAATAGAGAGAAGGAAAACAAATAGACTCAACTTGGAGGAATCAAGCCTTGGATTGATTAGAGATTGTAGAGAGTTTACAGCCACTCCAATCAGGAGGACAAGAGCTCAATCCATGAGCACACCATCAACTCATCTCTCTAGAATCCTAAGCCTCTCTCTTTATTCTCTAAGTCTCTAAACCAAACTAGGGTTTACAAATAAAGTGCTTGAGGTGGCTGTCCAGCACACCCCCTATTTATAGAGAGTCCTAGCTTCTAGAAGAGTTATCCCTAATGGGCTCCCGTTAAAGCCCAACAACAAACGGAATACTTACGCACGTATTTTAAAACACCGAAACCATCATTTCTTGACCTAAACCACTTCATCTTGCGCCGTCCCACACCGTGGTTTAGCCAAACGTCACAAAGGCGGTATTTTGGTGAAATTACCAAAATACCCCTTCTCGATCCTTCTCCATGGACCGAGTCCAATCCTATCGAAACAATCGCCTGCTCCGCCACGTGTAGGTTGATCAACAGCTCTCATCATGTCGGCAAGTCTCTCCCGTCCAGGTCCCTCCGGAACCACCAAGGCACTTGCACCGACCCCACTGTTAGAGATAGAATAGGAGTCTTTTATATTTCCTTATCTGTACCTTGTACTCCTATATATATTGCCCATTGGGCCTCTTCAATACATACAATATTCGTAACATGGTATCAGAGCCCAGATTAGGGTTTAAGATTACTGTAGCCGCCGCCAGCACCGGCTTCTAGCCTCCGCTTGTCCTCCGCTGCCCGCTGCCCCCGGGAGGACTGATCTTAGCTCCCGGGGGTGGCCTCCTTCCGCTCGACAGATCCCCGCATCGGTTCGACGGATCCTCACGTGACAGCCGCTGGTTGCCGTTGTCGTGGAAGTAGCAGCAGCATCCAGTCATCGCCGAGCTTCGTCTTCATCACCAGGCAGTCGTCGGTCCTGATCCGATCTGGATCGGGTCCTCCCTCCACGCGAGCAGCGCCATCTTCCTCGTCGGCGCTCTGGTCTTCATCCGCCCGACGCCGCCTCGATCTGCAACGGCAGCGTCTCCTGCCGCTCGTGCTCGCCGACTTCACCGCTGTTGGCGTCAGCGCTCCTCGTGCCGCGGCACCGTGCGTCGGCGCTCTTCGTCATGGCCGCCTCCAAGGGCCTCCTCGTCTACAGCGGCCTCCTCAGGGCGTTCCCCAACTCCGTGCTGCTCCACCGGCTCCTCGACCACCGCCTCGTCGCCGTGGTCTTTGTCGCGCTTGTGCTCGGCCGACTTCGCCGCCGCTGGCGGCAGCGCTCCTTCCCGTCGTCGTCTTGCGCTTCAAGTCGCCTCCGGATGCGGTGGTTCTCGGCGCCCGTGGCCTCCCAATCTGGAGTCACTCTCCTGCCTCGAGCTCACGACGCCGCAGCTCCTCGTCCTCGAGTACGACCGCCTCCACCACGCGCTCCCCAAGCCGAGATCTTCCTCTCTCCGCCGCCGGATCCGGCTTCCTCGCTGCTGGATTCGACGGCCTCCTTACCGCCGCCGCGTCTCCCTGCCTCAGATCCGGCCGCCGGGCTCTTCCCCGCCGTCGGCCTCTGCTCTCGTCGCCTCGGCTTCCTTCCCTTTCGGCCGCCGCCGCCGGATCCCACCACCGCCTCCCCGAGCTGCTTCGGCACCCTTTCCAAATGCAATGCTATTGCATACGCCTTGCATTTGCGGGGGGGTGTTAGAGATAGAATAGGAGTCTTTTATATTTCCTTATCTGTACCTTGTACTCCTATATATATTGCCCATTGGGCCTCTTCAATACATACAATATTCGTAACACCCACGTCGCTTGATCAACCCGTCGCACCGAACTGCCCGTTCGGTCATCCTCGTCCATTCTGCGCCACGCTTGAGCCACTTGACCTCACCCGGCATCCATGATCGTTCTGGACCTCAGCTCTCCAAGTTTAGTCCCGATCCTCTCGCCGTTGACCGTCATTGACCTCCAAGCTACCTGCACAGCAATAGACAGAGAAATCGTCTCCGAGAACAAGTTCTTCACAACTTGACCCACATCAGTGAAAACATGTAATATGCAACACATATGCAAAGATAAACATAGATATGACCTATCCCAAAATCACTTAGCCAATAAAATCAACACTCAACACAAAACCGGTCAGACCGCCATTCAATAGCCAGTCTGACCGCTCCCTGGCCGGTCTGACCGCCCTTGACCTGACAGCAATTCAGACTTTGACGAAAATGCGTGAATTTACAAACCAAAAGTGACATTGCCAATTGTAACATCACCTTAAGATCGTGAGCATATCTGCATGATATCCACAATTTGTTAAGAGCATAATAGACTTTTCTTTAAATTTATATTTTTGTAAGGGTATTATGGACTTTTCCAACTATGGTTCAAAATATTAATATTTTGCCATGTTATCCCCACATGATGAATTACCATTCTACCACTTTTGGGATTCTATTACTCATACTACCGGTGTAGTATAACTAAATCCTAACTAATATCAGCTATTGGATAAAAAAAAGTAAGAACAATCCATATTAAATTGAGTGTACCGTAAAAGTGATCTAATTCAAAGGTTTAGAGTGTAAATAAAAGAGATCTAATTCAAAGATCGAAAGTGTAAATTTACCTATGGACCCACATCCCGATCCTCTCTTTCAATCATAAGGAGGGATATCTCAAAATAAAATTTCCTAATTAAATATGAAATCAAATATGTTTAGATTGCGAAATATAAATTTAGAAATTGCGTAAAGTTGGCCAATCGGCTAGTTGTAGCAAAAGATGACACGAACGAACATGAATAAGCAAACATGAGTACTGTCCTAGTATTTGTCTCCATTAACACAAGAGAGCAGGGCAGGGCAGGGCAGGGCATCCCAAATTTGACTCCTATGAATTACAGCGCAAAGAAGAATTAAGGGAGCCAAACCAGCCGGCAGCTCATCATGTATGAGCTGATGCTCCTTCCAAAACAGAGAGAAAAAAGAGTTGATCATGAGCTACAGCTAGCATGAAGCAGAGCAACTGGAAGCTTATTAAACGGCATGGCAATTGCAGTGCCGATCTTGACTGCCTGGCTAATTGGAGGCAACAGTGCCGATCTTGCACGATCCATGCCGACGAAACTACGTCCTCCTCCGCTTGTATAGCTGCAATGGCATGTGGAAGGACATACACGTATATATGGCTTAGTTAGTTCAAATGCAACTGGATAGCCCGAGAAATGGAGAAACCGGTGACAGAGCTTAGATAACCATCGATCCAGAGTTCCAGACTGCATGGATGTGACGGGCAGCAACGAATCACATGCAATTCATATGAACTAGCTGATTGGCAGTGTAATTGAGCGCTGTAGCGTGGTATTCTATAACCTAACCTGTAAAATTTTCTAGCCCTTGAGATTGAATTGTTGTGACTTCTTTTGACTCTTTTATTAAGACAGTATATTAGAATAATAAATTTTGAAGTTGTCAATTTTTCTCCAAAATGCTAATTTTCCCTCTATAGAAATGGAAAACTGGAAATGTTGAAATTCAGAATTCTCCATAATTGCATAAACTCAGAGTTACTGTAAAAAAAAATACTATAGTGGCTATTCCATACATCCAGAAACAGAGGACCCTATTTTTCTTTTTTAGATCATCCAGAAACAGAGTTGAATGGTGCCCAGCAACAAAGTCCATCCAGCTTTAGTTTTGGACACGAGTGACTGCCTCCTAAAGGGAATCAACTGACCAATTTAATCGTACAAGTGGAAGCATATTTAGTTTGAACTAGGTGCAAATCATGAGCGTTAATCCAGTAAGGATTAGAAAGAGATGAGAGGGAGACCTGTTGGTGTTGGTCGGATAGCACCATCATTTTATCATGAGCGTATCTCATCATCTCAAGCGTGGGATGGTTGGGATGGACGGCGGCTGCGTGCCTCAGAGCCGCCTCCGCCTCCTCCACCTCCCCAGGCCTAGCGTCCGCGCAGTTGATGGAAACATTGAATCAACTCCTCAGTTGATGGCAGAGGAGTGGCGTGACCGGGCCAGGCGGAGGCGTGCGAGAGAAGGGAGAGGCGCGGGTGTGATGACGAGGCGTAGACGGCTTGGGGAAGAAGGAAGCCAGGAGGAGGAGGCAGGCCGGGCCAAAAGAGAAAAGGGGAGGGCGACCAGGCCAGGGAGAAAGGCCAGGTGGGCTGGGGAGGAAGTAGGCCGGATGGCTAGAGGGAAAATAGGCTGGGCCCAAGAAAAGAGAGGCCAAAATGCGAAAGAGGAGAAATTCAAATTTGAATTCGAATTTCAAAATTAGAGGAAGTTTGAAACACAAACCTGAGCTTAAAGAAGTTAGAAGGTTTTCATAAATTAATTTGGTAATTTGAATTACGGCTGAAGAGCTGAAGAACGAAAATCAAAATAGTAAACACTATTCATCATTCGAAAACGGGAATGTTACCATTACCTCGCTGCCCGAGGTGATGAAAGTCCAGAGTCAGAAGAAGAACCAGCAGCACCAAAAGCCGCAGCCTCCGCGACTAGAGCTCCCCAAGAGCCAGTCGCTGCCGCTGTAGTAGAAGAAGTTGCTGAAGTGCCACTAGAAGAAACTGAACCAGCATGGCAGCCAATTCCATGGATTGAATTCAAAGCCGCTTTCAGGACCAACTTTGTACCAGCCAGTACCCCTTTATGGAATAAAGGAATTCAATTGTCAAGGATGGCATATTAATATTAATAATCAAATGGGTGTTTAACTATCTTAAGCTTTAACATACATTTGATTAAAGAATTAAAGCATGCTATTTGCTATTTTAAATGAATATAATTTGCATAAAATGTAGTCTCAATATGATCAAAGCATTAACTCACCTTGGTTAAGGTTGAGAGAATCTTGATAATCTTGTGCTTGATCAACTTGGAGATCCCCAGTCTCTTCGAACTCTACGCGGACGAAAGCATCGGAAAAGAAACAACAAGCAAACAAGATCCAATAAATACAAAAGGGACAACAAGAGAACTCTAAATAAAACAAGACTTATGCCATTAGCAAGATCTTGAATTTATAGATTTTTAAAAATTAATTTCATAATTTTTGAAGCTATAACGGAGGAGAACGGAATTTACGAAGATTGGAAAGGAATTAAAAGAGAGAGAGAGAGAGAGAGAGAGAGAGAGAGAGAGAGTTCGGTGCATAGCACAGTGCACAGACTCAGTTCACGCGCTGAAGGCGCTGGTCCATGGGAACAGGAACACATGGGACCCACTGGTCAGTTGAAGGGGGAGGTGAACCCGCGTGGTTAATTAAATGGCCACCATTACTATTTAGGCAAGCCCACTTGGTAGAGGGTCAAGGGGGTGCTTCAAGACATATAATAAAGATAATGATTGCATTAGGGTTAATTAATACATTCATTAATGCTAATGACGGAGGAACAGTGCTCTGGTCCGAACGTCCCATGTCCGGTCCAAACGTCCACGCGCGGGGGCAGCTCCCGGGCGCTGGCAGCTCGACCTAGCGGCCGGTGGAGGAGGGCTCGACAGCAGCGACCAAGGGCTGGAACAGGAGGCTGGAGGCGAGGGAGAGCTGCTGACGATGGTGGAGACGCCGGAGGTTGACCGGAGCGGCGACGCGGTGAAGAGGAGCGGTGGCAAAGACACAGTGACGGCGGAGAGGGAGCTCCGGTGATGGCCTGAGCCGGGGAAGGTGAGCACGGGGGAGAGCTTGACGAAGTGGTTCTATCGGGTCAAAGAGGAGGACCAGAGGACGACGGTGGATGGCGGCGAGTGCTGGAGAAGGCGCCGGCCGGAGGTGAAGAAGATGACCGAATGCAGCGACTGCGGTGGAGGATCTCCAAGGGGGCTTGAGGGGAAATGCTCCTAGGCTTCGGGCGCTCGCGGTGACGGGGTGGTGGCGCTGGAAGATGGCCGGAGCGGCTAGTCGGCGGCGAGAGCGGCTCGGCCAAAAGGGGAAAGCGGTGGCTTTTGGCGGTGGCTTACCAGGAGCTCAAGGAGGCGGCGTGGGGAGGTAAGGGGGAGCACAAGGGTCCTTAAATAGGCAGCCAAAGGGGCTTGGAGCCGTTTGGGGAGGCTAGAGGAACGCGCGGTCCCGAGGCGGCGCGGATAGCCTAGCAGCATTGGGTGCGGCAACAACTTTGCGTGGGCGGGCTCTGCGTGGATGCGACGGGGCGGGGGCACGATGAGGCGGTCGCATGCACCAGCGCAGCGTCGAGTGCGGGTCGGGTGTGCTGGAGCGGTGTCGAGGGTGGTGTGACGTGGCGACGGATGGGACAAGACAAGGGCGAGGCTGCAGAGGAGCGGCGCAAGCGGCGGTGCAGGTGCATGGGGAAGAGGCGCGGGTGGCAGGGGAGCTCGTGGGTGGCAGAGGAGTGGCGTGACCAGGCCAGGCGGAGGCGTGCGCGAGAAGGGAGAGGCGCGGGCATGACGACCGGGCGCAGGCGGCTTGGGGAAGAAGGAAGCGGGGAGGAGGAGGCAGGCCGGGCCAAAAGAGAAAAGGGGAGGGCAACCGGGCCAGGTGGGCCGGGGAGGAAGTAGGCCGGATGGGCCGAGGGAAAATGGGCTGGGCCCAAGAAAAGAGAGGCCAAAATCTGACAAGGGAGAAATTCAAATTTGAATTCAAATTTCAGAATTCGAAGAAGTTTGAAACACAAACCCGAGCTTAAAGAAGTTAGAAGGTTTTCGGAAATTAATTTGGTAATTTGAATTACGGCGGAAGAAGGAAAACCGAAATAGTAAATACTATTCATCGTTCAAAAACGGGAATGTTACACAACCTCATTTGATTCGTCTTCAGCTGTGAAGTCGGTCACCTGTTTATCGCGAGCACACGTTTGTTTCCATAGTAATTGTGTTAGGTATCCGTCGTTGTCTCCCTTGACCGATTAATTGTGCTATTTTGTCTCACACAACATGTACTGAACTAACTGATTTTCTTCTCTTCTGCGAACATGCAAAATATTAGCGTGTCAATCCATTGGAGAGAATGACGCAGAGTCAATTAAACATGGTTAAGGATTACATCAACGCGTTCTGACAAAGTGCTAGGCGCTGGCATTTGATTGAGTTTTAGCTTATTATTATCTAATGAGCTTATCGTTTGCACCATACTATGGACAGTAGTTTGATCAGATTGTCCCAATTAGCTAATTGCAAGTGGAGGAGACAGCAGTACAAATGAAGACCTGTGACCGCGATGCAGGAAGGAAGGAAGAGAACAACTATCCAGTCACAGACAAAAGCATTCCGCATTCCTTGTAACTGCGACTCCTCGATCAGCTCAATTCAATTGCAACGAAACATAGCTGCGATGTCGGACCCGAATTTCGTAATCCAGAATCCTCTATGAAAATACTGCGCTATTCCCTGGATCAGTAGATAGCGCTCACAGGATACATTGCTGAATCAATTCATATATCGCATAGACCAAACCATTCATTAATACAGGCATCAGAGTTCAAATAAACCACATCGGGTCGAGTTTACAATAGGGCCGATCAGGCCAAATGAGTTTATTACAAAACATCGAATAAGGTAGCGGAAGCAATAGGGTAGAGCAAGTCTCTCCACAGGCAAGCGACTGGGGTACCATGTGTACGACCGATATTAGCCAAGGGCTTGGATAATATAGGATGTACACGAGTACCAACGGAGCCAACTAGATTGACGCGAGACCCGGACTAAAGGACTATGCTACTCTTCTTCATTTCCTTGCTCCTCGGCGTCCAGGTCCTCGTAGTAAGCGTAATCTCCATGATCCGCGGGTTCTGAGGGTTGGGGAAAGAGCGAGGATAAGCATAACTTCCGTGCTCGCGAGCCAACACACATAATGCAACAATATACATGCAGGGCTTAACAAGGATGACTCAGGTTCTTTTATTTGCGCAAAGCAATACTTTTAAATACCAATATTAGAAAGTCCTATCACTTAGCATTTTTAACCAAATTTGCATTTTGTTAAAGAGATTACTTATGCAATATTTATAACAGCGGAGGCTACCTCCACCTCATGCTTATTTTTTATGGTGGTTACATCCACCAAATTAACATTACTGGGGTGCTTCCACCCAGGAAAAACCAAAACCAGAGTCACAACGACCCATCACATTTCATCCCTCCCACAAAGGTTTTAGTAATAGAACTAACTCTTGCATTTTCCCAGCACTTGTTACACCCGCTAAGGTTTCACCTGAGAAGGGTTACGCTCACATAGACACGTCAACCCTTACCCAGACCCCCTCTTGCGCCACACGGCTTACGTTCACATACACCCGTAAGTCGTACACCCCAACCCATAACTACAAAGGCTTATGGCGTTGCAAGTCATCTGCCTGGTGCAACTCGTACTAATGGATACAAATTATTTAGCCAGGTCGACACCATTATAGACATATGGTTGTACTATTTTACATTGGGAGGTCATCACAGGATTAAGTTCTTAATGACCATCTGGGCGGTTCATACCACATGCCATCCACAAACCAACATTCCTTGGGCTGCATTAGCACCCACCAACAAACCATCCATCATACCATCCGCGCAGATGTGATAAGCAATTTTAGGATTTTTGAGAGGTATAGAAATACATCAACACAACCATCTCAGTCATTTACATCCAATGACTGCCCAAAAACCATGTTCATTTTTAAAAAATGATGAATGGGGTAGTTAATATCCCGATACTTAAGCAAGGCTAGCATGGCGCTTAAGTATAGCCTAAAACTAGTATAGTTACTATATAATTACTAGGGTGACAAGGATTTAGGGCAATTCAATTATCAAAGGATGGTGTGTTAATAACTAAACATCAAATTGGCATTTAACTACCTTAGGATTTTTAACAAACATTTGCATAAGGAAATCAAAGCATGCAATTTGATATTTTAAAAGAACATAATTTGCATAAAATATGGGCTCAATATGATCAAAGTGTTGACTCGCCTGGCATATAGGCTAGAGGATCTTGATAATCTTGGGCTTGATCAACTTGGGGATCTCCGGCGTCTTCAAATCCTAATCGGACGAAATAACGGAAAAAGGCACAACGACAAAGAGAGCAAGTAAATACACCAGAGTACCCAAATGAACTCTAAATTGCACAAGACCTATGCCATTAGCAAGATCTTGATTTTACAAATTTTTAGAAATTTACTTCATAACTTTTGGAGCTATAATGAAGGGGAATGGAATTTACGAAGATTGAAAAGGAAATAAAAAGAGAGAGGGGGTTGGGTGCACAGCATAGTGTCAGGACCAATTCCATATGCACAGTGCCCACGGGTGCACCGGAGGGGCTATAGTGGCCGAGCCCCCCTTGGAAGGGAGGGGTGGGGGAGAGTGCTTAATGCCATTGACAGGTGGGGCCCTCAAAACTAATCCCCATTCCTTTGCTTCGGTTCACAGAGAAGGGAGTAGAGGGGGCGCTCGGGCGGTCACGGGCGGTGGTGGCGCCGGTGATTGGAGGCGATTGACGGCCGGCGAAGTGGGGGAATGGGGTCGCTGGAGAGTGGTGGCCTCAAGGGAACCAGCGGCGGGGCCAGCGACCCAGTGGAGCGGTGGCGCGATGAAAAGCAAGCGGCGGCGGCAAGACAAGGAGGCGGCGGCGGTCTCCCAGGCTTGGATGCGCCAAGCGGTGGGGTGGCGCGGAGGGGTAGGCGGCGCGCGTACCGTCTGCGCTCGAGGGAGAGGAACCCGATGGTGGGGTCGGGGAAGCTCGAGGCGACCCGAGGCGGTCCAGCGGCAGCGGCCTGGGGTGGAGGAAGAGGGGCGGCGATAGTGGAGCTCCTTGGCGGTGGGGAGGAAGAAGGGTGGTGGGGGAAGGCTTCCTCGGCGTCGGGGGCTTAAATAGGCGGCCAAGGGCAGAGAGAGCTGTTGGGGAGGCTTGGCATGGGCAACGGCGTGCGGCCAGGGGCAACGCGGTGTGACGCGGGCATGACCGGGCGCTCTGGCACGGGAGCATGTGCGGCACGGCACGCGCGGAAGGCGAGCGCAGGCGGGAGGTGACAAGGCGACAAGGCAGCACAGGGGGCATAGATGGGAGCTCATGGTGGTGGCAGGGAGCAGCGGGATGGACGCGCACAGCGTGAACCGGGCGCTCGTGGCTGGCGCAGGCGGTGGCGTGCGCTTGGGGGAGGAGCAGGCGTAGGCGTGCTCTGCAAGGCTGGCGGTGGCAGAAGGAGCTGTTGGGGGTGGCGTGTGCGTTGAGGAAGCTGGCGGCTGCGTGTGCGCCAGAGAGGCAAAGGGGGAGGGAGCTCACGGGTGAGCTGGAGGGGGAAGAAGGAAATGAGAAAGAAGGGGAGAGAGGTTGGGCTAGTCCCAGGGGAAGATGAAATACGAAAATTGCTAACTAGAAGAGGATTTGAGTTGGGGTTTTGAGATTTGAAAACTGAAGCAAAACCCTAGTTTTGCAGTTTGAACTTTGAAGCTTTGAGAGATTTAGACTTAGAGCTAAGCTTTTGCAAAGAAATTGAATCTCTGAATTTACTATTCCAAAACTGAAAACCGGCTGTTACATGCGATCTCAACAAGAACTCCTTGGTTAATGTGAATCATTGATCTATGCACCCATTTCAGTTTATCTAGTGGAGTAGTACAAGCTACAGTATGCGAGTTGCAACAAACAGGATGTGAGAATGAGAGGGTTCAAATTCAGTGCAGTTCCCACGCAAATCATGTCTCAATGCTGTAAGTCATTACACATTGCTCGAGTCATCTTACCACCGACTCAGCCTAATCAAGCATTCAAGCGTATGACTTTTATCAGTTGGTGGTATGAGGCTGAACAAGATGGTTCCGTTTAGGATATAAGGCATCCCCGCGTTTGGTTGGGTGAATTATATCAAACGATACGGGATGGTTCCATCTGAGAGAATATTCTACTTTTATTCTGTACCATTCCATTCGACAAAATCCAGTGAACCACACAGTTCAGTCTTTTGCGCTCACTTTCGCTCTCGTGCAACCAAACGCACCCTAAAACTGACCCAACAACATGTGTTAGTCTTGGGCCCAAAACACTTACGGTGAGACTCCACAGTCTACAGGCTTTCCGTTCACTACTTCACTGTAATCTAGCCCACCGCCGTCTCCAATGGCGCTCGGCCGAGAAGGGCAAAGCAGACACCGGCGATTTCCCCACCACAAGCCGCTCAGAAACTCGTCCGTCTCCGATGCAATCCGCGTGGATTCCGGCAGGTCAGCACACCCTAGCGAAATCCCAAGCAAAATTGCAACTTTTCTGTGTGAGATGAAGTGCGTGCCTTTCCATTTTCTGTGTGCAAGAAAACAGAATTTTGCTTCCCAAATGGGGAACTCATCGACTAAAATCTGACGAATCTTGTTTCAGAAAAATCTGATGAACCACCGAATTGGCTTTATGCTGAGGAGCGGTGATGAGAATGACCCTACACCGACGTCCACCACACCACCTCACGGAGACACCCACCTAGGGATGAAAGTGGACGCGGGTTGTCCGCAAACCCGCTTAACCCGTCCCACAAAAAAGACTAAATGGGTGTTCGTAAGTTAATTGCTAATTCTAAGTGACTAATGTGGGCAGCCCGCATAATCCACAAAGTTTGCCAGTCCCGCTAGTGCTTTCAGTGTGCTTGAGAGGCGATCGATGCACGGAGTGTTCGTGAGATGGCGGCTGGCACCGGCGCTCTGGCTAGACGCGGATGAGTGCGGGGCGACGGCGGCGCTGGTGCTCCACGGCTTGGCGTTGCTCGGACTCCTGCCGCTGCAGGCGCAGGTGCTCGTGGTGCCTCCGGATGAGGCTCTCGGCGCGACGCAGGAGCTCGTCGTGCGCCATCACCATCACGTCCCCAGTGCGCCACCTCTGCTTGGCCGTCGCCGGGGCCACCGCTGCCAGATGTGGCGGCGAGGGCGGGACCATCGTGGCCGACTTCTGCATCTCCCTCCACACGATGGCCTTCTCGACCGCGCGCTCCAGACGAGGCAGCTCGTCGCTGCTCCTCGCCGGTTTTCTTCCTTCGATGTACCGCCATGAAGAATAGTGCCCGATTGATTAATCCTTTCTAGCTCCCGGCCTGCACCAACGAACAAGCCATGAAGAACATTGGATCGATGGATAAGAACATATATGATGTAACCTGGAAACCAATTAAAATGGGACCTCCATGTTCAGTTGGAGTTAATCCTTCTATTAAGTTTTTCAATTCTTGCTTGAGTCTTAGAAGTTTCTGTTTTAGTTTCAGAGTTGAGTTAGTTTCCGAGTTGAAGTCAATTTCAGAAACCTGAACGGTTTTGTAGTCTTTCGGTGTTTCAGATGTAAACTACCGATTCAATTTCGTATCAGAGATGGTTACGGTAATAGAGTCCTTCATATTTAGGTTGTAAATTGAGTATAAATATAGATGAAATCTGAGAAAAGGGTGCTCTGATTTTAGCACAAAAAATCCCTCTGTTTTCAGGAGTTTTGATTCAGTAACTATTCTCCGTTCGACAACGTCTGAACTTCAGACAAACACGACTTCAGACAACAGGCGATTTGCTAGCTTCAGTTTACACGTTCTCCCTTTAATTTCTTCTTTATGAGTGCATCAAGGAAGGATCCTCCATGTAGTTGCGGGCTAGTGGCCACCGCTTATACCCGCGTAATGCTAGGCGGGCAGCCGCATTTGCCCGCGTAACACTAGGCGGCATGTGCGGGCAACCTGCGGACAACCGCAACTTATCCCGCTTGCATCCTGACACCCACCCACATCCACGGGACGGGAGGAATATGGCTTTACGACTTCTTCCGTCCACCGCTACCGGTTGCTTGTAACATCCAAAATTTGGGATTTGCAAGATCTTCAACGTCCCAGAACTCAAACTTCGAAAATTTCCTCATTTGATCAAGATTCGGACTTCCCCCAAAAGGCCCAAGCTTCTTCCCCCCGTTTCTCCTAACCCTAACCCTAGCCCCTCCTAGCCCGGCCGCCATGCCTGCTCGCCCGCCTCGGTCCGCGCCCGCCGCCGTGCCGCCCGGCCGCCGCGCCTCGACCTGCCCCATCCCCTCGCGCCTCGATCGCCGTAGCGCGCCGCGCCCTTGGCACTCCCGCCGTGCCATCGTCAACGGCTCCTCGCCCTTTAAAACCGGCGCCCTTCCTCTCGCTCCTTTCACCTCCACCCTTCTTCCCAAGCAAAACCGAGCAAGAAGGAGCCGAGAGACTCACCGCTTCGCGCCGCCGTCTCCAAGGTCGTCGCCTCCTCGTGCGCCGCCACCGTGGTCCCCTCCTCCATCGCCGTCATCACCACCTCTGGCTCGCCGCCGTGAGCTCTGGACCCCTTCTTCCCGCCTGCACACCTCTCTCTCGGTCGCCTCCGCCGCGCCCCAGAGCCCTCCTCTCTCGCGTCGCGCCACCTCCCGCTTGCCCTAACCCCTCCCTTCTTTTCTTTCGCCGCCAGGGCCATGTGGCTTGCGCACCTCTGGGCCATCCGCTGGCCACAGACGCACACAAGACGCCGCTAACCGGCGGGCCAAGAGTTGGTCGTGGGCGCGCTGCTTTTGCTTTTGTTTTGATTTTTCTTTCCCTTTTCTTTTTTTTTATTCAAAAGAGAGGTTTCAAATATTTATTTCTTCCCCATTTTAGCTCCAAAAATTGTGAAGTTTGTTTCTAAAAATTTCTAAAATCAAGCTCTTTCTTTTGGTACTAGTTTGGTTTATTTTGGAGTTCATTTGATGAGTTTTTGTTATTTATTTAATTTAATTGCTCGTTTATTTCTTTCCGGTACGATCGATCGCGTAGAGTTCGGAGAAGCCGGAGACCCCCACTTCGATCAAGCTCAAGAATATCAGGATCATCTAGCCGTAGACCCAGGCGAGTCGACACTTTGATCATATTGAACCTACATTTTATGCAAATTATGTTCTTTTAAGTTATCAAATTGCATGCTTTAGTTTCCTTATGCAAATGTATGTTAAAACACCCTAAGGTAGCTAAATGCCAATTTGATGTTTAATTATTAATATACCACCCCTTGATAATTGAATTGCCTTAAACCCTTGCCACCCTAGTAAATATATGGTAACAATACTAGTTTTTAGGCTATACTTAAGCGCCATGCTAGTCTTGCTTAAGTATCGGGGTATCATCTACCCCATTCATCATCTTTTGAAATGAACATGATTTTGGGCAACATCGGTGTAAATGACTGGATGGTTATGATGTTGTATTTTCCTAACTCTCAAAACCCTAAGAATTGCTTATCACATCCAAGGCGGATGGTATGATGGATGGTATGTTGGTGGGTGCTAATGCAGCCAAGGAATGTTGGTTTGTGGATGGTATGTGGTATGAACCGCCTGATGGTCCTTAAGGACTTAATCGTGATGACCTCCCAATGTAAAACAAGACGACCACATGTCTATAATGGTGTCGACTGGCTAAATAATTTGTATCCGTTAGTATGAGTTGCACTGTGCAGATGACCCGCTACGCCATAAGCCTATGTGGCTATGGGTTGGGGTGTACGACTTCTGGTCTATGTGAGCGTAAGTCGTGTGGCGCAAGAGGGGTCAGGAAAGAGTTGACTGGTCTATGTGAGCGTAACTCTTCTCGTGTGAAACCTTAGCGGGTGTAACAAATCTTTGGTGGATGCATTGTAAAGGCCTTGTGACGATCTCCCTTGACTCACATGTCTCTGGAAACATGTGTATATGTCGAATGATTGTCTCTTGTGGGTAAAGTGTACAACCTCTGCAGAGTGTAATGAAGCTGTTGAATAGCGTACCCACGGTCAAGGGCGGACATGGGAACTTACAAGAGTTAGTTCTGTTTATAAAACCTTGTGGGCGGGATAAAATGTGATGGGTCGTTGTGACCACAGTTTTGGTTTTCCCCGGTGGATGTACCCAGTGATGTTAAGTGGTGGATGTAACCACCACAAAAGTAAGCATGAGGTGGAGGTAACCTCTCATATAAATATTGCACAAGTAATCTCTTTAACAAATGCAATTTGGTTAAAATGCTACGTGATAGGACTTTTAATATCGGTACTTTAAATATTGCTTTGTGCAAATAAATGAACTCGAGCCATCCTTGTTAAGCCTTGCATGTATAATATTGCATACCGTGTGTTGGCTCGCGAGCACGGTAGTTGTGCTCATCCTCGTTCTTCCCCAACCCCGTAACCCGCAGATCATGGAGACTACGTCTACTACGAGGACCGGACGCCGAGGAGCAAGGACATGAAGAAGAGTAGCATAGTTCCGAGTCCGAGTCTCGCCACCGTTGGCTCCGTTGGTACTCGTGTACATCTTATATTATCCAAGCTGTGGCTAATATCGGTCGTACACATGGTACTCCGATCCGCTTACTGTGGAGAGACTTACTCTACCCCTTTGCTTCCGCTAACGCATCTCGAGATTTTGTAATGAACTCATTTGGCCCGATCGGCCCTTTGTAAACTCGACCGACGTGGTCTATTTGAACTCTAATGCTTGTATTAATGCATGTTTTGGTCTACGCGATGTATGAGATGATTCAAAGAATGTGTCGTGAGCGCTATCTACCGATCCGAGGAATAGCGCAGATTTTCACTGCAGGATTCGGATTACGAAATCGGTCCGACAGAGCTGGTATCAGAGCATACGACTGTAGGAGCCTTAGCTAGATTGGTCGTTGCCTAAGGTCTTGAGTCTTATTTTCGAAACCTAAGAAAAGCTTTGGCAAAAATATAGTGTATTTACTGCTCTTACTTGTCATTCCTAGTTCGTACTCATCCTACTTCACTTGGATTTATTCTTCTCGACTTCCTCTTGTTTTCAAAATTTTAGATGGTCGCTCAGTCGCTCGGCGGCTCTTGGGACTTTTTCTCTCACGGAGAAGACCTCGGAGGCTTCGTGGGGATTTTTCGCCAGCTGATGCAGTATCTGGGTTACTACCATCCGCCTATCTTCATGGGCCGGATGACTCAGGTTCTGGACCGAGAGACTTGGAGCATGGAGGTTTTCCTCTATGCTAGGGAGGGTGAGTTCAATACTCACACCTTCAAGGCTGAGCACCCCAGGAGCCGTGCTTTGGATGCTGTCCAGGATGTGGCACGACTTGCCGCGTCTCGCTTGTGCCAGATGCATGGAGACCTTGCGAGCTCGCCATACGCTTCCATCCGACTCTCCAGAGGAGAGCTTTACCGTGATCCGCCACGTCCGGCAGATGACCCGCACCTGTCACATCGGCTCCACTCACGCGAGCCTTGTCGATCGCCCTCGCCAACGCCGTTGGCGAGATCGGGCGCTCGATTTCTCCTCACCAGGCACTACGAGCACTCGACACCCTCCGCGACAACATGTTCGAGATGATGAAGCCCACCGCGAGTAGAGCGGGAGAGACGCCGCTGCTGGTGCGAGTTGGCCCGCCGAGCCGCCATCTGCAGCCGCCGCCCGGCTCTGCTGCGCCCGCCTCCTCGCTGCGCCCGCTCTGCTGCACGTCGTGCGTTCCGGCAACCCGGTGCCAGGCCGACGCTTTCCACCTGGAGGACCCCACACCCTGCTCACGGCGCGCAAGAAAGTGCGTCCACCGCCGACCGACCGCAGCCTTGGAGAGTCCAGCCGTGGACGCAGCCCCAGTCCGCCGCCTGGATTCGACGAGTTCGACCGCGGGCGCCACCTCAGTCGTTCTCGCTCGCCGACCATCGATCCGCACTGCTTCGATCCCCGTAATCGCACCACTTGCGTGGTAAGCACCCATGAGGGGTAGTAGTCGATAGCTAGGTTAACTAGCAGTGCTTGCTAGGTAGTCCTTTGGTTGCAAGCACTTTCCTTATCCACCTTTTGTAGGCGTTGTGTTTGTATCTCGTGTCATGGCTTTGCATGGCCTATATGCTGTGTCTTAGGAGTCATGTAACACTTACCCCCCCTAATATTAATGAATTGTAGCCATTCGGGCTTTGTATCGATTTGTGTTGTTTGTTCAATTTGATTTCTTTCTTACTGTGTGCCTTAGAGGGCGGTGAACCCTCATATACCCCTCTCTAGTTCTAAGCCTTAGTGTTTCTTCAGATGGCACCAAGGAGAGCTGCTTTGCCCATCAGTGGTGCTTTCGCAGCAGCCGTGGAAGAGGCCGTGGCTATGGCCGTGGTCGAGACAAGACCTACCTCCCCACCGCCAGAGCATCCAACAATGGCACAAGTTATGCAACAACAAGCCCAAATCCTTCAAGCCTTGCTCGCCAATCAACAAGCGTGAGCGGCCGATCGTCACTCTAAGTGGCGATTTCCTCGAGACAAGACCTCTTACCTTTGCCTCGGCAGATGAACCCCGAAGCGTAAGATTGGCTCGTGGATACGAGAAGAAGCTCCGCCAGCCCGATGCTCGAGGAAGACAAGGTGGACTTTGCCACTCACCGCTTGAAAGGAGCGCGCGCGTGGTGGGAAAACTACCTCGCCGCTCAAGGTGGTGAAAGCCCGATGAGCGGGGAGAAGAAGAGACCGGCGGCATCCGCTCATCGGAGATCGCGAGGATCCTCGCCATGTTGAAGCAATTGAAATGCATACCGACGAGCCCGCACCGCATGGCGCCAATCTCCGAACGAGTTCAAGATCGCCAGACTAACTTTGTACCGTACAATGAGGCTAAAGAAGAATGAGTTTAGAACTCTCAAGCAAGGTCAAATGACAGTCAATGAATATCTAACCAAGTTTAACTACTTGCTCGCTACGCTCCCAAGGCGTGGCGATGAAGAAGAGAAGATAGACCGCTTTGTGGAAGGAATGCGTGGAGACATGAGAAGCCAGCTTATCCTCCATGATTTCCCTAGCTTCCACCACTTGATCAACAAAGCCCTCGTGCTGGAAAACGAGAAGAAGATTGCGGAAGTTAGCCGCAAGAGAAAGATGGTATTCCAGAAGCCGCAAGGTGGCTTTCCTCATAAGTCAACATTCCCTGGCAACTCATCTTTTAAGCCAGCTGTAGTTTCTCCACAAGGAACTCAAGCCCCAGCCCCGCGTACCAATGGGAATGGTTTCCGCATCCTTCGTCCCGCCGGACAGCCTGCAACAAGCAACCCAGCAGCTCATCTCCATTGTTTCCACTGCGGAGTGAGAGGACACTTCGCCAATCGATGCCCTCAACGTCAGAACACTCCCGCGAAGTTCAACTCAGGAGCCACACCAGCTCAAGGTCAAACATCAGCTCCAAGCAGGAACCATCAGGCCCCGCAAGCACCTAGATCTACCTCGACACCAAATCGCGGCCATGTGAACCATGTCACAGCCGAGGAGGCTCAGGAAGCTACAGGAGTTCTAATGGGTACGTTCTCTGTTAAATCGATCAAAGACAAGTTTTGTTTGATTCTGGAGCTTCGCATTCTTTCATATCAAGAAAATTTGTTGAAAGGCTTAAGTTGCCAACCTTTAAGCTAAAGAAACCCGTGGTACTTAGTTCACCCGGGGGACCCTTGACTACCATCTTAGTAAGTCCCCGAGTAGAGATTGCTATGGAAAATTCAGATTCTGGCAAACCTCTTAGTGCTTCGATCCCAAACTCGGATATCATCCTAGGGATGGATTGGTTGGCCGATACCAAGGAATGATAGATCGTACAACAGAAGGTGGTACTCACCAAAACCCGGCACCACAATAAAGGTTAATGTAAACCGCTCCTCGTGTTTGGATCGCATAATCCATAACCTCGAGAGGGTGACTCTGGAAACAACACCGTAGTTCAAGATTACCCTAAGTTTTTCCAGAAGAATTGCTCGCATGCCACCGCACGAGACATAGAATTTGTGATCAACCTAAAGCCAGAACAGCCCCACTGCCAAGAGGCCATATAGGATGGCGCTTGATGAGCTTGAAGAGCTTAAGGTACAAATGGAAGAATTACAGAAAAAGGATTTATTAGACCTAGCTCATCCCCCTGGGGTTCGCCAGTACTTTTTGTAAAGAAAAAGGATGGCACCGCCAGATTGTGCGTGGATTACAGAGCCCTCAATGAGGTGACCATCAAGAATAAGTATCCCTTGCCCGCATTGATGATCTATTCGACCAACCGTCGAGCAACGGTGTTCTCAAGATAGACCTAAGGTCGATATCATCGAGTTAAGATCGAGTGAGGACATCCTAAAACAGCTTTTACCACGGTATGGTCTATATGAGTTTACGGTTATGTCGTTTGGCTTGACCAATGCGCCAGCCTACTTCATGAACCTTATGAACAAAGTATTCATGGAATACCTGGATAAGTTTGTTGTCGTGTTCATAGACGACATCTTAATCTACTCCAAGACTAATGAGGAACATGTTTGAACATCCGCATTTGGTCCCGGAGAAGCTTAAAGAACATCACCGTATGCCAAGTATAGCAAGTGTGAATTTTGGCTTCAAGAGATCGATTTCTCGACATATTGTATCCATTTGGAGGAGTCGCAGCTGACCCATCCAAAGTAGAAACCGTGTTGGGATGGAAACAACCAACCTCGATGACCGGCGCGTAGTTTTCTCGGAATGGCCGATACTACGACGCTTCATTGAAGGATTCTCCAAACTATCCGCACCAATGACCCACCTACTCAAGAAGGAAAAGAAGTACGAATGGACAGAAGCTTGTGAAAAGAGTTTCCAAGAGTTGAAGAAGAAGTTAACCACTGCACGAGTGTTAGTCTTGCCAGACATACGCAAGGACTTTGAAGTCTATTGTGATGCTTCGCGCCAAGGTCTTGGCTGCGCATTTATGCAAGGAGGAAAAGTCGTGGCATATGCATCCGCACAACTCCGCCCACATGAAGACAACTATCCAACTCATGATTTGGAGTTAGCAAAAGTAGTGCATGCCCTAAAGATTTGGCGGCATTACTTGATTGGGAATCATTGTAATATCTATACGGACCACAAGAGTCTTAAGTATATTTTCACCCGCATGCACCTCAACCTCCGACAAAGGAGATGGTTAGAACCGATTAAGGATTACGACTTGATGTGCATTACCATCCCGGGAAGGCTAATGTAGTGGCCGATGCATTGCCGTAAGTCCTACTGCAATAAGGTTGTGATTCAAGAGTGTCAACTTTGAGCTTTGCAAGGAATTAGAGGCACTTAACCTCGAGTTAGTAGAACAAGGCACCTTAGCGACTATGGAAGTTCAACCAACCTTGGAAGAACAGTCAAGACCGCTCGAAAGGACACCCGGAGTTCAAGTTTAAATATCTCATGGTCAAAGGAAAGGCCTCAAAGATGGTGGAAGACCAACAAGGAATCCTATGGTATGGGAAACGTCTATTTGTTCCCCACCAAAAGGAGCTCAAAGAATTGATTCTAAAAGAAGCCCATAGCTCAAAGATACACCATACACCAGCAGCACCAAGATGTATCAAGATATGAAGATTCTATATTGGTGGCGCGAATGAAAAGGGACATCGCCGAAGTTCGTAGCTTGTTGCGATGTGTGCCAACGGATCAAGGCGTAACATCGAGACCGCAGATTGCCGCAACCACCGCAAATCCTCGGTGGAAGTGGGAAGAAATTGGAATGGATTTCATTACGGTCCGCCGAGAACCAAGACCGGATATGATTCCGTATGGGTCATAATCGATGATTAACCAAAGTTGCCCATTTCATCCTGTGAAGACCACCTACAAGGGAGATAAATTAGCCGAGTTATACATGGCTCAGATTGTATGTCCGCATGGAGTACCCAAGAGGATAGTCTCGGATCGAGGTTCTCGCCACCTCGCATTTCAGGCTAGTCTCCACGATGCACTTGGAACTCACTTGAACTTCAGATCGCATATCACCCACTGCATCGATGGACGCATGCAAAGAGTAAATCGATTCTTGAAGACATGCTTCGGGCTTGTGCTTTAGAGTTTACCGTAGATCGGGAGGTGTCTACCATATGCGAATTTGCCTACAACAACGATTACCAATCCAGCTTGAAGATGTCCCGTTTGAAGCACTCTATGGGAGAAAATGCGAACACCCTTGCATTGGTCGAGAATCGGAGAAGGTTATATCTTCGACCGATATACTCAAGCAAGCGTAAGAGAAAGTCGATTGATCGATATCGTCTACAAGCCGCTCAATCCGCAGAAAAGTTATGCCGACAACCGTCGAGAGTTAACTTTCGAAGTTGGAGATCATGTATATCTCAAAGTGTCACCCTTCGCGAATGCGGAGGTTTAAAGTGAAAGGCAAGCTTGCGCCAAGATACATAGGCCCGTTCCCAATCACCGCCAAGCGTGGAGAGGTAGCATATCAACCGGAATTACCGTGAAATTTGTCGGATGTCCATAATGTGTTCCACGCTCTCACTCAAGAAATGCCTCAGAGTACCGTAAGAGCAAGCTCCAATCGAAACCATTGCACTCGTAAAGACTTGTCGTATCCCGAGCATCCAATCAAGATTCTTGATGTCGTGGAGAAGCAAACAAGGCGCCGATCATCCGCTTATGCAAAGTGCAATGGAGCAACCACTCACACGAGAAGCCACGTGGGAGCGTGAAGATCACCGAAGTTGGATTACCCTACCGTTCTTCGAAGAGCTCGAATCTCGGGTCGAGATTCTTTTAAGGTGGGTAGGTTTTGTAACATCCAAAATTTGGGATTTGCAAGATCTTCAACGCCCCGAACTCAAACTCAAAATTTCCTCATTTGATCAAGATTCGGACTTCCCAAAGGCCCAAGCTTCTTCCCCATTTCTCCCTAACCCTAACCTAGCCCTCCCTAGCCCGGCCGCCATGCCTGCTCCGCCTCGGTCCTCCGCCCCGCCGGCGTGTGCCGCCCGGCGCCGCGCCCTCGACCCGTCCCATCCCCTCTGCGCCTCGATCGCTGCAGCGGCCGCGCGCCCTTGGCACTCCGCCGTGCCATCGTCAACGGCTCCCCTCGGCCTTTAAAACCCGCGCCCTTCCTCTGCTCCTTTCACCTCCACCCCTTCTTCCCCAAGCAAAACCGAGCAAGAAGGAGCCGAGAGACTCACCGTTTCCGCGCCGCTTCGTCTCCAAGGTCGTCGCCTCCTCGTGCGCCGCCACCGTGGTCCTCGCTCCTCCATCGCCGTCATCACCACCTCTGGTTCGCCGCCGTGAGCTCCTCGGACCCTTCTTCCCGTGCACACCTCTCCTCGCCGCCTCCGCGCCCCGAGCCCTCCTCTCCCCGCGCGTCGCCGCCGCCACCTCCCGTTTGCCCTAACCCCCCCTCCCTTCTTTTCTTTCGGCCGCCGGGCCATGTGGGCTCTTGCACACTGGGCCATCCATGCTGGGCAGCAAGGCAAGACGCCGCTAACCGGCCGGGCCGAAGAGTTGGTCGTGGGCGCGCGGTTTTGCTTTTGTTTTGATTTTTCTTTCCCTTTTCTTTTTTTATTCAAAAGAGAGGTTTCAAATATTTATTTCTTCCCCATTTTAGCTCCAAAAATTGTGAAGTTTGTTTCTAAAAATTTCTAAAATCAAGCTCTTTCTTTTGGTACTAGTTTGGTTTATTTTGGAGTTCATTTGATGAGTTTTGTTATTTATTTAATTTAATTGCTCGTTTATTTCTTTCCAATTTATCGATCGCGTAGAGTTCGGAGAAGCCGAGACCCCCACTTCGATCAAGCTCAAGAATATCAGGATCATCTAGCCGTAGACCCAGGCGAGTCGACACTTTGATCATATTGAACCTACATTTTATGCAAATTATGTTCTTTTAAGTTATCAAATTGCATGCTTTAGTTTCCTTATGCAAATGTATGTTAAAACACCCTAAGGTAGCTAAATGCCAATTTGATGTTTAATTATTAATATACCACCCCTTGATAATTGAATTGCCTTAAACCCTTGCCACCCTAGTAAATATATGGTAACAATACTAGTTTTTAGGCTATACTTAAGCGCCATGCTAGTCTTGCTTAAGTATCGGGGTATCATCTACCCCATTCATCATCTTTTGAAATGAACATGATTTTGGGCAGTCATCGGGTGTAAATGACTGGGATGGTTATGATGTTGTATTTTCCTAACTCTCAAAAACCCTAAGAATTGCTTATCACATCTGGGCGGATGGTATGATGGATGGTATGTTGGTGGGTGCTAATGCAGCCCAAGGAATGTTGGTTTGTGGATGGTATGTGGTATGAACCGCCCAGATGGTCCTTAAGGACTTAATCCTGTGATGACCTCCCAATGTAAAACAGTACGACCACATGTCTATAATGGTGTCGACCTGGCTAAATAATTTGTATCCGTTAGTATGAGTTGCACCAGCAGATGACCCGCTACGCCATAAGCCTATGTGGCTATGGGTTGGTGTGTCGACTTACGGGTCTATGTGAGCGTAAGTCGTGTGGCGCAAGAGGGGTCAGGAAAGAGTTGACGGGTCTATGTGAGCGTAACTCTTCTCGGTGAAACCTTAGCGGGTGTAACAAATCTTGGTGGATGCATTGTAAAGGCCTTGTGACGATCTCCCTTGACTCACATGTCTACGAAACATGTGTATATGTCGAATGATTGTCTCTTGTGGGTAAAGTGTACAACCTCTGCAGAGTGTAATGAATCTGTTGAATAGCCGTGCCCACGGTCAAGGGCGGACATGGGAACTTACAAGAGTTAGTTCTTTTATAAAACCTTGTGGGCGGGATAAAATGTGATGGGTCGTTGTGACCACGTTTTGGTTTTCCCTGGGTGGATGTACCCCAGTGATGTTAAGTGGTGGATGTAACCGCTGTCAAAAGTAAGCATGAGGTGGAGGTAACCTCTACTGTTATAAATATTGCACAAGTAATCTCTTTAACAAATGCAATTTGGTTAAAATGCTACGTGATAGGACTTTTAATATCGGTACTTTAAATATTGCTTTGTGCAAATAAATGAACTCGAGCCATCCTTGTTAAGCCTTGCATGTATAATATTGCATACTGTGTGTTGGCTCGCGAGCACGGTAGTTGTGCTCATCCTCGTTCTTCCCCCCAACCCCCAGAACCCGCAGATCATGGAGACTACGTCTACTACGAGGACCAGGACGCCGAGGAGCAAGGACATGAAGAAGAGTAGCATAGTTCCGTAGTCTGAGTCTCGCCTCGATGCGGTTGGCTCCGTTGGTACTGTGTACATCCTATATTATCCAAGCTCTGGCTAATATCGGTCGTACACATGGTACTCGATCGCTTGCTGTGGAGAGACTTACTCTACCCCTTTGCTTCCGCTAACGTATCGAGATTTTGTAATGAACTCATTTGGCCTGATCGGCCCTTTTGTAAACTCGACCCGACGTGGTCTATTTGAACTCTAATGCTTGTATTAATGCATGTTTTGGTCTACGCGATGTATGAGATGATTCAGCAATGTGTACTGTGAGCGCTATCTACTGATCCAGGGAATAGCGCAGTATTTTCACAGAGGATTCTGGATTACGAAATCCGGGTCCGACATTGCTTTGGGTTTGGGATCCAACCCATTCCATCGTCGAAATCTACCCATGGCCGCACACTTTTACGGGTGAGGGAGACAAACTCACGGAGAGAAAGAACACACAAAAGATTTTGTGTAGCACAGCAACCGCCTAGTGCTGCTTTTCTGTCTTTCTATTTTTCTCTCCTTTTCTATTTGGCTCAATTGAAAACAAAAATTACATGAGGCTAAATAGCTAGTGAACAACACCAGAATTATTACCAACTAGCCCACTAACAAAAACAGTAACTCACATATGCAAGACGCAATGCACGCACTAACACACGCACTACTAACGCAGCACTCACGTACAACTAACGCACGCACTAACAGAATAACACACGCACTCACGCACACTTGATTATTCCTAGCAAGGGACGGGCACAATAGCCAAGTTGAACACACAGACTCGACCTGACCTGAATGCACCACTTTGGTTTAGAGATATATTAATTTTTTTAAAAAAGAAATATGTAGCACTATTTTATGGTACATTCTACCGGTAGTATATGGTGATAGTATAAATCAAATTTGACCATTGATTTGTTAAGAGCATAATAGACTTTTCTTTAAATTTATATTTTTGTGAGGGTATTATGAACTTTTTCAACTATGGTTCAAAATATTAATATTGTGCAATGTTATCCCCACAAGATTAATTATAATTCTACCCCTTTTGGGATTTTACTCCTCATATTACCGGGTATAGTATAACTAAATCCTAACTAATATCAGCTATTGGATAAAAAAGTAAGAACAATTCGTATTAAATTGAGTGTACCGTAAAAGTGATCTAATTCAAAGGTTGAGAGTGTAAATAAAAGAGATATAATTCAAAGGTTGAAAGTGTAAATTTACCGATGGACCCACATCCCGATCCTCTCTTTCAATCATAAGGAGGGATATCTCAAAATAAAATTTCCTAATTAAATATGAAATCAAATATGTTTAGATTGCGAAA
Organism: Ampelocalamus luodianensis; assembly: GCA_036346255.1. Classification (NCBI taxonomy): domain Eukaryota; kingdom Viridiplantae; phylum Streptophyta; class Magnoliopsida; order Poales; family Poaceae; genus Ampelocalamus; species Ampelocalamus luodianensis. Next base: position 1,303,832 of record CM070625.1, read on the forward strand.
TATAAATTTAGAAATTGCGTAAAGCTGACCAATCGGCTAGTTGAAATCAAATATGACACGAACGAACATGAATAAGCAAACATGAGTACTGTCATAGTATTTGTCTCCATTAACACAAGAGAGCAGGGCAGGGCAGGGCAGGGCATCCCAAATTTGACTCCTGTGAATTACAGCGCAAAGAAGAATTAAGGGAGCCATACCAGCCGGCAGCTCATCATATATGAGCTGATGCTCCTTTCAAAAGAGAGAGAAAAAAGAGTTTGATCATAGCTATAGCTAGCATGAAGCAGAGCAACTGGAAGCTTATTAAACGGCATGGCAATTGCAGTGCCGATCTTGACTGCCTGGCTTATTGGAGGCAACAGGGGCTTGCACGATCATGTCCTCCTCCGCTTGTATAGCTGCAATGGCATGTGGAAGGACATAAACGTATATATGGCTTAGTTAGTTCAAATGCAACCGGATAGCCCGAGAAATGGTTAAACCGGTGACAGAGCTTAGATAACCATCGATCCAGAGTTCCAGACTGCATGGATGTGACGGGCAGCAACGAATCACATGTAATTCATATGAACTAGCTGATTGGCAGTGTAATTGAGCGCTGTAGCGTGGTATTCTATAACCTAACCTGTAAAATTTTCTAGCCCTTGAGATTGAATTGTTGTGACTTCTTTTGACTCTTTTATTAAGACAGTATATTAGAATAATAAATTTTGAAGTTGTCAATTTTTCTCCAAAATGCTAATTTTCCCTCTATAGAAATGGAAAACTGGAAATGTTGAAATTCAGAATTCTCCATAATTGCATAAACTCAGAGTTACTGTAAAAAAAAATACTATAGTGGCTATTCCATACATCCAGAAACAGAGGACCCTATTTTTCTTTTTTAGATCATCCAGAAACAGAGTTGAATGGTGCCCAGCAACAAAGTCCATCCAGCTTTAGTTTTGGACACGAGTGACTGCCTCCTAAAGGGAATCAACTGACCAATTTAATCGTACAAGTGGAAGCATATTTAGTTTGAACTAGGTGCAAATCAAGGGCGTTAATCCAGTAAGGATTAGAAAGAGATGAGAGGGAGACCTGTTGGTGTTGGTCGGATAGCACCATCATTTTATCATGAGCGTATCTCGTCATCTCAAGCGTGGGATGGTTGGGATGGACGGCGGCTGCGTGCCTCAGAGCCGCTTCCGCTTCCTCCACCTCCCCAGGCCTAGCGTCCGCGCAGTTGATGGAAACGTTGAATTTCTCCACGCAAGGATTCCACAACAACCAACAGAAGTTCAGACAATGCTCCTCATCCTTCTTCTCCCGCACATTGACAGTGTAGTAAACGACTTTATCTCTTCGGATGGTAGCCTGAGACATAATGAGAAAGAAAGAGGAATCAGAAGTGAAAAATGACGTGAGGGAACTAAGAATTAGTAAGAAGTAAAGTTAAAAGTACGCCACGCGTTCGTCATCTGATGTTTATCTCAGCTAGCGAATGCTTGAGTTATGGCTAAAGGTTATTCATGTATGTTGATGATGCAATATATGTTATTTAAAGTTGGAGATTTTGGTATATAATTATTGATTCACATGTTATTGAAAGATAGAGTACTAGTACATGTGCATGTTGAGAGCATACCTGAGACTTGGTCACGTGGTGACCAAGTATGTATATTTAAGTTCCCCGTCATGTAGATGACGGGCTTGTGGTCCCCACATTCGTGGAACGCGGGTATTGAGTAGAAGTCCCCATTATGAAAATGATGTGCTGTGGTCCCTATACTTGTGGAGTATAGGCTCTTGGTCCCTGTGCTAGAGGGCACAAGCAAGGGTATATATTGATGGTTGTATACTCCGCATTACCGGTAAAATGCGAAAAACGTAAAAGAGAAAATGATGCATTGCACATTCGCAATACATAAGCATGTGAGTCGTTTTAGTGTAATGTTCTTTATGGTATGTTGATGCTATAACTGTGAGCTTAATATTTTTTATGGTATGTTAATGCTGTAACTGCAAGCTTAATGTTTCTTTTTTTGATACTTGATGAGTTTTTGGGCTTATTCTTGCTTTTGTTGTGCTTTTAGGTACCTCTTGCAAGATCGGCATGTATGGGAGGGTGTAGGCTTGCTTTGGATGCACTCACTACCACACATCTTTAAAGATGAATATCATTTAGATCGTATCTTATTAACAAGAAAATTGTTTAAGAATTAATTGTGGCTATGTTTGAATGCATTGGATTATTTATAATACGGAGAGTAACAAATTTTGATTGTGTTTGTTTATGCTTTAACTGAATCGATTATTCTTTCGAATGTTTTGATGAATTTGGATGTTGGAATATTGATTATGTTATATGCAACTGTTGGAACCTCCGGTATACTTAGTTATACAAAGGAGGTTCTGTCGAAAATTTAGATCTATACCTTATGTTTAAATTGTTATTTTATTTATTTAGTAAAATTCTAGGCTCTAGTTGAGCTAGGGTGTTACCGTTAGTAACGAGTGACTGCCTCCTAAAGGGAATCAACTGACCAATTTAATCGTACAAGTGGTAGCATATTTAGTTTGAACTAGGTGCAAATCACGAGCGTTAATCCAGCAAGGATTAGAAAGAGACGAGAGGGAGACCTGTTGGTGTTGGTCGGATAGCACCATCATTTTATCATGAGCGTATCTCGTCATCTCAAGCGTGGGATGGTTGGGATGGACGGCGGCTGCGTGCCTCAGAGCCGCCTCCGCCTCCTCCACCTCCCCAGGCCTAGCGTCCGCGCAGTTGATGGAAACGTTGAATTTCTCCACGCAAGGATTCCACAACAACCAACAGAAGTTCAGACAATGCTCCTCATCCTTCTTCTCCCGCACATTGACAGTGTAGTAAACGACTTTATCTCTTCGGATGGTAGCCTGAGACATAATGAGAAAGAAGGGGGAATCAGAAGTGAAAAATGACGTGAGGGAACTAAGAATTAGTAAGTAGTAAAGTTAAAAGTATGCCACGCGCTCGTCATCTGATGTTTTATCTCAGCTAGCGATGTGAGTACGTACCACTTGGTCTTGCTCAGATGAGAGCATGCCATCTTCAAGTAGCCTTTCTATTCGAAGGGTGGGACGGTTGGTATGGACGGCGGCTGTGCGCCTCAGCGCCGCCTCTGCTTCCTCCACCTCCGCACCACGGGCATACATACAGTCGATGCGAGCGGTGACTTTCTGAAGCGAAGGGAGGCTCTCCAAGCCAAGCTTGTCAAAACCAAGGTCGGCGTCCTTCATGAACCGCACTTTGACAGTAAACTCGAGGGCTTCAAGGCTTGGCATAGTATCCAGCTTGCTGCACTCGCCGTGCTCAAACCGGACCAATACACCGTGAATCGCGAAGAAACTCAACTTGCGGAACAAGTGCCCATCCCCACCGATAGCCATGCTTACTACTGGGGTGTGCCTCGACAACAGTTCGATGCCACGGAGCTGTGGCAACCTCCCAAGGGTTCCCATGTCCTGCTCTTGCACAACATTCACTTTCACGGATAAGAAGCAGATGTTCGGAATATGCGATGAATTAATCCACGCCGGCAGTCTAGAGAAACGCAAGCATGCTAAATCCAGGTAGAGGAGTTGTCCAAGGGAGACAAATCCTGCTTCCCACGTGGCGCCCTTCCCCAACGATTTGCCACAAATAACCACATGTTGGATCCTGTGCAGATTGCCTAGAGACCCCACCAAAGCTCTCTCCATGCTCTCGTCCACTACATCAATCTCAGAAACAAGCACCCTCAGTTCCCTCAGGTTGCCCAGCTCCTTCACAAATCTTGCAGACCTGTCGGCAGCTGGCCATATCCACAGCTCTTGCAGGGACGTCAGATTCCCAATCCAATCCGACACTCTTGTGTTCCGATCAGCACGTAGGAACACCAATTGTGTTAGCAGGCCGATGCTTGACGGCAATTCTTCTATGCCAGTTCCATCCAAGTCCAGTGTCTGCACAAACTTTAGATTTCCTATTTCTTTTGGGAGCTCACGAACAGGTGTACCTGTTAGTCCGAGGTACCTCAGGTGAAGTAAATTCCCAAGATGCCTGAGGTTGTTATAACCTTCCATGAAATCACAATATTCTATAGCTAGTACACGTAAAACTCGAAAGCTTGTGGATATCACACTAGCCCGGCACTTGATGGCAATAAATGACCTCACACGTTGCATGCCCATATTAGCCTGAGGATTGTGCTCTTTGATTCTATGTTGAAGAGCTAACCTACGAGCTTTATTGCTTTGTGGAAATGTTCGTTGCTCATTGTCCAATATAGTAACAAAGTTTTCATCTCTTGACAAGGAACGGACGAGATCAAGCACCATATCATGAACACGGCAACCATATACATGCCCTTGATCTTCCCAATCCACCGGCTGGATCATGCTTCTATTTATGAGCTCGTTGAAGTATCTCTCTCCAACCTCTAATAATCCTATCCCTTGTTCCTCATGCACGAAACCTTCAGCTATCCACTTCCGTATCAAAAGATCTTTAAAAATGAGATAATCTTCCGGAAATACACTCAGATACAACAAGCAAGTCCTTAGATGAGAAGGTAGATCGTAGTAGCTAAACGATAGTATCTTTCTAGTATTCTCCACATCCTCATTATCTCCATGCCCAAAACCGATAGAGTTGTACACCTCAGACCAGTCCTCCCCTGGTTTACTAGCCAACAAGCTAGCTATTGTGATGATAGCTAATGGTACACCACCGCATTTCTTCAAAATTTTATCATATACCTCGGTGGATTCACTACGGGAACATTTGCCTTCACAATCAATGATTCTTGTACAGAACAACTTTTCAGAGTTATCACGAGAAAGTGGCTGTAGTTTGTAAACATCACCGGCATTTGTGGCAACTTCGGAAATACGAGTAGTTGCGACTACTATACTTCCACGATTACTATCAGCCAAAGCACATCTGATTATTTCCCATGATTTCTTATCCCACATGTCATCAATAACAATGAAATACCTACACATCAACATGACAGCGCAAGAGCCATGAGTTAGTAAAACCATCTAAAGAATCTATAAAAGCAAGGTGCTCGAAGAAACAATGAAGGTATAAATGAACAAAAAGTAAGGAAGATGAAAAACTAGGAGAGAGAAACATGCACCAAAGAGGGAGATGAAAAATTTTGCTTGCTAGCTACTAGATATTATACTCTTTTGTATATGCTCTTACTAGTCATCGGTGTCCTATCAGGAGCTCTCCTATAGCATGTTCCAGAACTGAAAGTATAAGATATATTGGCAAATGGTTGCCACTGGAATTTTGGAAATGGTATGAGAAGTGAAAAATATTTGAGAGACAATTGGACGAGTATGTATGGTTGTAAAATACAAATACATAGCACAAAGCGAGCAAGCATAGGTGGCACAAAAGAAGGTATTGGTATTAAAGCCTAGAATGTAATGCAATTTACTTACTGTACAACAACCAAAACTAAAAGACACTCATAATTCAGCAGATGACTAGCACTAGGTGGGTGATGCGCACGTACCTCTTGTTCTCAAGGAATTCTCGGAGTTCATCGATGAGTTGCCTTTCATCCAGTACTGTCATATTAAAATTCGTGTACTTTTGCTTGTCAAGACCAATGAGGATGTCCTTGAAAACTTTCTTCATGTTAGGATTCTGACCGACTGGAACAAAAGCATGGCAATCGAAGCCCGCTTTAAGTTTGCGATACACTTCTGCAGCAAGAGTGGTCTTGCCTAATCCTCCAAATCCGACAACGGAGACAATCTTCATCTTCTTCTTGGACTCATCACCCCCCTCTGACAACATCTTTATGAGCGCATCCCTCGGCCCATCAACGCCGACGAGCTGTGCCGCATTTTTGTACATAGCGAAGAGGCGAGGATCAATAGTCGACGTTGCGGCAGACTTAGCCACAATACTGTCAACCGTGTACCTGCCACGCCTGTTGGCCACCTCCTGGATTTGCTTGTTGATGTCTTTGATCGCGTCAGCGATCTGACGGCTAGTCTTGCCCTTGCTGAACAAGTTGCCCATCTTCTTCAGGAGCCGTTTGAGCTTGTGCTGGTTGGTGTCCTCACGGCCGTCCTCCACGTGCACGAGGAAGGTGTCGACGACGTCCTCCATGTCGTAGGAGAGCTCCCTGGCATCGCGTGCCCAGAGCTTGACCTGCTCGTCGAGCTGGTCCCGCGGCACCTCGGCCACCTTGCGGAGAGCCGCGTGCAGGCTCTCAAGCTCTCTCCCGAGAGACTCGACTTGCTCCCTCACACCCTTGTGCAGCTTGAACTCCTCCTTGAGCAGCTCGCCCAGCTTGGGGAGCAGGCTGCCCATGGCACCCGTCACCACCTCCATGGCTCGATTGGTCGCTCTCGATCTCGCAGCTGGTTGCTTAACGAGTTGTGCTCAGCTAGATGCGGTGAATCGAGAGGTGCTGCCTTCTGACTGATTATGCCATGCCCATGTGATGATATGAACGGAATGATAAGCTAGCTTTCCAATCTCACCCTACAGCCAAAAGAAAATCTTCGCTCAATATCGAGATGATGTTTGGCAGAAAGGATCTCTCGATCGGTACTAAGTCGATCGCAACGAAAAAGGTGTGAAATATAAAGAAGCAACTTGGAATTCCTACGCCGCACTGCAGTACTATATAGTAAGAGAGCACGGCTACAGTCCGCCCAGGGCTTATCTCTTCTTACAGAGAAGCTAAAATCTTACAAGGAATTAAAGAAATACCAGTTTTGTGTGGCAACTAGAGATTCAGTAGTCCACATCTCTACATTGGGCTGGATGAATCGAGGAAATATTGCCAAGACCTTTTCTTGCAGTGTACTAAATGTGCCGTGTAGTAAATGGCTTCTGTTCACAGCCTTGTTTCAAAAAAAAGATAAAGGAACAGGCACAATAGCCAAGTTGAAGAACAGACAGACTCGACCTGACCTGAATGCACCACTTTGGTTTAGAGATATATTAATTTGAAAAAAAAAGAAATAGGTAGCACTATCTTTAATTCAAGAGAAATTTTACGGTACATTCTACCGGTAAATATATAGTGATAGTATAAATCAAATTTGACCATTTATTTGTTAAGAGCATAACAAACGTTTCTTTAAATTTATATTTTTGTGATGGTATAATGGACTTTTCCAACTATGGTTCGAAATATTAATATTGTGCCATGTTATCCTCCACATGAGTAATTACAATTCTAGCTATTTTGGGATTCTACTACTCATACTACCGGGTGTAGTATAACTAAATCCTAACTAATATGAACCATTAGATAGAAAAGAATGAACAACCCGTATTAAATTGAGTGCACCGTAAAAGAGATCTAATTCAAAGGTTGAGAGTGTAAATTTACTGATGGACCCATGTCCCGATCTTCTCTTTCAATCATAAGGGGGGATATCTCAAAATAAAATTTCCTAATTAAATATGAAATCAAATATGTTTAGATTGCGAAATATAAATTTAGAAATTGCGTAGAGTTGACCAATCGGCTAGTTGTAGCAAAAGATGACACGAACGAACATGAATAAGCAAACATGAGTACTGTCATAGTATTTGTCGCCATTAACATATTATCTATAAAAAAATTGTCTCCATTAACACAAGAGAGCAGGGCAGGGCATCCCAAATTTGACTCCTATGAATTACAGCGCAAAGAAGAATTAAGGGAGCCAAACCAGCCGGCAGCTCATCATGTATGAGCTGATGCTCCTTCCAAAACAGAGAGAAAAAAGAGTTGATCATGAGCTACAGCTAGCATGAAGCAGAGCAACTGGAAGCTTATTAAACGGCATGGCAATTGCAGTGCCGATCTTGACTGCCTGGCTAATTGGAGGCAACAGTGCCGATCTTGCACGATCCATGCCGACGAAACTACGTCCTCCTCCGCCGCCGCTTGTATAGCTGCAATGGCATGTGGAAGGACATACACGTATATATGGCTTAATTAGTTCAAATGCAACCGGATAGCCCGAGAAATGGTTAAACCGGTGACAGAGCTTAGATAACCATCGATCCAGAGTTCCAGACTGCATGGATGTGACGGGCAGCAACGAATCACATGTAATTCATATGAACTAGCTGATGTTGGGCTATCCCTCCATATGAAGACTAATTTCAGCCCACAAGCTCAAGAAATGACAACCATTGATTACCCTAAGAATGAAGGGTGGAGATGCCTCCTCCTTGGTGAGGGGAAGAAAAACCCTAGCTATTTCCTTGAGCTGCTGCTGGAAGGTGAGGCTTAGGAAGTGAGAAGTATATGCACACAACAAAGAAGAGACAAGAGAGAAAAGAAGAAGAGGAGCTCTGTTCCAGCTCGGGTGATCCTGTGCAGTCCTCATCAAGACGTCGATCGGGGCATCAAACGTCATCCGATCTAGCTCAAACTTGTTCGGGTAGCAGCAGATTCAGCACTGAGCAGATTTGGTAGAAGTTCAGTTTGAGTAGTGAAATCTTGTCCGATTTGGCTGAAATTTGGACAGCATGTTAGGGACTCGTGGATCTACATTCCTGCCAAGTTTTATGCAGTTTGGATCTGTGGTTTGTGAGATATGAGCTGATAACCGAAGGGGACAGAAACTGTATTTTCTCCGCTTGGCTGTTAGTGTACCTCTTGTTAGTTGTGTATGATTGTTGATGATGATACCAAGATTATATCTTGATGATGTTGTTGCTTCTGTGATGTACCTCTAGATGTTCTAGAGAAGACTCCTTGTACCCATTGTTGATTATAGTGGAAGATTTGGGAGTGGGCTGTGCAAGCCCCGTGGTTTTTACTCCTCACATTGAGGAGGTTTTCCACGTAAATCGCTGTGTCACTTTGTGCATGTTATTGTTGTTAATTCTGCTGCTTATTTGTTGGTTGAAGCTATCCTCATTGGTTCACTACAAGTAGAGGTGCTGAACTTTTGTTAATTGCAATGTTTAGCCCCAACAGCTGATTGGCCGTGTAATTGAGCGGTGTAGCGTGGTATTCTATAACCTAACCTGTAAAATTTTCTAGCCCTTGAGATTGAAACGTTGTGACTTCTTTTAACTCTTTTATTAAGACAATATATTAGAATAATAAATTTTGAAGTTGTCAATTTTTCTCCAAAATGCTAATTTTCCCTCCATAGAAATGGAAAACTGGAAATGTTGAAACTCAGAATTCTCCATAATTGCATAAACTCAGAGTTACTGTAAAAAAAAAATACTATAGTGGCTATTCCAGACATCCAGAAACAGAGGACCCTATTTTTTAGTTTTTAGATCATCCAAAAACAGAGTTGAATGGTGCCAGAGTTTAGGATTGTAACCTGCAACTTTTCTATCGTTGCTACTTAAGTGTTTCTTGAGTTTCAAAAGCAATATTTTATTATGATTTATTGATGTTTGAAACTCCCTTCTTGTGGAATATGTGCCCTCAATTGTGGTCTCGTCTTTTGTTTTTCGAGATCAATGCTATTTGACTATTTCTCTTGGTCTCCTCTTTTGTTTTTCGAGATCAATGCTATTTGGTATGTGTGATTCTTTCCAGTTAAGAAAAAAAGAAAGGGTTAATCTGGTTTTTTGAGTGATTTTGCTTCTGGTTTGTGTGTCATTTATTTCTAAACTGCCTACTTGAAAAGTGAAAAAGTTTTCGTGGTAAATCCATTGATTTTGGATTGGGCTCTTCTAAGAGAAGATGGTTTTGAGATGGATGCATTATGACTCCTTTGTTTTCAGTTGAGTTCTTCGGATAAGTGAGTTGGTAGGCGAGTTCTTTGTGCGTCTCTTGTTAAAGGAGGTGCTGCTTGCATAGGTAAAGTGATCGACTAAGAGTTGGAACAAGAGTTCCGTGTGTTTTGTACAGACGGTGTACTTCGATACCAAAAGGAAGTTTAACCAAAGGTGTGTTGGATAGGTTCCTTAGTCACGGGAATTTGTAGATTGGCATATTGCTTGGACCGTCTCGAGTACTTGCGCGCAGTACGCAATGTCTTGTATATTCTGGTGCTGAGAGAGCACATGAGAGGTCCAAAGCTTAAGATTTTGTTAGAGCTGTTGGCCAACAAGTAAGACATTACCTTTGAGTCCCGTGTGTTGAGTGTACCTGTAAAGGTCAAGACTAGTGTTGAGGTGAAAGACGTTGGTATCTGTCAAGGTGATGTGATCCTATAAGTCCAAGAGGGAAACGACTTGTGAATTGGAGTCTCGCATGCGCGAGCGATATCCAAAATTATTCACAGCAGGTACGTAGCAATGTTAGTAAGTTTTAGCTGTGATTATACTTTGGCATAAGCATGGTTAGAATTCGAGGTCGAATTCAGTTTAAGGGGGTAGAATGTAATACCCCAAAAGTTTTGGAAAGGATTATCAAGAGAGAATTAAGTTATTTAAAGAGAAGGACTATTTAGAAATTGAATTGAGGGAAGAACTAATTAGAAAATAGTTAGTTAAGCAATTAAAGAAGGGGTTCACAGCGAAATTTGGACAACTTGGTCCGGGGCTCAGGCCCATTGGTATTTGGTCCAAAGGTGGGAGGTGGTGGCCGGTCATAAGGGGAGAAATTAGCTATAGTGGCCTATGGCCCATGAGGAAATCAACCGCCAACAAAAGGAGGAGGGGAAACACTAGATTTTGCTACAGTAATTCTATGCTACAGTGCCATTGCTGGTACTATAGAACTGTAGCACACCCTCCCCATTGATGCCGCCTCCCCGTCCATGCTGTCCTCTTTGGCCAAGCCATGTCGCTCCTTGTTGTTGGCCAAGGAAGAAGGGAAGAGAAATGAAGAGGAAGAAGGATAGAAGGGAGAAGGGAGGGAAGGGGAGAGATCATGGGCTAGGTTCATGATCTTCAGCAATTCTTCGAGGGTAAGATCCGATCTCCTTTCGATTAGATGATTAATTGATTATTTAGCAATATCGGTATTTAGGTTTGCTCAAGACAGATTGGGTTATATCGACGTTTTGATGTGCTTAAAGGTGGAATCAGTCCAGGACATCTCTTAGAGTAGTGTAGAGGACATCGTCATCTTTCGATGAAGTGCTAGATCTTGTTATTTGGACATCTGTAGCAGAAATTATGAATTTATTAGTTTGACTGTTCTGCAAATCTGTTAGTATTTTGACAGGTTTTAGTAATCTGAATTAAGCGAGCAGTTAAAGGAAAAATTAGATGATCTCAATATAACTAAAGTTGTAGGTTATTGTCTTAGCTTTCAGGGAAGCTCAAGAACATGAAATTTGGACAATCATACTGAAAGTTATGGTAGTTTTAGTATACTGTCCAGAGAACGCAACGTGAATTTGATATTTTGTTAATTGGCTTAGTAGGGGTACTAAATTGCCGAGTCAGGATGGCTCACCATCTAGACTTAGTTAGAGAATTTGTTAACCTTTCAAGAAAGTCTAAGAACACCTCATTTGGACTCCTATACAAAAAGATATGAATTTTAGAATATAACTGTCCACAGAAGGGACAGATCGATCTTTAGGAGTTAAAATTGGGAATACGCTTGAGAGTATAGCGAGTGTGGTTGTGCTAATGTTTATGCTTTTGGTCCAGTATGATTGTCTTAGCATACTGTATAATTATATTCAGGTGGGAGATTGGTTCCGGGGGCAGCGCCCTCTTCGCGTCCTTCGTTCCCGTACGGTTGAGGTAAGTATTCTGGTTGTTGATATAATTATAAATGTTTGTCAGTGAGTACTTGTGTTTTATACATACTAGCTATGCATGAATGATAGCGTGATATGTATGAATAAGATTGGCGAATGCTTGAGTTATGGCTAAAGGTTATTTATGTATGTTGATGATGCAATACATGTTATTTAAAGTTGAAGATTTTGGTATATAATTGTTGATTCACATGTTATTGAGAGATAGAGTACTAGTACATGTGCATGTTGAGAGCATACCTGAGACTTGGTCACGTGGTGACCAAGTATGTATATTTGAGGTCCCCGTCATGTAGATGACGGGCTTGTGGTCCCCACATTCATAGAATATGGGTATTGAGTAGAAGTCCCCATCATGAAGATGATGTGTTGTGGTCTCTATACTTATGGAGTATAGGCTCTTGGTCCCTGTGCTAGAGGGCACAGGCAAGGCTATATATCGATGGTTGTATACCTCGTATTGCCGGTAAAATGTGAAAAGAGTAAAAGAGAAAATGATGCATTGCACGTTCGCAATACATAAGCATGTGAGTCGTTTCAGTGTAATGTTCCTTATGGTATGTCGATGCTATAACTGTGAGCTTAATGTTTCTTATGGTATGTTAATGCTATAACTGTGAGTTTAATGTTTCTTTTTTTGATACTTGCTGAGTTTTTGGGCTCATTCTTGCTTTTATTGTGCTTTTAGGTACCTTTTGCAAGATCGGCATGTTTCTTATGGTATGTTAATGCTATAACTGTGAGTTTAATGTTTTTTTTATACTTGCTAAATTTTTGGGCTCATTCTTGCTTTTGTTGTACTTTTAGGTACCTCTTGTAAGATCGACATGTATGTGAGGGTGTAGGCTTGCTTTGGATGTACTTACTACCACATATCTTTAAAGATGAATATCATTTATATCGTATCTTATTAATAAGAAAACTGCTTAAGAATTAATTATGGCTATGTTTGAATGTATTGGATTATTTATAATACGGAGAGTAGCAAATTTTGATTGTGCTTGTTTATGCTTTAACTGAATCGATTATTCTTTCGAATGTTTTGATGAATTTGGATGTTGAATAATTATTATGTTATATGTAACTGTTGGAACCTCCGGCATACTTAGTTATACAAAGAAGGTTCTGCCGAAAATTTAGACCTATGCTTTATGTTTAAATTGTTATTTTGTTTATTTAGTAGCATTCTAGGCTCTAGTTGGGCTGGGGTGTTACAGTTGGTAACAAGTGACTGCCTCCTAAAGGGAATCAACTGACCAATTTAATCGTACAAGTGGAAGCATATTTAGTTTGAACTAGGTGCAAATCAAGAGCGTTAATCCAGTAAGGATTAGAAAGAGATGAGAGGGAGACCTGTTGGTGTTGGTCGGATAGCACCATCATTTTATCATGAGCGTATCTCGTCATCTCAAGCGTGGGATGATTGGGATGGACGACGGCTGCGTGCCTCAGAGCCGCTTCCACTTCCTCCACCTCCCCAGGCCTAGCGTCCGCGCAGTTGATGGAAACGTTGAATTTCTCCACGCAAGGATTCCACAACAACCAACAGAAGTTCGCACAATGCTCCTCATCCTTCTTCTCCGCACATTGACAGTGTAGTAAACGACTTTATCTCTTCGGATGGTAGCCTGAGACATAATGAGAAAGAAGGGGGAATCAGAAGTGAAAAATGACGTGAGGGAACTAAGAATTAGTAAGTAGTAAAGTTAAAAGTATGCCACGCGCTCGTCATCTGATGTTTATCTCAGCTTGCGATGTGTGTACGTACCACTTGGTCCTGCTCAGATGAGAGCATGCCATCTTCAAGTTAATAATATGACAAGCCATATTTGACTATAAGGTTAATAATATGACAAGCACACTGTTAATGTGGCAAGAAGGATTCGGCGTATGTACTCAACACTGGAGTAAGAATATCCATAATCCTAGAGTTCGAAGCGACATTGTCTATAAAGTAATTGAGAATATTTTGTCGGACCCGGATTTTCTGACCCGAATCCTCTGTGAAAAAGCCGTGCTATTCCCTGGATCAGTAGATAGCACTCACAGATACCTTGCTGAATCATTCATACATGGCGTGAACTAAAGTATCATTAATACAATCAACAGAGTGACATAGACCACGTCGGGTCGAGTTTTACAACGAGGGCGATCGGGCCAAATTGATTACAATACGAACACACCGATACGATGGCGGAAGCAAAGGGTAGAGCTCATCTCTTCACGGCAAGCGGCGGGGCAACTTTGTACGATCGATATGATCCAAGGATCCGGATAATATCGGTTGTACGCAAGCACCAACGAGTCAACTTAGACTGCGTCGAGGCCTAGACTACAGATCCTAGACTACTCTTCATCGTTTCCTTGCCCATCGACTTCTGGATCCTCGTAGTATGCATAGTCTCCTTCATCGCGTCATCCAAGGGTTTGGGAGAGCGAGAATGAGCACAACTTCCGTGCTCGCGAGCCAATACACAATGCAGTAATATACATGCAAGGCTTACAAGGATGGCTCGGTTCTTTTATTTGCGAAAGCAATACTTTTAAATATCATAAGTACAAATTCCTAGCACTTATCATTTTTAACAAATTCATTTTAATTAAAGAGAGTAATTGTGCAATATTTGATATCGTGAGAGAATCCTCCTTCGGAAACTCTACCTGATGTTTATTTTGATTGGAGCTACCTCCAATTATTAACCGCGCTGAGTCTGAAAACTCAGGGAAAATCCAATCTCAGGGCTAGGAGAGCCCGCCACAATTTTCATACCACCCACAAGGTTTTTGAAATAGAACTAACTCAAGTTAAGTTCCCATGTCCGCCTTTGACCGTAGGCACGGCTGTTTAAACAGTTTATAACTCTGCAGAGATTGTACACTTTACCCACAAGAGACAATTAACTCGTTGCCCTACATGATTCCTTGGTCGTAGTCGAGAGGTTGTCACAATAACTTTTCAACTACCTCGTCCTTTCCATCATCTCACCCATACGGGGTTACGCCCATATATTCGCGAGGGATGTTGTACCGCAGCGCCTGGATGTACCGCACGACGTTGGCAACTTCACCTTGTATCGGTGTCCCCGTCAAGCTGGATGTACCGCAAGCTTGCGCGCCATTTATCCACCAAAGAGATGACTTTCGTGATTCGATAAATTTACTAAGCCAAGTCGCGGTTTGTCGCAGACTTGTGGTCGTACTTGTTTTACACGGGAGGTCGTGACAAGATTAAGTCCTTAGGAGTTATCTGGGCGGTTCATTCCACATCTCATCCACAAAATGACATTCCGTGGGCTACATTAGTACCCAATTGTCATACCATCCACCTCTCCATCCACCCAGATATGGTAATAGCAATTTTAGGGTTTTTGAGAAGCAAAACACAACAATTCAACCATCTCAGCCATTTACCCGTAATGGCTGCCCAAATCATTTTATATTTGAAAGGATGATGATTGGGACAGTTTAATGCCCCGGTACTTAAGCAAGGCTAGCATGTCGCTTAAGTACAACCTATAGCTAGTATTACCATATAGTTACTAGGGTGACAAAGGTTAAGGGATTCAAGTTGTCAAGGATGGCATAATAATTAATTATTCAACAAATGAGTAATTAACTACCTTAAGCTTTAACATACATTTGTTTAAAGAATTAAAGCATGCAATTTGCTATTTTAAAAGAATATAATTTGCATAAAATGTAGGTTCAATATGATCAAAGTATTGACTCGCCTTGGTTGTAGGGGAGGGAGTCTAGGTAGTCTTGTCCTTGATCGACGTGGAGGTCTCCGGCGTCTCCGAAATCTACGCGGACGAAGTACCGGCAAAATAAACGACAAGCAACGAGAGCAATTAAATACACAAGAATACACAAATGAACTCCAAATGGAACAAGACCTATGCCATTAGCAAGATCTTGATTTTAGGAATTTTTAGAAATTTATTTTACAATTTTTGGAGTTGAAATGGGGGAGTTATTAATTTTTGAAGTCTCACTTTTAAATTAAAATAGAAAAAGGAAACCGAAAATCAAATAAAAAGAAAAAAAAGGAACCGGCCCGCACGTGTTTTCGGCCCGGCCCACGGCCTCAGCCGAATCACGCGCGCGCGCGAGGCGCGGCCCACGGGCGCGGCCCAGCAAGCGCCTGCCCTAAAGGGCTGGGGCGGCTCAGCAGCAGCAGAGGGGGGAAGAGGAAGCGGCGGTGCGCGCGGGAGGCGGGGGTGAGCGCGGCGGCGAAGGAAGGGGAGGAAAGGGCGGCGGCAGCGATAGGAGGGGAGAAGAGGGCTCGGCGCGGCGGCGCGGGAGCTCACCACGGCGGCGGCAACGGAGACGACGGCGGCGGCGACGGCGGCGACGGCGCGGCAAGAACGAGGAGGTAAGGCTTCGGCTCTTCTTCTTCTTCCTTCTTGCTTCTCCTTCCTCGGTTTCTTCTTGGTTGGGGAGAAGGAAGGGAATGGGGAGGAGGAAGGGAGGGCGCTGGGGAGCTTTTAAAGCCGGTGGGAGCTCGGGAGAAGGGGTCCGGCGGGCGAAGGGCGGCGTCTTGGCGTCGGGGTGATGATGGCGGGAGGCGTCTTTGAAGGCGTAGCAGGAGCAGTGGAGGTTCCAGGGGTGGCGTGCGCGCGGCGGCAAGCAGCGCGCGAGCGGGGAGGCTTGGCAAAGGGGGGGTCCGGTCCGGCCGGGGGGAGGGGGTTGACGGGGGGAGAAACGAAGGGGGGGGGGCGGCGAGGGTTGACCTCAGGGGGGAGAAACGGGGCATCACAAATCCTACCCACCTTAAACGGAATCTCGACCCCGAGATTCGAGCTGCTCCGAGAACAGGGACGGGAAATCCAGCTTAAGTTGATCTTCTCGCTCCCAGGTGGCTTCTTTGGCTGAATGATGGCTCCACTGGACCTTGCAAAGGCGGATGACTCGACGCCTTGTACGCTTCTCGATGACATCGAGGATCTGGATCGGGTGTTCTGGATAAGTCAAATCCTTATCAAGTGTGATGGCTTCGACGGGAGTCTGCTCTTGGGCACTCGAGACATTTCTTTAGTTGAGAGACGTGGAACACGTTGTGGACGTCGACAAACTTTCGTAGCTCTAGGCGATGGCGACTTCTCCACGCTTAGCGGTGGCCGAGCGGGCCTATGTATCTTAGTGCGAGCTTGCCTTTAACTTTGAATCTTCGGGTTCCACGAAGTGGCGATACCTTGAGATACACAGATCTCCAACCGAAGGTTAAGTCTCTTCGACGGTTGTCGCGATAACTCTTTGTCTAGACTGAAATGCTTGAAGGCGATCTACGATTAGTCGAACTTTCTCTTGACTTGCTTGAGAGTATCCGGTCCAAAGATATATCCTTCACTGATTCGACCAATGCGAGAGAGTTCGCATTTTCTTCCATAGAGTGCTTCAAATGAGGACATTTTCAAACTTGACTGATAACTATTATTGTATGCAAACTCGGCATACGGTAGACATTTTTCCCAGTCTACGGTAAACTCCAAAGCACAAGCTCGAAGCATGTCTTCTAGGATTTGATTTGTTCTTTCCGTCTGACCAT
This sequence comes from Ampelocalamus luodianensis, assembly GCA_036346255.1. NCBI lineage: Eukaryota > Viridiplantae > Streptophyta > Magnoliopsida > Poales > Poaceae > Ampelocalamus > Ampelocalamus luodianensis. The sequence goes on from CM070625.1 coordinate 1,321,050, forward strand.
CGGTCTGCGGATGATAGGCTGTGCTGAAGGTAAGGTGTGTTCCAAGGGCATCATGTAAACTAGCCCAGAAATGCGAGGTAAATTGAGAACCTCGATCGGAGACTATTCTCTTGGGTATTCCATGTAAACACACGATACGAGCCATTTATAACTCGGCTAACTTGTCTCCCTTGTAAGTTGTCTTCACAGGGATGAAGTGGGCGACTTTAGTCAATCTGTCAACTATAACCCATACTGAGTCACATCCGGACTTAGTTCGAGGTAGACCGGTAATGAAATCCATTCCGATTTCTTCCCATTTCCACCGAGGATCTGTAAGGGTTGTAGCAATCCGGTGGTCTTTGATGTTCACCTTGATTCACGACATACATCACAACAAGCTACATACTCGCGATATCTCTTTTCATTCGTGGCCACCAATACAAAATCTTCATGTCTTGGTACATCTTGGTGCCGCTCGGTGCGAGGTGTAAGCGAATCGTGAGCTTCCTTTAGAATCGATCTTTGAGTTCCTTCGGTGGGGAACAAAGAGCGTTTCCCATACCATAGGACTCCTTGCTGATCTTCGATCATTTTAGGGCTTTTCCTTTTATCATGAGGTGCTTGAATCTCTGGACTCGTGATGTCCCTCTTGAGCGGCCTTGATCCGCTCTTCTAGAGTTGGATGGGCCTCTCACATGGCTAGGTGTCTTGCTTTATTAAACAAAGGTTGAGTGCCTCAAATTCCTTGTAGAGTTCAAAGTTGATGCTCTTGCATCATGATATTATCACGATGGGATTTACGGCTTAATGCATCAAACTACATTAGCCTTTCGGGATGATAATGGACATCCAAGTTGTAATCCTTTATTAATTCTAACCATCTTCTTTGTCGAAGGTTGAGGTCGATTGGGTGAAAATGTACTTGAGACTCTTGTGGTGCGTGTAGATATTACAATGATTTCCAATCAAATAATGTCGCCAAATTTTTAAGGCATGCACTCTGCTGCTAACTCCAAATCATGGGTTGGATAATTGTCTTCGTGAGGACGGAGTTGTGCGGATGCGTAGGCTACAACTTTTCCTCCTTGCATGAGTACGCAACCAAGACCTTGGCGCGATGCATCACGATGAACTTCAAGTCTTGATGTATGTCCGCGGGATCAATCTGGTGCGTGTTAACTTCTTCTTCAATTCTTGGAAACTCTTTTCACAAGCTTCTGTCCAATCATACTTCTTTTCCTTTTTAAGCAGATGGGTCATCGGTTTGGAAAGCTTAGAGAATCCTTCAATGAAGCGTCTGTAGTATCCGGCCAAGCCGAGAAAACTACGCACTTCCGTTACCGATGTGGGTTGTTTCCATTCCATTACAGCTGCTACTTTGGATGGATCGACTGCAATTCCTCCAGCGGATACAATGTGTCCGAGGAAACTGATTTCATGAAGCCAAAATTCACATTTACTGTACTTGGCATGAAGATGATTCTCTTTAAGCTTTTCTAAGACCAATTGCAAGTGTTCAGAATGTTCTTCATCGGTCTTTGAATAGATCAAGATGTCGTCTATGAACACGACAACAAACTTGTCTAAGTATTCCATGAATACTTTGTTCATGAGGTTCATGAAGTAGGCTGGCGCGTTGGTCAAGCCAAACGGCATGACAGTGAACTCATACAGGCCATACCGGGTGGTAAAAGCCGTCTTAGGAATATCATCATTCCTGATCTTAAGCTGATGGTATCCTGACCTCAGGTCTATCTTGGAGAAAACTGATGCTCCTGTCAACTGATCGAACAGGTCATCAATGCGAGGTAAGGGATACTTGTTCTTGATGGTCACCTCATTGAGTGCTCTGTAGTCCACGCACAATCTGGCGGTGCCATCTTTCTTCTTCACAAAGAGAACTGGCGAACCCCAGGGAGAAGAACTAGGTCTAATGAAACCTTTGTCTTGCAAGTCTTCAATTTGTGCCTTAAGTTCTTCAAGTTCGTCAGCGGCCATTCTGTATGGTCTCTTAGCAATTGGGGCTGTCCCTGGCTTCAAGTTAATGACAAACTCAACATCTCATGCGGTGGCATGCCGTAATTCTTAGGGAAGATTTCAGGGTAAGCTTGAACTACATGCGTTGTCTCTAGGGACAACTCTCCAAGGTGGTGGATTGCTCGATCCAAGGGAGAGGAACGATCCACACTGACCTTGATTGTGGTCTCTGGATTCTTAGTGAGCACCACTCTTACATTGTACGATCTATTAATCCTTGATATTTGGCCAACCAATCCATCCCTAGGATGATATCCAGAGTTTGGGATTCTAGCACCGTAAGGTTTGCTAGAATCCGGAACTTTCCAAAGCAATCTCTACTTTGGGACTTACTGAGGTAGCATAAAGGGGTCCCCCGGGTGAACTAAGTACCACGTGTTTCTTTAACTTATAGGTAGGCAATTTAAGCCTTTCAACAAACTTTCTTGAAACAAAAGAGTGCGAAGCTCCAGAATCAAACAAAACTTGTGCGGGTACTGAATTAACAGAGAACATACCCATTAGCACTCCTGAGGCATCTTGAGCTTCCTCGGCTGTGACGTGGTTCACACGGCCGTGGCTTTGTGTTGGTGTAGACCTTGATGCTTGCGAAGTCTGGTGGCTCTTACTTGGGGCGGAGGTTCGTCCTGAATGGAGCGGCCTTGGCGGCGATCTTTGTGGCGTCGAGTGCTTGGTTAGCAGGCGACCTTTTCTCCACAGCAAAGCGGTGGAGGTTTCTTCTTCAGGTTGATCGTTCTTTGGTTGCCGTGGGCGAGAGTACGAAAACCACTTCCTTGGGGACGCGGGGTGGAAACTTGAGTTTTCTGAGAGGAAACTGCAGACGACCTGAAAGATGAACTGCCCTGGAATGTTGACTTCTGGGAAAAGCTACCTTGTGGCCTTTGAAATGCCATCTTCCTTTTGCGGCTATTCTCTGCAGTCTTCTTCTCATTTTCACAGATGAGAGCTTTGTTGACTAATTGCTGGAAGCTGGAGTAATCGTGGAGGATAAGTTGTCCTCTCATATCTTCGCGCATTCCTTCCACGAAGCGATCAATCTTTTCCTCTTCATCAGCTACATCATTAGGAGCGTAGCGGGCAAGTTGGTTGAACTTAGTCAGGTATTCATTAACTGACATATGGCCTTGCTTTAAAGCTCTAAACTCGTTCTTCTTCATCCTCATGGTACCAGCTGGTACAAAGTTGGCTCTGAAAGCGGCTTTGAATTCCTCCCAGAGGATCGGCTGCCATGCGGGTTCAGTTTCTGCTTGTTGTACTTCAACAACTTCTTCTATTGCGGCGGCAGAGGCAGCGGGATCTTGTGGGGCTCCAATCGTAGATGCTACGACTTCAGCTATTTCTGCTTCTTCTTCCTCTATACTTTCACCACCTCGGGCAGCGAGGTAATTTTCCCACCAAGCGGCGGCAGCGCCTTTCAGCTGATGGGTGGCGAAATCCACCTTGTCCTCATTTGAGCAGCGGGCAAGACGAAGTTTCTTCTCGGTGTCCCCGAGCCGCCTTGACTTCTAGAGGTTCATTGGCGCAAAGAAAGGTGAGAGGTCTTGTCTGAGAAAGTCGGCTAGCTTGGAGTTGCGATGGTGGTCCATCTGGCGATTGCTTAGTAACGCTGAAGAATCTGAGTCTCACAAACATGACTTGAGTCATTGTTGGGTTGGTGGTGGCGAGGAGGTAGCTCTTGTCCACGGCCACGGCCACGACCACGACCTCGGCCTCTTCTGCGCGAAGGCGCCACGGATGAGGCGCGCTCTTCTTGGCGGCATCCTGAAGAAACTCTGAAGCTTAGAACTAGAAGGAGGGGTAAATGAGGGTTCACTAGCCCCCTAGAGCACACACAGAAAGAACAAAACCTGCAAAGAGAACAAAACAATTACACTACAAAGCCTAGAGCGGCTGCATTATAATAAAGGGGTTAAGTGTTACATGACTCTCGAACAAAGCTTATAGGCTAAGCTAAGTCATGACACAGAATACAACCACAACGTCTACAAAAGAGGAAAACAAAAGTGCTTGAAACCCAAAAGACTGCCTAGCAAGCACTACTAGCTAGCTTAGTCTAATCTAACAACTACTCCAATGGGGACGGACCACAGGCGGTACAGTTGCCCGGGGAGCGGGAACGAGAACGCGAACGGCTCTGACTGAAACTCGGTGAGCGGGAGCGGGAGCAATCGCTGCCGAGGCTGGGCGAGCCGAGCGGAACGGCTGAGTGGCGCCACGGCCGACTCGTCGAATCCGAGCGGCGGACTAGGGCTGCGTCCACGGCTGGACTCTCCCAGGCGGCGACCGGACGGCGGCGGGCGCACCTTCTTGCGTGCTATGAGACGGAGACGGAGTCCTCTGGGTGGGGAACGTCGGCCTGGCACCGGGCGGACGGGGGCGGCGGCGGCGACGGGTGCAACAGGAGCGGGCGGTCGCGGCGGCGGCTCGGAGGCGTGCCAACTCTGCACGGGCAGCATCCCTCTCACATCTGCAAGCATCCCTCTCCGTACCGCGGCGGAGTGAGCCGTCACTCGGATCATGTTGCCGCGGAGGGTGTCGAGTGGGCATAGCTGCCGGTGAGGAGTGTCCGGGCCGCTCGATCTCCTCCATGGCGATCTTGATGGTGGCGGTCATCGCTGCGTAAGCCGGACTCGGGGCGTCAGCGGGGTCATCATCTCGTGTCGGAACTACCGAGCGCTCTCCCTCGGGAGGTGCGGGTAGAAGCAGAACGGTGATCTCAGCAGGAGATCCTCGTACTTCCAACACAGGCGAGTGGAGGCGACGCGTGCGGCGTCCTGAATGGCGTCACGACTGCTCTGCCGAGGTGCCTCGGCCTTGAAGAGATAGGCGTAACTTCGCCAACCACGCGGAGAGATACACCGCATTGTCCAGATTCGCGGGCCTCGATCCTCGTCATCCTTCCCGAATATAGGTGGCGGGAAAGCCGAGGCATCTTGCATCACCGGCGGAGTATATCAGCGAACCCTTCCTCGTTCTCGCCGTGAACAAGGAGGTCCCACGGCCATCCGACGACGGGTGGCCATCTCACAATTTGGAAACAAGAGGAGGTCGACAACGGTAAAACTCAAGTGAAGTAAAGATAAGTGTAGAACTAAGAGTGATAAGTAGAAGCAATAAATACTCTATATTTTAGCAAAAGCTTTTCTTAATTTTTGAAAATAAGATCCAAGTCCTTAAGGCAACGACCAATCTAACTAAGACTCTACAGTCGTATGCTCTGATACCAGCTCTGTCGGACCCGGATTTTCTGACCCGAATCCTCTGTGAAAAAGCCGTGCTATTCCCTGGATCAGTAGATAGCACTCACAGATACCTTGCTGAATCATTCATACATGGCGTGAACTAAAGTATCATTAATACAATCAACAGAGTGACATAGACCACGTCGGGTCGAGTTTTACAACGGGGCGATCGAAGCCAAATTGATTACAATACGAACACGAATACGATAGCGGAAGCAAAGGGTAGAGCTCATCTCTTCACGAACAGCGATTGGGGCAACTCTGTATGCGATCGATATGATCCAAGGATCCGGATAATATCGGTTATGCGCAAGCACCAACGAGTCAACTTAGATCGCGTCGAGGCCTAGACTACGGATCCTAGACTACTCTTCATCGTTTCCTTGCCCATCGACTTACGGATCCTCGTAGTATGCATAGTCTCCTTCATCGGCGTCATCCAAGGGTTTGGGAGAGCGAGAATGAGCACAACTTCCGTGCTCGCGAGCCAATACACAATGCAATAATATACATGCAAGGCTTACAAGGATGGCTCGGTTCTTTTATTTGCGAAAGCAATACTTTTAAATATCATAAGTACAAATTCCTAGCACTTAGCATTTTCAACAAATTTCATTTTAGTTAAAGAGAGTAATTGTGCAATATTTGATATCGTGAGAGAATCCTCCTTCTAAACTCTACGATGTTTATTTTCATTGAGCTACCTCCAATTATTAACCGCGCTGAGTCTGAAAACTCAGGGAAAATCCAATCTCAGGGCTAGGAGAGCCCGCCACAATTTTCATACCACCCACAAGGTTTTTGAAATAGAACTAACTCAAGTTAAGTTCCCATGTCCGCCTTTGACCGTAGGCACGGCTGTTTAAACAGTCTATAACTCTGCAGAGATTGTACACTTTACCCACAAGAGACAATTAACTCGTTGCCCTACACGATTCCTTGGTCGTGTAGTCGAGAGGTTGTCACAATAACTTTTCAACTACCTCGTCCTTTCCATCATCTCACCCATACGGGGTTACGCCCATATATTCGCGAGGGATGTTGTACCGCAGCGCCTGGATGTACCGCACGACGTTGGCAACTTCACCTTGTATCGGTGTCCCCGTCAAGCTGGATGTACCGCAAGCTTGCGCGTGCCATTTATCCACCAGTGAGATGACTTTCAGGATTCGATAAATTTACTAAGCCAAGTCGCGGTTTGTCGCAGACTTGTGGTCGTACTGTTTTACACGGAGGTCGTGACAAGATTAAGTCCTTAGGAGTTATCTGGGCGGTTCATTCCACATCTCATCCACAAAATGACATTCCGTGGGCTACATTAGTACCCAATTGTCATACCATCCACCTCTCCATCCACCCAGATATGGTAATAGCAATTTTAGGGTTTTTGAGAAGCAAAACACAACAATTCAACCATCTCAGCCATTTACCCGTAATGGCTGCCCAAATCATTTTATATTTGAAAGGATGATGATTGGGACAGTTTAATGCCCCGGTACTTAAGCAAGGCTAGCATGTCGCTTAAGTACAACCTATAGCTAGTATTACCATATAGTTACTAGGGTGACAAAGGTTAAGGGATTCAAGTTGTCAAGGATGGCATAATAATTAATTATTCAACAAATGGGTAATTAACTACCTTAAGCTTTAACATACATTTGTTTAAAGAATTAAAGCATGCAATTTGCTATTTTAAAAGAATATAATTTGCATAAAATGTAGGTTCAATATGATCAAAGTATTGACTCGCCTTGGTTGTAGGGGAGGGAGTCTAGGTAGTCTTGTCCTTGATCGACGTGGAGGTCTTCGGCGTCTCTGAAATCTACGCGGACGAAGTACCGGCAAAATAAACGACAAGCAACGAGAGCAATTAAATACACAAGAATACACAAATGAACTCCAAATGGAACAAGACCTATGCCATTAGCAAGATCTTGATTTTAGGAATTTTTAGAAATTTATTTTACAATTTTTGGAGTTGAAATGGGGGAGTTATTAATTTTTGAAGTCTCACTTTTAAATTAAAATAGAAAAAGGAAACCGAAAATCAAATAAAAAGAAAAAAAAGGAACCGGCCCGCACGTGTTTTCGGCCCGGCCCACGGCCTCAGCCGAATCACACGCACAGCAGCGGCGCACGGCGCGCGCCCAAGAAGCGCCGCCCTAAAGGGTCAGGCGGCTCAGCAGCAGCAGAGAGGGGAAGAGGCGGCGCGCGCGGAGGCGGGGTGGCAGCGGCGGCGGCCGAAGGGGAAGGGGGAGGAAAGGGCGGCGACGGCGGCCGGAGGGGGAGAAGAGGGCTCGGGCGCGGCGGCGCGGGGAGCTCACCACGGCGACGGCAACCGGAGACGACGACGACGACGACGCGGCAACGAGGAGGTAAGGCTTCGGCTCTTCTTCTTCTTCCTTCTTGCTTCTCCTTCCTCGGTTTCTTCTTGGTTGGGGGAGAAGGAAGGGGAATGGGGAGGAGGGGAAGGGAGGGCGCCGGGGGGGCTTTTAAAGCCGGCGGGGGAGCTCGGGGAGAAGGGGGTCCGGCGGGCGAAGGACGGCGTGCGGCGTCGGGGTGATGATGACGGCGGGGAGGCGTGCGGGAGGGCGTAGCAGGGGAGCAGGTGGAGGTTCCAGGGGTGGCGTGCGTGCGGCGACGAAGCAGCGCACGCGAGCGGGGAGGCTTGGCAAAGGGGGGGGTCCGGTCCGGCCGGGGGGGGGGGGTTGACGGGGGGAGAAACGAAGGGGGGGGCCGGCGAGGGTTGACCTCAGGGGGGGAGAAACGGGGCATCACATATTTTGTCTATAAGACTAAAGTCTTTCACTACTTTGATAATACAATTCGTAATATTCTCACTCGTATGTGTTACATCAATTAATTTTAAACATATAATTCTTTTCTCTATTATCCATTCGTCATTTACATAATGAGCAATAACACTAAGATAATTCTCCCTAACCCGACCACTCCATATGTCCGAGGTCAGGGCCACCGAAAATGTGCACGTACTAAATAGTTCCTTTATTTTATTACGGTGTTTATTGTAGTATTTTACTAGATCTCTAGTTGGTGTCTGTCTAGAAATAATAGAAAATCTAGGATTATGCGCAGTCCTAATGTAAGTTTGAAAAGCAGTAGACTTCTCAAAACCTAACGGTAAATCCTCATAAGCAATTAAATGACAGAAAGATTCACGAGCTACCTCAGGATTGTAGTCCTAGCTACGTACCGTACCATTGGGGTTGTACTGCAACTACGTCTACCTCAACACTAATCATTGCTTGGCATTACATCTTGTAGCATGTTTAAGCAGGTGCCCCGTTCCACCTGTAGACCTTGCAGGCAATTCATTATGATAAATTTTGCAAATAGCATATGGTACCTGATTTTTCTATGTGTCTGGCTTGGTTGTCTAGTCAAAATTCTCCCACACTCCCGATGTAGATGACCTCGACATCTTTGCTCCAGTGGTCGCCAACAAAGATGCTATCGTGGAGCCTGATGACGGAACTCCGTCTTGCTCTTCCGGTAACAACTTCGGTTGGTTTGAGACAGTCACAGCAGCCTCCATGGATGCAACATCCTCTGGTGAAAGTCCGTAATAAGCAAGAGCAAAGCTATCGTAACTGTCCATAACGAAAACTGCAAAATCAAAACTAATACTATTATTACTTTCATCTAAGCATAACAAACACTAACAATAAAAGTATGCTAAAAATAGTATTGTACCTCTTTTGTTGGCTTGCTGTTAAAAATTGAATTTTCCAAAATTTGGCACAAAATTTTTGAATTTTGCCAAATTAGCTCAACACGAATTTGAATTTGCATAATAGAATTTCAAAGAGAGAATTAGAAATGATGGGTTCTAAATGAGGGGGGTATGGTGACTATTTATAGAAAAAAATTTAGGTTTTTTCTTTGTTTTTTTTTTGCTATTTTTAAAGGGCCAAACGGTCAAAAAAAGGGTAAAAAAGGGCAAAAAAAAGCCCATGGTCAAATTTACCTGGGCCGTGACGAGCCAGGAACGCCACAAGCCCTTGCCCGGCCTGCCTTATCCCCCTACCCCTGCCCAGCTGCTCGCCTTCCTCTTCTTTTCGCTCGCCGCCTGCCCTCGGTGGCCCGTGGCACAGCCGCACACATACACACACACAACAGCAAGCCAGCGGCAGCGCCACGCCAGATGTTGCCACCGCCACGGCCCTTCAACCTTCGCCCGCCTCCACGTCGGCCTTCTCCTTCCTCCGCGACTCCACCTCCTCTACCTCCCTTCCCGAGCCAGCCCCACGGCCCCCACTCTCCTTCCTCTGCGCCGACGACGCCCCGCCCTACTTCTCCCTCTTCTCCCTCCATTCCAGCCTCTGGCCGCGGCCTCTTCCTTCCTCGCCTCCTCCCTTCCCGAGCCAGCCGCACCACCCTCCTCCTTCCTTCCCGAGCCGGTCCCGTCGCCATCTCCTTCCTTCGCACCAGTGTCGCCCTCCTCCTCCTCCCTCCCTCACCGTCACCGATCTGGCGGCCTCCCTCAGCCTCTCCACAATCGGGCTACACGGGATATGCTGTGCCTGGCATGGCACAACACTGTTCGTGCTGTGTTGGGCTGGCCCATCGTGCCAGTGGGGTAGCCCAAGCACAACATGGGCCTTCGTGTCGTGCCAGCTTGACCCATAAATAGTGTGGACCGTGTCTGGGCTAGGCCAATAGTTTTGTGCCTTGGCCCGGCCCAGCAGGCACGGCCCGTCTGGCCATCTCTAGCTGGTATGGAAGGTAGGGCTTGGTTCAGCTCCCCCCTCCTCCCCTTGTAGTCAGCCCACTTGGGCTGAGACGCTGTAGGCCGAAGGCCCAAGTTCTCTTCTTCCCCTCAAAATCTGAATTTTCCTTTTTAATTTATTTAATTTCCTTTTATTATTTCCATTAATTCTCTAATACTAAACGGGGTATTACAGTAGTTTCAGTCGATCGCCTGTGAGAGATCATAGTTGCCCCATTTTGGTTTATTGATCTTTTGTTCTTTACTTTTTTTAGCCTATTGGGCCGTTATGTATGAACTTAGCCCTAAGGCTTATTTTTTACTGTTTATGTATTATTAAGTACTCTTTTTCTTCAACACGTGTATGGATGAGATATTCATCAATATTATACTATGTGAATTAACTATTGATCATGGGACTAGCTCGGTGATGAGAATCTTATAATCCTCAATTAATTAAGTTGTTTATATGTAACTGTTATTATAGATAACAATATCTTCACATTAGTCATAAGTATACCCCTTATTATCCATAAGGGAAAAAGCTTAACTAAGTGATCGTAAGCCATTCTACGATCACCCTGTATGGTCATAAATATTCCTACGACTAACTAGTAGTCGTAATATTTTCTATGACCACCTGGTGATCGTAAGCTTTTCTACGACCACCTCATGGTCGTAAGCCTCACTACGACCAGGTCTACGACCACCCTATAGTCATTAAAGCCTACTGACATGTGGGCCCAATTGATTAGGGACTTTTATGCACTGTGTTTGATACACACGGCAGTTAACATGCGCTGTCATTCTTGGGATAAATGCGCATCTTAAGCCTCTATCTTTGATGTAGTTGTAATACGATGTGGGTGTAATCTCTTTGACAATAACTACCATCAATGTGTGCATTTCATCAAGCGTTCAGGCGCCTCTTGGTATGGAGTAACTGTCACCTCTTTGCATGTTATATAAAGGCTAAAGTCAGTGGACATCAAGACAGAGCAATCGGAGACTAGAGATAGAAGTCATTAGGCCCCTGTTCTAGTGATTTCTTTCCGATTGTAAAAGCATAGTCAATACATCAATACAAGAGTAGTGTTATTATTCTCCTAGGAGAATGTCTGAATCTGTATAAAATCTTTGTGTCTCTTTCCGTGTGGATCTAATTTAAGGAGACCCCCAAATATTCATTCGTAAAATCAATACTAGATCGTCGACACTTGGTATACACAGCGGGTCTAGATGCAAATTCGAACCTTTATATTTGTAAGGAAGAAGTCCATTCTACCCTCTCAAGTATCGATGTGCAGACAAGTAACCCACTGTATTAAAAAATCGGACCTTAGACACCCCGAAGTTGCAAAACTGGACAACTTACCCCCTAAGGCTGTTTCGTGCGGTGGTTTTACGTACGTGGCGTCCATTCGGCCTAGTTTTGCTAGGCCGACCATTGTGTCGGTTAGGTGAGCTGGCGGGGTTTTTATGAGTTATTTAGCGCAAGATGATTACCTTTCTTCCTCCTCTCTTTTTCCCTTCCCCTCTCTTCAATCTCAGAGGTGGCGCTGGCCGAGGCAGCGTGAGGTGGAGGTGGAGCAGAGGCCTGGACGTGGGCCAAGGCAGCACGAGGTGGAGGTGGATCTCGTCCCCCGCCACTGCTATCCCTCCCCACCTTATTCTTATCCTCCGACGTCGTCTCTCTCGCCAACAACTATGAAAGAGAGAGAAACAAAGGGAGAGGGGAGAGGGGCGACGGTGAACATCAGTGGCTGATCGACAACAACGATGAGCACAAGTGGTGTTCTAGGACGTGACAAACCCTTTTTTGGTGGCGTTCGTGGATGAGGAGGGCTACAGTGGTCGGAACAGAGCAGAGAAGGACGACAACCGCGGGGAAGATGGTCATGCTGGTGGTGAAACCCGGTGGTCTTTCGACCTGCTAGGGGGAAGCACGAGCACAACGTGGACACAGGGAAGCTCTAGGCGGCAATGGCTTGATCTGGGGCAGTGCAAGCGGGGCTGGCGACGACGAGAGGCATGGCAACAAGGAGGAGGACAGTGACGACGTTACACTGTGAAGGGGAAGTAAGACGAAGGTGGGGGATAGCTTCAAATCAACGACGCACACCTCGTGACGTGGTAGGCATGGTGAGTAGATGGCAGAGGCGACTGATCGTTCGAGATGATGGCCAACACACCGGGTTGCACCATGACGTGTGCTGCCTACTCAGCAGTGAGGCGCGCCAGGATACCCGTGGCGGCGTGGGCGTAGGAGTAGATCAGGCGCGGCCACGGTGCGCGTAGGGTGGCACAGGAGGAGGCAACCGAGGAGCGCGTTGCCGCCGCCGCACGTGGCGAAAAGCGCCGGGTGCGCAGGCGCAAGGTGGATGAGGAGGAGAACGACAAGATGCACAAGGAGGCAGAGGCGGCTCATGCACGGCGACGAGGAGGGGAAGAGGAGGAGGCGCATTTCGAGCAGGCTAGTGAAGGAGTCGGCCGTGAGAGACTGAGTGAGGAAGAAGATGGGGGTAGAAGGTGGCGTCGGGGAGAGAGACTGAAGAAGAAAAAGGGGGTAGAAGCTGACATGTGGGCCTCATAATATTATAACTTTGATTTACTGAGTCATCACCACGTCGCAGCCATGTAGTCATCACGGTGGCGAAATCGGGCTGAATGGACACCACGTAAGCAAAACCACCACACAAAACAGCTTCAGTGGGTAAGTTGTCCGGTTTTGTAACTTCAGGGTGTCAAAGGTCCGATTTTTTTTAATATAGAGGCTACTTGTCCGCACATCGATACTTGAGGGTTTGAATGGACTTCTTGCTACTTGTAAAGCCACCTCATTTCACTCTTCTTCGGCTATAAAATCAGTCATCTGTTTATCACAACCATACGGTTGGTGTTACTTGTCCACACATCGATACTTGAGGATGTGAATGGACTTCTTCCTATTTGTAAAGCCTCCTCGTTTCACTCTTCTTCGGCTATAAACTCAGTCATCTATTTATCGCAACCACACGGTTGTTGCCATAGTAATGGCGTAAGGTCTCCGTTACCGACAAGTCATCCATTAATTGTGCTATTTTGTCTCTCACAGCATGTACTGAATTGACCGAGTTTATATGTTCTTAATTTAATTTATTTGCGGTCACATACATTGCATTTGTTTTGGACTATAAATGGGTACGGTGGTGGGAAATTCATGATGATAAGACATGGATGTTCTGCACCGAGAGAAGTGAAGTTATGCACGATGAAACTCCCTTAACATTATTCCAAGACAAATTTGCTGGCCTTGTTGGCCTGTGTATGTATTGTTGTGTGTCTTTCCTTATACAGCACCACCTTACTTTCAGGAGATTTTCCAACAATATTACAAATATACTCATTTGCATAACATAATCAACCAGGAACATGGAATCCTCGCCCATCTCTAGCGCTGCTCAACTCAATTATCCGGTCATGATATCACACTCGCTTTGGCCTTTCAGTTGCAAGTCAAAAGAATTGTGCATGAACAGTGTACGTTGTTAGACTCCCTACGTTTCCGCGATTGATTGCCGCCCCCGATAATTCACAAGCCATGGGCCTAACCGACCGAGGCTACATCATTCAATATCTTCTGTGAAAGGGACCTAACTCGGACGCCTCATCTGTTTACAACATCAATTTCTGTAACATCCCGTTTTCGAATGTTAAATAGTAATTTTCCGTTTGTCTTCTTAGTTTTTAAAACATATTTCAAATTATTATGTAATTGTAAAATTCTCTAGTTCCTGCCTTATTTCAAAATTCAGGTTTTGAATTTTAGCTTGAATTTCAATCTCAATTCAAATCCTCTCTATTTGTGCTTGGCTCATTTCTTTTCTTGGGCTCAGCACCGAGCCGCTCTGGCACGCTCGTGCCCATTCTGCCGCACCCCCGTGTGCCTACCTGCTCCCCTGCCTGCTCTATCCCGTCGCCCACCTGCCTTCGACCACCGGCGCCTGCCTCCGCCTTGTCCTATCGAAGTCTTTCAGTGGCTCTCTCCTCCTCTCCTCCCGGCTATAAAGAGCACAAGCAGCCCCCTCCATCTCCTTCCCCACCCAACTCTCCCTCTCTCGCTCTTGCTGCTATGGTTTGCCCGAATCCTGAGCTCCAAGTTCAAGCCACTGTGCACCTCCTCTCGGTCCTCGCCGCCCCAGTGCAACCCCCTCTTCTACCTACGTCAATTCGTGTACCAAAGCTCTTTGAAGCAATTCTCTCACTATTTTTCAATTTTGTTTCACAGGAGCCACCGTTTTTTCTCTTCTCCTTCAGTCCCGACTGACCCCTTTATTGCCGTCCTCCTTCGCCTTCGACAGCGAGCTTCCCCACCAACGTTCGCCATCCGCCGACCTCCTCCAGCCTCTAGGTCTTGGTGAAATCCCCGAGCCCTGTTCTCTCTCTTGTTCTTTCGACCACGCCGAGCAGTTGAATCCTTCCTTATACCACGTCGAGCAGTCGAATCTTTCTTTCGACCGCTTAGTTGGATGAGTAGTACTCGAAACCCAAGCTTCGGAAGCTCCGTTCTCCCCCGTTATAACTCCAAAAATTATGTAATTTGTTTCTAAATTTGTCTAAATTCAAGATCTTACTTTTGGCTCTGGTCTTATTTAATTTGAAGTTTATGTATTATTTCTTTGGTATTTATTTGTTCTCTTTGCTTGTTTATTTCTTTTTTTCGATTCGTCCATCCAAGTAGAGTTCGAAAAAGCAGGAGATCTCCAGTTTGATCAAGCACAAGACTACCAAGACTCTCATACCTTTAGCTTAGACGAGTCAATACTTTGATCATTTTGAGGATACCTTTTACGCAAATTATATTCCTTTAAATTACCAAAATTACATACTTTAATTCTTTAAGCAAAGGCATGTTAAATCTTAAGGTAGTTAAATATCCATTTGATGATTAATTACTTATTATAACATATTTTGGTAATTAAATCCATTATTCTATATCAACCTAGTATCTATGTGATAATTTACTAGCTATAGGTTGTACTTAAGTGACATGCTAGTCTTGCTTAAATACCGGGGCATTAAAATGCCCTAGTCATCATCTCTTAAAAACATAGAAATGATTCTGGGCAGTCACGGGAGGTACATGACTGAAGTATTTGAGATAAATATGGTTTTATTCCTCAAAACCCCAAACTGCTATTGCCACATCTGGGTGGATGGTAGGATGGTGCGTGCTGATGTAGCACGAGAACATGTGGAATATGGTATGAACCGCCTAGATGGCTTTAAGGACTTAATCCGGTGATGACCACCCATTGTAAAACATGTGCAACCACAAGTCTGTAAAGTACAACTTGGCTTAGTAAATTTATTGAACCCTGAAAGTCATCTTGCTGGAGGGGATTGAGGTAGTGCAATTGTTGGATGTGTTCCAGCTTGAATGGGACACCGAGATAAGGTGAAGTTGCCAGTTGTGCTAGTCGTTGTGGTTGAAACTAGCTGCGTTAGTCGTTGTGGTGAACATCCCACATAACTTATGGAGTTATGGGACCCACAACAAGTGGGACCAGCCCATATGGGTGAGATGACGAAAGAGGCGAGATAATTTGAAAAATTACTGTGATGATCTCTTAACCACACGACCCAGGAATCATGTGGGGTAACGAGTTGATTATCTCTTGTGGATAAAGTGTACAACCTCTGCAGAGTATAAACTATTTAAACAGTCGTGCCTACGGTCAAAGGCGGGTATGAGAACTTTACTAGAGTTAGTTCTATTTCAAAAACCTTTGTGGGTGGGACAAAAACTGGTCGGGCTGATGTAACCCTGACTTTGTGTTGTTCCTAGGTAGTCATACCCAGTGTTGTTCCTGGGTGGTCGTACCCAGTGTTGTTCTTGGGTGGCCGTACCTAGTGTAGTTAATAGTGGTCGACCACATTTTCAAAATAAGCATAGGTAAATGTAACCTTTGCTATATTTAAATATTGCACAGTTATTTATCTTTAATAAAATATAATTTGGTTAAAATGCTAAGTGATAGGATTTTACTGTTATTCATAATTGAAAACATTGCTTTAACAAATAAAAGAACCCAAGCCACTCTTGTTAAGCCTTGCATGTATATTACTGCATCTTGTGTGTTGGCTCGCGAGCACGGAAGTTGTGTTCGTTCTCGCTCTCTCACCCAAACCTTCAGACCTGGAGATCAAGAAGTCTACGACTACTACGAGGACCCCGAAGTCGATGGGCAATGCAATGCTGAAGAGTAGTCTAGTCCTCTTAGTTTAGATCTCACCCCGGTCTCGCTGACTTCACCAGTGCTTGTGTACAACTTATATTATCCACTTTCTTAGTTAATATCGGTCGTACACGGGTTGCCCCAGTCGCTTGCCTGTGGAGAGATGTGCTCTCACCCCTTTTGCTTCCGTTGTAGTTTTCGCTGCTTTCATGTAATGTAATCATTTGGCTTGTTCGGCCCTTATTGTAAAACTCAATCTATGCCACTATGATGTTTGTATTATATTAAATGGTTCAGTTCACGACTTGTATGAATTGATTCAGTAATGTATCTGTGAGTGATATTTACTGATCCAAGGAATAACACAGTGTTTTTACAGAGGATTTAAATTTGCGAAATCTGAGTCCGACAATTTCTTTTGCAGGTCGAGTGTGAAAATTCCTCGAGTAAGTAAATACACTACACTAGTGGCTTGTACCAGTGGATCAGTGCCGACAAGAAGAATATGAACAAGCCTGGTGAGCAAACATGCATACATTTGATTCAACTCTCTCGTGGCGAAGAGATAGGAACAAGCTCAAACCGAGAGGCCGGCGCGGTGGCGGCGAAATCAGCGGGCGGCGCCGGGGAGTGCCTGAATTGAGTTAACAGCACTTCCGTCAGTTTTCTTTTCTCTCTGAATATATTGGTTTCTTCAAAAAAAAATTGCTCTTCACTCTTGAATTTTATTTTATTTTTGCACTAAAGGAAATTCTCATTCTACACTCACTCAGCGGGCAGCGCCGGGGAGCGGCTGAATTGACGAAGGCCGTGAAGCCCAAAAGCCTATAGATCGCCGGCGAGTTGTGCGGCCCAAAGCCCTCCCATTCTGTGCTATCTGGTGGGCTTAGTTAGTATGCTTGCCACTCTTAGTACTCTGCTCATCTGATGTCAATAGTAATCTCTCTCTAAAAAAACTGATGTCAATAATCAAAACACGACGGCCTCGACTGTATGTATGTGTCAGCAGGCTGAAGAACAGACAGACTCGACCTGATCTGAATGCACCACTTTTTGTGATCATCTAGTTACGTACTTGTCGAGTCCAGGTAGAAGAGAACCTCTCCATGAAATGAAAGAGAAATCCGTCGATCTGCTCACTCATAGGCCATACGTACCGCAGTGCACTGCTGCCTTGGTTAATTTCGATAATATACCCCATCATTTGATCGACACTTTGACACCATCTCTCATCTGATGAAGTGATACACACCCAACAAAGAAATTAAGAAAGCATTCTCCTTTATACTGTGTATGTATGTATGTTCTGACGAACGCAGAAAAAAGCTAAGCCTGGAGATGGCGAGATCGAGGGAGATGACGAGAGATGATACGAACGAACATGAATAAGCAAACAGGAGTATCGTAGTATATGTCTCCATTGACAGAAGTACAGAACAGAGCAGAGCATGCAGAGCATTCCAAATTTGACTCCCTTTGATTAGAGCGCAATGAAATTGAGTCGATGCGGACGAAATTACCTCCGACTGAAATTGAGAAAGAAAGAAAGAAGGAAAGAAAGAGGACGAGCTAGTGCACCTCTTCGTCCTGGTCAGATTATTTCTCATCGTCATCCAAATCCTCTATAAGATCATGTCTATCCAAATCCAAATCGTCTCCGTAAGAATGCAAGATATCAGTTCACCGTTGGCAAAAACACATATGACATATGAACACTAATTAAATTTGATTCCATTCATTCAACTCTTGTGACATAGAAGCCTAAAGGAACATGCGATTCCCTTTGAATAGCATGACAATAACACTGTATATTCAACACGATTCTGAATAGGGGATTGTCTATTCATAAGTTACTTGAAATTTTCTAAAGTTTAAGTCACTTGTTGTGACCATTGGATTAATATCCAATCATATGACATTCATTAGATCAATATCCAATCATATGACACACCAATCTTTACACAAATCCAATGAATTTTAGGCAACTTAAAACTAGCAAAACCGTAATCCTTGAGGGTAAATAAAGGATGCAATCCTAAAACATCACAAAGGGGGAAAAAAATCTAAACGGAGAACTTGATCTTGACGGGGAAAGACACCGACGAGTCTCCGTTCTCGATCAGCACCGTGCTGACGCCGGACGGCACGACAGTGTAGGCCGTCTTCTCGACTATGCCGAACGCCTTGCACACGTTGAGCGTGAAGCGCACGTTGGCGGTGCTCCTGGCCTGCACGAACACCCTCTGGAAGGTCACCACCTGCTTGATCGGCGCGTTGGCCACCTCCGGCGGCGGCACGGTGTACACCAGGACGGCATGGCTGCCGTCCGTGTCGCCACTGTTGATCACGCTTATATTGAAACTGATGGTCTCGGTGCAAGCGTGGCCGTCGACGTTGATCGCAGGGCAGGCCGGTGCGGCCACTCCGTCCTTGTAGCTGAGCTCCTTGCAGTGCCGGCCGGCGGTGGCTAGGGTGACGGTGGTGCCGTTGGTGCTAGTCTCGTAGAGGAACTTGGTGTAGCTGAGGCCGTAGCCGAAGGGGTAGAGCACGTCCGGGCCGTCGTAGAACTTGTACGTCCTGCCGGGGTAGCCGAGCTCCGGCACCGGGCGCAGCTCCATGGACGTCATGGGGATCTGGTGGATGTACTTGTTCTTGAACCATGTCAATGGCAGCCTTCCTCCTGTTCAATTAGATCGAAGCATTTTATCCGTCAAAGAATCTGCATTGAGATAAGAAATAGGATAGTACACGAAGGGATCTTGCATTTACCTGGATTGTATCTTCCAAAGATGACATCGGCAATGGCATTGCCTCCTTCACCACCGGGGTACCCGGCCCACAGGATGGCGCCGATCTTCGGGTTTTTCTGCGCAAAGGAGATATCAACGCCTCCTCCTGACAGGATCACCAGGACGATCGGGTTCGGCGAGGCCGCCGCGACACGGATGATCTCCTCTGTTTGGTTCTTGGGCAGGAGAAGATCCTCCCTGTCATTGCCCTCCCTCTCAATGTGCAGGTTTATGCCACCAAAGTAGATGGTCATATTGGCGTGCTGCACAATCTTCACATCCTTGCTTATGCCTTCGTGCGGCGTCACATACCGGCATGGCGGTCCTGCATTTGATGTCTTAAATAATATGAGTAACACCTTTCACAAATTAAACATGACATTTTCAGTAATTTTAGCATGTTGTCGGACGGTGAACAGTAACTGCAAGTTTTGTCAAGTATTGACCTGTGTAGTCTCCGTCCATGACCTCTTCAGGCGCCTCGACGTGCGGGCCGCGCACGGAGACAGAAACGAGCTTCTTGGCATCCAGGGGGAGCATGTTGTTTTCGTTCTTGAGAAGCACCATCCCCTGCCTCGCGCCGTCCACGGCGAGGGCCTTGTGCTCGTCGCTGCATATGACCTTCTCGTCCAGTGACGAGTACTGCGCGATGTCGTCGAAGAAGCCGACCCTCATGAGCGTCATGTACTGGTTCTTGAGCGCGTTGTCGATGTCAGACTCGCGCATCTTGCCCTCGTTCACGGCGTCCATGCCGTAGGTGGTGAGGAAGTCCATGACCGGGTTGCCGTCCCGCACGATCCAGCTCTCGCCGCAGTCGAGGTCAAGCCCGGCCTTGAGCACGGCGGCGCTGGCCTCGACGGCTGTGTAGCCGAGCCAGGTGGCGTTGTCTGTCATGACGCGGACGGCGTCGCAGTCGGAGACGATGTAGCCGTGGAGCTGCCAGTCGCCGCGGATGGTCTGGGAGAGGAGGCGGGCGTCGGCGCAGGCGGGGATGCCGTTGACGCGGTTGTAGGAGCACATGACGCTGCTGACGTCGCCGTCGCGGACGCACATCTCGAAGGGGCGGAGGAAGGTCTCCACCATGTCGCGCTCCTCGACGCGCGCGTCGAACTTGAAGCGGGTCTGGCCGTACCAGTCGTCGAGGTCGTAGGCGGCGTAGTGCTTGCAGCACGCGGACGTCTTGATCGGCCGGGAGAAGGGGTCGACCGCCGTCTCGTGGCCGGGGATGTCCTGCATGCCGCGCACGAAGTTGACGGCGTAGCGGCCGACGACGAAGGGGTCCTCGCCGGGCGTCTCGAGGGCGCGCCCCCACCGCGGGTCGCGCACCACGTTGATGTTGGGGCTCCAGTACGTCAGCCCGCCCTTGCCGAGGTTGTACATCGCGCGAGCCTCCGTAGAGGTCGCCTGCGTTAATTCATTCGTTAACTAATTAGCTTTGTAAAAAAAATTGGATAATGCTGACACGGCATGAGCACATGCGTGTCAAGATAGGACATGTTTGTAATGCTGTATGTGTTGGACACGCAACAGATAATTAATCTGCATGCATGGCGAAGATGTGTACGTGCGTATGCTTGTATGTACCTGGCCGATGGATTTCCAGAGCGTCTCGTTGAAGCTGGCGGCGCTGTTGATGACGTTGGCAAAGACGGTGGCGTTGTAGACGGCGGCGCGGCCGGAGTGCAGGGAGGCGGACTTGCCGAGGTCGTCGAACTTGGTGGTTGGGCCGGTGCTGGAGAGGCCGTGCAGCGCCTCGGACCACCACTTGTAAGGCGGCAGGCCGACGCGGGGCGCGCCGCCGGCCAAGTCGCCGAGGCTGGCGACCTTCTCCTCCACCGTCATCCAGCCGACGAGGTCGCGCACCCGGTCGGCGTACGGCAGCGACGCGTTGCAGTACTGGAACTGGGACATGTCGAGGCCGAGCACCGCGAACCGCGTCGCGTCGCACACCTTGGTGTACGCCTTGCCGCCGGTGCCGGTACTGGCGTCGGCGGGGACGGCTCGTGAGGAGGCAAGGGGGATGATGGCGCCGGAGAGGAGGGTGGCTAGGATGAGGAGAAGATGTAGATGGGATCGGGAGGAGGAGGACGCCATTGTTTCGTTGCGTTGCGTTTGTGTACGTGCTTGTGTTTGTTGGTGAAGCGATGAACAGCATGATATGCATATACAAGTGATATGGTATATATAGTGAGTGTGAGAGGGGGAGAGGATTGGCGCGATCGCAACAGGTCTCTGTTTGGCGTCCGGTAGGATTACACCGTTAACAAGTCCAAAAACCTAACAAGATGCTCTGCCGGACGTGAGTTGTCCTGACGTGGCGTGCATGGATAATTAACGGGGATTAGCTTACTTAATTTAGTGTAGAGCGTTAAATAATAGAATCGGTACAATCTTTGGGATCTAATATTCAAAAATTTGAATAAATCCCAAAGAATGGATAAGGGTTAATTTAAGCAGGAATCATCGTATCAACACCTTCTATATTTGACTAAAATTTTCAAAATCTCAAGTATGATGATCAGAGTTTAGCCTATGCTCCCCCTGAAGACTACATCTGTTGAAGTCTTGTTGCTCTTATGTTTTTCATACATTTTTCAAAAATGAATATAGGCAAGTATATTATAATCAAATCAACTGGATTACCACAATGCAGAGTCTTACATACAAATATCATTTTACTCATTTGGAGATTTTTAGGATAAACATTATTCGGGAATAGCATGCTTAACTTATCAAATACCACTATTTGATTGTGCAACACAAGTATATTATCCTTACAGAGGATATGAGGGTAATACTAGTTGCAAAGTCGTATGCCTTTTCAGATACGATTTATCAAAATATTTCAAGGTCTTAACGTTTTGTAACTAACTCCGGGTGGTTAAAGTTACAACAAATAATCTGTTCTGCAGAACTATAAGGTATGATTGTACCACTCTAGAGTAAAATACAACCAGTCTTAGTTTTGATATTTATGGATTAATTACCAATATCACTAATGTATGTCATACTTTCATGGTACTAGAGGAAACCATCATTCCACTAACTTATGGTGGAAGATGCACTTTACAAGTGTTTGTGTGTCGCACTTCTGGTCTTTAGGTTCCCCATTACATTCTTTCGGGTCTTGAAGAGTCTTTGTTCACTTCTAGGGATCATATGATCATTGGTGTGATTAAGAAATCGATTAATAAGATAATTTTCCTTCAGAGAGGTGCTCTTTCTTTCGAGAGATGCTCTTACTACATGTAAAAGGCTGTTGGGTATGAGTTTTATATATATTATGATTTTGTTTCCTTTCTTATTAGAAATTTTGAGCCCTTCGAGGATCTCGACAAAGATTTTCAGAACCCATTGACTACATATTTTATTTATTCTTTCGTGCCATTTGCCAGAATTACTATATAACGGAACAACATTTCATTTATAATAGGAGAGTAACGGTCTCTATGGGGACCTTTGAACCATAGCTTTCACCACTTCATTATATTCATAATGACCGATCAAGTTTGAACTACCTGGTTTCATGACTTTTATTTAGCAATTATAGTTCAACCTCATACATTTTCATTACGTGACCCGATATGAATGCTTCAAGCATTTGGCCATGGACTTTGGTTCCGGATCTGTGTTCTCGCAAGAAAACTTTAGCAATTATAGAGGCAAAGTGGTTGTCGATAACTTTTCTCCCATATCCTTCAAATTGAGAGTATCTCAGTATTAACCAGATCTTTATTATTTCCTAAACAAAAGATACTTAGTCGATCCGCATTCTCAGCATTGTAATATACGCGCATCAGGTTGCCGGGGCTTTCATTTTCATCATGAACCTTTTCATGTGGTATTTCACCTTCAACGTGAGTTTTCTTCAAGAGAGTTAAATGAGTAATTAATAATTTTTTGACTAGTGTCATTTCATCTTAGACCCGCAAGCATCACAATAGATTTTAGATCAATGACCAATAAGTCAATTTCGTATAGGTGGGTACACTATTCAACTCGGGGTATTCCACTTTTAGCGATGTATTTCCTGCAAGTAAACATCGTGGTAACTCCTCCATAATTGGAAAGAATCTGGCAGGTTCCTGTTTCTAGCGTACAAGAGTATAAACTTAACTTTAAGTTCAGCTTGACTAGTAAGGGTATCTTAGTACTAACTGATGAGGGCATCCCTACAACACCCCTTCTCCTCCATCTAATGCTCAAGATATAAGCATCGAGTTGTCGACTGGACCAATTACAAGAGCATGTGCCAAAAAACTACAAGATCAGATGAACTTGCTCCTTACTGAACATGTCGTTAATTTTAATGAGAATTTTATACTACCTAAAAATAGTGTTTTGATTGTGCTCAGATTTGAAGATTCAACGATCGAAGGAGAAGTTGTTATTCATGACAATGATGAGGATCTGCGCAAGATGAGATGCATGCTAGTCCATAACTTGGTTGGGATCCAAGAGGGCGGCAAGGGAAGAAGGGCTGGTGCTAAGTACGAGGGAAATTGTGCCTGAACTAAGAGCATGTACAATGAGTTTATGTTAGCTGTCTATAGCCTCTGCCACATAGGATTTTTACTGACGTGGACGAAAGAAAATGAAGAGAGAGAAAGATGTTGTCTATAATCCTGTAGTCGACTGTAGCATGAGAAACAAGAAAAGCATTAAATGATTGTGTGTTGTTTACAGTTCTGTAGCCAACTGTATCACCACAACCTATTGTATGAGCTGTCTTTAGTGCTGTCTATATGTAACATGAACAGTTACTATAGACAACAACTGTCTGTACCATTGTACATGCTCTAAGGGCACCACCGGAACAAGAGGCGACCAAAATTGTGTTCACGTCTGCATGGAAGCAGCATGCCTTGCATGGTAGTCTTGGTGGAATAAAGGAGGCTGCATGCATAGCTGAATTAATGGAGGATTAAAAGGAAAGTTAAAGTTGTTGTCGCTGCATGCAAGAAGTGACTTGAATGGTGGCTTGCTGGAGGTGGCGTAGAATTTGTATACATGCATGGCCGAATCAATGTGGCTCGGTTGTACACATTAGGCAAGCTTCTATTTGTAGCAATAGTTAGCCAAGTTGGAGACACAATCAATCAGCCTATTAGGGCATATACAATAATACAGATAGCTGCTGTCTATAGCAACTATCTTTATCATCTGTAGACAACACTAAAGACAACTCATACAATGGGTTGTGGTGATACAGTCGGCTACAAGATTATAGACAACACATAATCTTTTAATGCTTTCCTTGGTTCTGGTGATACAGTCGGCTATAAGATTGTAGACAACATATTTCTCTCTCTATTCTCTTTCATCCACATCAGCTTAAATCCTACGTGGCAGAAGCTATAGACAGCTGATGTAAGCCCATTGTGCATGACCTTAGCTATTTCCTTTTTCAGCCATGTCAAACGGCCGAGAGAAATTGCCTTGGTCTGTTAAAAAAAAAAACTAGCACATGGAAGACTAGGGGTCAGACCACTTTTATGCATAAGAATTGAACACAAAGCTATTGCTTGTTCTTTCGTATTAGAATTTCATGCGAGGATTTCTAAGAGAGAATTAGGCGATCCGTTGTTCGTTCTGCAGATCAAGGTCAAGTTTGCTTTTCCGTTGGGAATTGAGGGCTTGGTGATCTTCGCTCGTGGTCTAGCGGCGATCATCCTGGTGCGTGTTGGTGAATATCCATAGAGCTGCAAGTCCGTTCACTGGCGCGTGGTGTACAGCTGAGCGTTGTTCGTCGTCAAGCACCATTTATCCACGGTTCTACTTGAGAAGATCGGGCCGTGCCGTATCATCATGGTATCAGATTCCAGGGCATTCGGAAGAATCTCTTTTTACCCATAATTTAGTAGATTATTTTTCTGTTATACACCGAAAAAGCTACAAAAAATTGTCTTCACTGTAGTTTATTTCTGTATTTTTAGTGTGTTTTGTTAAGTCTTAATCCACTCGTTCATTGTGTTTAGCTGCTGGTCGTATCCATTCACGTCACTTTTTGTTGCCCCGTCCAAGTCATGTTTCCTATCTAGTGGTGTGATCACAAACCAGCAAATCCCACAACAAAAAAAGGTTCCACGAATTTTTGTTGAGTCCTAATCTGTTACGTGCGCGTACACAACCGTTCTTGGTTGTTTTGTGCTCGTACTTGATCCCTATTATTAGTGCAACGGAAAATCACTTATATCTAGTGGATTGCACATTTTTCTTCGTAAACTCATCCGTTTACGAAACTTTAATACCTATTGAGACTAGTTTGTTATTGTGCTCGAGGGACTGCTCCGAGGATTTTTGTTGACGCACAGTTTTTTCTCTTTTACGTTCTGGTTTTAAGTACACTATTGCTTGCTGTTTCTTACTAGTTGACCATACGTTCAAAAACAAAAAATCAGCCTTGCTGATTAGTAGTGTTGGTCGTGACTAGTAGTGCTTGGCCATGGAAAAAAAGGAAAAAAAAAAACAGAGAACAAAAGTAGTTCTTGGCCGTGATTGTGGTTGCCAGCAGCATGAGTATCGGCAATAACGTAAATGCCATTATCCATGTCAATTGGATAAGTATTATAATCATGCAATTTATTTTTATTATCTCCCAGAATCGACTAGATAAATGTTTGCTTCTGGCTTTAACCTAGGATTTTCTACTGCGCCTAACATGACTTTTGTTTTGGACATTGTTCTATGCCTTTTAGGTTCCAATATCCCACACAAGCCCAATATGCTCCCTCTTTTCATGCCAACTATAAAAATCTCGAGTGATAGCGTGTGCATCAGGCATTTGCTTGAAATCAACTCAGAGTTAAAGATTTGCAATCATACTTCTACGGGGGTACAATTTTGTTGGCGTGAAACTAATATATACTCTGTAAAATTCTGCTTACAAAGTTCTTTAATTAAGAAATTAGTGTGGTGGAGGATAATGTTATATAGACTCCAAATCTTAGACCTTAAGTTATTCTATACTTATTTGAGAAATATAGTGTTTTCTAGCCAAAGTGGTCCATTAGAGATCAATACATGACTAGGCTTGTTCCGGTGCCATTGAGATTTTTTTTCCTTTTTCCATCTAGGCATTCATGCACTACAAGCTAGTGAATTAAGGCTTATTAGATATCAAGAGCATATGTACAATATCTTGTTAGCAAGGCATGACAACATATTTTCAATTTTTAGGGATACTATTTACAAAATTTATTCCATGCAAGATTTATTTACTACATGTAAGGTATGCTACTGGCAATATGTTCTATTAAACAGATTTAATCAACTATTCAGCAGAAGATAAGACTTTAATAGAGTAACTTAGACCATTATTTTATTTATGGTATCTGGAAAATAATAAATAATAATCTAATACATAAGGTTTCAACCTAAAGCAAAAGATAAGAGATAATCATCATGAGTAGGACCAAGCTCGACAGGAGCTGAATTTATACCACTAATGTGACTTGTGCAAGAAAGCAACAAGAGATTTCTACAAGTCTCCATAGATCATACCATAGGCTTATCGTTGCCTTTGATTGAACATACTTATCAATCAAACCAGCATTTAAGAACTTCTGATTACATAATCTTAGTCGATAAATAACACAGTGATGTCAAACATATCTCACAGAATTTATGCAATTTTCTATATGTTTACAGCCGGTAAAACATTTTAAATGCATGAAACAAGTGCAAAATAGTATAGATTAATTTTATCTATTAAGCAGATAATTTTATACATTTCTCAAAATTTTCATAGTATTTTTGGGGGTTTTAAAATAATTTTTTAAGGTCTAGAAGCAATTTTCAGAATTACTAAACCCATTAATTAATTTCTAAAAACACACAATACTAGGAAAAATAAACAAAAAAATGATGCTTCCAAGGTGTACTAGGTCTAAGGTTTCACAAATTAATGGAAGCTCATATACCTTAGAAATTCAGTTTCTAGGATTATTTAAGGTTATTACATAAAAAATTAATATTATTAAAGCAAATAATCATAAGCTGATAGTCTAGGTTATAAAATAACTGTAGAACATACTGATCCGTAGCAAAAATCGAATTCCCAAAGGGTTATTCTGCAAGAATAGATGAAAAATATGAAATTTGTCGTAATTTCCCAAAACTTTAGGGGGGTTTGGCAAAATTTTTCTTACCCGCAAATTATCATCATGATTTTCAGAATTTCTGAGGGCCATTCTATAATTTTATGAGATTTCACTTTCTCCTCTTCTTTTTCTTTTTTCCTCAAAAAAGTAAATGGGTCAGACCGGCCCAGTGTGTTGCCCTACAAGGGGCACTAGGGTTCCCCTTTCCACTGGCAGTGGTTGGCACCAAGGCGTTGGTGCAGGCGCGGAGCACGGGGCGGTGGTGCGGAGGCGCAACGGCGACGGCGCGGCCTCGGGCCGCGTAGCGCACGATGGCACCGAGCGGAGGCGCGGCGCGATGGCGGTGGCGCAAGGCCGTGGACGGCGGCGCGCGGCGCGCGCGTGGTGGCGCCACGGAGCGCGCGCGGGGCGCGATCGTGCAACGGCGCGGCCGGCAACGTGGTGGCGGCTCGATGCGACGCACACGGCTAGCGGCGGCGCTGGCAACGTGGTGGCGGCGCAGCGCGGCGCGGCGCGGCTAGAGCGGCGGCGGCTTCGAGGGCGCCAGCGGGCCGTCGGCATGCGCTTGGCTTCGGGCCGGTACGGATGCCCGATAGGGCGGCGCTTGGCTGCGCACGGGCAGTGTTTCGGTCGGGCGGCACGGCGGCGTTCTGGTTGACGGCGGTAGATTGTCGATTCACCTGATTAATCTACGCTATGAACAGTAATCCCAATACTAAACGTGATTAAACCAATCTTATTTTGGTAATTAGAAAAAAGTTAATCTTCGGGATTAATCTAGCAACGAAAATATTAGGAGTAATCATACCGATTTGGTCGTTGAATGAGGAAAGGTGTTGATAACGTGTTAAATAAGAGAATCGGTAGGCATTCGTGCACTACAAGCTAGTGAATTAAGGCTTATTAGATATCAAGAGTATATGTACAATATTTTGTTAGCAAGGCATGACAACATATTTTCAATTTTTAGGGATACTATTTACAAAATTTATTCCATGCAAGATTTATTTACTACATGTAAGGTATGCTACTGGCAATATGTTCTATTAAACAGATTTAATCAACTATTCAGCAGAAGATAAGACTTTAATAGAATAAACTTAGACCATTATTTTATTTATGGTATCTGGAAAATAATAAATAATAATCTAATGCATAAGGTTTCCGCCTAAAGCAAAAGATAAGAGATAATCATCATGAGTAAGACCAAGCTCGACAGGACCTGGATTTATACCACTAATGTGACTCGTGCAAGAAAGCAACAAGAGATTTCTACAAGTCTCCATAGATAATACCATATGACTGAACACGGCCTGCGGTGGGCGAGGAGCTGGTGCAGATGGCCTCGGCGCCGGTGGAGCAAAAGAACGGGCCACTGGTGCTGGCCCAGCCCGAGGACGAGTGAGGCTGGTGTGAGTAGACTGATGTGCCTCCCATTTGCGCTATGGACTCGCCACGCTTTGCCTTATGCTCAGCAACAATGGCCTTATCTACCAAGGCCTGAAAGTCAGAGAAATCCACAATAGATAGCTTGTCCTGCAGCTCCTCGGACAAGCCATCCATAAACTTCTCCTGCTTAGCCTCATCTGAGGCCACCTCTCCCGGAGCATAACGAGCGAGATGATTAAACTCGTATAGATACTCCGTCACGATTTGCGCCTTGCTTGAGCGCGAGGAACTCCTTCTTCTTGACTTCATCGGGCCATCCGGGATGTGGGCCCGACGAAAAGTCGACTGAACTCCTCCCACGCGACCACATGGCCCGCGGCCGCATGGCGAGATAGTTCTCACACCATGAGAGTGCTGCGCCCTCAAGCTGGTGGGACGCAAAGAGTGCCTTATCCTGCGCCTGGCACTGAGCTATGTTGAGCTTTCGCTCAACCATGCGCAACCAATCATCCGCATCGAGAGGGTCCTCAGAGCGGGAGAAAGTCGGCGGTCGCGTCGGAGGAACTCGCAAGTCCCCGCGAGTCCGTGGCCGCCACCATCGGCAGGAGTGGAGGTATTCCTAGCAATAACCTCCAAGATGCGCGTCTGGTCCATGCGGTTTCGCTCGATCTGAGCGAGAACCTCAGCCATGGTCGGAGGAGGGGGAAGCTCCTCATCATGACCAGCCTGCTGACTGCCACGCGTTCTCCCGGCCATCCTGTTTCACTAAGACAAGTTAACAACAGCCGGAAAACACAAAATCGACAACCCACTGCAAGTAACTTACTAACAGCACAAAATAAACACAAGACTTGTAAGTTACAAAACCAATTGACAAAAATCAGACACTTAGCAAACTCATATATATCTTACCCTTATACCCCCACAAATTTTAATTAGACTAATTTCTCTATGGTTCTCCCAAAGACTGATTCTACCAGTAGTAACTATCTTTTGAAAGGAACGAGAGAAACCAAGTTTTAAACTCAAATTAGAGTAAGATGAGAGTAGAAGGCTAAGATAGGCAAGGAGTAAAATCGAGAATCGCCTAGGTTTTCATAAACCCTTTTATACTTTGAAATTAAGCTTTTCAAAATATCCTAAGGACGACTATGCTTGGGTTACTACGGTCGAATGGCTCGATACCAACTTTGTGAGGACCCCGCTTATTCGGCTTGTAATGCTTAACCAACCACCCGGTCCTAGCATCACAAATCAAATAAATTGATCATCGAGATATGTATACTTCCTAGAAAGCAGTATACACACCCCGTTACAAAATTAGACATCAACTCCATTCCAAACATAGAGTCCAAACACTACACTACCAAACGGAAGATAAACAAATAGTAGAGTTATTACAGACAAAGGCCGACAGGCCAAGATACACAAATAAACAAGAACGACAATGAAGCAAAAGTGCCATAAGATGGCTATAAACAAAGCCAATCGTGCCTCCAACCCACAAGGCATCCGACCGGACCGCCAAGTCTAGTCGCCCACGAAACGGCAACACACTCACGTAGTGAGGCCCTTGGGGCTCACCTTCCTCCTCTGCAACAAAAACATTAAGCAAAGCACCTGAGTACAAAGATTGTCTTTGTACCCGCAAGACTGACGTGTGAACTAGCAGACCTATTCATAAGCTACATGCAGGCTTATTTGGTGGAGGCCATATGTTTCATTTGCATAAAGCCAATTTTCATTTGCAATAAGGTAATACAGATTTTAAAGGCAAGTTTGCAATTCATTTTTAAGATTGAAATAACAGAAGGATAATAATAACAAAAGCGAAAGATAAACAACCTAGAAGTGACTATCCCAATAGTCACCATTAACAATAGCACGAATCCCGCATTCGCACCACCCATCAAGTTTTAATTTAAATGTTGTAGTCTAACTCTTGAAAAGCTTACCCAAGCGTGTCCATCACCTAGGACGAGGCTATTCGAATAGTTTTAACCTGCAGGTGTACCAATGTACCCACACTTGCATCGCTTTAAGCCAAAGCACACTTCCAAGGTATGTTTGCACACTAAGTCCTACGAGACTTTTTCCAATATTGTGTATTAACTACGAGCCGCTCGTATGGATAGAAACCCATACGCTTACATGGTAAAGCCGAAAAGACAACTACCCACTCAGATAAAGCTTTTGGACAACTACCATGCTCCCACCTCCATCCCTCCTGCGACCTCCTGCGACCCGAGCCAATACACGCCAAAGTACTAGGTCAAGAGAGGTCCCATATACTCTAGTGTGGTTAGCACGAAATGCCCGGATAAAAATTCACTCACAAGATGTTCGGTCCTTAATTGACCGGGCACCTTTCCATCCACACCCAAAAGATCACACCAATCTTACCATTGTGCCCGCGTCCAAATCATTTTTGTTTTCATTTTTAGTTTTGCAATTAAACAAAGCAAATGTCAAACATAAAGTTATTGAAAATTTTGTGTGATCGTGGTTACCGACTAAAGTCGATAACCGCCATTTCTACCGATAGCTAAGCATGTCTAAGCAAATTGAAATCGCATCTACTAAGTGACAAGAGATCATCCAATGATCTCTAATCACAAAGAAATAACCTAGGGTCGTATTAGAGATCAATATTTTGCCTACGAATATGCATCTACTGATTTAGCTAACCATTTTAACACAAATTAAGCGATGCATACATACAATTTGAAACAAAATATTTAAACTTTAAAATACTGGATTAATCATGATCAAACCGCTTGTTCGGCCATTGTTGCTCAATATGTTGCGAGGATCGTCCTCGGGTTGCCGCAAATATCGAATCCTAACGATTGAACAAAACAATAATAAGAACGAATAACACCGCAAAAATCAAATAATCAAACACAAACACCAATTTATACACAGAGGCTAGACTATCACAAAAGAATGACAGATATCACTACAGAGACCCACTCACTTATTTATCAAAGCTAACCACAAAATCACTCTTCTTATATGATTTAAACATTGGATAGACTTTGATGGTGATTGCGTGCACATCTATTATTTAATTATCGAGTTAACACATCAAAAACAAATAGCTATTCTAAAACCACTATTGACAGTGAGAGCACAGAATCTACAAGAAGCTATTGAAAGCATAACTAGTCAAGTATCCAATTATGAGATGCTACATAAAATTCTAATTAAGTTTGGGCTTTAATAAAATTCAGCTACTAATACACCTAAGCAACATGCCAACATATTGGAAGGTTAACCATAACAGTATGCTATCACTACAAGGCCTTACCACACCAGTGAAAGTAGGAAAAATAAGTACAGAGACAACCACTAGTTCCAATAACAACTTCTTAGATCACTCATGCCAACAAGGGTTTTAAAATCTAGAATCACTAACTAACATAATTCCTTATCAAACACTACTTCTTAAGCAATTTATCAAGTCTAACAGGACCTAAATAGCATAAGCATGAAACCAATTTTCAGTTTACTGACAACAGAAAAACGACAACAGGGAACAAACAGAGAACTAGAACTAAAATGCTTTCAAACCTCCAACACCAAATTTTGATCATGCAATGAAAGTGAACTAATGAACAATCATAAACATGATAAGCAGCTGACTACAAAGCTTCAGAGAGGTGGGCCCCACTGTCAGCCACAACAGCAACAGGGAGCACAAGGAAGAACAGAGAGGCTCTGGACCTGGATTCGACACCGGTGAAGGAGTGGCGGCGCGGGCTGTGCGACGGGCAAAATGGGTTGCTAGAGGACCACTGAAGCTGATGGTGGTCGCGGGTTGGCCGGAGAAGCACTGAGGCGGCGCGGCGACAGCCCGCGGCGGCCGGCAGTGGAGGTGATAAGGTGCGGCTGCACCAGAGAGGCAGACAACAAGAATTAGCGCGCGCATGGGCATCAGTGAGTTACCAGGAACTCACCGGAATGACGCGGAGCTCAAGAGGTTGCCGGAGATGGCCCGGCGACGAGAGCCAGCGGCGGCGATCAAGGGGTCACCGAGGAGGGAGCAACCTGAGCAAAAATAGAGGAAAAGAGAGATGGAGGTAGCTCGAGTGAGTGCACTAGATGGTGCTAGCGCGAGCAATTGCTCTAGGAACTAACTCACCGGAGAAGAGGACGAAGGTCCCAACTTTCGGCCGAAGAAGAGGGACACCAAAATTCAACGGCCCCCTGCGAATAAAACTTCAAATTAGTTGAGGGGAAGACATGATAGGAGTCTGGAACACGATCTGACGCGAAAAGGAGAAGATGAGCTTCACTGGTTGTGGTGTTGACACGGTGGTGGCGGCACGGTCGTGCACCAGAGCTCGAGCACCACTATGAATTGAGCTCAGAAGGAGCAATGGTTGATAGGGGATTGCTTAATGGTGTCTAAAGAAGGAAGAGGGAGCTTTGGGTGAGCTTAAGTAGGGATGAGGGCGGAGGAAAACGAGCGGCGACGCTTTCGGCACCGAGGAGCTCAAGAACGGTGCCGACAAGCTTGTGAAAGGAACGGTGGACGATTAATGCTGCGCAGGGCATGGCCTCTCAGCGGAAGATGCGGCCGAGGTGATGCGCGCGCGGAAAACCGGAAAGCGGTGACGGAACAGCGAGGCGAGGTGGCGATCATGCGCGATGTCGCCGGCACTTAGCACTCATGCGGAAGGTAGGTGACGACCTGACAAGAGGGGCCCGCCTGTCAGCGACAGAAACAAAATGGCGCGAGCCCGAGTCAAGTGCGGCGCAAACCAGTGGTTTGACTCGACCATTTTCACTCCGACCGTTGGATCTGAGATGGACGGTCGAGATTGATGTATGCATTCGGACAGGTCGGTTGCATGCGCGCACGTGGATCGTTCGATTTGCATCGGACGGTCACGATCGATTGGTCTCGCACGCGGTGCAGCTAGTTGACGTGACCGAGTCAAGTGGCGCGGTCGGTTTGAGTCGGGCTCGGTTCGAGCCCGACAAACGTTGTTTTCGATTTTTGTTTTTAAAAGTGAGAGAGTTTTAGGAATTTTTAGAGATAGCTCCTGAGCTCCAAAAATTCCGAAATTTTTATGGTAGCTACTTGAGACAGAGAGCAACATTTCATAAATTTTCCAGAACTTTTTATGCACTGAGAAGTTCTGCAGAAAATTCACAAGCATGCTGACCTAGGGTTTGACCAGATTTCCAACTAGTTTGACTTGGTCATTTGAAATAGCAAATAAAATCTAAAAATTGTGAAATAATTCAGGGAGGTAGATAGGATGATCAAGATGACAGGAAAAATATTCCTAGGGGATGATCACAAGTTTGAAGGCTAAGAATGTGCTGACAACAATTTCCCTTCACAAGAATTTAATTCTAGAAAATGGAAATTGCTAGGGAAAAATGTAGAAACTTTCAAATGATTTGAAGAGACAACAAAAGTTTTTATTTCTCCTCAAAATTTTACATTTGAAATACAAACCCTAAGTTAGGGCTGTTACATTCCCCTTCCCACTGGTAGTGGTTGGCACCAAGGCGTTGGTGCAGGTGCGGAGCACAGGGCGGTGGTGCGGAGGCGCAACGGTGACGGCGCGGCCTCGGGCCACGTAGCGCACGATGGCACCGGAGCGGAGGCGCGACACAGTGGCGGTGGCGCAAGGCCGTGGGCGGCGGCGGGCGACGAAGCGCGCATGGTGGCGCTACGAGGAGCGTGCGGTGGCGCATCAGGCAACGATGCGGCTTCGGCAAGGTGGTGGTGGCTCGATGCGGACGCACACGGCTAGCGCGCGGCCGCGGTGCAACGTGGTGGCGACGCACGCGCGCGCGCGCGGAGCGCGGCGGTGGCCGAGGCGCTAGCGGCAGCCGGCATGCGCTGGCTTCGGCCGTACGGATGCCCGACAGGCGGGCGCTGGTCGCGCACGGCGGTGTTCGGTCGGCGCGCGCGCGTTCGGCCGACGGCGTAGATTGTCGATTCACCTTTTTAATCTGCACTATGAACAGTTATCCCAATACTGAACCCGATTAAACCAATCTTATTTCAGTAATTAGCAAAAGGTTAATCTTCGGGATTAATCTAGCAACGAAAAGATTAGGAGTAATCATACCGATTTGGTCGTTGAATGAGCAAAGGCGTTGATAACGTGTTAAATAAGAGAATCGGTAGAATGTTCAGAACAATCAAAGGTGTTGATAACGTGTTAAATAATAGAATCGGTAGAATCTCTAGAACAATCACCGGTAGAATATTAAGAACAATCACACACTTGAGAAACACAGTGTAGAGGAGAACCAATATATTTATTCATCTATATATCTGTTGTACACAGGGTCCTCATATTTATAACCCAAAGAGGTGAAAGTCCTACATGGGTGGTTTAGTCTTTTGTCCGTACAATTAGGTTTGGTAACATAGAGAAAACAATTAATGTTATCTTGGATATTTTCAGGTGTGGGTCAAACAAACAAAGCATGCATGTATGCATGCATGGTGGATGGAGGCCGTTCGATGCAAATCAGACGCTGAGATGGATGATTGGGATACGCAGGAATTAAGGTGTTGAACGACACGAGCATGCGTGCATGTTTATTCAGTTTGGCACTGACGTTACGTTGTGAGCTAGCTTACCGTCGAGCGCTGCGTGTCACGTACGTGCACGTTACGAGCTAGGAATCTCAGTATCTCACGCACGCAGACGCTGCGTGTCACGTACGTGCACGTCACGAGCTAGGAACCCGAACGCTTGCCACGTCAGAAGAGGAGGAATCTCGGTATCTCACGCACGCAGACGCAGCGGCAGGGCAGTGTATCGATGATCACCGTCGGCGAGCAGCGGCGCCTCTCGGCGCGGCGGGCACGAAATCTCGCAGGATGTTGCGGCACTCGATCCACGATTTTCCTCTGAATTTTTCGCTGCATTCCATTCCATCCAGGCAATGTCAACGAATTGGCCAGCCTTATCAAACAATCGATCGATCGATCTGATCTGAGAGCAATGCTACAGGCACACACAACCTCTATGCCTCTATCCAAATGGACCATGCGATTAAACCCCTTCGCTCTTCTCATCATGGCCTTGGACTCACGCTTTTCATCCCACAATGTCAACGAATTGACCAGCATTAGGGGTGTAAAACAAATCCGGATAGTCTGTTTTATCCGGCATCTGGATCCGGATAGTTGCGAATGTGGTAGGGAAGATAGCGTTCGTATTGCAAAACGAATACGAATCCAGATAATATCCGATTTTGTTTACCGGATACGAATACAAATGTGGTACGAAAAAACGTGGTTGAAACGAATACGAATACATATAATATCCGAATCCGACAGTTTTATCTCCCTTATCATCTAGTCCACTAACATCTTTTTTTGTGTTGTGCTACTATGTTGCTTGTGGGAATTTGATATGTTATTCCATATATTGGAACTCTATTAGTAGATGTTTGGAATTTGGACTTCTTGTGTGAGACTTCATCATATTTTAGGATATTCGAATTCAACCAAATTGAGCAAGTATTCGATTCACATTAATATTCGTTACAACATTCGATTCGTATTCGTATTCAAATTAGTAATCATTTAAAAAATACAAATACAAATGTAGTATAAACACTATTCGATCCATTTTCACCCCTAATCAACAACATTCTTAGTCAGGCAAAATTGTGAACTAGTTCAGTAACCCAATCACAGGTACAAAACTACAATTGTGTATGAGGCAATCGAAACAAGGCATGAACATTACGATTTGGTGTGTGACAGGACAGGCTAACATGTGGTAGGCGTTGTACAAGTTCATACCAGTCAGATGGTAGCAGAACCATTGTGTGCGCGCGCGCAAGTTCAATTCCTGTGATTAAATTGGTTTATTTACTGATCGGCTAGCACTGAAAAAACACAGTTTGATACTTGTGCCAAATAGCCAACTTCCAATCTTGAGCGTTGCCTTCAATGGAATGCAGCTTGTGAGGTATTGGAGGAAAACGAGAGGCAAGATGCCAATTCTTTTAGGTATGGTACTGTGACACAAGCAGCTCTTCAGTCCACTGCAACGACGACTACTATCTCGTGTATGGTGTTCATCTAGTACTCAAATTGCCCTGCAAGACCAATTGTTTTGTTAAATTTGTTCTGTTGTGCGTTGGAGAGGTTCGGGATGTCAAGTGATGGCATTTTGGTGCCACCACGTGGACTCAACAAACATGCACTTTCTATTCTCTTCGCAGCATAGCACCTTCCCAGTGTCGCCTGCCTCCCTCGAATCACACGCCTCTACCCCCAAACATCGACGCTCCCCTCTCCATGTACCTCCACGACTCCCTAAGGCCTTCTTCTCTTAGACTTGCATTGTCACGCCTGCCCTCCCGCGACGTCACATCCCCTGTCGCTTTCGTGTCCATCTTCTACACGCACTGTTGTGCTCACCATTGACGCCACCCACCACGCTTGCCATGGCCCGAGTCTTAGCCCTACCACTGCCAATGAGCATGACGTCTTTGGCGACGACGGTATGGTGGCTGCCAGACAAGGATGCCGAACCGGATTCCATCCACCGGTGCGTTATTGATCTGGATGAGTGCCTCTGGCAGGCGGCCGCTAAGATCTAGGCGTAATGTGGCCTCGCATGCAGCCATGAGGTTATTGTTCCTAGTTTCCCTTCTACCCTCGATCATCTTGTAGTTTTTTTTGTCTAAATATGAATCATTCTTTTCTCTGAACTGGTGTGTCGGTAGATGGAATAAATATACTATAGTTTGGGATTTTTTTTTCTCCGTTGTTCTTTTGTGGTTTGAGATTTTTGATCTCCGATTTGGTCACTGATGTGTGCTACTATTCTTCATGTTTGGTAGCTCTCGCATGGGAAGTATCACAGCCAAGCTATGCTCCTGGCCCTGCTATACCAGCAGCAAGGTCTTTTTCTATGGTATATGTCAAGGCATATTGTGTGAACCTCTCACACAATTTTCTTTTATTTATTAGCTTCCCTAACAAATTTGTAACAAACTAGAATCTTATTCCAACAATTTCATTTTCTCTTGATAAGCTCTCCTAACAATTCAACAACAAATTACGATTTTAATTTGTCAAGCGAAGCTACATCTTCCAGTCTCGTAGAGCTGACGCGAAGGAGTGAACATGTGCTAGGGCGGAGCTCGGCCGAGTGCCATAACAGAATCGAGGACTTACACAAAGTGCAATGACACTCGACGTGATGAATTAAATATGAATTTTTTATTTGTCCATAGCAAAACACGGACATTGAACTAGTTGCTGCAAAAGCAAGCATGTCAGTGCTCAGTTTAAGGAGACAAAAAAAGGTACATTTTTTCAACCAACGTAAGATTTAAAGTTCCAGTGCTAAACTTGTATGTGCCAGCAAATCTCATATCAAACAACCATGATAAACAAATATGGACTTCGCTAGAAAAAGAAGTAAACATTGAATAACTCCCGACACATCTTTACCTGTATACTTGAAATTCCAGAACATTATTTCATACTAGGGGATCAGATCCATAATGTGACTTGCTGTCAGTTTACTTTCACAGTGCTAAAACAGGACAAGCATCTCTGTCAAAAACCAAAACTTCATCTAAAAAAAAAAAAAAAACTTGAGGGCATCGCCACAATTCACTCGCTACTTGAGTTTACGATTCCAAAACTGAATCTTGAGCAGGGTCCCGTCAGGGTTACAAAGCATGTCGATCAGAAGATCCGTTTTGTGTGCGCGACGTAACGATCGATCTGAGAGCAATGTTATTGCTACACACTGTATTAATTGCACAACATCTATCCAGCTGCATTCTAGTACATGAATTTTCTCTCGTTTTTGATTTATCCCTCTGCAAGCTGATCTCGTCAGGGCAAGAATTTTGGCAGGATGTTGCGCCACTCCATCTCCCATGTCCACGATTTTTCCCTGAATTTCCAGCTGCCATTTGGTTGGTGAGAACTGAGAGAGCCTGTTTTATTTTTAATTTTTTAAAAAAATATTTTGAAGATAGTCTCTTTCTAATTTTATTTTCAATTCTAATCTCTTTGGACCCGTGACATGATCAAATTGTGTTGTCACGCCATCGACCACGACGTGACCAAACCTGCCAGATAGTCCTCCGAGCCAATACGCGTTCGGTTTCGGGTTAAATCCTGTCACGCTACGAGGAGTGGTATGACAACACTCATTTGTCACGCTAAAATCCGTAGCGTGACAACGTATTTTTGTCACGCCATAAGTTGTGATGTGACCAAATGATCAGAATTGAAAATAAAGTTAAAAAGAGACTATCTTTAAATACTTTTTTTTAAAAAAAATTAAATAATAAAAAAGGTTCGAACTGAGAAGAGCGAGGCGGCGCGAGAGCATCAGGGACGTAACCACGAGGAACGTCCGGCCCATGGGCCAAATTCAAGGAGGCAGCCACTTAGTGGGCCTTATCTGCTGCGATCGCTACGGCCCAACTTAGCAAACGGATGGCGAAGTGGGCTTTACTCTACATCCATGTCCCCTCCCCCGCTGGTGCTCCATTCCATCCAGGCCGTCGCTTCCCGATCGGGCGCCCGTCCCAAGGCGTTTCTGGTTCCATGGCCATATATCTCGAGCAAGCAGGGTTTACAAGCATCATCTCTCCATCCATCAGACGATTAATCTTGTGTTTAAGGAGTAACAATCGATCGATCTGAGAGCAATGCTACACACTGTATTGAACATCAATCTAACTGCATTCTAGTACAGTCCCTTTGATCTTCTGATCATGGTAATGGATTAAGTCGATTCAAATGTGTTGGGTTGCTCAATCTGACCATCAACACAACCCCCGTAATCTGCTAGAGTTGCGTATGAGGCAGTCGAATCAAGAACAAACTTGGTGACACAGGGCCATTGGCAGCATACCAAAAACAGGAAGCACTACTCTTTCGTTTATTTCATTAAAACAGTAATTTCGATTTCTTTGTAACAGTAATAATCTATGCAAGTTCCATTCAAACAACTTCTCATCACGACATGTCTGAAAAGCAAATGAAACCATCTACTGTGAACTACTACTGCAACCACACACTCATTTATGTTGCAGCCATGACGCATTCAATTGCTTGTTTGCAGATCCCAAACTACCACGGCATCTTCTTGATTTATGCTGCAGCCATGATGCATTCAATTGCTTGTTTGCAGATTCCAGTCATAGTCGCTTCTGGACCATAGACCTGCAGTGGAGTGGATTGTTCAAATCAGAATCAGTGCATCTATGTCAACTGTTGAGATAGCGATTCACAACTGCCAGCAACAAATGGATGAATCTTCTCTTTCACAACTACTTTCTTCTGAGGTAAAAGATTTTCATAACCAAGGAGATACTAGATCATTACCTCAATTGGAACGCCGAGTTCTGCGCCAAGCTTACGCATTTTAGCCAGTCCAGTTTGGTAATTTGGACCACCTCGTCGAACATAAATGTGCATTCTTGAAGCCTGCAACTTGGATTCCTGAAAGTAAATATCAAAGTGAATTAACAATCAGGTGAATAGATGTGGAATTGGTGCCAGGGAAAAGGGAACATTAGCCAGAATTCTAGATTGCGTGGTCCTATATACCTTCTCTCTTAAGGCCCGAATGATGCCATTGAATGTGGCAGCAACATCAGTGAAGTTAGCTATACCCCCTCCAATGAGAAGGGCTCTCTTGCGGCCATCAGGATCAGCAGTCGCACACTGCATTGAATATTACGATTAACTGATGAACCTACATGGAGTGAAGAGCTGTGCGATAAAGGTGATCTTGAGTGCTTACATCAAGTACTACTCTAGCATACTGCAGAACCTCCTCCTCATTGGGAGCACCACTATACTCTGCATAATTTCCTAACTCTGAAGCATATCCCAAATCTCCAACCTGGTAAACAACCAAAAAAACACTTAATTTTGTATACAGGCCTAATTCAGGTCAACAGATGCTAACATGAAATACTCCCACAGCTAAGTTAAAATCAGACAAGAACTCATGCTTACTGTATCAGCATATATGACACTGGCACCACCTCCTGCAACCATTGTCCAGATGCGCCCCTTTGGGTTCAAAACTGTGAACTTCAGAGATGCACTCGTCTGAAAGAATGACGATGCCATATTGCATTTAGTGCATAACTCAACAAAACATATAGTTTGTACCAGTATTGTATTTACATTCATGTGCAAACCTAAGTGATGATAATATATTGGTAATACTTCAGAGGTGAAAAAAGAAAGATCAAAAGTGTAAGT
Organism: Ampelocalamus luodianensis; assembly: GCA_036346255.1. Lineage (NCBI taxonomy): Eukaryota > Viridiplantae > Streptophyta > Magnoliopsida > Poales > Poaceae > Ampelocalamus > Ampelocalamus luodianensis. Next base: position 1,361,785 of record CM070625.1, read on the forward strand.
TCAGATGTGGATACCTTCTCATCCAGTTCGTGGATAAAACTTTCTGTAGGACTGAGAACTCGTCCGAATGGTAGAGGGAATTCTATGTTCCCCCACCTGCACATTGATGAGTAAGATTTAACACAACAATCACATCAAGAAATCAAATCCTTGGGAAGCCTGCTACTCACTTCTTGAAGTTCTTGAAAGCTGCTGTATCATCTAATTCTCCTCTCATGTCCAGAGGATATGGCTCCCCATTCACCATGGCGAATGGGTTCATCTCAAGAAATGAGAAATCCAAGTCTGCAAAAAGGAGCAGATCCTTGTGAATATGGCAAGTCAAAAAAAGCTACCAACAAACAAAATTACTAGAGATGGCAACTTCCTCCAAATCTATAGTACCTTGGAAGACAGCAAACACTCCTTTAATGAAATCACCAATTTTTCCACGCGCCTGATGTTCAAACAGAGAATACAACAATTATGAACATGCGAGGAAGAAGATCAACTGCGTGAGGTAAGGAGGCAAGTAATGCCACAATATAAGTACCTCCAATGGAAGGGTAGCAATCAAGGGAGCACATGCATCAGGTATCATTGGCTTCTCAGTGGGAAGAAAGATTGTCTTAACCTTGTCCCAGTTCTCCTCGATCTCAATCCCTCCACACTCCGAGAAACTAATGGTGCTGCCCAGCCTCTCTGACACAATCGAAAGGTAGTACTCTTGATCATGGGGCACAAATGGCTCAACTATGAAGGTTGTAATCGGAGCCTTGCAGCCGCCCATCTCGACCTGAATAGCCCCAATATATCAGAAACAACTCAATTCACCAAACACGTAAAGGATCAGTGCGACCTGGTGTTAAATTCCACAACTAAATTACCTCGACTCCCAACCGCTCCTTCACAAACTCCTTGACTTGAACAATATCAAGGTTGAGGGCCACAAGGCCACTCTTCCCACGCTTCCCAAACAACATGTCGGGCTTCACAACCAATTTTGTGGTTGACAGCCATGGCTGCTGGTTCACAAGCTCCGTGAAGTCCGTTGATTGTGTAACCTTTCAATCAGCAAGTTACAAAATCAGTCAAACTAATATTGCCAAACAACAAGATGCTACGTCAAATCAGAACTATTATTAAGACTGAAATCACCCAACGTCAAGTCAGAACTATTATTAAGACTGAAGTCACCGAGAGTACAATTTATCTCATTCAAACCGGTCAATTTGAGTTCTGCCTACTCTTGAAACTTGATGATCCCAAAAGTAACAAAAGAAATGATTTGTTTGTTCCTAGCCCAAGTACTGTTATTTATTTCAGATGAACACACACCGCGTCAGGGCACGATTCTGTTCTACAGTTACTTACTCCAATCCCCAAGAAACAATAAGCTTTGTGTCACTGTCATAGCCCTACGGATCCAGGTGATGAAATAACTAAATGATTTACACATACCTGAACAAACAAATCACACAACGAAACAAAACTCCAGATCTAACTAAGAAAGCAATAGTTTTGCAAGATTCGTACCTAATACAACTGCAAGTATCAAACTGCAGAAGCCATTGCTCATAGTTCAATTAAAAATCGCACCTTAACAAGTTACCCCTAGACTGCCGAACCAACAACACTTCCAGTCATAAACCTATCAATCCCAATGCCTATCACTCGATAAATTGCGTCTTCCACACGATCTCGAACCAGATCCCCCTTCTAATACCAACGGAAGATAATTATATTTTCTCCCAAAACAATCCTAAACAAAGAACTAAAATTTACAAATGCCCGCGCATCATCGGCAAGCCGCTCATAAAAATCGCATCTTTACACTCTTCCAGGCCGAATCAGACTAGTCTACATGGAGCGCACACGGCAGAAATGTAAAGATCCATTCAGGGATCACCCGAAAAGTTTCAGATCACGAAGTACTGACCTTGGCAGAGAGGATCTGGAGGTCGATGCCGGCGAGGCGCTTGAGGTGCTCCTTGAGGAGGCGCTTGGAGTCGTACTCCCGGATCTTCTTGCGCGCCATGGCGGCGGCGAGTCGAGGGTTCTGGAAGCTTGGGCGACGGCGAGCGCAGCGCAGAGAGCGCGCGCGGGGTGGACTGGACTCGTAGGTGGTGTGTGAGGTGTCAGGTGGGTTGGCTGCACGTAGCGTAGAAGAGACAGCTCTCTCGAGTGAATATGTAGAGGTGACTTGTGTTGGATGGGATCTAAGTAGAGAATTTTGGGCTAAATGATATTATTTAAAGCGGGATTAGTAAAAATAATGATCTTGTAGTTGTAATTTGTAAAAATAACGTTCTTATCTGTACAACTACGGACGACACGTGGCGCATCGTCTGTGTGGCCACGAACAGACACGACCCATGGTTTGTCCGTTTCATGGCCGTGCGATCGAGAGCGTCATTTTTACGATTGCAAGGGTGTTATTTTTTTAATGTCGCTTTAAATAGTGTCATCTAGGCAAAAAAAAAAACTCCTAAGTAGACAGAAACATTAAACTAAAAAACATTAGTAATATTCAATTACACATGGGAGCGAACATACATTTGGTTGGGTTGGATTGACACTCCACATCAACCAGTATTTCATTCTCTAAACGATAGGGGAGAAAAAAAAAAGTCGATTGGTTCTTCTCGCAGTTTAGACTTAACCACGTGCTGTTCGGGAAGAATTTTATGGACATGATTGTAGATAGTACTGTAGCATGGAAGAGCACATCCATTCCTTGAGTTATTTTGCGTTTACTACACGATCTTGTGGGGTTGATCATTTTTTTACACTGAATCAGATGGGCCAGGTGGCTTACTCGTCTGTTGCTTTGCAAACCAGGAGGGGAGGGAGAGAGTTTGGTGTTTGGTGATAGCCTGACAGGTGATGGGTGACCGAATCATACAGCAGATGGGGTGCTGGTACACTGCAGGTTGGTGTTTTTCTTCTTTTTGAGATGCAGTAGGTAGGTGTTGGTTAGTATGGGCTGTTTGTATCCTTATGCAGAGGTGAAAATTTTTTCTCTTATATTATCTGAAAAAAGGCGTTGGTCAGTCGGAGGGAGCTGCTCTGGCTAGCTTTGTTGACGGCCACACGCGCAACCAAAGATGGTTGGCTTCGGCCTCTGGCCTGGAAGATATTTGGGCCTTTTTCCTCGAGGAAACCCGATTGTTTGGGCCCAATTATGCAGAAAATCTGATACCGTAGTGGGTGGTTGCGAATCAAGCTTTCGACGTGCTTTGAAATTTACGTTTTTCTTCGTTTTTTTTTTCAGCGGGTATTCATTCAACCACATCCTCTCGAATCAAATATGTGCATAGCTGAGTGTCACTATTTGATTTTGATTTAGATAGACTCTACTGATTCAGATAACAGTTCTGTACTACTCCACTAATCACTCTCAAGAAAGGATGTTTTTTTGTACTAATCTTAAAAAAAACATCACTCTCGAGACTTGTCTAGTTTGGATTGTGTTTGTTTGTTTCGGCCTTTCATTATGGGTACTATCAGAGCGGATATAGTTGGATATCACTTATCATATATTTTATTCTATATTTTTTTTTTCTCATAGCGAAGTCGGATACGGATAGTGTCGGATGCCCATTTCTCCACCCTATATTCATTCCACGAGTCTTTGGTCGGACGGACAGACATTATCTATCCGCTTCTTTTGCATCCATACATAGGACATTATACAATAGGGGTGCAATCAGAGCGAACAAAGAAATGCTAATTGCTGAGATGTCAACGGAAAACACTTAGTATCCCCTGCCTGTTTAGATGTAGTAGTCCACTTAGAGCATCTCCAGCAGGAGCCCTCAAAACAGAGCCCCTACTTTTAATTTGAGGGCTCCCCCTACTTTTGAGGGCCCTGTTTGGTCAGACTCAAATAGAGCCCTCAAAACAAGCCCCTACTTAATTCCTCTATTTTCTCACACACTATATGCATATGTATTTGAGAACATCACATTATATAATAATTTATTTAAACTATAACTCTAAAGCACTATACTTAAAATTATGAATGACAATACAAATATTCAAATTTAAATTCAAAGACAAATTTGGTCCGAATTTAATGATAGTCGATCACAACATAGTTCATAACATCTCTGCAAATCAAAATGACATAATCATCAAATTTGGGCGGGGGAAGGAGCGGACGCGGGAGGGGAAAAAGGCTGGCGGGGGAAGAATCGGGACCAGGACGCGCAGGAAACTGTGATTTGGGGGGTTGGCCTAGAGCCCCCTGTGAATGAGGGCTGAGGGGATTTTAGGCCCCTCAAATTTGAGAGCTCTAGTAGGGGCCCTGCTGGACTTCTGTTTTTGCCTCAAGCCCTCAAATTTAGTTTTAGGGGCTCAAGTAGGGGCCCTGCTGGAGATGCTCTTATCTATTATCCTGTTACTAAATGAAGTCACAACGGGTTTTCTTTGTACCATCTGATATACATATATATATATATATAGATATATATATATATATATATCGCTATATATATATACGGATATATCCTATTTCTATTTCGTATTTTTTTCTGTGAGTCAGAGAATCAGATAGTACCAGATAACCATATTCACTCCAGTCTTTCGGTTAGTTGGTGGATCGAAAATTATTCACTCGGTCTGCACCCATGTTTCAGCAGTGTTTCCCGCCGCTCCCTCCCGCGCGTATCCCTTCCCTCCGCTCCGCTCCAATTGGTTGGTCCCCTTCTCTTCTCTTCTTTTGTCTTTCCTTCTCTCCTCTTGGTCAAAAAAGCGGGAAGAGAGGGAAAAAAACCAAAACTACCTAGGGTTTATTAGGCTTAATGGAGGTGGACACCCAAGCCGCCGCCGCGCCCGGCGACGAGCTGCGGCGGCTCCTCGCCGCCACCCTCAGCCCCGACAAGGCGGCCGTGGACGCCGCCACCGCGGGGCTCGCCGGGCACGCCGCCGCCGGCGACCCCCGCTTCCCCATCGCCCTCCTCGCCATCGCCGCAGGTACCCATCCTCTACCATTACTACTACTAGTAGTACCGATGAGCTCGTGCAAGTGTAGTTGCGTGCGATTCTGCGGAAGCTTGTGGCTTTCTTCTTTTGGGGAATTTAACGGCAGCATAGCGCGTCGTCTGTCCGCGTTTGGTCCAGCAATACTATGTATAGCTCCGTGCGAAAAAAGAAAAGCTTTTTTTTTGGAATTAGTGCTGTGTGTCACTCTGGCGATGCAACAAACAGCTTTGACCGATGGGCGCGTTTGTGCTAATTTGGCACGCCGTGCACCCAAAATCCATCTTAATTTGCTCAAATGGTAATTAGCGAGTGCGGGGAGACTGTTTATGTACATCGGAAAGAACCAGGGATGAGCAATGCACGGGTCAACTTCGGCCATGGAGATGAATAGATTGATGACAGGCCATAATTTTGAAATGTTATACAGAAAAATGGAAGTTTGATAACATTCTTTAGTTGTGAAAGTTTAGTGATTAATTTCCAATCATTTGAATTGTGGCTATAGGGGATGGTGATCAAGGGATAAGAATTGCTGCGGCGACATACTTGAAGAATTTCACCCGGCGCAATATGGAAGGGGGGCTGTCATCATCTGATCTCTATAAGGAGTTCCGCGATCAGCTTGCCCAGGCTTTGCTTCGAGTGGAACCTGTAATTCTTCGAGTATTGATTGAAGTTGTATGTCCAACTGTACTCAATAGCTATACAATTAAACGCCTCACTAGTAAGGTTATTTAGCAATGACTTATGCTCCTATGGTTTGTAACTGACAGTTCCGCCAAGTCATAGAAAAAGATTTTGTCAAGGAAAATTGGTGGCCTGAACTTGTCCCTCAGTTGAAGCTAGTGATCCAGAGCAGCAATATGATTAGTCCTGGCCAGCATCCCGAGTGGAATACCATTAATGCCCTCACAGTACTTCAATCCGTTGTTAGACCCTTCCAGGTATATATCATGACTCATGGATTATACATATGTTCTATATGCACTTCTGACATGATTTTTTATAAACCAACTCCTTCACCCTCCTTTTTTTCTCCAGAAGCATGAACATATGACCCTGACTTCAGTACATTCTGGCCCATGCATTCTAAATAATTAGAACTTTCTTGTTTAAGAATTACTGTGCCTAGCTTATCCATATAAGATAATTAAAAGCAGAAAGTTAATTGCTCTCCATTGTTTATTTCTTTTGAAAACTCCCTATTGTTGTTTTTCTGGCGTGCTCTGTTCAAATCTCATAATACTCATTATGTAAAATTTCATCTCACTAGAGAATACTTGGTATGCCTCCATCAACTTCTATACTCATTAGCATGCGTGCTGTTGTGGTCTTTGGTTGGGTACTGGTCTAAGGATCGAGGGTAGGGCACTCGCCCTCATCTAATTGACGGCAGAGCTTGTCACTGTCGAGGTAGTGAGCCTCTGAGGCCTGATTAGCCAGGGAGGCGAGGGATTGCCCTCCAAGCTCGGTCGGGACTCTTTCCGATGGATAAGGAGATTTTGATCTTTAGCCAACCGGTTAGGGACTAACTTTATTTATTTCTTTGTTGATTGATAATAGATACATACTATCCCTTTTATATGAGTGATCTGACTTAACTCTTAAGAAATAATCTATAACGAAACTTACCTCTAACAATTCAATTTAATAACCACTTGCCTAAATAATAGATAATATCAAACAACTAATAGATAGATTCCTAAATAATTAATCCTTCCTAATACTTGCGGGCAGTACTGTTCGCGCGGTGCGGTTGTTAGCTGGATGCTACAGTGCCTCTCTGGGATCTTAGTCCATAACAATGCTACTGGCCTTTCATGCCAATCTATTTTAGTTAAATTCATGGATGATACATATTTAACACATTAACATAATAAAATATTTTAATAGAAAGGATATTTATTTTCTAACTTTGTTATCTTGCAGTATTTCTTGAACCCAAAAGTTGCAAAAGAGCCTGTTCCAGAACAATTGGAGCAAATCGCAGCTGAGATTCTTGTACCACTGCAAGTGACATTCCATCATTTTGCTGACAAGGTTTTGTGTTAATGCACTCTGATTTGCTCTAAATATTATATACATCTTATTCTTTGCTGAACATTTTATGGTGTGCGCAATAGGTTCTGTTGTCGCACGATGGGATTAAATTGGAATATGAGCAGCTCCTACTTATCACATGCAAGTGCATGTATTTCACTGTAAGCCCTGTTTTTATTTCTTCTTCCTTATGTATTAACAGTATCAACATAACATCATCATTACCATAACATACTCAAAACGTATGAAAAAAATGTTGAAACTGCTTTCAGTAAACTATGTGGTGTTTGCAGAAGTATATTTTAAGAGCACCAATTATCAATATATAAGAAGGTAAAGGCAACGAAAGGGTGGGCTGAGTAGTAGCGCATGTTTGTCGAACAAAGCTTGAATCATTAGCTTTCATGTTTATGTAGGCAATTTAGGAATGCCATACTGATTTTGTTCTTTTGTTTTTTCTAAATGCTGCACTTGCCTCTCTCTACATTTACATTGTTGTAATGCTGTAGCTTATGGACTTAATGGCTTGCATGGTTGTTAACTTGCTATCATGTGTCTCCAATTGTGATACTCCTACAGGTGAGGTCATACATGCCATCTAGAGTAAAGCAGATTTTGCCTTCCTTTTGCAAAGACATGTTCCGTATACTAGAATCATTAAATTTCGACAGTCCTCCTGAAGATGGTGCTACAATGAGGCTCAAGATTGCAAAAAGATGTCTCATTATATTTTGCACACTTGTTACTCGTCACCGGAAACATGCTGATGAGTATGTACTTTAGTCTTTATTGTTCTTCTTTTCTAGCATATTTTCCAGAATGCTTACCCTCCAATGTTCTCAGCCAGATGCCACATATTGTCAACTGCGCAATCAGAATATCAAAACAAAGCATTCATTTAAGTGTAAGTTCTATAGTTTATGAAATTCTTCTATTTGTACAATGTGCTGAAGCCCAAGCATTATGAACCCGTACCGACACATGCTAGATTATTCATTATTGAAGGCTGTTATGGGCATTGTGATCATTTTTTAATTATTGTTTGCGAGATTCTGAGTGCGCCAAATGATTGCAGAAACTCAACTCTCTCTCAGATCGGATTTTTTCATTAGCATTTGACGTGATTTCTCGTGTGTTGGAGACAGGCCCTGTAAGTATATACACCAAGTAGTTTGACTGAATAGTCTGAATTGAAATCATGGTTCATAAGTTCATATATTTGAACTTGTTGGCCTTGGTCATGTGCTCTCTTGTGCAGGGATGGCGACTTGTTTCACCGCATTTTTCTTCACTTCTGGATTCAGCAATCTTTCCAGCATTAGCATTAAATGAGAAGGTCAGCTCCCCATCTTTTGTTGATAAATAACACATTTCCAATATGTACTTCTTTTGGTCCAACTTTATCTGTATTTAGGATATAGCAGAGTGGGAGGAGGATACTGACGAGTATATGCGAAAGAATCTTCCCTGTGAACTTGTAAGTACAGGATTCAACAATACTAGTTAATCTCTGGTGCTCATGTTGTTTGACTGATAAATTTGTTGGCAGGATGACATTTCAGGATGGGCTGAGGATTTATTCACAGCTAGGAAAAGTGCTATCAATTTGCTTGGTGTTATAGCCCTGTCAAAGGTTGTGTTTTTTTCGTAGTGTATTGATGTACATAATATTGAGTTTAGGCTCACTAGGATTTTTAATTATATTGAATTGCTATATCAGAGTTCATGACTTTATTACGACCCCTTCTATAATTCCTTGTGATGGATAATTACATGGTTGTTCAGCTTCTGCACTACTATAGGCAGAAGGATAACACTACTCTTTTCATATTTTATTGCATTTGCAATTATGACATCTTGAAAGCATATACACTTCAAATGCTTTTAACAACTGCATGCGCAAGCTACCAAGTCCGCACATATTATCTATTTCTTACTGAACCAGGGAGGTTATTGAATTGAAACATGATGTGTGAAGATGTTCTACTCTTTACTAACATATTTTTCCTGTTTCAGGGGCCACCAGTTGCATCTGCAGCTTCCAAACGCAAGAAAGGTGATAAAAGTAAAGGAAAAGGAGAAAGGAGCTCCATTGGGGAGTTATTGGTCATCCCATTCCTGTCAAAATTTCCTGTACCTTCCCATGGGGAAGATGCATCATCAAAGGCAGTGCAGAAGTAAGAACACAAGAATAAAAAGTACATGCATATCTCTGCGTCATGTGTAGATGTGGATTGCAGACTATTGGCTATGTTATTATTCCATACTTACTAAATAGCTGACTTTACTGCCATTCATTTCAGTTATTTCGCCGTTCTAATGGCATATGGAGGCCTCCAAGATGTAAGATTATTACAATATGTCCCTCAGAAGATGTTATATTTTATGAATTTATATTGTAATAAATGCTGATTCATTTCAGTAACACATTTTGCAGTTTCTGACTGAGAAGAAAGATTTGACGGTTACATTGATCAGGCATCGGATTCTTCCATTGTATTCTTTGGATCCATGCAGTCCATATTTGATTTCTACAGCAAACTGGATTATCGGACAGCTTGCATTGTGCCTACCAGAGGTTATATCCTTTCCTTGCTTTCATTTTCATCATGCCCTAGGACATGCTAGGTCAAAGCAAAAGGCTTCATCTGTTCTGTATATTTCATTATATTATATATTTGAGTTTCTAATTCCTGTTTACTTATCTGTAGGCCATGAGCACAAATATTTACCATTCCTTAATGAAGGCATTGACCATGGAGGACATTGAGAACTTAAGTTGTTATCCGGTCCGTGCTTCTGCTTCTGGTGCTATTGCAGAACTCATTGAGGTAAGAGTTGATGAGTTGATGTGGCATTGTCAATGAGTCTACTTGCCACCTTTAAATATGCCACTTAGATATTTCTTTGTGCCTTTTGCAGAACGGTTACGCTTCACCTGATTGGCTTGCCCTTTGCAAGTGGTTGTGAAAAGGATAAGCACTGAAGATGAAAATGAGTCTGCTCTTTTGTTTCAGCTTCTGGGCACAATAGTTGAGGCTGGGCAAGAAAAAGTTCTGCCTCATATTCCTGAAATTGTGTCTAACATTGCCAATACCATAACAAAGCTACTTCCCCCTGTACCAGATCCGTGGCCTCAGGTAATAGTGCATCTGTCTTCTCTGTGGTCGATATTTTCATTCTGTCTGCAAACATGACAAGTCAACATTGCATGTGTTTAATTATACTATCAATTATTACTTTCATACCCAATAATTTCCTTGCCTGCCTTTGGGGAATTATGATACCACTGGTTTATGCCGTTTTGAAAGGTTGACAACATCTTAAAAGATAGGACATGCTTTTAGATGAAGCAGATTGATATATTTGTTGAAAGTGAAGATCAAGAACTAGAATCCGAATCCACCCAGTGTACCTGTTTCAACAGAATGTAACTAAGACTCTAAATCCTTCATGTGGAACTACTGAAAGGATTTTTTAAAGAAAAAATACATGTTTCCATGCATGTCTATTCTTGTAATACACCCTGCATTCTGTCCCAATATCTTGCGCGCATCTAATTCCTAGAGCAAAAATCCCAATTGCACTAACTGGGTTTAAATGCATATGCTATTTTAGGTTGTCGAACGGGGTTTTGCTGCACTAGTAGCGATGGCTCAAGCTTGGGAGAGCTCTGCACCTGATGAAAACAAGAAACACGAAAAAAGGGTTTGGCAATCAGGCCAGTCTGCAATTGCTCAAACTTTTTCAACAGTGTTACAAAAAGCTTGGTTGTTACCCATTGAACAGAAGGTATGTTGCCAAAGAGTATGTCAAGTTTGCTCTTTGCTTGTCTCGAGGTACTCATGCAATGGGATTTTGTTGACTGTTTGTTGACGTTCATTTCAGGAGTTGACGTTAAATTCTGCATTGCCACCTCCGTCATGTGTAAATGATGCTTCTGTATTACTTGAGTTCATCATGAGGTCTGTTACTTCTATGGAAGAAACCACGGGTATGAAGGTCTTTGAGCTAGTAGCTATATGGGCTGACAGCATTGCCTACTGGGACTCTTGGGAGGAGATGGAGGATCAGGGAGTTTTCAATGCAATCAAAGAAGCTGTCAATTTCCATCAAAGATTTGACTCTTCCGGTTTCTTCGTGAAAATGCTTCCTTCCCAGTCAGCAGATGGTTCACAAAATTCAGTCATTGGTCGGGTTTCAAATTTTGTGACCAGGGCCATTGCAGCTTACCCATCTGCAACATGGAGGGCATGCTCATGCATCCATACACTACTGCATGCTCCAAATTTCTCCTTTGGAGCAGAAGGCTCTAGAATGACTCTTGCTGTAACCTTTGCGCAAGCAACATTTTCTCATTTCAAGGGTTTATCTGACAGCCCTGCTGGGATATGGAAACCACTACTATTGGCCATTTCTTCATGCTACATTTGCTATCCAGATGCTATTGAGCAGGTCTTATGCAAGGATGATAGTAATGGTTTTACAATCTGGGCATCTGCATTGGCACAAGTCTCAAGTAGCTCGTTTACTCCCTGTCTGTCATCTGAATCTGAGATCAAACTAGCTGGTAAATAACGATGTATTAATCACTGTGACGTTCAGTCTTGTTGTTTGCTTTGTTGTCTTAGAAAGATGTGTCATCTTGTTACTGTTTGCTATCATTATGCAGTGCTAACGTTAGCAACTGTGATTGAGCGTCTGTTGGCCCTTTCCATGGGCAGCACCAAGCTGCTGCAGGACTGCTATGTATCATTGATGGAGTCCTGCATTCATCTGAAGGAAGTTCAAGAGGATGGGGACGATGATGATGGTGATGGTGCAGATCTAGATGATGATGAAGAGGAGGAAGGCACTGATGAAGATGATGAGGTAATGTAACGTTAAATCACGCTTTCTATCTTCTCCCTTCATGCTCAAACACATTACTTGAAGATCACAAACAACATGGCAACATGCAATCAGGATTCGGAGGATGATGATGTGCGAGAAGAGACAGAAGAGGAATTCCTTGAGAGATATGCAGCAGCTGCTGCTGGTGAGTCAATCGAGATTGTCGAGGAAGGAGACATAGATGATGAAACCCAAGACATTGAATTGGGTAAACTTCTTGAAATATTCTCTATCTTATATTTTCCTAAAATGGAATTGTTTTATGAACATTCGCCTCTGGGAGCAAATGCAGGTTCCCTGGACGAAGTGGACATACAACAAGTGATCCTTTCACTGATGCAGAACCATATTGTGCTCCTCCAGGCCCAAATTTTGCCGGATGGCCTAATTGAGAGAATTGCAGAAACATTTCCTGAATATGAACAGATGTTTCATGTTCATCGACAAGCTTAGGTGATAGACTACTTGTGCAGATTTTCTTGTGCGGTATGTTTTTTATTTTTGTTTTTATCTTTTATTAGTTTTCTTAGGTGTGTTGTTTGTTTGAGACATTGTTCTTGTTCTTTATCTTGGCATGGAATGGTGGATGAAAATTCGTTAGTGGGGTTTCCCACTAAATATTAGTGGATGAACAATGATATTCTTTATGTTGCCTGATCAGATGGTGCAACATTTATCTTTTTTTTTTACCCGATGATGTTGTATGCTTTTCATTTATCTTTTTTTTACCCGATGATGTTGTATGCTTTTCTCGTCCATTACTAGTGGGTCATCTACTTTCGAGAAACAGACACAACTTTGATAAATTTGTATCCATAAAAAAGATCAGATCCTTTTGAATCAAATTCTTAAGGTATGGGCTCTTGTATATATATATTAGTTGAAATTCTTCTTGGTTTGAGCTGGTGAAGTATCCTCAATGCCGTCTGAAATTTCTCAAGTCCCAGGGACTGCCAGCTTTGAGGCCAACTTCTCTTTTGCTCTGAATTTTTATGATACATCCTATTGAGTTTGCTCAGTAATATCACTCAAAAATCACGAATTGGAAAATAGCATCGGTGTGAGGATGACATATGGTCCTATGGTCCACCTGTCATCTTCACATCGGATGTTATTTTTCAATTTACATATCAATGTAATGTTAATGACCAAATTAATCTTACATTTTTTTTTACCATCCTACTAGGGTGGTATAGTGGTAGTATAAATTAAATCTATCATTGAGTTCTTAAAGATATTATAGACTTTTTTTTATCACCCCTAAATTGTCTCCTACCAAACTAACTCTACAGTATCCTGCAATGTTGTAGAAAAATACTCCCATGCCGCCACGACGCCCCTAGATCATGGATGGCCGCCGCCTATGAACCACTGAGCCATCAATAGCGATATGGGTTCTACCCGATGATAAATCTTTTGCTGAACAAGTATTTGGCTGTCGTTGAACAGCTAATCGATCAGTAATGACAATCTTGGCTCCGGTTCTCTACGATTAACTTGAAATTTTGTTGAACAACAACCATTAAGCCATTGATACAAATCTGCTGGTTCCGAATTTCTGAGAAACTCAAATCTATCCCTGCAGCCTTGTTTCAAGTGTTCGATTCTTCCTTTCGTCTTTGTTTCTTAGTTCCGTTTTTCTTTTGTTCTCTGTTTCAAGAAGTACTAGGCGCGATCGACCCCTGTTGTCGTTATCGTCGCAAACGGAGAGTATGACCTGCCGGCTATGGCCGCAGAGGGTTAATGGATGTAGATTTGCCAATTTTGAAAATTATGTTTCCTTTGGAGAAATAAATGCAGTTACAATTTTGTCCCTCAGAGAATTGTACTTCCTAGAGTAGTATAAACACATTATAACCAATCTGATACATTGGATTAAGAAGAATTAACTGTCCATATAGACTTGTGGGTATTGTAAAAGTGCTCTTCTTTTTTTGGTTCGTCTTTCTGCTCTTGACGTCTTGTCATTTTTGTTTGATCTGCCCATAGAGGATTTGCAATTCCACAAATGTGTCCTGCCACTGGGCATCTCCTGCAGCCGGCCCCGGCTTGGAGCCATGTTGTACATTGGGTGAAAACATGAGGCCAATATGATTCGTCAGTACTATCTGAAACATCCAAAACATTAATTTTAGTCCAAGGAATGCACGGAGAAATGATGAAGTATATATACACAAAAGATCTGTTGTTGTTAAATAAATCAAAAAAGATGATGGAACAACTGGCTAGTACAATTAACTTAAGTCTCACAACCTACATGTTATGGGTTCAAATCCCGAAAAATCATAACGGAATCGAACTTTGGTTATCAGCCGGTAGGCTATCATATGGTTCGCATTGCAGGATCTGTTGCTGTTGTTTTTTTGATGAGGAACAGTACGGGAGGCCCTTACTGTATATATATTAACAAAAATAAAAAAAGGTTTTATGTCCAGGGTATAAGGAAAACAAAAAAGTTACAACCCACTAGGGGCAAAGAAACTCAAACAATTGTTTGCAGCTAATCAAAAAAAGGTTGTCTATGATTTTTTGACTCGGTGCACATGCAGAATAAGTTCACTCTTAAAAAGATTTTTCCAACTAATAATATTCGGCGTGATATTCTCAAACATTTTGCCATTCCTTTGTTTCCAAATAAGCCATGCGGCCAAAATAAAGATTTCTATATAGAATATTGAATTGAAGATTAATCTCCTTCTTTCCACTTTAAGTTGAACATCAGTCGTATCATTGCAATTAATGCCAATAATATTCCAACATGATTGACTGAATTGGTATCCAAAGAATAAATGGTGTAGAGTTTCTTCCTCTCTATCTGGACATAGGACACAATATTGATCATCCTCAATATTATAATGTCTCCTGCGTAGCATGTTTTTTGTGTTCAGCCTGTCCATTAAAAGTAGTTATGCAAAAACCTTAAGTTTCATAACACTTTGCTTTTCCAAATCCATTTGAGTGACCAAGATGGCATGATAGTATTAAAAAAGAATTTGTAGTATCTTTGAGATGAATATTGTGCTGAGCCCTATATGTATGTCCAACTATCTTGGCAATTATTAATTGAAAGAAAACGTCTAATGTCATCCTTAAATATATTATATTCCTCAAATGCTTCAATAGACAAAGGCAGGTGGAACTGTCCTCTTATACCTAGATTTTGGAGTAGATTAGCCACTGAGATTTATTGGTTTTTAGCAAGGGTGAATAGCACTGGATATTTGCGTCAGGAAAGGTTAGAATTCCAAAAATCCAACCATATTTGCGACATGAAAGGTTAGAATTCCAAAAACCCAACCAGAATAACACTGATGTACCAGCACAAATTGTTGATGTAACAATTCCTCTATAAATCGTAATGCCCTTCATAATATTTCTCCACTAAAAAGAGCCTTGATTCCTTGTGTTGTGAGGAATATTATTTTGATAATACCTTTCCCAGATCAGCTTCACCCATGAAAGATCATGGTGATTGTAGAACTTTTGTAGATTCTTCATTAAGAGAGCATAATTATGTGTTTGTAAATTAAGAACTCCTAGACCCCCTTTGTTTTATGGTTTGCATACCAAATTTCATGCGGTTAGATTTCCACCTTCTGCATTTAAATCCAAACCCTTCTAAGGACAGTGCCTACGAGCTCGATCAATATTATTAATGACCGTCATTGGGATCTTGAGTGAGCACATGTAAAAAGTTGGGAGGTGGGAGAGTACCGAGTTGATCATTGTCAATCATCCTCCATAAGAGAGATAAGTTGCGCAACTAGGTAGTCTTCTCTCTACTCAATCAATCAATAGCGAAAAATCATGTACTCTTGGTCGTGTTGTTCCCAGTGGTAAACCCAAATAAGTGAAAGGAAGAATACAAATTTGATATCCAAACGTGTTTATCAGGGTAGACATTTTGTCATCAGTGACATTAATGGGCACTATAAATGACTTGTTATAGTTGATTTTCAGTCCTGTAGAGGAAGCAAATGAATTTAATAGACCATTCAAACAAAATAATTGTCTTGCATCAGCTTCCATAACGACAAGGTATCATCCACATATTGAACTATAGGAAAATCTCCATTTGTTATCAACAGGATTGGTATATTGAGGAGATTCCTTTTATGTGCTTCATTTATAATTGTCTACAGGAGATCCGCCGCAAGAACGAAGAGAAGTGGCGAGAGAGGATCACCTTGTCTTACTCATCTTTTACATTGAAAATATTTCCCTGGTACTCCATTTAATAAACCGAGGATGTTCCAAAACTGTGTAAATTTGTAATCCAGATAATCCATCTATTATCAGAACCTTTATTTTGCAAAATTGGGATGATAGTACTATGCTCCACCATATCAAAGGCTTTCTCAAAGTCCAGCTTTAGAATAATAATTTTATTTTTTTGATTGCCGACATTGATAGATATATTCAAAGGCCCAAGCAAGACAATCTTGAATCATTCTTGTTTTAATAAATCCATATTGATTTTTATGACCAATTTGCAGAATGATCCACTGTAGTCTATCCGCCAATATCTTTGTGAGTATGTTAGACCATGTGGCTAGGTCTAGAATATTTTTGTTGATGAATAATTGACAATGTTGCTTACTGATATTATTTGAGACGTGTGGCGTGTGTGTGGACTTATGTCGGTCAAGTTGGGAAGAACTTTTGCCGGAAAAGATGTTGTTTTGGTCTTTGCATGTGTAAGGTAATTCGGAGGCGATTGTGGTCTACGACAAGGACCGGGAGATGACTTAGTGCAAAGTCATCTCAGTCGAGGATGCTGAAGGAGACGGTCGAGCTCGAGTTGGGACACGTGGAGATCAAAGATAGATGATGCGTGTTGGAGCTACAGAGGTTCGGTTTGGAGGCTACAACATGTGACAATTTTGGGGTGTCCAAAATTGGAAAGTTGAGTAAAATTAGAAGGCAGAGAGAAAATAGAATCGGAGCCCTTGTCTGTAGGGATTAGATTACGTAATTTTGGCAGGAGATAAACTCGGCAGGAAGTAATTTCCGCATGAGGTGCTACAGGCGGAATAGGCTCTCGGCATGAGATGTTTTTGGCAACAGGTGATTTCGGTAGGACTACAAAATTTCGGAAGTGATTGGATGTGACTCGCGGCTGCACAGAGGCTGGCCATGTTTTGTGTCAGTACGTGAGGTTTTGGGGTCCTGTGACTTTTGCATGCTGAAGGGGATTAGGGTTGATTGCTAGTGGTGACCAGTGGTGAATCCACTAGGTGGGCTTCATCGGGCTGAAGCCCACCCTCCACCGCCGGCAAGACCCTCCCCCCCCCCCAAGCAGTTCAACCTCCGGCCGGAGCGGCTGCCATGGCTGTGCGTGTGCTGGAGTCAGAGAAGAAGAGGATAGCCAAGAGTCCAAGGAAGAAGAAGATGCTCGCTGGAGTGGAGGCCCGAAGCAGCGAAGCCCAGCGGCCAGGCCCAACCCACGTTCCCCACCGCACCGGTCCCACAAGGCAGTCGGCAGTCCCACGTTCCCTGTTCAAAATTCCCCAAATCTCAAATCCTCAACCAATTCTCCAACCGGCCAACCCCAAATCCAAATCCCCAATCGACAAATCGAGCACCTGAGGGGAGTAGCCAGTAGCCACAGGGAGCGCCGCCGGTCCAGCTGGAACCCGGAGCCGGAGGAGGAGGAGGGCCGGCCGGAGGAGGCGAGGGGCGGGCGTGGGCCGACGCCGTCGGCCGTCGCGCCGAGAAGGAGGAGCGGAGGCTGCGGAGTTGCTGGCTGCAGACCTGCAGTCTGCGGAGGAGGCCGAGCCGTCGAGGCCGGAGCCGGAGGAGGAGGAGGGCCGGCCGTGCCGGAGCCCAGAGGAGGCGAGGGGCGGGCGCGGGCGCGGGCCGACGCCGTCGGCCGTCGCGCCGAGGAGGAGGAGCGGAGGAGACCGAGCCGCCGAGGCTGGAGCTGGAGGAGGAGGAGCGCCAGCCAGAGGAGCTGAGGAGGCGAGGGGCGGGCGGCCGGGCGCGGGCTAGAGCCAGAGGTCGGAGGAGAGTAGGAGACGACTCAGCTCAGCTGGATCTGGGTCTGGGGACTGGGGTTGCGCCACTGCTAGTGCTCAAGACTTCAAGTGATTTCTTTTGATTGCTCACTGCTGCCACTGGTATATACTAGTTAGTAGTTACTACTAGTTAGTCACTTAGACTTAGTCATTAACTCATTAATCAATTACCCATTTGTTATTTGTTAATTGTTAGTATGCTGCCACTGGTATATACTAGTTACTACTTAGTCATTAATTCATTAATCAATTATCCATTTGTTATTTGTTAATTGTTAGTAAGTTTAATATAGTGTGGTAATATGGTATATATATACTCAATTAGCCATTTATTCATTATCCATAGGTTTGCAATTATAGAGAAACGAACCTTGCGTAATTATTTTACAAACAATTCAAGTAGCACTCCCCTAACCGATGAGAGCGCAACTCAACCAAAGAAGCCTCGATTAGAATTTAATCCGGATGAAATTATTGCCGATCCGGCGCATCACATACCAATAGAAGATTTTCCAAATGAAATTAGAGATGAAGTGAGGAGGACATATTTGTTGAATGGTCCAACTCGAGCAATTGGGCATGCCTTTCCGAAGACATTGGATGGTAAAGTGTGGAGATCCTTTCAAGAATCATGGTTTAGTAAGTTTGATTGGTTAGAATGTAGTGTGAAAAATGATGCCTCTTTTTGTTTCTATTGTTTTCTTTTCAAGAAACAGTCACAACCCAACACATTTGGTAATGATGTATTTACAAAAGTTGGGTTCTCTCGTTGGAAGACGACTATAGATGCTTTCAATAAACATGTTGGTGGTCCAAATAGTTTCTACAACATCGCAAGGGGTGAGTGTGATGGCTTCAAGAATCAACGGTCAAGTGTATCTAGTAAAATGAGCACATACAGTAAGGAGGCCGAAATTGCATACAAAATTCGTTTGACTGCATCTTTAGATTGTGCAAGGTATCTCATAGCGCAAGGTGAAGCTTTTCGTGGACATGACGAATCCTCTACTTCCATCAACAAAGGTAATTTCAAAGAGTTGTTGGATTGGTACAAGGATAAGAAGGAGGAAGTGAAGTATGCATTTGATACAGCTCCCGGGCATGCAGTTATGACTTGTGTAGATATTCAAAAAGAGCTTTCCAAAGTTTGTGCACAAGAGGTCACGAAAGTGATTAAAGGTGAGATTGGAGATAGGAATTTCGCAGTGCTTATTGACGAGTCTCGAGATGTATCAGTAAAGGAGCAAATGGCGGTGATTGTGAGGTATGTTGTACATCTTTGTTTTAGTCATACATTTTTTACATTTTTGTATTGTACTATTGTTTTAACTTTGCAAAATTTATGGCATGCAGGTTTGTGAACAATAAAGGGAATGTCATGGAAAGGTTTCTTGCCATTAAGCATATCACAAGTTGTACATCTGCGGCATTGAAGGATGTTTTAGTTGGTTTGCTTGATCATCATGGTTTATCTATTTCTAAGCTTCGTGGACAGGGCTATGATGGAGCTTCAAATATGAGAGGAGAATTTAATGGCTTACAAAAACTTATTCGGGATGAGAATCCAAATGCTTTTTATGTCCATTGTTTCGCCCACCAATTACAATTGGTGGTTGTCACGGTTGCAAGTTATAGCAGAGCTATTTCTGATTTCTTTAACTATGTTCCCCTGATAGTTACGGCTGTTAGTGCATCTTGCAAGAGAAAAGATGCGTTGATTGAAAAGCATCATGATATACTATTGGAGAAGTTAGAGAATGGTTCGATATCTGCTGGGAGAGGGCTGCATCAGGAATCTGGCATAGCGAGATCTGCAGATACTCGGTGGGGATCACATCTCAAAACCTTGCTTCGTATATACCAAATGTGGGAGGTAGTTGTGGATGTGCTAGAACTTATAAGTGAAGATGCTTGTCAAAACACAAGTCATGGTGCAGCAGCAGGTTTGATGAAAAATATGGAATCCTTTCAATTTGTGTTCATCATGCATTTTTTGATAACATTGTTGAGCATAACAAATGAACTATCAGTTGCTTTACAAAGGAAGCATCAAGACATTGTTGAAGCTATGAGCTTGATACACGATGTGAAAGAACGCTTGCAAGATATGAGGGATAATGGGTGGGAGCCATTATTCGACTAAGTCAAAAGCTTTTGTGAGGCATATGGGATTGGTGTGCCAAATATGAATGATGTCATTGGAGTTATGGGTAAATCTGTACGTCGGAAGCATACAGTGACTCAATATCATGATTACAAAGTTGATATTTTCAATGCTGCTCTTGATGCAACTATAAATGAGATGAATCATCACTTCAATGAAGTTTCCTCGGAGTTATTGGTATGCATGCCTTGTCTTGATCCAAGCGACTCATTCTCTAAATTTAATGTTGATAAGCTTATTCGACTTGCTGAGATATATGCTGGTGATTTCACGATGGCTGATCGATTCTTGTTAAGAAATCAGCTTCAAACCTTCATTCTCAACATTAGGAGAAGTGAGGAATTTCATGGATGTCCTGATATTTCAAAACTTGCTCAATTGATGGTTGAAACAAAAAAAAAGATAGAAGAACTTTTCCATT
Organism: Ampelocalamus luodianensis; assembly: GCA_036346255.1. Classification (NCBI taxonomy): domain Eukaryota; kingdom Viridiplantae; phylum Streptophyta; class Magnoliopsida; order Poales; family Poaceae; genus Ampelocalamus; species Ampelocalamus luodianensis. The sequence goes on from CM070625.1 coordinate 1,382,285, forward strand.
GGTATATCGCCTCATTGAACTGATATTGATCATTCCAGTGGCAACAACATCTGTTGAGAGAATATTTTCGGCAATGAATATTATCAAAGCAGATTTGCGCAACAAGGTATCGAATGAGTGGCTGAATGATTTGATGGTGTGCTACACCGAGCGAGACATATTTAGATCCATTGATGATGATGCAATCATAAAATCCTTTCAATGCATGAAAAATCGTAGAATGAATTTGCTTCGCGAAAGTCGTGATTCAAGCTAGCGTTTTAGTGGTATGGTTTTTTATTTTGAATATTCATGATCATTTAAGTACAATTTGCTATTGTATCACTAATTTTTCTAATTTTGATGTACAGATTGTTACATACTGGAACCATATTTACATGTTTTGGGGATGCACTTTCCATTAGCGAGGTATCTCCATTGTATTTCTCTTTTTTTGCTTTGCTTTTATTCATGTATGAAACTATAAATTTGATTGACAAGAATATAAAACTACGTTCGTTGCAAATTAATTTAGTCATTCGAGACTTCAACTCTTTCAACCCACCCTCATTTTTCGTCCTGGATTCGCCACTGGCGGTGGCCATGTTTTGTATTTTTGGTGCTTGCGTTTGAGGGTGCCGTGAAGACACTTTGTAACCATAAAAATAATGATCTAGAAATAAAAAGTGAGATCCAATTCAAGCACATTTTTTTATTGAAGTCTTTCTGTTCTCGTCGCTGTTTTCTCTCCCATGTGCTGTCTTCTGCTCAACGTGGTGTGCTGAAGAAAAAGGGTTGCTACCAAAGGTAGTTTTGATGTGCGTGTACTGCTAGCAAAGGCCTTGCTTAATTTTTTATATGGGTGTTTGTTGGGTTCAACAGTAGAGAGTGTGTGTGTTAGGGTTTAAAAATCTTCTACAATCATTCACCCTCTCTGATTGTCATTAGCGATCCTACAGAGTAACTTGAGTGAGGAATTCAAAAGTGAGATAGGTCTATAATCATTTACACTTTCTGGGGAAACTTTTTTTGGCACTAAAGCAATGTGTGAATTGTTGATACACTGTAGCTGAATCTTATTTTCATAGAAGTCATCACATAGCTTGTAGAAATCATTCTTGATAGTATGTCAGTATTTTTTGATAAAGAGTCCATTAAAACCATCCGACCCTGGCGATTTATCAATAGGGAGTTCCTTTATTATTTTGTTGATCTCATCATGAGTAAATCTTACTGTCAAAATATGCAATCCCTGAACTAGGGCAATTAATTCAGATAAATTGAAAAGCATTTCAGTATTGGCCGAAGTCCCTGGTCTATCTTTAAATGAATGCCAAAGAATAGTTGCCTTTCCATTGTGATCTTTTTCGATTCCATTGTCTTGAGTGGACAACTGTGTAATAGTGTTCCTTCTATGCTGCTTTGTAGCTATGGCATGAAAGAATTTTGTATTCTCATCTCCGAATTTAACCCAACGAATAGTGCACCTTTTTTTCAATATAGTTGTTTGTAATGCAAAAGTCGAAGTAAGTGCCTCTTGATAATGTTACGAAAGTTCCATTCCGGCCTATCTAAGGATCTTTGCTATTCTAGATTATCCATAAGAATAATAAACGAATTGCAATTCAAGATTAATCTGGAAGGTTGAGAGATATTCTTACTCCAAATTTTGAGACCATGCCAGAAACTCTTGAATTTTGCTGAAAGAATTACATCTCCATTTGTGTGTCTACACGGGTTGTTCCAATAGAATGATACAATGTCCATAAAACTTGGATGTTCAACCCAAAAAATTTCAAATCGAACTATCTTTGCTTTTAGAATGACCGTTTGAATTGAAACCACATAGGGGACATGATATGAAATATTGCGAGTTAGAGATCTAACCATTGTATTTGGATATTTTGTTATCCAACTCACTGTAGTAAAAAACCCAATCCAATTGTTCCAAGAGCGGGGCTTCTTGCATATTATTCCATGTAAAAGCTCTTCTTTTGGATGGGGGTTCAATTAATCCAAGATAGCTAATGATACCATTAAAAGTGAACATAGCATTCATGTCACCTCCTGGCCTATTTCGATTTTGGGTTAACGAATAAAGTTGAAATCTCCAAGAAAGATCCAATTGGAATCATATGGTATTTGTAAATTCATCATCCAATCCATAAAATTGTCTCGCGCTGGATTTTCACAAGGACCATAAACACAAGTCACACTCTACTTTTCCAATGAATGTACAAAGGTAAATTCCATCATGAGTGCAAAGGACAGGTTATGAAGTAGTTGTCCAGTAAAGACCTCTCCATTCCTAATAATTAAAATTCCCCAAGCACCATTAGAAGGTGAAAAAACAAATTGATCAAACCGGTGTGGGCAAAACATCTTTATGTATCAAAACTGTCTCTTTTTTTGTTTCTTGGAGGCATATGACATTGCATGCACTTTCTTCTATTCTCTCTTAATGAACGCCACTTTTCATCCGAATTAATTCCCCTAATGTTCCGACAGAGAATATTCCAGTTTCGATACATTGAATTCATGACTTGCAAGTGGTGAAAGGAAGATACGCACATCCGTATCCTCTGGAAGTTGAATTTCAGTTGTACATTCTGGCCATATGATATTGTAAGGAACTCAACAATAAGTTGTGTGAGGAGAATAGTCAAGAACCATTGAGCAGTGAAGAAAAATAATAAGAAGAATCTGTTGTTGTTGTTGAGTCACCATGCTCAATGCTAGCTAGAGCGTGGAATTTCACATGGAGTTGCAGCCTACTAATAGTTACTCCTAATAACCATGCTGCACGGTTCAGAACAAAAGTAGATGGGAAAAAAAATACTAATCAAGAATCAAGATGCTGCAGAAAAAGGATGGGTCTGTTGGCTGTCGCTGTATTCCGGTAGTGCTTGGTACACGAAAGATGCAAGTCAAGCTTAGGTCTTGCTGTATTCTGGTAGTGGGAGCCTTCATATATTGTTTCACCCATTTTATTGCCCCTTTTAACTAGCGGCTTTCTGAACTGAAGTGTGGCCTCCAGAACTGTCGTTGTAGGGGTGAAGTTTATCTGTGACTCAATCAGATGAAAAACGCAACCCACCATGCAACTTTCAGTAAGCGCATTAAACTAAGCAGGTCAATGGAATCTGAACAGATAACTCTGGAAGGTGGCCACTGCTATCACATCCCCATTTTAATAAAGAGGATTATTATGCATATCATGGGCATACATCATGTTTTTGGAGCAATTCATAATTTATTGCACTTAGAAAATCTTGCTCAAAGGTTAAACCTACACTTTTAATTTGAACTCCCAAAAGAAAACTTAGTTAAAAACAGTTGATCATCATCTGAAAATAATTTATTCAAATACTATAATAATTATCAAAAATTGATATAATTTTTACCAATTTTTTGGAACTGAATTCAAACCACAGAAAATTTAAACTCAATACAATGACCTATTCTAGGTTTGAATTTAAACTATAGAAAATAAATATTGAATAGTAAGGTTTAAGAATTTTTATGAGCGCTATACCTTCCCAGGAACCCCTTTGAATTATTTCAAATTTTTAGAATTTTATTTGCTAATTTTAGCAGCTCGGTCAAAGTGTAGAAGTTAGATTTTGAAACCAGTCAACTGGGTTTTGGCTAGGGCCAATCGGACTGTCCGATAAAGATCGAGTGGTCCGAACGGATGGTCCGAATGGACAGTCCGAATGTTCCGACTCACGCGATTGGGCCGTTTGATCAAGATCAAGTGGTTCGAACAACACCGACCCAAACCACTTGGCTGAGCCCAACCGCTTAACTGCACCGACCGAACCAGACTCGGGCGTGCGTGCGTGTGAGTCGCTGGCAAGCCGAGCCCACTTGTCAGTTTCATCTCCCACCTCTCGCTGTGATGCGCAGAGCGCGTGTGCCACGCGCCCATGATGCCCTGAGCTGCTCCAGTCACGGCATGAATCCACTGCGGCCGATGTCCAATGTAACCCCCCGTTCTTCTTCCCACCGGACTTCTTTTCTAGCGCGCGCACACCTCACCCGCCGCGTGCGCCGCTCCCGTGCCTTGCCTCCTCACGCCGTGGCGCCTCGCCCCGCGCGCGCGGTCTTGCCGCCGCGCGCGCGTGCCGCCTCGCGCAGCGCCGCACGCCTGCCGCCTCCTCTCGCGTGCTCGCGCCAGACGCTGAACCCGCCGCCAAGCCAAGACGCATCCTGCCGCGCGCCGCCGGACCCCTTCTTCCCGAGTCTCCCGGCTATAAAGGCCCTCGCCCGCACCTCCGCTCTCCTCCTCCCCATTTCTCCCGACCCTCTTCCCAAGCAAGCAACCAAGTAGAAGAAGCAAAGAGAAGAAGAAAGGAACCAGAGGACTTACCTCCCGGTGAGCCTCGCTGCCGCCGCGCCGCGATCCTCCCTCTCGCTGCCTCCCTTCTCCGGTTGTCGCCGCCGCGCGCCTCGACCTCCTCGTCTCCATCGCGCCGCGCTTCTAGCCGCGCCTCCTCCGGCCGCCGCCTCCACCCCGAGCCTTCCCGCCGCCGCCGCCGCCGCCTCTCGCGCCACCGCCGTGAGCCCGGACCATCCCCTTGAGCCCCGCCCCGCCGCCGCTGATCGACTCTCCAGCGGCGCCGCCGCTCTCATCTCCCTTCGGCCGCCGCCGCTGCTTTCTCTCCCGCGCCACCTCTTCCCTTTCTTTCCCCGCGCCGCTGTTTTCCCCCCGCCGCCGCCGCCTCCGCTCTCCTCTCCGCCCCGCCGCCTCTCCTCGCCTTGCTCTCTCATGCTGGCGCTTTAGGGCAAAGCCCGTGGGTCACAGCGCGATTCGGCCCGTGTTTTGGGCCGGGCCGATTTCTTGTTTTGGGCCGCTGCTGTTTTTCTTTTTCTTTCCGATTTTCTTTTTCTTTTCTATTTTAATTTAAAAGTAAGACTTCAAATATGTATAACTCCCCCATTTCAACTCTAAAAATTATAAATTAAATTTCTAAAAATTTGTAAAATCAAGATCTTGCTAATGGCATAGGTCTTGTTCAATTTGAAGTTCATTTGCTACTTCATTTGTATTTATTTGCTTATTGTTTACTTTTCCGGTACTTCACCCGCGTAGGATTCGAGGACGCCGGAGACCTCCACATTGAGCAAGAACAAGACTACCCGGACTCTCTTCCCTACAATCAAGGCGAATCAATACTTTGATCATATTGAGCCTACGTTTTATGCAAATTATATTCTTTTAAAAATATCAAATTGCATGCTTTAATTCTTTAATCAAAGATATGTTAAAGTTTAAGGTAGTTAAATACCCACTTGATGATTAATTAATTATTATGCCATCCTTGACAACTTGAATCACCTAGCCATTGTCACCCTAGTAACTATATGGTAATACTAGCTATAGGTTGTACTTAAGCGACATGCTAGCCTTGCTTAAGTACCGGGACATTAAACTGTCCCAATCATCATCTCTTCAAACACAAAATGATTTGGGCAGTCATTACGGGTAAATGACTGAGATGGTTGAAATGTTGTATTTTACTTCTCAAAAACCCAAAATTGCTATTACCATATCTGGGTGGATGGAGAGGTGGATGGTATAACATTGGGTGCTAATGTAGCCCAAGGAATGTTATTTTGTGGATGGTATGTGGAAGAACCGTCCAGATAATCCCTAAGGACTTAATCTTGTCACGACCTCCCGTGTAAAACAAGTACAACCGCAAGTCTATAACAAACCGCGACTTGGCTTAGTAAGTTATCGAATCCTGAAAGTCATCTCACTGGTGGAGAAACGGCACGCGCAAGCTTGTGGTACATCCAGCTTGACGGGGACACCGATACAAGGTGAAGTTGCCAACGTCGTGCGGTACATCCAGCGCCGCGGTACAACATCCTCGCGAACGATGGGCGAACCCCATGTGGGTGAGATGATGGAAAGGACGAGGTAGTTGAAAAGTTATTGTGACAACCTCTCGACTACACGACTCACGGAATCGTAGGGCAACGAGTTAATTGTCTCTGTGGGTAAAGTGTACAATCTCGCAGAGTTATAAATCTGCTTAAACAAATGTGCTACGGTCAAAGGCGGACATGGGAACTTAACTTGAGTTAGTTCTATTTCAAAAATCCTTTGTGGGTGGTATGAAAATTGTGTTGGGCTCTCCTAGCCCTGGGATTGGATTTTCCCTGAGTTTCAGACTCAGCGCGGTTAACAATTGGAGGAAGCTCCAATCAAATTATGCATCAGGTAGAGTTTCCGATGGAGGAAACCTCTGCTGATACAAAATTATTGCACAACTACTCTCTTTAAAAAAAATAAAATTTGTAAAACTGCTAAGTGATAGGAATTTGTAATTATGATAATTGAAAATACTGCCTTTGCAAATAAAAGAACCCGAGCCATTCTTGTCAAGCCTTGCATATATATTATTATTGCATTGTGTATTGGCTCGCGAGCACGGAAGTTGTGTTCATTCTCGCTCTCCCCCAAACCCTTCAGATGACGCTGAAGAAGGAGACTATGCATACTACGAGGATCCAGGAGTCGATGGGCAAGGAGATGACGAAGAGTAGAATAGGTTCTCAGAGTTCAGGTCTCGCCCCATCTAGCCGACTCAGAGGTACTTATGCATAATCGATATTATCCGTGTCCTTGGTTAATATCGACAGACATGTGCTGCCCCGCCGCTTGCTCGTGGAGAGATGAGCTCTACCTCTTTGCTTCACAGAGACGACGTTGCTTTTATGTAATGTAATCAATTTGGCCTGATCGACCCCTTTTGTAAAACTCGACCCGACGTGGTCTATGTCACTCTGATGGTTGTAATAATGATACTTTAGTCCACGCCATGTATGGATGATTCAGCAATGTATATGTGAGTGCTATCTATCGATCCAGTGAATAGCACAAAGGCTTTCACAGAGGATTCGGATTAGAAAATCCGGTCCGATGAGTCGGTATCGAGCATACGATCAGAGAGTCTTAGTTAGATTGGTTGTTGCCTCAAGGACTTGGATCTTATTTTCAAAAACTAAGAAAAAGCTTTGCTAAAATATAGAGTACTTATTTCTCCTACTCATCACTCCTAGTTCTATGCTTATCTCTACCTTCATTAAATTGTACTTACCCTTCTCCTGTTTCAAAATTTGTAGATGGCTACCCGGCCGCCGATGGCTCTGTGGATCTCCTCGCTCACGGAGAGAACGAGGAAGGTTCGCGGACATACTTCGCCAACTGATGCAGTACCTCGGCTTTCCCCGTCAGCCTATGTTCTGGGGTAGGATGACGAGGATCGAAACCCGCGAGTCCTGGACGATGGAGGTGTACCTCTCCGCCAGGGTTGGCGAAGTTCATCGCTACTCTTCAAGGCCGAGGCACCCCGCCAGCAGTCTTGACGCCATTCAGGACGCCGCACGCGTTGCCTCCACCCGCTTGTGTTGGAAGTACGAGGATCTCTTACTGAGGTCACCTTTCTGCTTCTACCCGTATCTCCCTGATGAGGAGCGCATTCCAGCAGTCTTCGACACCAGGGATGACGACCCCCGCATGACGCAGCAGGTCCAGCTTACGCAGGCGATGACAGCCACCATCAGCGCTGCCATGGATGAGATTACACAGCTCCGGACACTCCTCACCGGCAGCTACGCCCACTCCGACACCCTCCGTGGCAACATGATCCGGAGTGATGAAGCTCACTCCACTGCAGTACAGGAGAGGGATGCCGCGGTACGAGAGAGGGATGCTGCTCTTGCAGAGTTGGCACGCTCGAGCCGCCGCGATCCCCGCCCGCCTCTGTTGCACACGCCGCCGCCCCGACCTCCCGGTGCCAGCCGACGCTCCCATCCAAAGGACCCCGCTCGCCACAAAGACGCAAGAAGGTGCGCCCGCCGTCCGGCCGCCACCGAGAGAGTCCACCAGGACGCAGCCTCGCCCACCGCCCGATTCGACGAATCCACCGTGGACGCCACCTCGCCGCTCCTGCCTCGCCCCGCCGCCGAGCCTGAGCCAGAGCTATTCTCGCTCCCGCCTCGGCAAATCGCACCGCTTGTGGTCAGTCCCCGGTGGAGTAGTTGTTAGATTTAGATTAGACTAGGTTAGCTAGTAGTGCTTGCTAAGCAGTCTTTTGGGTTGCAAGCACTTTTGTTTCTTTCTTTTGTAGACGTTGTGTTTGTATCTTGTGTCATGACTTAGCTTAGCGTATAAGCTTCGTTTGAGAAGTCATGTAACACTTAACCCCCTTAATATAGTGCAGCTACTCTAGGCTTTGTATTGTACTTTTTTCAATCTTTTCGTTGGTTTTGTTCTTGTCTGTGTGTGCCTTAGAGGGCTAGTGAACCCTCATATACCCCCCTCTAGTTTTAAGCTTCAGCGTTCCTTCAGGATGCCACCAAGAAGAGCCGCCGCCCCAGTCCGTGGTGCCTTTGCAGCAGGCCGAGGAAGAGGTCGTGGCCGTGGTCGTGGCCAAGGTCGAGGACAAGATCTACCTCCTCCGCCACCAGCAAACCCAACAATGACTCAAGTCATGTTTCAGCAGACTCAGATTCTTCAGGCGTTACTAAGCAATCAACAGACTGGAGCAGCCAGTCGCAATTCCAAACTTGCGGACTTCCTCAGGACAATACCTCTCACCTTTGCTACAGCTAATGAACCTCTAGAAGCTGAAGATTGGCTCAGGGACACTGAGAAGAAACTTCGTCTTGCCCACGCTCAAATGAGGACAAGGTGGATTTCGCCACCCATCACCGAAAGCGCGCCACGCCGCAGGGAAAATTACCTCGCTGCCCAAGGTGATGAAAGTCTAGAAGAAGAAGAAGCAGAAGAAACAGAAGTCATAGCATCTACGATTGGAGCCCCCCAAGAACCCGCGCTCTCACGCCGCCACCGCAGAGAAGAAGTTGTCAAGTACAACAAGCGTAAATTGAACCCGCATGGCACCCAATCTCTTGATTGAATTCAAGGCCGCCAGAGCTAACTTCGTACACCTGATAATGAGGATGAAGAAAATGAGTTCGTAACTCTAAAGCAAGGCCATATGTCGCTTAATGAATACCTCACCAAGTTTAATCAACTTGCCCGCTATGCCCCTAATGATATAGCTGATGAAGAGGAAAAGATTGATCGCTTCGTGGAAGGAATGCGCGAAGATATGAGAGGACAGCTTATCCTTCATGACTACTCCAGCTTCTAGCAATTGGTCAATAAAGCTCTCATCTGTGAGAATGAGAAAAAGACTGCGGAGATTAGCCGCAAAAGGAAGTTGTCATTTCAGAGGCCACAAGGTAGCTTTCCCCAGAAGTCAACATTCCAAGGCAGCTCATCCTTCAGATCATCTGCAGCCTCCTCTCAGAGAACTCAAGCTCCAGCCCCACGTCCCCAAGGAAGTGGTTTCAGATTTTCGCCTCGCGGGCAAACAAAGAAGAAGCCAACCCAAAGAAGAAACCTCCACTGTTTCGCCTATGGAGAAAAAGGTCACTTCGCTAACCAGTGCCCTCGACGCCATAGCACTGCCGCCAAGGCCGCTCCAGTTCAAGGACGAACCTCCGCCCCAAGCAAGAGTCACCAGACTTCACAAGCATCAAGGTCTACCCCGACACAAAGCCACGGCAGTGTGAACCACGTCACAGCCGAGGAACCTCAAGATGCCTCCGGAGTGCTAATGGGTACGTTTCCTGTTAATTCAGTACCCGCACAAGTTTTGTTTGATTCTGGAGCTTCGCACTCTTTTGTTTCAAGGAAGTTTGTTGAAAGGCTTAAGTTGCCAACCTATAAGTTAAAGAAACCCGTGGTACTTAGTTCACCCGGGGGACCTCTTTATGTTACCTTAGTAAGTCCCAAAGTAGATATTGCTTTGGAAAGTTCCGGATTCCTAGCAAACCTTCTTGTGCTAGAATCCCAAACTCTGGATATCATCCTAGGGATGGATTGGTTGGCCAAATATCAAGGATTAATATATTGTGCCAACAGAAGAATGGTGCTCACCAAGAACCCAGAGACCACCATAAGAGTTAGTGTGGATCGTTCCCCCTCTCTAGTTCGAACAATCCACCACCTTGGAGAGTTGTCCCTAGAGACAACGCCTATAGTTCAAGCTTACCCCGATGTTTTCCCAGAAGAATTACTGTGCATGCCACTGCATGAGATGTTGAGTTTGTCATCAACTTGAAGCCAGGGACAGCCCCAATTGCTAAGAGACCATACAGAATGGCCGCTGACGAACTTGAAGAACTGAAGACGCAAATTGAAGGCTTACAAGAAAAAGGTTTTATTAGACCTAGTTCTTCCCCCTAGGGTTCGCCAGTTCTCTTTGTGAGAAAGAAAGATGGCACCGCCAGATTATGTGTGGATTACAGAGCACTCAATGAGGTGACCATCAAGAACAAGTATCCCTTGCCCCGCATTGATGACCTGTTCGATCAGTTGACAGGAGCATCAGTTTTCTCCAAGATAGACCTAAGGTCAGGATACCATCAGCTTAAGATCAGGAATGAGGATATTCCTAAAACAGCTTTTACCACTCGGTATGGCCTGTATGAGTTCACTGTCATGCCGTTTGGCTTGACCAATGCGCCAGCCTACTTCATGAACCTCATGAACAAAGTATTCATGGAATACTTAGACAAGTTTGTTGTCGTGTTCATAGACGACATCTTGATCTATTCAAAGACAGATGAAGAACACGTCGAACACTTACAATTGGTCTTAGAAAAGCTTAAAGAGAACCAACTTTAAGCCAAGTACAGTAAATGTGAATTTTGGCTTCATGAAATCAGTTTCCTCGGGCACATTGTATCCGCTGGAGGAATCGCAGTTGATCCATCCAAAGTAGAAGCCGTGATGGAATGGAAACAAACCACATCGGTAACAGAAGTGCGTAGTTTTCTCGGTTTGGCCGGATACTACAGGCGCTTCATTGAAGGATTCTCCAAGCTTTCCAAACCGATGACCCATCTGCTTAAAAAAGAAAAGAAGTATGAATGGACGTAAGCTCGTGAAAAGAGTTTCCAGAATTGAAAAGAAGTTAACTCGCACTGTGTTGATCCTACCGGACATACATCAAGACTTTGAAGTCTATTGTGATGCATCGCGCCAAGGTCTTGGTTGCGTGCTTATGCAAGGGGGGAAAGTTGTAGCTTATGCCTCAAGACAACTCCGTCCTCACGAAGACAACTACCCAACTCATGATTTGGAGTTAGCAGCAGTAGTGCATTCCCTAAAAATTTGGCGGCATTACTTGATTGGAAATCATTGTAATATCTACACAGACCACAAGAGTCTCAAGTATATTTTCACTCAATCAGATCTCAACCTCCGACAAAGAAGATGGTTAGAGTTAATAAAGGATTATAACTTGGATGTCCATTATCATCCTGGAAAGGCTAATGTAGTTGCTGATGCATTAAGCCGTAAGTCCTACTTCAGTAATGTCATGATCAAGAAGCATCAACCTGAGCTCTACAAGGAATTGGAGGCGCTCAACCTTTGTTTAATAGAACAAGGCAATGTAGATGCTATGGAAGCCCATCCAACTCTAGAAGAGCAGATCAAGACCGCGCAAGAAGGACATCCTGGAGTCCAGAGATTCAAGCATCTCATGGCAAAAGGAAAAGCCCCTAAGATGATAGAAGATCGGCAAGGAATCCTATGGTATGGGAAACGTCTCTTTGTTCCCCACCAGAAGGAACTCAAGGATTTGATTCTAAAGGAAGCTCACACTACCTTACACCGCACTCCAGCAAAGCACCAAGATGTATCAAGACATGAAGATTTTGTATTGGTGGCCACGAATGAAAAGAGATATAACCGAGTATGTAGCTTGTTGTGATGTATGTCAACGAATCAAGGCCGAACATCAAAGACCACCGGATTGTTACAACCACTACAGATCCTCATGGAAATGGGAAGAAATCGAATGGATTTCATTACCGGTTTGCCTCGAACCAAACTGATGTGACTCAAGATGGGTTATAGTTGATGATTGACTAAAGTCGCCCACTTTATCCCCGTGAAGACAACCTACAAGGGAGACAAGTTAGCCGAAGTTATACATGGCTCGATTGTGTGTTTACATGGAGTACCCAAGAGGATAGTCTCGGATCGAGGTTCCCGCTTACTCGCATTTGGGCTAGTTTGCATGATGCCCTTGGAACCCACCGATTTCAAGATAACAGATCACCCTCGTAATCGATGGTCGACGGAAAGAACAAATCGATTCTAAAAGACATGCTTCGAGCTTGTGCTTTGGAATTTACAGAGACTCGAAAAGTGTCTACCGTATGCCGAGTTTGCATACAATAATAGTTATCACCAAGTCCAAAATATCCCCATTTGAAGCACTTTACTAAGAAAATGTAGAACTCCTCGCATTGGTCGAATCAGTGAAGGATATGTCTTCGACCGTATACTCTCAAGCAAGGCGAAGAGAAAGTTCGACTAATCGTGATCGCCTTCACTTTTCTTACCAAGTCAAAAGAGTTATGCCTGACAACCGTCGGAGAGATTTAACCTTTGAAGTTGGAGATGCTGTGTATCTCAAAGTGTCACCGCTTCGTGGAACTAGAAGATTTAAGGTGAAAGGCAAGCTCGCACTAAGATACATAGGCCCGCTCCTGGCCATCGCCAAGCGAGAAGTCGCCATCAACCGGAGCTACCGTAAAACTTGTCGACATCCACAACGTGTTTCACGCCTCTCAATCAAGAAATGACTCGTGGCACCAAGAGCGCACTCGCCGGGCCATCGCACTTGAGAAAGATTTGACGTATCCAGAACACCCGATCAAGATCCTCGACGTCATCGAGAAGCGAACAAGACGGCAAGTCATCCGCCTTTGCAAGGTCCAGTGGAGCCACCACTCCGCCAAGGAAGCCACCTGGGAGCGAAGATCAATCAAGCCGGATTTCCGCCCTCGTTTTGAGCAGCTCAATCTCGGGTCGAGATTCCGCTAAGGTGGGTAGGATTTGTAACCCCGCTTCTTCTTCCCTACCGGACACCTTTTCTAGCGCACGCGGTACGCCCCCCGCCTCGCGTTCGCCGCCTCGTGCCTTGCCTCCTCACGCCGCGCGCGCGCCCCGCCGCGCCGGTCTTGCCGCCGCGCCACGCGTTACCTCCGCGCGCGCGCGCCGCACGCCTGCCGCTTCCTCTCGCGCGTTCGCGCGCGCACGCTGAACCCGCGCCGCGCGCCGCGACGCATCTCTGCCGCGCGCCGCCCGACCGCCCCTTCTTCCCGAGTCTCCCGGCTATAAAGGCCCTCGCCCGGCACCTCCGCTCTCCTCCCCATTTCTCCCGACCCCTTCTTCCCCAAGCAAGCAACCGGTAGAAGAAGCAAAAGAGAAGAAGAAAGGAACCAGAGGACTTACCTCCCGGTGAGCTCGCTGCCGCCGCGCCGCGATCCTCCTCTCGCCGCCTTCTCTCCGATTGTCGCCGCCGCCGCCGACCTCCTCGTCTCCATCGCGTCGCCGCGCTTCTAGCCGCGCCTCCTCCGGCCGCCGCCCACCCCGAGCCTTCCCGCTGCCGTTGTCACCGCTTCTCGCGCCACCGCCGTGAGCCCCGACCTCCCCTGAGCCCCGCCGCCGCCGCTGACCGACTCTCCAGCGGCGCCGCGCCTCCATCTCCCTTCGCCGCCGCGCGCTTTCTCTCCCGCCGCCACCTCTTCCCTTTCTTTCCCCGCGCCGCTGCTTCCCTCTCGCCGCCCGAGCCGCCTCCTCTCGCCGCTTCCTCTGCGTGGCTTTAGGCAAAGCCCGTGGGCCGCGCCTTTGCGCTCGTGGGCCGCACGCCGATTCGGCCCGTGTTGTGGGTCAGCGATTTCTTGTTTTGGGTCATTGCTTTTTCTTTTCTTTCCGATTTTCTTTTCCTTTTCTATTTTAATTTAAAAGTAAGACTTCAAATATGTATAACTCCCATTTCAACTCTAAAAATTATAAATTAAATTTCTAAAAATTTGTAAAATCAAGATCTTGCTAATGGCATAGGTCTTGTTCAATTTGAAGTTCATTTGCTACTTCATTTGTATTTATTTGCTTGTTGTTTACTTTTCTGGTACTTCGCCCGCGTAGGATTCGAGGACGCCGGAGACCTCCACGTTGAGCAAGAACAAGACTACCCGGACTCTCTTCCCTATAATCAAGGCGAGTCAATACTTTGATCATATTGAGCCTACATTTTATGCAAATTATATTCTTTTAAAAATATCAAATTGCATGCTTTAATTCTTTAATCAAAGATATGTTAAAGTTTAAGGTAGTTAAATACCCACTTGATGATTAATTAATTATTATGCCATCCTTGACAACTTGAATCACCTAGCCATTGTCACCCTAGTAACTATATGGTAATACTAGCTATATGTTGTACTTAAGCGACATTCTAGCCTTGCTTAAGTACCGGGACATTAAACTGTCCCAATCATCATCTCTTCAAACACAAAATGATTTGGGCAGTCATTACGGGTAAATGACTGAGATGGTTGAAATGTTGTATTTTACTTCTCAAAAACCCAAAATTGCTATTACCATATCTGGGTGGATGGAGAGGTGGATGGTATAACATTTGGTGCTAATGTAGCCCAAGGAATGTTATTTTGTGGATGGTATGTGGAAGAACCGCCCAGATAATCCCTAAGGACTTAATCTAGTCACGACCTCCCGTGTAAAACAAGTACAACCACAAGTCTATAACAAACCGCGACTTGGCTTAGTAAGTTATCGAATCTCGAAAGTCATCTCACCGTGGAGAAACGGCACGCGCAAGCTTGTGGTACATCCACTTGACGGGACACCGATACAAGGTGAAGTTGCCAACGCCGTGCGGTACATCCAGCGCCGCGTATAATATCCTCGCGAACGTATGGGCGTAACCCCATGTGGGTGAGATGATGGAAAGGACGAGGTAGTTGAAAAGTTATTGTGACAACCTCTCGACTACACGACTACTAATCGTAGGGCAACGAGTTAATTGTCTCTTGTGGGTAAAGTGTACAATCTCTCGCAGAGTTATAAACTGCTTAAACAAATGTGTTTACGGTCAAAGGCGGACATGAGAACTTAACTTGAGTTGGTTCTATTTCAAAAATCCTTTGTGGGTGGTATGAAAAATGTGTTGGGCACTCCTATCCCTCGGATTGGATTTTCCCTGAGTTTTAGACTCAGCGCGGTTAACAATTGGAGGAAGCTCCAATCAAATTATGCATCAGGTAGAGTTCCCGATGGAGGAAACCTCTGCTGATACAAAATTATTGCACAACTACTCTCTTTAAACAAAATAAAATTTGTACAACTGCTAAGTGATAGGAATTTGTAATTATGATAATTAAAAATATTGCCTTTGCAAATAAAAGAACCCGAGCCATTCTTGTCAAGCCTTGCATATATATTATTATTGCATTGTGTATTGGCTCGCGAGCACGGAAGTTGTGCTCATTCTCGCTCTCCCCCAAACCCTTCAGATGACGCTGAAGAAGGAGACTATGCATACTACGAGGATCCAGGAGTCGATGGGCAAGGAGATGACGAAGAGTAGAATAGGTTCTGTAGTCTAGGTCTCGCCCCACCTAGCCGACCAGAGGTACTTATGCATAATCGATATTATCCGATCCTTGGTTAATATCAGACACAGTTGCCCCGCCGCTTGCTCGTGGAGAGATGAGCTCACCCTTTGCTTCCGCCAGAGCCGATGTTGCTTTTATGTAATGTAATCAATTTGGCCTGATCGGCCCCTTTTGTAAAACTCGACCCGACGTGGTCTATGTCACTCTGATGGTTGTAATAATGATACTTTAGTCCACGCCATGTATGGATGATTCAGCAATATATCTGTGAGTGCTATCTACTGATCCAGGGAATAGCACAGTGCTTTCACAGAGGATTCGGGATTAGAAAATCCGGGTCCGACATCCAACCCTAGCCCTTCTCCGCTTCACGCCACCTCCATTGCCGTCACTCACTCGAGTTAAAACCCCTCCGAACCCTAGTTTCTCCTCACTTCTCCTCTTTTCAGCTGAGGAGAAGGAGGCTCGCATATGCTCCATTCTCGCGTAAGCCTCTGTCCAATGGTTCCTCCCTTTCCTCTGATCAATGTCATTTCCATGTTGCCTAATGCCAGCACTTGATTTGGCTTGTAGTGCCCAGACCATCTTGGTGCCATTCTCAGCTCCGGAGCACGCACCCAAAGGACACCACCATGTCATCTTCACCTTCGGTGAGTATTGTCCTCAACCTTGCACGTCATATCGTGTCTTAGGGTATGAGATTCAAAACCCCTCAATCAATTTTGTCATTGCATGATAGGTTTTTATGGATTTGAACCTAGTTCATTTTCCGGCCAAAGAACAACTCTTCACCTCCCACCTTGTTCTGCTAATACATTCTTCGATTCCTTGCTCCTATAGCATCCTCTAATGATCCTTAAGTTATTCCATCCATTCTCCATCTTTGGTGTTCACCAGAACGTCCTCTCCACATGAAGCTGTGCCGCCACCGTCACCCTCTTCGACGCCAACGTTGCTCCGAGCTCCTCCGACCCTCTACAACACTCAGGTAGCTTTAGTAGACCCCATAGATGCTCTGGCACTCGATTGAATGGACGCTGCGGAGCTCATTTGCTGCATGCACTTTCGGCCAAAACTTAGCGCTGCCCCTCTCTGGCTAGCCATTGGTACAGGCCACCTCAGCCGTCATCACCACCACCTTAAGGTGTGCAAGACTATTAGGAAGCTATCCCGGGCCTTAGTTCACGCCGCTGTGGCCGGAATTGCCGACGGTGAGCTCGGCATTGAGCTCAGGTTGGTTGTCGTACACCGACAACCACTGTAGCAACTGGGTTACAGCAAATGACCGTCATTAACTACTAATGAGTGGCTTAGCTTTAAATGGCTGTCTTAGCCGCGTTAACGAGTCACTTACACGTGGGCCTCACAAGCAAAAATCAGGGGAGCTGAGAGAAACATGGTAGAGACTAACGTGTGGGCCTAGCTGTTTAAGCGTCGTGCGCTGTGCACGTGCATCGGTGAACTGAGTTCATGGACTTGAGTCTATGACAACCGGGTCCTACTTGTTAGATCAGTTTAAATCGGAAGTAAATGAAAAACGCGCTATTCACAGGACCCCGCCGGTCAGTGACTTGGGGCTAGTGTAGCGACCGGTAAGAAAAGTATTAATTGCTTTAGAAATTCCAGAAATTATTTACTTGCACACTGAAAATTTGGATAACTTCAAAAATGCATAACTAAACCATCTTAACTTCAAATCCAGTGAAACCAATTTTGATAATTTTCATTCTAAGTGAACTTTATTTTGAAATAGGTTTCAAACTTGTCTCTATCCCAGAAAATATAGTTTTTTGAGAGTGATTCAAAACTGAGTTATTTTTGAACTAGAAAAGACTATTAACTTTGAAAATTCATAACTAATTCATAAAAACTCCAAATGAGATGAACCAAGTTATTTTGATCTTACAACTTTACCCTCTATTTATCTATGTAATCCTTGTACCCACCACTACTCTGCAAAATTTTGTCAAATAATTTAATTTGGTGAACAGTAACAGATCCTAATTTAATTGGATTTTCTTGAAATATGAGATTCAAAGTACCATAACTCTCACATACTAAATCCAATTGGAATAATTATTTCACCTAAATTCATCTAAAATCATGCACTAGACACTGTAGAAATTCATGCATTTTTTAGGTCTTTGAATTTTAAGGTATTTTCTTGGTGTTTATCGATGTCTTTATTCTATAGAGCCCGAAGTGATCGATGTAGACTCATTCGCCACCGAGAGTGAGCAACTTAACTTCCAGCAAGGCAAGAATTATTTGAACTTTCTTTTTGCAACATATTGATCCAGTTTTAATAAGCTAGTGTTTGAAATGCAATGATATTGCTTGCATGCTATTTTTCGTATATCAATATGTTGTGAGTAGTTAGCTATGTCCTATGTTTGCTGGTTATCCTTGATAATTACCTTATCAATATGCTTAATATAGATGCTTGTGATGATATGAATGTTATGTATTGAATGCTTAGCTATTGTGGGTCTAGAAAACGTAATAGATCAATTGACGGGATTAGCTCATCAATTGTGAGAGACACATAACTCTTCTTTTATTTATTTTTATCCAGATCATTGTATCTGATTCTTGAGTTAAACTTTGTTGTTGTTAAATGGTTTTTGGGTCTGGACAAGTGGTTGTTAATGTGGATGCTGTTATGCACGAGACTTGGGTATGTAGTTGTCTTGTCCGGACCATTAAGGACCACGCCATGGGCTTTCATTCCAAGTACCGATCGTGCTATCACACATGGGATATGGGTACTGTGCAGTTAAGTAAGGGAAAGGTTTTATTGTGTTAAGTCCTAGGTGGTGTGAGGACACTTATTTTCGATCATTTGTTCGTAGGACCCGATGCAATTTTCTATAGTGTGCATGGCAGCACCATTTTTCGTTTATTTACATTGTATCGATATATCCAACACAACTTGTAAGCCTGCTTAGCAAGCGCTATCTGTAGCTTGTACTAAGTATGAGGAACATCTCGTAAGGGGGACTCATCTCAATAGGGCTTTCTTGCTAAAACGATTGTATCTCGATTCTCCCTAGCTGGCATACCTAAGGCAGAGTGTCATTGTCTGGAAGCATCCGGAGGCTTACAGGCTAGTCGAGTCATGTGGGTAAAGTAGTACACCTCTGCAGAGATAATCTATTCGAATAGCCGTGTCCACAGTTATGGATAACATTTGGTTTGGTATGCGTTATCGTTAGACTTGTAATTAAAAGTTGACAAGGTTATAACTTGGTTTCGACATGGATGGGATGTTCATGCATCTTAGTTTATCAAAGTGGATAGCCACTTTGATATTGATTTGATCTATATAAGTATCTATGTCTTGTGAACTTCTTTTGTTAAACAATAGTTTACAAAAACGGCTTTTGAAAACTAGATAGTCTAGGAATGTAAGTTGTTGTGTTTTCTACAAAACTAAGCCACTAATGCCATCCTTTGGAACAACCTCTAGCATAAATACTTTTAATTTGTGTAAGACTTACGAGTACATTTGTACTTAACCCGGTTGCTACAAATTCAGGTGAGGAAGACTTCGAACCCGATGAGCTCGTTAGTGTCGATTTAGGCGACACTGAAGAGTAGTGCTGTCATTTAACTCCCAGTCGGTTGCCATGGGTTATGGGGTACACCATGCTGGACTTTTGGTTTATTTATCTTGCTTCCGCTATTACTTATTGCTCTTATTTGAATTTGGCCGGTCGACCGCTTGTAATAGTTGTAGAATTTAACTATGTTGTATGTCTTTTGAATTATCAATGTATGAATGTTGTATGGATGTAATTAACGTTGTATGTGAGTATGAGCGTGTTGGTCGCTGATCTTGGAGCCAACACGGTCTTATGCTCGCTGTTCGTGGATTCCCTCTTAACTCATTAAGTGTGTGTTTGGACTGTTTGGAGAACCGATCATCATGCAATGCTCGCAGCGGAGCAGCACGCATGATTGCCGGAGCTCTAGTTTCGGTCGGGCCTCCCACTTAGATGGAGTTAACTTGGAATCCAGCACCTGAGGCCCAGAGTTGTCTCTATAAGACTGGAAAAGCCTTGGTCTTGCGGAAATAACCCGGGATCCTCACAACCGCAATATAAATATGATGTACTAATTTGTTTGGTAGCACTCAAATTGTCGTATGATTACCATCCGTCCTCATGCAAAAAACAGATACAAAACCTTTTATCTCCAACCTACGCTTCGTGAGCTTGTATTCCTGCCCCGCGTTAATGGGTCGGATTTGTATTCTTTTTCGCGTTTGTGAGTTGATATTTGTTTGTCCAACCCACTATAGTTCATGACAAAGTTGTCCAGCCCGTTACACTTATTGGCTAAAGAAACACACATAGGCCGAAACCCAGAACAACGACCCAAGTTGTTGTAATCCGACATATCCATAGAGACCATACATACAAAAAATTACTTGTAAGTTAAAAATGTTGCCGATGCAATAAGAAAATAGTAAAAAAAGAAGAGAGAGAAAATGCATTTAAGAATTTTTTGGAGGAATTTTTAAATACAGAAAATTAGTTCCAAAACTATGAAATATTTTGTGGAGACTCCCAGCACAGTGTAATTTCTTGTGTAATTTTTGCAGAATTTTATAAGTTATTATATTTTCTCTAAAATTCTTACAAATAGTATACTTAAATGAATTTTAGAGAAAAAAAATCATAACTCATAAAATTCTGAAAACATTACACAAGCAATTAAACTGTGCTGTGAGTATCCACAAAAAAATTTATAATTTTTGGAGCTTTTTACTATATTTAAAAATTTCTCCAAGAAATATTCTTAAATGTATTTTCTCTCTCTTCTTGGATTTGCGTGCACTAGGGGAGGAGGGGAGCTGCTGCTGTGTGGGACGGCAGCACCTTGTTGTCGCTGCCGGGAGCGCAGACCTTGCCGCCATCACCGGGAGCGCAGCTAGGTGCCGCTGGAGAGGGCGCAGATGGAGAAGCTGCGGTCTACGCCACAACACGCACCAGCAGGAGGCCAAAAGTAGAAATTTGGAGCTAACGGGGCTAGTTTAGGAATTACGGAGTGCTAGGGGGCCAAAAGCGGCAAGAACTCGTGTTCTTGCAAATTCTTCGGTTTTGGTCCTATTTAAAGTTTTGGGTTTCAAATTTCTAGTTTCAATTCAAATCCTCTCTATTGAGTCCGACCCTCTAGTTCCTCTCCTTCCCCTGCCTCTTTTCTTTAGCCACCTTCCAGGCGTGTCCGGGCATCGTAGGTCAAGTGCTACTCCCCACAAGCCCTTTCGTTATTAGTCTTCACATCAAAATAATTGGACAGGGGCGATCAGATCAGTGCATAATTTATGAAGTCCCTGTCTCGTTTCGCCCTCTTTGATGCGAAGACTTGCAAGTCACCTGCCCTGTCATTCATTGTGCCAGGAGAGATGGATGTTGCAAAGGAAACGTATGGGAAGACTCGGTCATGCATCCCACTAGTTGGAGTTCTTGTCAAATATTAGTTGGTACCTATTACTAGAATTAAGCTGCAGACGACGTCAACCACGCCCGGTCTACAAGGTTCAGACCTACAGGGCTACAGCAAACATCAAGTCTGTAGTCTGGGCCCTAGGGTCAATACCCATGCCCGAATTGGGTCGATCTTGACTCGAATGAACTCGAACATAATTCAAGATAAAAAGATCAAGCTCGAGTTATTTGTATGCAAATACTACCAGTATTTTTTTTTTTTTACTTAACATCCTAGAATATGTGCTTAAAGTTTCACTGTTAGGGTTTGTTTGAAAAATCCATTTCCAACTGGGATCCATGTGGATGGGTAGAGATTTAGGCTCAACTAAATAAGGCTTTAATATGTTTAAAACTATATAGATCAACTATATGAAAATTATATCATTAGATTTGTCTTTAAAATACTTTCATAGTATTATAATTACTGTAAAATTATTATTATTATTATTAATTAAAATAGCATCTCGAAGACCCAGAAAAGAGAGTGTATTCGAGAAAAGCTCAAATCAGGTAAACCAGATTTGCTATTGGGTACACAACCCGGTACATAACAACGATTGCGATATGGAGAGTCAAGTCTACTCCCCACATGCCCTTTCGTTACTAATGTTCCGTTCTTCGCATCATAAATTGACAGGTGCGATCGATGCATTAATTCTTCGCATCATGTTTGTGTGGACGCGAAGACTTGCAAGTCAAAAGCCCTATCATTCAGTGTGCCAAGAGAGACAGATGTGGCGAAGAAAACTTCTCGGATGTCTCTAATCTCACTAATTCGAGTTTTTGTTTTTATCAAATATGTGTATGTCCTTCCGCATGCCATTGCAGGTATACAAGCGGAACAGGAGGTAGTTTCGTCGCCATCGATGGACGCAAGCCTCCATGCATCTCCCCTGTTGCCTCCAATTAGCCAGGCAGTCAAGATCGGCACTACACTTCTTTCGAGAGTGGAGCAAAAAAACTTAGAAGAAAGCAGTATTTTCAGAAAAAGAAAACTGACGGAATTGCAGTTGACTCGCACTCACCTCCCCAGCGCTGCCCGCTGATTTCGCCGCCGCTGCGCCGGCCTCTCGGTTCGAGCTTGTTCCTATCTCTTCGCCACGAGTGTGTCAAAAGTCGAATCAAATATATGTTTGCTCACGAGCTTGTTCATATCTCTTCTTGTCGGTACTGATCCACTGATACTAGGATTTTTTTTAAAATAATATAATTTTAAAAGATATTTATAAAAATAAATAGCCGCACCTAAAAATTAAAAAAATATGTCCCTGTTGCCAGCTCATCTGGCGATATGAACCTATCGCCAGCTTGAATCGCGATAAGGAACTCGTCGCCTCGTGCCGCCGTTCAACTACCTATCGCCGCTTGAATCTCGCGACAGTGAAGTTAAGAGTCTCGCCGCCGCTTGAACCGCGATAGGTTGAATCAAGCGATGTGGATCCGCTATAAAACCGCAAAAAATCAGTCCAGGATTCATTTAAATTCTAGAAAAAAAAAACAACAAGAGAGAGTTCGAGAGGGAGAGAAAAAAAGTAGCGAAACTCTGCCAATTCGTCGCGGAGGAGAGAGATTGACAGAGCACCAGTTTCGATCGATCATCTTGCAGGTACATTTTTCTGAAACTGTGTACGTTATGTCAAAACCTTGTAGGTTAGCAAACAAAAATAGTGACATAGAATTGAGTGGGTTAGATAAATGTAGTCAAATTGTGTAGTACATATTTTGAGTTGTGTAGCCGGTAGTTATATTATTAATGCAGGAATTCTCTTTTAAACTAGAAGAATTGCATGACATATTTTAAAATTGTAAAGAAAATCCGGAATAGCTGAGTAGATCGAAAGAGAAATGAGAATATTTGCAGAAATAATGAAATCATGTAGTTCGTCGTGCACATGTTAGGAATGTTGCAACACTCGAACGATTTATGATATTTCTGTAGAAATAGGAAGACGCCAGCTATGAATCTGTAAAAAATGTATAGAGTAGCTAAGTGGAGTAATTATTTACCCTTCCATTTGTGCGCGGTTATTATTTTGTTAGTGCGCGGTTATTATTGTGTTAGTACGCGGTAAATATCTTATTAGTGCCGAAAATACCATTTAAACTAGAAAAATAGCATGACATGTATTAAATTTGTAAAGAAAATTCGTAGTTGCTACATAGTCTATGTAAAGATACATGAAAAAAATATGAACTTTGTTTATTGCTGTATTTTCAGGTATGACAGACGCGAGCCACTACGAGTTGCTTGACCCGGTGATTGACGCGCGTCACCGTAGCCGCCTCAGTACCGTGGTCCCCCTGGAGGGCGAGGCGCCGATAGAGCTTGGGGCTTTTGGCTACGCACGCCCATCAGGGCATGGAGGCTGCACCGAGACTGGCTTCCGAGGTACGTGTAGTTCTGACCTTCATACACTCAATCGCGGTCTGATTATTTTGCGTGGACTCACGTTTGTTCTTAATCGTTTCGACGCAGGTTGAGAGCGGCAGGCCTCCTTTCACTAGCGAGTATGGTGGAGACGACGTGGGAGGACGACTAGGACCAGGGTGTTAGTCGTACGTCTAGACGTTTTCTATACGACCGGGCCCTACTGACGGCGTTGGTAGACCACTGGAGGCCAGAGACCCACACGTTCTACCCCGTGCGGGAAGATGGCGCCGACGCTGCAGGACGTGAGCTACCTGACTGGCTTGCCCTGTGCAGGCGCTCCGATGGCGGCGCACGACATCCCAGCCACGTGGCGCACGGACCTCCTAGCCAGGTTCCACGATGCGCCGGGCGCCGGCAATGGTACGTGGAGTTCAGCACCGCACGCCGATGCCGGTGGATTTGTCAGTTCTACGTAAGTCTTTGTAACTATTATCCTCTCGCAACAATTCGTATGTGAACCTTGCTAACGTGTACGTGTCTTCTTGCAGCCTAAGCGTATGGCGCAAAACGCAGGGGACGTCGCTGTTAGGAGGCACTTCGAGCCCTACCTGCGTGGTTGTTCGGGTGGGTCATGTTCCTGGGCTCCTACGACGACAGCGTCGACAAGAACTACATCCGGTACGCGCGTGAGGTGGCGGACTCGCCGATCGATGAGATCCCACAGTACGCTTGGGGTCCGGCCGTCGCTTGGCGCGACGCATCGCAGATCGCGGCGACGCGTGCCAAAGATGCACATGACACCCATCCTCTCGGGATGCCCGCTACTACTGCAGTTGTGATCCTTGGAGCATTTCCAGATCGGACGACCACAGCTGAACTTGGGAGCGTACGAGGAGAGCTTGTATGTCCCGTAGGATGATCTGGACCGGCCGACCATGGGCACTGTGTGGTGCCGCCGGCGGGTTAGTTTCATGTTCATTTATTTTTTTCGTATTGTAATCACTATTTCGTGTGCTTAGTTTGCGGTGTTCTATTGCACATGTCACCTTCACGCCGATCACCTCGTAGGGGTCCTACCCGGAGTACGTTGCGATGTTCGATCAGCTGACCGATGACCGCGTCATCTGGAGACCGTACACTGACGAGAGGGTGATTGCGCGTGCCCCCAGAGGACTATCGGTGTTGTGCACATGAGACTACGTGTACTGGTACACGCGGAGTGCCTTGGTGCATGATATCTTCGTGGAGGAGTACCAGGTGTAGCGAGTCATACGCCAGTTCGGTCTGCGACAGGAGGTCCCAGCGTACAATGTATGTTACATCCGGACCAAATAATTTTCTTACCATCCACAGGTACACTAGGAAGGGAGTTTGTGGCACGATGTCCTGGGTGGACAGGATGTCCCCTTGGGTTGAGGGTTGGCGTGGCGCGCACGGCGACCTCATCCAGTGTGGAGACGATCCCTACAACCCCGAGACGTACGGCCAATACATGGAGTGGTACGCTACTCGGACAAGGCTTCGGTGCGTCCGGGTCGTAGTCGACCCTCCTCGACATGAGGCCGCGACATCGGACACGTACCCCACCTTGCCGGACTCCGCTTTTCACCGCTGTGTATGTTTTCAACGGTCCTTATTTCATATTTAATTTGACAGACTTACGTTTACAACTTGTTGATTACTTGTGTAGGTAGATCTTCACCGGGAGATTATCGAGTTGTTACACTCCGCGCAACACATGACGCTGGGGGAGACCAGAGGGATCCTGCAGCGGATCAGGGATGCAGGAGTACGCGGAGTGCAGATCGCGATTGGTCGCACGCCGACCGACCCGGTGGAATGACCAGTGCGAGGACGAGAGGTCAGCCGAGGTGGCAGGACACAGTCTCCTCCCATGGACGTGGCGGGCTCATCGTCGTGGCAGCGTGGGGGGAGCACCGCGGGACATGTCGGAGGTGAGTACGACACGCTCATATCGCTTCTTCATTTCGAATCTTAGAAGTTAGTAACGACGATCTTTTGTTACAGGTCCTCAGCTCCACCCGTACGCGGGCCAGGAGTATGCCGCGTCGTCTGAGCACATCTTCGGGCCAACAGTGTAACACCCCAAATCTCAAAGAGCCTGGAATGCTACTGGAAATAAACTAATCTAGCCCAATCTACAAAATTTTTTACAGAGTCTCCTTTGTTTAATCAGCTAAACCGAGAGTTCAACGATAAATGATAGCATTTAACAAAATTCTCATGATCAAGCTTGATAATCAATTGGACATACCAAGACCTGGCAATCATCATTATTACAATTAAACAGTTACTCAACCAAACCGATCTATGAGTGATAATCATCAGTTTATTTATTTCTAAAATTGTAGCTAAGTGGTAAACGCCTTAAGAGTGTGAGGTAGTGAGTGCATCCATCATCTATTCCCTCCCATTCATGTCGTTCCTCGCCATTGGTACCTAAAACACATTAAAGCAAGAGTGAGCCCAAAGACTCAAAGTATCAACAAGGCTATAAACAAGAACACAAACATAGCATCAATGATCCACAATAACAAAACACTAAACATAGCCTTTTTAACTTATGAAATGCAACCAATGCAATGCTCAAGGATCCTTTATCTTTAACTTTCTGTGTGCATTACACCGGTAATGCAGAGTGTGCAACCGCCGCCGCATACCCATGCTCGTGCGCGCGCACGCACATGGACCAATTGCCGTTACTCCGCAAGTAACGGGACTCAAGCCCACACTCCACGAGTGAGGATCTCGGCCCGCCACATTCATAACGGGGTTCTCAAAGGGAAACATGCTTGGTCACCGCGTGACCAAGCCTCAATATGCTCTCAATATGCAAATGCTCATTCTCTCATTCATTATCAATTTTTTTTACCAAAAGACAACAACATTGAACTATAGTAAGCATAAGCATCATTTGAGCAATCACCATACTTAAACATTCACTAAGTAAGCCATCTTACTATGCAGCCATCTTACTATGCAGCCATATTTCAAATAACACCCAACATAGCCAATCAATCACACCCAATTAACAACAATGCACTTGCATTCACCAAGATAAATTGGAACTCATCACCATAACATCCATGCATAGCTATTATGAGCACAACACAAACAGTCACAGCATACAAGCATAAATATACAATAGCCCGAATACTTGCCTTAACCGTGCGAGAACGGTGGACACGAAGAGGGCGCTGCCCCTGGGATCACGCTCCCACCTGAACATAAAGATAACCCCAATCTAAGACCAGCATACTGGACCAAAATCATAAATAGCAACACAATTGATCTCACTAAACTCCCAAGCGTTAACAAAACCTCCAATTTCTAGCGATCGTTTTTGTGCTCACTGAAAACAGCCAAATTCTAAAATACATAACTTTCTGCTCGGGAGTCCAATTAAGATGCTCTTAGACTTTCTGAAAAGGTAATTGAATTACCTAAATAAACCTAGTTGGGGAGCCCTTTTGATTCTGTCATTAACTTCCCCTATCAAATCAATCATCAGACAACAGAATTCTCGTCGGGTTCTCTGGACAGTACGCTAAAACCACCATAACTTTTGCTACGAAAGTCCAAATCTCATGTTCTTTATCTCTATGAAAAGGTATAGAAATTACCCACATTTTTAGTTATATTGAGGTCCTCTGATTTTGACCTTAACTAGCAGATTCATCCCATTTTCTACAGACTGTTCAAAACTGACAGAATAACAGAGCAGCGATACTAAAAAATTCATAACTTCCTGACCGTTAATCGGATTTGGGTGATCTTGGTGGCCACTGAAAGCTAAGAACATAATCTACATATCTCTAGGAGACCAAAACTCCTAATTCGGCATTTAAATCCACGAAACAGACCCCGCAACATTCTGGACAGAATGGATCTTCTACTCGCAGCAATACGATCTAATCAAAATTGAACCAAAACACATCTACCACTAATCAAACGATGGGGATCAGCACTCGTTACCCTTGTAGCAACCAAGAAGTTGAAGATCGCGAACTCCGGATGGGATCCCTCTTCCTTCTCTTCTCCCTTCTCCTCTCCCCTCTTCCTTCCCTCTTCTCTTCCTCCTTGGCCGCCACAAAGGGATGTTCCTTCTTCTTTCCTTGGCCGCACCATGGGGAAAACTTGGAGGGTGCTTGGGAGGGTGCAAGGGGAGGCATGGGAGAGGGGAAGGCGCCACCAAGGGGGAGAGGGGTGGAGGCGTGGGAGAGTGGGGAGGGGGTCATGCTTGGAGGAGGAGGGCTAGGGTTTGTGCCGCCCCTTAGGCCTTGGCCGCCCACCCACTAATGGGCCTCCTGGCAGCCCGGCCCCAGTTGTCTAGCAAAGCGAAACCCTCGTTGGTTGCTTAATTAATTAACTCCCAAAAGGTTCGCTCCTAAATCGACTTCTAAACAGTTAATCCTTTAACTCAAAATTAAATCTCTCCCGGAAGTCCTTTCAAATACTTTTGGGGTATTACAAACAGGTAAGTTCAGCTTATTTGCGTAACATCCTTTTCGCCATGATTACATTTGTAATGTAATTTTTCGCAGGAACGGCTTGGGAGGACGATGCATTGTCGCCGGACGATGCGGACCTATCAGCACCCATCGAGGACTTCTTCAGGAACCCGCGTGACACGCAGTTCTCTTTGGAGGCTTCTCAGCTGTACGGTGTGCCGAGTTCGACCTAGCCGACACAAGAGCAGCCCCTGGCGACACCACCGCAGGCTATTCGCGTGGGTCGGGTAGTACGACAGCCTGACCCTCTGACGTACTCGCACCAGCGATGGACGAGGCCCGGAGCGACACGCGGGGTGCGCCCCAAGAGGGGACGCTAGTAGATATTGGTTTATGTAAATATCTGTAATGGTAGTTATGTAAATTTTATTCCGTGTGCAGCTATTATTATTGTAGTCTCGAGTTTCGATATCACATTTTTTCGACGAGCCAGCTATTTAGGACAACTTGACCAGACGAGCTAGTTTTTCAGGACCATATGACCCGACAATCCTGTTTCTTACGAAGATGTGGACAAACCAGTGTATAAAAGGTTGGACCTAGCACCAGTAAAGAAGTGAATTAGTGAGAAGAAATAGAAAAAGACAAAAAAAAGAGAAGCACTGCTCACAAAAAGAAATTGTTTGTGTCCGGGTGTTTTTCTTCGGCGATATCGTTTGTTTTTGGTGTTCTCTTTTTAGCAGAGAAGGGAGGCGTCAGAACCAGCAGAGACCTCCAGGTGCATCACGTGAAGAAACAGAGGGGCGCTGCTGTTTTCCGAAGACCAGGAGGAGCACAGCCGACAGGTCACATCGAGGAGGACAGGGCAAGTCACGTCGTGGACCTAGCGAGAAAAAGAAGCGCATCGACGAAGCAGCAACCGAGCGGAGAAGGAGGTGTCTAAGTTTGAGTACTAATTTGTTCGGTAGCACTCAAATTGCCGTATGATTACCATCCGTCCTCATGCAAAAAAATAGATACAAAACCTTTTATCTCCAACCTACGCTCCGTGAGCTTGTATACCTACCCACGTTAATGGATTGGATTTGTATTCTTTTTCGTGTTTGTGAGTTGATTTTTTTTTTTTTTTTTTTGTCTAGACCACTATAGTTCATGACAAAAGTTGTCCATTCTGTTAGACTTATTGGCTAAATAAACACATATGGGCCGAAACCAAGAACAACAACTCAAGTTGTCGTAATCCGACATATCCATAGAGACCATACATATAAAAAAATTACTTGCAAGTTAAAAATGTTGCCGATGCAATAAAAAAATAGTAAAAAAAAATACAATTGGGAAGAGGCTACTAAAAAGCAATACAGAGGAATGCACGAGGTTGCCGTGGTAAAAAAAGAAATAAAAAGAACGAAGAAGAAGATGGATGGAGGAGTGAATAAGGTACACTACAAACTACTTTTATGTGTTCATTCCATTATTTGCTATTGAAAGTTGACGGACTTCTCAAAATACCATCAAAAAGTTCTTCATCCTTTTTTGCTACTCGTACTCAACTTCTCACCCTTTTTTGTCACTCCCGTTTGTTGACTGTGGACTTGGCCGTTGATTTGAACGCGAAAAGATGATTTTGCCTCTAAGTATGTTGAGATCTTTAGGGAATTATTTGACATAGTAATATAGTTTCAAAAATTATAAAATTTTTAGGAAAAATTTCTGACATAGTTTAAATTATTTTTATTTTTATAGGGTTTTATTTGCAATATTTTTTTCTCTAAAAATCTTTCAAGTTTCGGTTGTAACTTGAAAGATTTTTAGAGAAAAACATGTTGAAAATAAAACCCTATAAAAATTATACAATAATCTACACTATGTCAGGAATTTCCTATAAAAAATTCATAATTTTTGGAACCATATCACTATGTCAAATAATTCCCTAAAAATCTCAGCATTACTAACTTCACTTAGGGGAAAAATCGTCTTTTCGCGTCCAAGTCAATGGCCAAGTCCATGGTCAACTGACGGGAGTGGCAAAAAAGGAAGAGAAGTTGAGAACGAGTGGCAAAAAAAGGATGATAATTTTTTTGATAGCATTTTAAAAAGCCTGCCAACTTTCAATGACAAATAAGAAATTAACCCAACTTTTATTGTGTTCATTCAGGGTGACTCCACGTGGTTCATCCATATGTAATGTTGGTGAGGACGTCACTTTGCACACAGTTAATGTTAAAAAGATATTGTTATCATACAATAATTACAGGATTTAATTCTTGTAAATACTATTGAGAATTAATGTAAAATATATTTTGTATATAAATATATAGGAAATCTTCCAATGGACAGCACAAGGACAATACTATCCGCAAATTATTTTTCCCATTACAAAAGGTAATAGGTATGCTTGGCACTAGAGGTAAAAAATAAACGAGAATACTTGTGTCGAATTAGATCATATATATAATTATATTACCGTATTTTTTTTTTGGACAGTGATGATTGATGTTAAAATTGGTGACAGAAAATAGCAATTATCTTGGCACAAACTTAGAGGGTTTTCGGTAAACAAAAAAGTACATGAACCAGAAAAAAAATCACATATCCTTGTTATCATTATTGTTGGGTTGAAATTCTAAGGATATACATTTTTGAGTCAATTACAGGGGCATGATTCATTCACACAAACCTGTTGCATAAAGTTAGTGGATTACAACCAAAGCACTTTTTCTGGCTTACAGGTAAAAAATGCTTTATAAATTAAAATTACACCAGTTTAAAATATTTTTATATATTTTTAGATATATAGTTTTAGTTAATACAAAATATGAAAATAGTATGTACTTAAGTTAACATGAGATTGTGGCAAACGAAACACATACAAAAGAAGCAAAACGCTCGAATAAAAAAAAAAGATGAAGCGCTCACCAGCAGCAGCACTAAAACACGCTCCCATTTCCTCTCTGATAAACAAAGATAAAGAGAGCACTCTCCTCCCCAAACGCAAATGAGCATCCGAGGCATTACAGAATTCAAAGCAATCGGTTTAACAAAACGCGTAGACGACCGAGACCTCCATTCGGTATATACCAATAGGGGAGACCGAGACGACCGAGGCCTCCATTCGCTTGAGCTAGCTAGTGATAGATAGCCATGGCCGTTCTTCCTTGCGTTCGCCTCTTACTATCGGCGGCCACTTGTTTACTCACGACGGCTTCCTCCTCGCCGCTGAGGCTGAGCAATGATACCGATCTTGCCGCGCTGCTGGCTTTCAAAGCCCAGCTCTCCGATCCTCTCGGCGTCCTTCACGACGGCTGGACTAGCAATGTGTCTTTTTGCGGCTGGGTCGGCGTGTCGTGCGGCCGGCGACCTCGGCGTGTCGTCGCTCTGGCGCGTTCGACGTGCCCTCCAAGGGAGCCTACCTCACCTCGGTAACCTCTCTTTCCTCCATGTCCTAAATCTGACCAACACAACCCTCACGGGCTCCATCCCTGCTGATCTTGGAAGGTTGCCTCGCCTTAGAGTTGTTGCTCTCGGCCAGAACACTTTATCTGGTACTATTCCCTCCACACTTGGAAACCTCACAAGGCTTCTTCAATATCTTGTGCTAGATCACAACCAACTCTCAGGGCAAATACCACCAGAGCTGCAAAATCTGCCTGACCTTAGGTACATATCTCTCGAAGAAAACTACATGAGCGGCCCAATACCCAATTTTTCATTCAACGGCACGCCTTCACTGGAAGGCATCTACTTTGCAAACAACACCCTATTTGGGTCAATACCAGATGGCATTGGCTCCTTACTCATGCTTCGAGGCGTTGACCTGAGAGCTAATCGGCTCTCCGGTCCAGTACCTCGTACCATCTTCAACATGTCCAACCTTGAAGTCATGGGCCTCGGAAGCAACAACCTCACCGGGCCTATACCTAGCAACGAAAGCTTTATCCTCCCCAAGTTGCGAATAATAGTTCTCTCTGAGAATAAATTCACGGGCCAAATCCCATTGGGCATTGCGGCATGTCAGCACCTTGAGGTGCTCGATATATCGGTTAATCCCATTGCGGATATGGTGCCGACATGGCTCGCCAAGTTGTTGCAGCTCACTATCCTTTATATGGACCGTAGTGGCATCTTCGGGCCGATCCCGAGTGTGCTCGGCAATCTCACCATGCTCAGTGAGCTTGACTTCTCATTCTGCAACCTAAGCGGACAGATTCCGGTGGAACTGGGAACAATGAGACAACTCAACCTTCTCCATCTTCAATATAACCAACTAAGCGGTTCCTTTCCCGCTTTTGTTGGAAACCTATCTGAATTGTTCATCTTGGATTTGAGCAACAACTCGCTGACTGGATCAGTACCGGCCACACTTGGAAACATCGGATCTCTTACGCGGATTGATATTCGACACAATTACCTCCAAGGGGATCTGCACTTTCTGGCTAGCCTTTGCAATTGTCGGCAACTCCAAATACTTTTCATATCAGACAATTCTTTCACCACCGGTAATCTCCCCGGCATTGTTGGGAACCTCTCTAGAAGGTTGATATACTTCGATGGAAGCAACATCAACTTAATTGGTGGGCTTCCAGCTACACTATCAAATCTGACTGGTCTCCAGGCGCTATCCCTTAGGGGCAACCATTTGAGCAATGCAATCCCAGGGTCCATCATGATGATGGAGAATCTCCGAGGACTTGACCTTACTTGGAATAGCATAGCTGGCCCACTGCCGAAAGAGATTGGTATGCTAACAGGACTTGAAAAGTTGTTCCTTGAACATAATCAACTCTCTGGTTCCATACCAGACGGCCTAGGTAACCTCACTATGTTACAGTACATTTCGCTATCTGATAACAAGCTATCTTCAGCTATACCAGCAAGCTTGTTTCATCTTGGTAACCTCATCCAGTTAGATCTCTCCCATAACTCATTGACCGGTGCAATGCCTTCTGATCTCAGTCGCATGCAAGAAATAGACCTAATAGACATTTCTAACAACCGCTTAGTTGGTAGCCTCCCAAATTCATTTGCGGAGCATCAAATGATAACCAACCTAATCCTATCACAAAATTCATTCGAGGGTTCAATCCCAGATTCTTTTCGCCGTTTGACCAACTTAGAGACATTGGATCTATCTTCTAATAATCTTTCAGGTACTATACCAAATTACTTTGCCAACTTCACCCACCTTACTAGTTTGAACCTCTCCTCTAATAAGCTAGAAGGACCGATCCCAAATGGAGGTGTTTTCTCAAACATCACCTTGCAATCTTTGATGGGAAATATTGGGCTGTGCGATGCTCCACGTCTAGGATTTTCATCATGTCAAGACAAGTCTCACCCAACTCATGGTCGACATTTCCTCAAGTTTATACTCCCTGTTGTCGCAATAGCAGTTGGTGCAATTTCTCTTTGCTTATACCTAATGATCAGACAGAAAATTAAGAAGAATCCAGATGTTACATCTTCTCTTGATATGGCTGATGTGATTGGCCATAGGTTAGTATCCTACAATGAGATCGTTCGTGCGACTGATAATTTCAGTGAGGATAACATGTTGGGAGTGGAGGTTTTGGCAAAGTTTTCAAGGGCCAATCGATGACGGTTTGGTTGTCGCGATAAAAGTTCTCAACATGCAAGTCGCGCAAGTCGTGAGGAGCTTTGATGTCGAATGTCAAGTGTCGGATGGTCGACATCGCAACTTGATAAAGATATTGAATACTTGCTCCAACTTGATTTCGAGCACCGCCGCTTCAAGACATGCCCAATGGCAGCTTGGAGGCACTCCGCACACCGAAAGCGTGCCTTGCTTGGGATCATTCCTAAAAAGGTTGGACATCATGCTTGATGTGTCAATGGCAATGGAGTATCGCACCATGGCCATTATAATGTTATCCTCAGATCGTGACTTAAAGCCTAGCAATGTGCTATTCGACGAGGAGATGATCACGCATGTGGCGACTTTGGCATTGCAAAATTATCGCTAGGTGATGACAACTCTATGGTTTCAATGAGCATGCCAGTGGACAATCGGGTACATGGCACCGTGTACTTGCAATCGATCATTCTTAAGGAGGTTCTTTTGTAATATGCTAGCTAGCGAAGATTTTTCGCTAACAAACATCTATTGTTCACAATTTTCTCCGGCGAATATGCAATAACGGAAAGGCATCGCGAAGAACGACATGTTCAGCTTTGGAATCATGTCGTCAAGTATTCACCGAGGAGGCCCACGGATCCCATGTTCGTTGGAGAATTAAGCCTTAGGCGATGGGTTTGCCAAGCATTTCCAAATAACCTTAGTGATGTTGTTGATGAGAAGCTACCGCAAGATGAACAAGTAAGACCTCACTTTGATCACCAAACCAACGCTTCCTTGGGATCTTCCTCGAGGAGCACGAGCAAAGAACTTGCTTGTGTCGATTCGAGCCGGGCCTGATGTGTTCGAGTGACTCACCCGAGCAAAGGATGTGCATGAGTGATGTGGTTGCGAAACCGAAGAACATCAACAAGGATTGCTCTGCTTGTATGCCGACAGCAGTGCAAAGGGCTCAGCGTTAGTGTGTATCTATCTATGTGTGGCGCTGTGTTTCCATACTACTGCAAAGTAACTGTCAGTTCGATGGTTCCTCAACTTCGGCTTCCTCTCTAGTCTGACCATCCACGACGCTCTTGCTATCCGCGACGTTACCGCTATGACTGCGAGGGGATGTTAGAGTATATTGGCATATCTCTATATTTGGTAGTTTAGGATTTGTAATCCCTGCCTGCCTTATCTCTAGGAGAGGTTTCTTACCCTCCAAGCCTTGTACTCTATATAAACTGCCCTCGAGTCTCAATACAATCATCCATTACAGTATATTTATCTTCCCACATGGTATCAGGGCGGTGCTGTTCCTAAGCCGCTGCCTCCATAGCTTCCGTCGCGCCGCCCTTGGGAGATGATCTCATCTCCATGATCTCTCCCGAGGGCTACACAACCCGTAGTTTAAGTCGTGCCGCCGATCATCCGATTGGCTACCAATTAGAGTTTTTCTTGGTCATCTTTAGATCGGGTTTTCTCTATTTTTTTCAATCATAGATCGATTTACGTCGCTTTGCCGACCCATCGACGTTCCTCGGCTCCGGACTTCACCGCCTCGGCTTCGACCTCTCCGACGCCTCCTCTCCTCCGATGACGTCGTGGCGCGACGCGGCACGCTCGTCGACACGACCCTCCCTCCACGGCCTTCCGAGCGCTCTGTCTACCGTCGTTATCACACCGGATCATCATCGCCAGCCCATCGTCCGTGAGTACGTGCCGTCGCACCACCGGGAGCCCGCTCTTGTGGTCATGCCATCGACATGCACGCGCTGCCACTGCATCGCCCCTGCCCGTGGTCACCATTGCCATTGTCGACGCCACCGTCTTCGCTAACATCGACAGTCCTTCTCCGTGCCGCCGCCCGATCCGCCTCCGCTGATCCGGTGGTGCCTCACCTGGATCCAGCCTCCTCCTCGTCCGATGCACTGACGGGCTTCTCTCCCCTGGATCTAGAGCCGGCTCTTTCCGCTGCTCGTTTCCACGACCTGAGATCCGGGCTCCTCGGCCGACGGCACCACTACCTCCAGCGTGCCCTGGCCTTCTTCGGTGCCACCGCTCGTCCAGATCCAGCCTCCTCCTCGTCGGATCCGCCCCCTCTGCTTCATCTTCGACCATGGACGGACGACGTCGGCGACCTCTTCACCGACCTCGGCTATGCCCTCCTCTGCATCAACCTCACTATCTCGACCACAACGATGACCTCGACACCAGCTACCTTGACATGGCTCCCTCCTCCATGGCTAAGACTATGGTCACCTCACTCTCAGCTACCTTGGCAACAAAGGGCTACCATTATCTTGAGCAAACTCGTCGGTTCCCTCTATAGTCACCGCGTCCGCGACGCCACAACAGTCCCCGACGCTCCCGCTGTGATTGCGGGGGATGTCAGTCCGATGGTTCCCCAACTTCGGCTTCCTCTCTAGTCTGACCATCCACGACACTCCTGCTGTCCGCGACGCTACTGCTACGACTGCGAGGGATGTTAGAGTATATTGACATATTTCTATATTTGGTACTTTAGGATTTGTTATCCCGTGATACTTGCTTTATCTCTGGGAGAGGCTTCTTGCCCTCTTAAGCCTTGTACTCTATATAAACCCCCCTCGAGTCTCAATACAATTATCCATTGCAGTATATTCATCCTCCCACAGTAACACAATGTAGTATGGGTAATTTCCAAGTGCAAAGGGCTCAGCGTTAGTGTGCATGTGTATCTATCTATGTGTGGCGCTGTGTTTCCATACTACTGCAAAGTAATACAATAGATTATTATCAAAGCTTGACTGGAATATTAATTGTTTAAACTGGGGTTTGCCTGTAACTCTAATTGGTTAGATGTGATAAGGAGGAACGGAAACCAGAAATGCTTTACAATTTGTGGGGTGCGTCGGAGCATTTTATAATTTCCCTGTCGTTACCTTCTTACAATGTTACTATATGTACTCAATTTGTTCTACATGTTTGTTGATTCCCTTGCAAGTTTCTCATTCCTTTTATTCTGAATTAGCTGCAACCATATTGTGTAACATGTAAATGTAAGAGTATTTTGAAATATAAAGTGTCCCAAGTAATTAAATGGATGATTCTTTTTATAGGGTTCAAAATGGTCCTTTATGATTGTTTGTGTTCTGCTTAGTGCTAAATTCAAATGATAAGTGGTGCTTGCATCATGGATGGAAGGAACACATCATGGACAAATATACTGATATTTGATAAACAGACGTACCCAGTTTAAAGTCTTGGCATGATCCGTGGCGTCCCGTAATTCCCAAGCGGCTTCATTACCGTCGTTGCAAAGAATTGTGAAGTCTATGCCCTTGTGAAGTAAAGCAGCAACGATCTTCGGATTGCGCTTCTGGACTGCGTAATGTAGAGCAGTTTTTCCCTTGCTGGTACGCATGTTAACGAGTTTCCCAAGTTGTGGTGCCCCCAGGATAAAATCAACGAACTCCGTATGACCAATGACCTGATCTTACGGCTTCATGAAGACATGTCCAGCCATCTGCTTTGCAATAGGGAGAATCTGGACAGTGCTTAAGAAGCTCTTTAGTAACATCAACATGACCTCGATGTGCCGCAGAAACAAGGAGAGGATAACCATTTTTTTTGTTCACC
The DNA here is from genome assembly GCA_036346255.1 of Ampelocalamus luodianensis. Classification (NCBI taxonomy): domain Eukaryota; kingdom Viridiplantae; phylum Streptophyta; class Magnoliopsida; order Poales; family Poaceae; genus Ampelocalamus; species Ampelocalamus luodianensis. The sequence continues at coordinate 1,419,323 of CM070625.1, forward strand.
ACATACCCTAAAGAGCAATCATGTTCCAAAAATACTCGTAGCATGTCAGTCTTGCCCCAACGTACAGCTAGCTGCATTGGAGTATTCCCACCCATGCTTTCTTCTCTGGCCAGCCATGGACGTGTCTCCATATTTTTTTAGTAATAACTGGAAACAAATCAATGAAAGGACGATGGTTAACAACCAAGGAGTGATGATAGTCTTCGGCATGTAGGATGTAGCACTTTGAGGGTTAGCTGTAATCTTGAGTTTCACAATCCTAATGCTAGTTTGTCCTATGTTCTCTATTGTACTCTATAGTTCTCACCTGGATTGCCATTTCACACGGCAGCATGAAGAGCATTATATGTTGAATATATGAGTATTTTTTGAAATACTTTAATTCAGAAATGTACTAGATAAATCATGGAGAATACTGTAGCCATTTTTATAAAAATAGGAAGAAAAGAACACTATAAATATACGAATTTCTAGAAGGACAGAAACTAGCATACCTATCTCAATGTTCAAGTTAACAACAGATAATAAAGCTAAGTAAGCAACAAGTGCGAGATAGACATACCCAGATCCAGCGAAAGGAGCAGCAGAAATAGAAGCAGAAGTCTTGGTGAGGTCGTCGTTAGTCATGGCGTAGTGGTAGTAGTTGTGCAGTTGATGTAGATGTACCAGAGAACTTCGTGGATGTCGTGGTAGTAATCGCGCAGATGTAGCGGAAAATCAGATGAAGCGAACAGTCGCGCGAACGCTCCCTAAAAACCTTATTCGTCCTCGCTCGTGCAAGCCTTCGAGGACGGGGTTCCGGAGGTCTGCTCTCCCGGTGCGACCGTACACGCGCCTCGCCGGAATGGAGATCGCCGGAGACAACAACAAAAACGTAGAGTACTGTCTAAGTCTTTCGTATGGAGATCAGTCTGAGAATCAGTGCTCTGTTCTTCTAAATAGCAAAAACGAAGAGGCCAGAACAGTATTAACTGCAGCCATTACATAATAGTAACCGCAACCATTAGTCATTAGTAACCTGCTGTAACATCCAATTTCAGTTGCAAGATTCTCAAGATCAAGTTGTTCAATCTCCAAATTTTTCCCAATTTGCTCAAAAATTCAAACCCCCCCAAGTCCACCTAGCCCTTCTTCCCTACCTCCCTAGTCCTGGCACCGCCATACCCTGCTCCTCCGCCCTCGCCGGCCGTGTCAACGCCCCGGCAACCGTGCCCTCTCCCGCCGCCTCCTCTCCTCTCCACAGATCGCAGCCGCTGCGCGCCTCGCCCGCGCGCGCCAACGCGCTGCTTTCCCGCCACGCCGCCGCACCGGCCATCTCGGCTTTCCGGCCAAGACCCCGCTGCCCGTGTCAGGCCACCCCGGCGACCGTGCCCTTGTCCCGTCCCGTCCCATCCCCTCTTTCCCGCCTCGGCCCTCGCGTGCACCCACGCCGCGCAACCTCGGCTCTTGCGCCGCCCCCAATGTCAACGGCCACCCATCCCCCTTCGGCTATAAGAAGCACCGAGCCCCCTCCAGCCGAACCACCCCTCCCTTGTTTTTCCCTTCCTCCCCGAGCAAGAAGAGTCGAGCGAAGATTGAAGGAGACTCACCTTGGGTTCCCGCGCCGCTTTGTCTCCTTGGTCGTCGCCGCCGCCCTTAGCCGCACCTCGCCTCCCCGTGCCGTCGCTCGCCGCCGCTGTCGCGCACCCCTGAGCCCTTCTTCTCCATCGTGCGCCGCCGCCCCCTTCATCTTCCCCCTCTCTCTCTCTTCTACCGAGAGCCCCGGCTTTTTACGCGACGAGCGACCGGCGCGCCGCGGCCCAAAGGCTGTCGGCGGCCGAAAAGCTGGCCGTGGACCATCTCCAATTTTTTTTTGCTGATTCCCTTTTCTTTTTCTATTTTAATGCAAAAGAGAGATCAAAAATTCTTTTTCTCCCTCATTTCAACTTTGAAAATTATGAAGTTTGTTTCTAAAAATTTCTAAAATCAAGTTCTTGCTGTTGGTACTAGTTTGGTTCATTTTGGAGTTCATTTGATGATTTTGTCACTTATTTGTTTTGTTTGCTCGCTTGTCTCTTTTCCGGTACGATCGTTCGCGTAGAGTTCGAAGAAGCCGGAGACCCCCCACTTCGATCAAGCTCAGGAGTATTCAGATCACCTAGCCCTAGACCCAGGCGAGTCAACACTTTGATCATATTGAACCTACATTTTATGCAAATTATGTTCTTTTAAAATATCAAATTGCATGCTTTAATTTTCTTATGCAAATGTATGTTAAAAACCCTAAGGTAGTTAAATGCCAATTTGATGTTTAAATATTATTGCACCACCCCTTGATAATTGAATTGCCTTAAATCCTTGTCACCCTAGTAATTATTTGGTAACTATACTAGTTATAGGCTATACTTAAGCGCCATACTAGTCTTGCTTAAGTATCGGGGGTACTATCTACCCCATTCATCATCTTTTAAAAATGAACATGGTTTTTGGGCAGTCATTGGATGTAAATGACTGAGATGGTTGTGTTGATATATTTTTCCTACCGCTCAAAAACCTTAAAAATTGCTTGTCACATCTGGGCGGATGGTATGATGGATGGTATGTTGGTGGGTGCTAATGCAGCCCAATGAATGTTGGTTTGTGGATGGTATGTGGTATGAACCGCCTAGATGGCCCCTAAGGACTTAATCCTGTGATGACCTCCCAATGTAAAACAGTACAACCACATGTCTATAATGGTGTCGACCTGGCTAAATAATTTGTATCCGTTAGTATGAGTTGCACCAGGCAGATGACCCACTACGCCAAAAGCCTTTGTGGCTATGGGTTGGGGTGTACGACTTACGGGTCTATGTGAGCGTAAGCCGTGTGGCGCAAGAGGGGGTCTGGGAAAGGGTTGACGGGTCTATGTGAGCATAACCCTTCTCAGGTGAAACCTTAGCGGGTGTGACAAATACTAGAGGATGCATTGTAAAGGCCTTGTGACGATCTCCCCTTGACTCACATGTCTACGGAAACATGTGTACATGTCAAGATGATTGTCTCTTGTGGGTAAAGTGTACAACCTCTGCAGAGTGTAATAAACTGTTCGAATAGCTGTGCCCACGGTCAAGGGCGGACATGGGAACTTACATGAGTTAGTTCTATTTATAACACCTTTGTGGGTGGGATAAAATGTGATGGGTCGTTGTGACCATGGATTTGGTTTTTCCTGGGTAGTCGTACCCAGTGTGGTTAATAGGTAGATGTAACCACCATAAAAAATAAGCATGAGGTGGAGGTAGCCTCTACTGTTATAAATATTGCACAACTATTCTCTTTAATAAAAATAAAATTTGGTTAAAATGCTAAGTGATAGGACTTTCTAATATTGGTATTTAAAATATTGCTTTGCGCAAATAAAAGAACCCGAGCCATCCTTGTTAAATCTTGCATGTATATTATTGCATACTGTGTGTTGGCTCGCGAGCACGGAAGTTGTGCTCATCCTCGCTCTTTCCCCCAACCCTCAGAACCCGCAGATCATGGCGACTACACCTACTACGAGAACCTGGACGCCGAGGAGCAAGGAAATGAAGAAGAGTAGTATAGTTCCTGTAGTCTAGGTCTCGCCTCAGTCTAGTTGGTTCTGTTGGTACTCGTGTACATCCTATATTATCCAAGCCCTTGGCTAATATCAGTCGTACACATTGTACCCCAGTCGCTTGCCTGTGGAGAGACTTGCCCTACCCTTTTGCTTCCGCTATCGTACTCGATGTTTTGTAATGAACTCATTTGGCCTGGTCAGCGCTATCTACTGATCCAAGGAATAGCGCAGTATTCTCACAGAGGATTCTGGATTATGAAATCCGGGTCCGACACCTGCAGCCATTACTCAATAGTAACTGCAGCCGTTATTCACTAGTAACTGCACTGTTACTGTCAGTCATTCGTTAATACCATTTACTGCGAGTCGGTGCGTTTCGATTTTCGAATAGATAAAGAAAAACACGCACACACCCGACACGCCTGCGTACGCGCGTACACGCACACGCCCCCGCACGGCACGACACGACACGGCTCAACGAGGCGAGGCGAGCGAGCAAGCGTGCGCGTGTATTGGCTCTCTCCAATTCCACAAGGGGGCTACCACGTTCCACTTTTTAAAGTGGTGTAACTCCCATTCAACTCTCCATATGGGACTAAACAGTTTTAGCACGTGCACATGGGCCTTTGGGATTTTTGAGGAATTAATTAGAATTAAAATTGGGCCTAGCCCGTATTAATTTCAACAAACCCCCATCAGATCCCAAGGGCACATGTTAAATGCCTAGATCCACAATATTGTTTTGATATACCAGTGTTTCGATGGAGACCGGTTAAGGTTGAGCTTCCACCTAGAACAGAAGCTACACTTATTCACAACTGTACAATGGACTAAGCCTTGAATTGACAGTTTTGTGTGAATAAGTTTCACTTAAGTCCTTAATTGAACTAGGCTGCCAGGCATTCCCGCGGGTTGGAGCATATAAGTCATACTCCTGGCCTATTCATGAGCTTCCTAGAGATTACCCTATCTCATAGACTGTGACTAGCAGTCAGGCTCATATAGGTGTGTTCTTTCAAGATTGCTCTGTAGGACAATATCTTTGCTTAAACAAGCCACATAACACATTAAAATAAAAATTAGCCTACCATACATATTTAGGAGAGAATTGCATCTCCAATGAATTGGGTCTATAAAGGTACTCTCCTTCTAGTTAACCAATAGCTTGTTTCGCCAATCCTACTTCACAGGATCTCCGATCACATAGATTGGGTTACCACTATGGTATAACTCACGTGGGTCTCAAACCCATCTCCCTCGATACATTGTCTATCACATTTTGTGATAAACCCTTTGTGAAGGGATCTGCCAGATTCTTAGCTGTTTGGATATAATCCAAAGCTATTACTACGGAGTTTCTCATTTTCCTGATAGACTTCAGTCTTCTCTTCACATGTCTTGATGCCTTCATATTATCCTTAGAACTGTTCACTTTGACGATCACGATCTGATTGTCATAGTTCATCAGAATAGCCGGTACCAGTTTTTCAACCATCGACAAATCCATCAAGAGCTCACGAAGCCATTCGGCTTCATCAGTGGCAGTATCTAATACTGTGAGTTCTGCTTCTATTGTTGACCTCGTTAAGATGGTCTGCTTGCAAAACTTCCATGAAACAGCGCCACCTCCAAGTGTGAAGACATATCCACTTGTGGCCTTAATCTTATCAGCATCAGATATCCAGTTTGAATCACTATAACCTCCAGTACCCTAGGGTACCCGGTATAGTGAATGCCATAACTCATATTACCCTTTAGATAGCGCATTACCCTCTCAAGAGCATGCCAATGATCATCTCCCGGATTGGATACAAACTGGCTTAGTTTTCTCACAGCAAACGAGATGTCAGGCCTGGTACTGCTAGCTAAATACATGAGTGGACCAATTATCTGAGAATATCTCAATTGGTCTCGGGCTATTCTCTGATTCTTCCTAAGCAACACACTAGGATCATAAGGTGTTGGAGAGGGTTTGCAATCTCTATAATCAAAATGACTCAGAACCTTTTCCACATAATGGGATTGCAACAATGTAATCCCACCGTCATCACCTCTCAACAGCTTGATGTTCAAGATAACATTAGCTACTCCCAGATCTTTCATCTCAAAATTCTGAGACAAGAAATCCTTGACCTCCTTAATCACATTAAGGTTGGTCCCAAAGATCAGTATGTTATCAACATACAGACATAGAATGACTCCCTCGCCCCCACTATGGCGATAATACACACATCTGTCAGCTTTATTCACAATAAAGCATGCAGATGTTAAAGTTCTGTCGAACTTTTCATGCTACTACTTAGGTGCTTGTTTAAGACCATACAAAGATTTCAACAACTTACACACCTTTCCTTCTTGACCATCTACTACAAATCCATTTGGCTGTTCCATGTAAATTTTCTCGTCCAACTCTCCATTTAGGAAAGCCGTCTTAACGTTCATCTGATGAACGAGAAGACCATGTGAAGCAGCCAGAGATAGTAGTACTCGAATAGTGGTCAATCTAGCCACAGGTGAATAAGTATCAAAGAAATCTTCGCCTTCCTTTTGGGTATAACCCTTGGCCACAAGCCGTGCCTTGTACTTCTCGATAGTACCATTAGGTCTAAGCTTCTTTTTGAACACTCACTTACATCCTACAGGTTTACAACCATAAGGACGTTCAGTGATCTCCCAAGTTCCATTAGAGATAATAGAATCCATTTCACTCCGGACTGCTTCCTTCTAGTATTCCGCATCTGGAGAAGCATATGCTTCAGAAATGATACTTGAAGTATCATCCACAAGGTACACAATGAAATCAGGACCAAAAGACTTTGCAGTCATTTGTCTTTTACTCTTCCTTAGAGTTTCATTGTCTTCCTCCTCAGGAATTTGCTCAAAATATTCCATTGGAATGGTAAGTTCAGGAGTTGTATCAGGCTCCTGACTCAATGAACTAGGCATATCTTTTATCGGAAAAATATCCTCAAAAAATGTAGCATCTTTGGACTCCATAATTGTACCGACATGCACACCAGGTACTCCAGATTTCACCACTAGAAATCTATATCCAACGCTATGGTGAGTATAGCCTAGAAAGACACAATTCACAATTTTTGGTCCAAGCTTACGCTTTTTGGGAATTGACACGTTGACTTTTTCCAAACAACCCTAAGTGCGCAAGTATGAAAATGATAGTCTTTTCTTCTCCCATTGTTCAAATGAAGTTATCTCTTTATTCTTTGTGGGAACCCTGTTTAGAACATGACATGAAGTCAATATAGCCTCCCCCACCATGCCTTGGAAAGACCCGCTGTGTCTAACATGGCGTTAACCAAATCAGTTAGAGTGCGGTTCTTTCTTTCAAGAATCCCGCTTGATGGGTGAATAGGAGGCGCCATCTCATGGATTATATCATGCTCCTCACGAATAAATTGAACTCATTAGAAAAGTACTCACGCCACGATCGACCTAACCCTTTTGATTTTCTTTTCAAGTTGGTTCTCACTTCGCTTTATAGATTTTAAAGTAGTGAAGAGCTTCATCTTTAGTTTTCAAAAGATACACATAGCGTAACCTAGTGGAGTCATCAATCAAAATCATGAAATATCTTTTACCACCTTTTGTCAAGACACCATTCGTTTCACACATATCCGAATGTATGAGTTCTAATGGTGCCAAGTTTCTTACCTCCGTAGCTTTATGAGGCTTACAAGGTCGCTTTGATTGCACACAAACTTGACACTTATAACCTTTGGCAAGGGTGAATTTCGGATTAACTCTAAATCGGCTAATCAGCGCCATGCAACCAAAATTTATGTGACAAAGTCGTGAATGCCAAATAGTAGTCTCATTATCACCAAAACATGGTTCACAACATTATTACACAAATCAAAGAGATAGGTGGAACAAGCCTCCGCACACATTAGCCTTTACCAACAAATTGTCCACACTTGGACACTACAAACTTATTGGACTCAAATACCGCCTAAAGCCATCTCTACACGTAAGAGATCCACGATGAGATTCTTATTGATAGATGACACATGATGCACGCTCTTCATTGCACAATCTTCCCAAGTAAACTTCAGATCGACCGTACAACACCATGAACAAGGCATGTGACCCGCTCCCATTAGAACGGCTGAATCTCGAGTGACTCGGTAAGAAGAGAACAATGAAATATCAGACACACATGTATATTAGCACCAAGTGTCTATCCACCAATCGGTAGATTGACATACGGAAAGAACAAGAGGTAAATTACCATACCCGATATTCCCATCTCAAGAGTACCAACAACAATATTAGCAGACTTGGAATTCTTCCCTTGCTGAATCTTTCCACCCTTGTGTTGGTCGCAATCCTTGGTCCAATGACTGTTCGCCACACACAAAGCAAAGGTCATCCTTTGTGTTCTTCTTCTTCTTCTTGAAGCTAGTTGTTTGTGCAGTCTTGTTCTTGCCTTTGAACTTTTGAGCTTGGCCATTCTTCTTCTGCACCACATTGGCATTAGAATGTCCCTCATTACCTCTAATGTGTGTATCTTTTGCCCTCGCCTTCTCTTCAACATCAAGAGACCCAATGAGATTTTCGACGGAAAACTCTTGTCTCTTGTGTTTCAAGGAAGTAGCAAAATTCCTCCAAGAAGGAAGAAGCTTGGCAATAATGCCTCCTGCAACAAACTTGCCCGATAACACACAGTTAAAGTGCTCAAGTTCTTTGGCCATGGATTGTATCTCATGAGCCTGCTCAACTACAGAACGGCCATCAACCATTCTATAGTTATGGTATTGCTCCATGAGATACAATTCACTACCTGCATCCGAAACTCCAAACTTGGCCTCGAGTGCATCCCACATCTCTTTTCCAGTTTTAATCACCATGTATGCATCAACTAACTTCTCACCAAGAACGCTAATCATGGTACTTTTAAAAAGGTTATCAGCAACCTCGAACATTTGCTCCTATTCAGGAGTAAGTGTTCCTTCAGGCTTGCCACTTGCCACATGAAAAACGTTCATGGCAGTTAGCCAAAGCACCATCTTGGTGCGCCGCCTCTTGTAATTTGCACCATCGAATTCAGAGAGTTTTAGCACAGCAACAAAGCCAGTTGACGAAAAATGCCTATAATAAGGTTTTTGGATTGTTGAATATATGAGCATTTTTTATTTACTTTAATCCAGAAATGTACTAGATAAATCATGGAGAATACTGTAGCCATTTTCATAAAGCAGAAAAACAAGAACACTATAGATATATGAATTTCTAGAAGGACAGAAACTAGCATACCTATCTCAATGTTTAAGTCACCAACAGATAATAAAGCTAAGTAAACAACAAGTGCGAGATAAACATACCCAGATCCAGCGGAAGGAGCAGCAGAAGTAGAAGCAGAAGTCTTAGTGAGGTCGTCGTTAGTCATGGCATAATGGTAGTAGTTGTGCAGTTGATGTAGATATAGCAGAGAATTTCGTGGATGTCGTGGTAGTAGTCGCGCAGATGTAGCAGAAAATCAGATGAAGCGAGCAGTCGCGCGAACGCTCCCCAAAAACTTTATTCGCCCTCGCCGTGCAAGCCTTCGAGGACGGGTTCCGAGGCCTGCTCTCCCGGGCGATCGCATACACGCCTCGCCGGATGGAGATCGTCGGAGACAACAACAAAAACGTAGAGTACTGTCTAAGTCTTTCGTATGGAGATCAGTCTGAGAACCAGTGCTTTGTTCTTCTAAATAGCAAAAACGAAGAGGCCAGAGCAGTGTTAACTGCAGCCATTACATAATAGTAACCGCAGCCGTTATTCACTAGTAACTGCACCGTTACTATCAGCTATTCGTTAATACCATTTACTGCGAGTCGGTACGTTTCGATTTTCGAATAGATAAAGAAAAACGCGCACGCACCCGACACGCCTGCGTACGCGTACGCGTACGCGCACGGCTCGGCGAGGCGAGCGAGTGTATTGGCTCTCTCCAATTCCACAAAGGGGCTATCAGGTTCTACTTTTTAAAGTGGTGTAACTCCCATTCAACTTTCCATATAGAACTAAACAGTTTTAGCACATGCACATGGGTCTTTGAGATTTTTCAGGAATTAATTAGAATTAAAATTAGGCCTAGCCCGTATTAATTCCAACATTATAGCCATAGCTTCCCGATTGAGAAGAATTAGGAACTTCCAACAGTTTCACAAAAAACCTCTGTAGAATCTATCATCACCGCGATGAACATGGGTGACTCACTGAATTTGTTCACACCTTGCGACAGAGCAGGCTCCGCTGCTATCAACTCCAGCGCAAGGTCCTTGTGGCCACTGCGAATGGCATGGTGTAGTGCATTACATCTATTATTGTCTTGTTGCAAGATTTCCTAGGTCAGTTGTAGTTCACGGCAGCGTCCGAGTAAAACAGAGGCCAAAGAGGCGTGGCCACTCGTCACAGCGGTGATCAGTGGTGTCTCCCCATCTGAGTTGACAGCGGCGAGCAGAGACGGCTCTAGCGCTAGCACTTCCTTGCATAATCTTTCATCACCATAAATGGAGGATAGATGAAGGCAGGTATTACCCTGTGGAGTTGTTCCAAGCAGAACGCTTGGATCCTGTGAAGCCATGACCTTCATTGATCTGGCATCACCTGAGGTCGCTGCTTCCAGGAGCCCATGTTCGTTGGAGAATTAAGCCTTAGGCGATGGGTTTGCCAAGCATTTCCTGCGAACCTTAGTGATGTTGTTGATGAGAAGCTACTGCAAGATGAACAATAATTAGACCTCGCTTTGATCACCAAACCAACGCTTCCTTGGGATCTTCCTGGACAAGCACGAGCAGCAACTTGCTTGTGTCAGTATTCGAGCTGGGCCTGATGTGTTCGAGTGACTCAGCTGAGCAAAGGATGTGCATGAATGACGTGGTTGCGAAACTGAAGAACATCAACAAGGATTGCTCTGCTTGTATGGCGGCAGCAATGCAAAGGGCTCAGCGTTAGTGTGTTTCCATAGTACTGCAAAGTACTACAATGTAGTATGGGTAATTTCCATTACGTCATAAACTGGGCATTATCTCTTATTTTCCCTATCATGTTTGGTTTATATCGCCATCTATCTTGCATGATTTGTACTGAATTATTTATCACAAGATGTGTAACGTGCATGATATATTCCCCTGCATGTTTTCGTTCCTAAATTATAAGCATCAGGGATATGTTTTGTACTCCACTGAATAGCATAATTCCATGGAACTGTGCCGTCACCATGATCTGTTGATGCAGTATATATATACGTACTCCGTAATGTTTACTACCGATTTTCCTCTCATTTTGCCATTTAGTTCAACGTGGACGTAAGGCGGGGCAGCAGCAGTTAAACCTCTATCGAGATTCTCGTAGCAAATTAAATGTGTTGCAGGAGCACTAGTTCAAGCCATATCTTCTCTCTTTGATCTATACGGGAGAGATTTCCTGCCTTCTCCTTCGCCGCGGTCCCGCATGTCATTGTGCGCGTGCGATTGCCGTTGTTCCGTTTCCCTTTGCAGCCGTTTGTCCGTCCCCTCCGTGGCGTCTTCGCAGCCAAGCGTCTTCCGTCCCATCCCCGCTACAGTCCTTGCATCCAGGACGTTCTCCACGAGGCGCCACGCGTGCCCATGCCCTGGACGTTCTTGGCTGGTCGTTGCGCATGCCCATGCCCTGCGCCTCGCATCGCCTCCTTGCTCCGCTACTTGGCATCAGCCTTCTGCTGCTACTGCTGCTGTTCGCCCCCGCGTCCCGCACCCGCAGCGTGCGCCTTGTTCTCAGCCTTCGGTTGTTTCGTTTGCTATCAGGTTTCCGCGCTTCGTTGATGCGCTTGCTTGAAAGAGGAGGGCCCGATGGCCAGCTGTTCTTTCCGATTTCAAATTTCTAAATTTTTGGTTTTTTGGAAAAAGGGGGTTTTTTTTCGAGGGGTTTTGGGAGAATTTCCCTTTTACTAGGTTTCTTGGGGGTTTTCTCTTTTTGGGAGAATGATCAAATTTGCCGGGAAGTCGTTTTTGGGTATGGTCTTTGCAGGTTTCCCTTTATTTTATTGAAAAGGTTTTCCCCCAACCAAACCACCTTTCCTTTTTTAAAAGGGGGGACCCCCCAAAGGGGGTGTTCCCTTTTTTTTTTCCCTTAAAGGGCCCGTTCAATACGATTTTTACCCCGGGGGAAAAATCCCCTATCATTTTGGCCCCCTTTTTGGGGTTAATTTAAAAAAAAAGGGGGTTTTCCCCTTTGGCCCTAAAAATTTTATTTAAAAATAATGGGAAAAAGGGGGGGTCAAAATAGGTTTTAAAATTTCCTTTACAAGTGGGGGAAAAAAATAAAATTTATTTTAAATAAAAGGGAAATTTTAACCCCAAAGCCATATTTTGGGGAAAAAATTAAAATTTAAATAAAAAATTTTAAAACTATGGGGCCCAAAAAAAAAATAAAAATTTTAAATTTTAATAAAAATAACTAGGGAAATAATAAAAAAAAACCCCCAAATCCGAAAATCAAAAAATTTGGAAAAAGGGCCAAGGGCTTTTAAAACCCTTGAAATCCAAACCAATGTCTTTTAAATCGCCGGGGCTACCTTGGGGCCTTTGCAGGTCTTAAAAACCGTTTGCCCAAAGGAAACAAAGAAACAACCCTTTGGGGCCACTTTTATGGAAGGGTTTTGGAAATTTTTGGGAAATTTTTTGGCCCAAAATTGAAAAAAGGGGAACTTAAAACCCTATCTAATATTCACGCCGTTAAAAAGTTCCCCACAAAAAACCCGGGGCCCCTTGTGGGGGTAAATAAAAAAAAAGGGGGCCTTTAAAGAACAGGGAAAAAAATTAACATAATAGGGGTCTTTACAAATCCATGGGGAAAAGGTTTAAATGGTTGGGATGGGGAGGGGAAAAAGGAAGCCTCCCGGGGGGACCTTTTGAATCTCAACCCTTAAAGGGGTAAACGCCCTTTTTCTTAAAAAACCCTGCTCTTTGCCCTTTTGGGTTTTTCCAACCTTTGGGGTTGTTTTCTTGGGCCCCTTCGGGCATTTTTTTCCTTTTTTGTTTTTGGGTTTATTTTTTAATTTCCCTTTTTTAGGGAAAGTTTTTTCTTTTTTTTGTTGGGTTTTTTCTTTTCTTCCCGGGAAAGGTCCCCCTTTGGGCGTATTTTTTTTTTTTGCCCCTAAACTTTTTTAATTTTTGCACGGATTTTTTTCCAAGATTTTGCACCTTTTGGGGAATTTTTGGTTTTTTCCCTTTAAAACTTTTGGGACCCTTTTTTCAAACCCTTTCTTTGTTTTTTCTGCCCCCCATTTTCCCAAAAATTCACTTTTGGCCCCCCTTTTTGTTTTTCCCCCCCCCATTTTCCCCCTTTCCCGGGTTTGTTTCCCTTTTTTCCCTAAACTCCGTTTGGGTTTTTTTTGTGGGGGCCCCCCTTCTTTGTTTCTTTTGGCTTTCGTTGTTTCCCCTTCCAAATTTGGGTTTTTTTCTGTTTTCAATCAAAATTTTGGAATTGCTTTTCCCCCATTTCCCCTCCCACCTTTCTTTCTCCTTCCGCCCCTTTGCACCCAATACCCCTTTTTTCCTCTTTTTCCTTTCCCAAATTGGGTTCCCCCATTTCTCAGGTTCGGTTTTTATTTTCCCCCTTTCTTTTGGGGCCCCCCTTTAAGGTTTTTTTCTTCCCGTTTTTCTGATCCTTTCCGGGTGGGAAAGGGGTTTTTTTTCAAGTGGCTGGGAGGGGTTTTTTTTAAATGGGTTTCCAAAGGGCCTTTGGTTTTCCCCTTTGGGGTTTTTGTTTTGCTTTTGGAAATTTTCTTGGGCTAAAAGTTTTATTTTTCTTTTTTTTTTCGGTTTTGGTCTTTTCCCGGTTTCCTATTTTTTTTCCCCTTTTATGAAAATGATAGTCTTTTCTTCTCCCATTGTTCAAATGAAGTTATCTCTTTATTCTTTGTAGGAACCTGTTTAGAACATGACATGAAGTCAATATAGCCTCCCCACCATGCCTTGGAAAGACCATTGTGTCTAACATGGCGTTAACCAAATCAGTTAGAGTGCGGTTCTTTCTTTCAGTAATCCCGTTTGACTGGGGTGAATAGGGAGGCGTCATCTCATGGATTATATCATGCTCCTCACAGAATAAATTGAACTCATTAGAAAAGTACTCGCTGCCACGATCAGACCTAACCCTTTTGATTTTCTTTTCAAGTTGGTTCTCAGCTTCTGCTTTATAGATTTTAAAGTAGTGAAGAGCTTCATCTTTAGTTTTCAAAAGATACACATAGCAGAACCTAGTGGAGTCATCAATCAAAATCATGAAATATCTTTTACCACCTTTTGTCAAGACACCATTCGTTTCACACATATCTGAATGTATGAGTTCTAATGGTGCCAAGTTTCTTACCTCCGTAGCTTTATGAGGCTTACAAGGCTGCTTTGATTGCACACAAACTTGACACTTATAACCTTTGGCAAGGGTGAATTTCGGGATTAACTCTAAACTGGCTAACCGCGTCATGCAACCAAAATTTATGTGACAAAGTCGTGAATGCCAAATAGTAGTCTCATTATCACTGAAAACATGGTTCACAACATTATTACACAAATCTGAAAGAGATAGGTGGAACAAGCCTCCGCACACATTAGCCTTTACCAACAAATTGTCCACACTTGGACACTACAAACTTATTGGACTCAAATACCAGTCTAAAGCCATCTCTACACAGAAGAGATCCGCTGATGAGATTCTTATTGATAGATGACACATGATGCACGTTCTTCAGTTGCACAATCTTCCCCGAAGTAAACTTCAGATCGACCGTGCCAACACCATGAACAGTGGCATGTGACCCGTTCCCCATTAGAACGGCTGAATCCTGAGTGACCTGGTAAGAAGAGAACAATGAAATATCAGCACACACATGTATATTAGCACCAGTGTCTATCCACCAATCGGTAGATTGACATACGGAAAGAACAGTAGGTAAATTACCATACCCCGATATTCCCATCTCAGTAGTACCAACAACAATATTAGCAGACTTGGAATTCTTCCCTTGCTGAATCTTTCCACCCTTGTGTTGGCTGCAATCCTTGGTCCAATGACCTGGTTCGCCACACACAAAGCAAAGGTCATCCTTTGTGTTCTTCTTCTTCTTCTTGAAGCTAGTTGTTTGTGCAGTCTTGTTCTTGCCTTTGAACTTTTGAGCTTGGCCATTCTTCTTCTGCACCACATTGGCATTAGAATGTCCCTCATTACCTCTAATGTGTGTATCTTTTGCCCTCGCCTTCTCTTCAACATCAAGAGACCCAATGAGATTTTCGACGGAAAACTCTTGTCTCTTGTGTTTCAAGGAAGTAGCAAAATTCCTCCAAGGAGGAAGCTTGGCAATAATGCCTCCTGCAACAAACTTGCCCGATAACACACAGTTAAAGTGCTCAAGTTCTTTGGCCATGGATTGTATCTCATGAGCCTGCTCAACTACAGAACGGCCATCAACCATTCTATAGTTATGGTATTGCTCCATGAGATACAATTCACTACCGCATCCGAAACTCCAAACTTGGCCTCGAGTGCATCCACATCTCTTTTCAGTTTTAATCACCATGTATGCATCAACTAACTTCTCACCAAGAACGCTAATCATGGCACTTTTAAAAAGGTTATCAGCAACCTCGAACATTTGCTCCTATTCAGAGTAAGTGTTCCTTCGAACTGCCACTTGCCACATGAAAAACGTTCATGGCAGTTAGCCAAAGCACCATCTTGGTGCGCCGCCTCTTGTAATTTGCACCATCGAATTCAGAGAGTTTTAGCACAGCAACAAAGCCAGTTGACGAAAAATGCCTATAATAAGGTTTTTGGATTGTTGAATATATGAGCATTTTTTATTTACTTTAATCCAGAAATGTACTAGATAAATCATGGAGAATACTGTAGCCATTTTCATAAAGCAGAAAAACAAGAACACTATAGATATATGAATTTCTAGAAGGATAGAAACTAGCATACCTATCTCAATGTTTAAGTCACCAACAGATAATAAAGCTAAGTAAACAACAAGTTTAAGTCGAGATAAACATACCAACATCCGAGATAAACATACCCGGAAGGAAGGAGCGTGAAGTAGAAGCAGAAGTCTTAGTGAGGTCGTCGTTAGTCATGGCATAATGGTAGTAGTTGTGCAGTTGATGTAGATATAGCAGAGAATTTCGTGGATGTCGTGGTAGTAGTCGCGCAGATGTAGCAGAAAATCAGATGAAGCGAGCAGTCGCGCGAACGCTCCCCAAAAACTTTATTCGTCCTCGCTCGTGCAAGCCTTCGAGGACGGGGTTCCGGAGGCCTGCTCTCCCGGTGCGATCGTACACACGTCTCGCCGGGATGGAGATCGTCGGAGACAACAACAAAAACGTAGAGTACTGTCTAAGTCTTTCGTATGGAGATCAGTCTGAGAACCAGTGCTTTGTTCTTCTAAATAGCAAAAACGAAGAGGCCAGAGCAGTGTTAACTGCAGCCATTACATAATAGTAACCGCAGCCGTTATTCACTAGTAACTGCACCGTTACTATCAGCTATTCGTTAATACCATTTACTGCGAGTCGGTACGTTTCGATTTTCGAATAGATAAAGAAAAACGCGCACACACCCGACACGCTGCGTGCTGCGTGCAGCGTCTGGCGTCTGCCGCACTTGACTCGGCGAGGCGGCGAGTGTATTGGCTCTCCAATTCCACAAAGGGGCTATCGGTTCTACTTTTTAAAGTGGTGTAACTCCATTCAACTTTCCATATAGAACTAAACAGTTTTAGCACATGCACATGGGTCTTTGAGATTTTCAGGAATTAATTAGAATTAAAATTAGGCCTAGCCCGTATTAATTCCAACATTATAGCCATAGCTTCCCGATTGAGAAGAATTAGGAACTTCCAACAGTTTCACAAAAAACCTCTGTAGAATCTATCATCACCGCGATGAACATGGGTGACTCACTGAATTTGTTCACACCTTGCGACAGAGCAGGCTCCGCTGCTATCAACTCCAGCGCAAGGTCCTTGTGGCCACTGCGAATGGCATGGTGTAGTGCATTACATCTATTATTGTCTTGTTGCAAGATTTCCTAGGTCAGTTGTAGTTCACGGCAGCGTCCGAGTAAAACAGAGGCCAAAGAGGCGTGGCCACTCGTCACAGCGGTGATCAGTGGTGTCTCCCCATCTGAGTTGACAGCGGCGAGCAGAGACGGCTCTAGCGCTAGCACTTCCTTGCATAATCTTTCATCACCATAAATGGAGGATAGATGAAGGCAGGTATTACCCTGTGGAGTTGTTCCAAGCAGAACGCTTGGATCCTGTGAAACCATGACCTTCATTGATCTGGCATCACCTGAGGTCGCTGCTTCCAGGAGCCCATGTTCGTTGGAGAATTAAGCCTTAGGCGATGGGTTTGCCAAGCATTTCCTGCGAACCTTAGTGATGTTGTTGATGAGAAGCTACTGCAAGATGAACAATAATTAGACCTCGCTTTGATCACCAAACCAACGCTTCCTTGGGATCTTCCTGGACAAGCACGAGCAGCAACTTGCTTGTGTCAGTATTCGAGCTGGGCCTGATGTGTTCGAGTGACTCAGCTGAGCAAAGGATGTGCATGAATGACGTGGTTGCGAAACTGAAGAACATCAACAAGGATTGCTCTGCTTGTATGGCGGCAGCAATGCAAAGGCTCAGCGTTAGTGTGTTTCCATAGTACTGCAAAGTACTACAATGTAGTATGGGTAATTTCCATTACGTCATAAACTGGGCATTATCTCTTATTTTCCCTATCATGTTTGGTTTATATCGCCATCTATCTTGCATGATTTGTACTGAATTATTTATCACAAGATGTGTAACGTGCATGATATATTCCCCTGCATGTTTTCGTTCCTAAATTATAAGCATCAGGGATATGTTTTGTACTCCACTGAATAGCATAATTCCATGGAACTGTGCCGTCACCATGATCTGTTGATGCAGTATATATATACGTACTCCGTAATGTTCACTACCGATTTTCCTCTCATTTTGCCATTTAGTTCAACGTGGACGTAAGGCGGGGCAGCAGCAGTTAAACCTCTATCGAGATTCTCGTAGCAAATTAAATGTGTTGCAGGAGCACTAGTTCAAGCCATTATCTTCTCTCTTAATTTGATCCATACGGGAGAGATTTCCTGCCTTCTCCTTCGCTGCGGTCCGGCATGTCATCGTGCGCGTGCGATTGCCGTTGTTCCGTTTCCTTCGCAGCCAAGCGTTTTTGCTTCCGTGCCATCCCCGCTACAGTCGTTGCATCCAGGACGTTCTCCACGAGGCGCCACGCGTGCCCATGCCCTGGACGTTCTTGGCTGGTCGTTGCGCATGCCCATGCCCTGCGCCTCGCATCGCCTCCTTGCTCCGCTACTTGGCATCAGCCTTCTACTGCTACTGCTGCTGCTGTTCGCCTCCGCGTCCCGCAGCGTGCGCCTTGTTCTCAGCCTTCGGTTGTTTCGTTTGCTGTCAGGTTTCTGCGCTTCGTTGATGCGCTTGCTTGAAAGAGGGAGGGCCCGATGGCCAGCTGTTCACTCTTGTGGTCTTCTTGTTTTTGTTGTCTTCTTGCCGTCGATGCGTTCTGCCTCTGCCAGTTCATGTCGCGCGGTTGCCGTTTATGGCGTGCGCCCAGGATGTTTCATCGACGCATTGTGCAATACAAGACGGCATACTATTCATTTTATCTTCCGGTAAGAGTTAACATTCTATATGAATTTTTATGTTGTCTGGTTGGTTACTGTTAATTAGAGGCTAGTAGTGATCATATTCTACTTTGCCCAAGGTTGCATGTGCATTGCTGCTCTCTGGTGAGAATTTGGATAACTTCGGTGATGTAAAGAACATTCTTGTTGAAATGGGAACATACTTTCAAGTCCAGGTAGTTCTCTTTTTTTAGAAGTGGAAATATCATTAGTCAGTTTATATTGGACTGCTGCCTTTGATGAAATGAGTTCTTTTTGTAGGATGATTATCTAGATTGTTTTGGAGATCCTGAATTCATTGGCAAGGTTAGTGCATATACCTGTTGTACTAACTTGAGTATAACTATTAGGTTGACTGTGTTGGAACAGCTCCAGATGATTCAACCGATCGGAGAAATATGTCACGGTCGCGCACAAGTTCACGGCAAACAAAGCTCTCGGTTGGAAGTCACACGTACTGGAAGAAGTCTTTGGTGCTGCCGCATGCAGCTTTTTGCTTTTTCTATTGCTTTTTTCTTCTGTAGTAACAAGACTGAAAGGTGCCTTTTAAAGGCTGCTTCTACTACTACTAGTCGGACTCGACTGCAGCAAGCTCTAGATAAACTAAAACAGAAATGGACTCCTAAAGAAACTATAACAGAAACGGACTTAACAAAAAAACACAAAGATTATCTAACAATCACTCCCTAACCTTTGTATACTTACTTATATTTCGTGTGCTGCCAGTTGGACTCAACTTCAACATGACTCCCACACACTCGACCGAAGATGGTGGCACAACTTAAACACGTCTTGGGCGTTGCCAGTTGAACTTGACTTCAACTTGGCTCACACTTACTTATCCAAAGACGGTGACACAACATGAACACATTTTAGACTCTTACTCATTGAGGTAGTCGGTCTCAGCTACGACTTGCGCCCCAACTCGTACTCAACTCAGGATAGTCGGTCTCAACTACGACTTGCCCAACTTGTACTCAACTTAGGACGGCGAACACATCTCCTCAACATCCTAGACTTAACTCTAGGGTCTCGACTCAGGACGGCGAACACATCTTCTCAACGTCCCTCGCCTTCGCCTTTTGATGATCAACACCAAGATGCATCGTCTTCAACGCCTTCCACGCAGCTTTGGCCATCTCCTTTTCGGCCAGTAGGAAGAGTGTCGACGTTGCCTAGTCACCGGTGACTTCACTCCCCGGAGAATGCGACATAATCTTGGGCACAAATAAAAAAAACTCAGGCTCCTACTCGTCATGGAGCCGCATGCACCGTAAAGTGCATCGGTCTCGCCGCTGCGCCCCGCCGTGCGCTCCGGCGTTGCCGCGCCTAATGCGCCGCCGGGATCCACCATGTGCGCACTCCCGTCACGCGCTACAAGAGTCCACCGCTCTGCCGTGCTGCGCCGCGCTTGCACCGTAGCAGTGCCCGTGCTGCCATACATGCCTCCCTGGGAGTCGAGATCACCCCTCTCAGAGTAGCAGCTAGGGTTTCGAACCTAAAGCTCTGATACCAATTGTTGGAACAGCTCGGCTGGAAGTCACACGTACTGAAGAAGTCTTTGGTGCTGCCGCATGCAGCTTTTTGCTTTTCCTATTGCTTTTTTCTTCTGTAGTTACAAGACTCGAAGGTGCCTTTTAAAGGCTGTTTCTACTACTACTATTCGGACTCGACTGCAGCAAGCTCCTAGAGAAACTAAAACAGAAACGGACTCCTAAAGAAACTATAACAGAAACGGACTCAACAAAGAAAACACAAAGATTATCTAACAGACTGCAGTTAAGGCCTATTTTCCTTATGACTTCTGATTTGATCTGTATGAACTATTATCACAGATCGGAACTGACATTGAGGACTACAAGTGCTCCTGGTTAGTTGTGCAAGCTCTTGAGCGTGCCGACGAGAGCCAAAAATGCATTCTATTTGTAGGTGCTATAGACTTTGTAACTTTTACGAACCTGAAGAGCACACAGTCTGAACCCTTCATGGCTGATCAACAGGAAAACTATGGAAAGTCAGACACTGAGTATGTTGCAAAAGTGAAGGATTTGTAGAAACAACTTAATCTGGAGGTTTGTCTTCAGCATTCTCTGTATTTATCATTTATGTATCATCATCACTTGAATACTCCACTGTGGATAACATGCGTAGCAGCATTTGGCATTAGGAATGAGCATCCCTGATGTCTTGATTAACAACAAAAAATTATCTTTATCTTCATAGATTATTGTTGGAGCTTTCAAGATGCCAGACAATGGAGCACGGACAGTTGGACAGTGATGTACAGGTACAACTATGTTCTTGTCTTCTGCGTATTCTATTTGGTCTTGCAGCCGAAATACTAAGCTAGGTCGACAGGGATGAGAATAGTGCATATGCTGAAATCCCTTTGTCGCTTGATATTTTTGTCTGCTATGCTTAGATTTCTACATGCGAGCTGCTAGTACTATTTTTCTATTGTTGGCTAAATGGTGAATCTCACCCATATTTACTGACTACTGTACATGCTTTCAGTAGTTTGAGGCTTTGAGCATTACTTGATCAGTTAATTGCCTAGCAATTACAGTTCAGTTCAAGCATTCATATTTGATATATAGTGCACAAAACAAGATGTATTTGAATCAAGGACACTAAAAGGTTTCATTTGGCCTAGCATTTTGCAATTGGAACATACCATAGAAAAAAAAGTTTGATGCATGGGCTGACTAAAAAATATTTTATTTAGACTTTGGATAGATGTGGATTCTAAAATTAAAACTATTGATATAAACTACATTTGTTGCCAACTTACCATTAGAGCAAATTTATCGTTGCCTATTGACAATTGCTTTTCCTTTAAGATCTGCAAACTTAAGTTTTGAGTTGTGAGGGCTGAAGTTTGTTAGTTCGAACCGTAGTTGTGAACTTGTGATGTCGTATGATCTTACCCTTTTGACCTTTGATTTATCGCTTTTGTCATTTCAAGTCTGTATTGACATTGGAAGTTGTAGCTGAATCAGCACATCTTTCCAAATTACCAGTGTCAAGTAGATATTTAACTTTGTTTGCATTATGTAGTGTTGAGCTATGTTTTTTTCCTTCCATTGCAAATCCTGCTGTGGCATTAACCATATCTTTGTTAGACATATATGTATAGTATGTTATTCCCCATTGTTATGAGGGGTTACTTGCATATTCACCATCTGTACTTGTGTATATATACTGGCCCTTTGGCCCCCAGAGAATACAAGTTGCTATTCCTAACATGGTATCAGAGCATATTAGGTTTACCTCTCCTCCCGGACGCGCAACTCGTCTGCCCTAGCCGCTGCCGTCGGCTTCCCATCTCTAGCCGCCGCTGCCGGCCTCATCTTGCCGCTGCCGGCTTCACCTTCCCTCCCGAGATTTCGCCCGACGCACCTCTCCTCCCCGACGTCGGTCTCCACCCGACGACGGCCTCCGCTCGACGAACCATCTCGGCGCGCCCGCCGCTGCCTTGGATCCGGCTAGATCCGGGCCAGGGCATCTCCCGCCCGATCTACTGCGAGTCGCGCCGCCACCCCGACCGTCGCCGCCGCTGCAATCATCTCCGCGCCCGTGCGTGACGGCCGTTGAAGATCTCCGCTGCCACTCGGGATTGTGCCACCGCCGAGAATCCCAGTGACTCCGCGCCACCGCGCCCGGAGCGCACCCTCTTCGGCTTCAAGGACCAGCTCGCCGCTGAGCCCACCTCTGGGGACGGAGAAGCCGTTGCGCCGCCGGTCCTCCTCCGGACCTCCCTGCTCCCCGCGCCGCGAATTCGGCCTCGCCCGAGCTTCTCCGGCCCGGTTCCGGCGCTTCTGCTCCGCCTCCTGCCCAGAGCTAACTTCCTCGTGCGCGCCGCCACCCGAGCTCTCTTCACGCCGAGCCGACGTCGCCGCCACCCGCTCCGCCGCCGCCGCCGCCGCTGCCGCTGCCGGGGGAACCCTAGTTCCCCCGTGCGTGTGCGCAGTGCGCGTGGGCTCCCAGTAGTGGGCCGAAGCTTTGCTGATTTTAATCAGCGCTAAGGGAAAAAAGGAAAAAAAAAAAAAAACGTTGTTCTAACCGTCGCGCCGTCCAGCGCCGCCTGTTAGACTTCGTTGTCTTGGTCGCCGCGCCGTCCAGCGCCGCCTACCAATGGGCACCGTTTCCCTCCCTCGCTGTCCGGTGATCTTCGATGGTGTTAATTACATCGACTTCGTGTCTCACATGCGCATCCACATGCGTGGTCTTCGTCTCTGGGGCGTCCTCTCTGGCGATGTCACCTGTCCGCCTTGCCCTACTCTTCCGACGGAGCCTACGCCTATTGCATCGCCGACGGTGACAAGGCTCTGCCGCTGAGACCGCCGCTTTGCGATGATGAGGCGCCTCGCCTACCAGAGAGCTCGATTTCTACAAGGATCGCCTGACCGCCTACACTCAGTGGTACGACGACGACGCTTCGGCCGCTCTTCGCCCTTATCGCCGATATCGACCTCGGTTCTCTTCTGAGGTTGTGGGACTCCCTACTGCTTTTCAGATGTGGACTCACCTTCGTCAGTGCTACGAGCCCTCTGGTGATGCCCTGTACCTCTCCGTGGTCCGTCAGGAGCACTCTCTTTAGCAGGGTGATGGCACTGTTGACATTTTTTATGCTCAGAGCTCTGCTGTTTGGCGTCATCTGGACTCCCTTCGCACTGCTGGATGTCGCTCCTGTCCCTGTTGCCTGGCTGTCCGTGCTAACCTGGAGTTTCAGCGGATCTACGAGTTCCTTACTCGCCTTCGTCCTGAGTTCGAGTAGTGGCGTGCCCAGCTCCTTGCACGCCACCCACGAGTCACTCTCCTGGAGGCCCTTACTGAGATACGAGCAGAGGAGACTCGCCTGAGTGGTGCTGGCCTGCTGCCCCTCCCCTCCGTGCTCGCCGCTCGCCCACCTGCTACACCGATGGCTCCACGCGTCAGCACACTGCCTCCTCCAGTGGCTGCCACAGGTGGTGGTGGCCGCCCTCCATCCGGCGGTGGTCGTCCTCACTGCTCCTACTGCAATAAGGTCGGCCACATTGAGTCCCAGTGCTATAAGAAGCAGCGGCATCTTTCTCGCCGTTCTTCTACTAGCACTGGCACTGGTGCTTCTACATCGACGCTTGCATCGACTTCTTCAGCCGTTTCTTTTACTGAGCAGGAGATAGCCAGACTTCGACGCCTGCTTGCCGCCGTGTTCTCCTCGGCGTTTACGAGGCTCTACTCATCGACTCTTCGCACCGAGAGACCACCTCCTACACGATCGGTACCTCCCGTGGATTCTTGATTCTGGAGCATCTTTTCACATGACTCCTGATTCTTCCACTCTGTCTTTCATTACAGCCCTTGATTTTCCTGTCAGTGTTCTTACTGCTGATGGTACATCTCTTTCTGTCTCTGGTCGAGGACCTCTTAGCAATTCATCTTTTCATGTTCCTTCTGTTGCTTATGTTCCTCGGCTTACCATGCAGCTTCTTTCTTTGGGCGATCGATCTTGGTTGTCGGGTCATTCTCGACTCGACTCTTGTTATGTTCAGACCGCCACACGGAGCTCGTTGGTTCGGCCTCGGCGCCTTGACTCACAGCGTCTCTCTGGAGCTTGACTGCTTCACCTTCCTTCCACCGCTACCGTTGCCACGGTCTCTCGGGCCGCCACTTCTCCTACCAGCTCTTTCATGCAGTGGCATCACCGTCTTGGTCATTTGTGTGGATCTCGTCTGTCGTCTTTGGTTCGTCGTGGTCTTCTGGGATCTGTCTCAGGAGATGTGTCTTTAGATTGTCAGGGCTGTAAGTTAGGTAAACAGATTCAGCTTCCTTATCCTCATAGTGAGTCAGTGTCTCAGCGTCCTTTTGATCTTGTTCATTCAGATGTTTGGGGTCCGGCTCCCTTCGTTTCGAAAGGGGGTCATCGATATTATATCATTTTTATAGATGATTTTTCTCGCCACACTTGGATATATTTCATGTCTTCTCGTAGTGAGGTCTTGTCTATCTATAAACAATTTGCCACTATGATCCACACACAGTTCTCCACCCCTATTCGTGTCTTTCGTGGCCGACTCACCGGCGAGTACCTCTCGTTACTGCGTAGCTTCCTTCTCGAGCGGTACTCTCGCCGCCTCTGCTCGTGCTCATGCTTAGAATGGTGTTCTTGCCGCGCAAGCATCGTCATCTCCTTGAGACGGCTCGTGCCCTGATGATTGCCGCCTCTATTCCACCTCACTTTTGGGCCGAGGCTGTTTCCACTGCCACCTATCTCGTTAACATCCAGCCCTCTTCTGCACTTCAGGGTGCGATCCCTGTTGAGCGTCTTTGTGGTCTTCTTCCTGACTACTCTATCCTTCGTCTGTTTGGCTGCGTTTGCTATGTTCTCCTTGCCTCTTGAGAACGTACCAAACCGATCGCCATCTGTTGAGTGTGTCTTTACGGGATCTGATCGAGCACAAGGGATATCGGTGCTGGGATCCTGTTGGTCGACGGATG
Organism: Ampelocalamus luodianensis; assembly: GCA_036346255.1. Lineage (NCBI taxonomy): Eukaryota > Viridiplantae > Streptophyta > Magnoliopsida > Poales > Poaceae > Ampelocalamus > Ampelocalamus luodianensis. Next base: position 1,444,080 of record CM070625.1, read on the forward strand.
CGGATTTCTCGGGATGTGACTTTCGACGAGTCTCGTCCTTTCTACCCACGTCCTACCTCTCCTTCGGCCTCGGCTTCCTCTGTGGAGTCTCTGTCCTTTTTGACCTTTCCAGATACACCTATATCTGTCTTGCCCTCCTCCACCCGTCCCACTGAGTCTCCACATATTCCTCCTGTGGCCTCTCCGCCGTTGTCGCCGCCTGCTTCGTCTCCTGCGGCTCCTCCCACTACACTCGTCTACACTCGTCGACCTCGTTTTGAGGATCTTTCAGCTGAGCCATCTTCTCCTGATGTTCTATCTTCTCCTGATGATCCATCTTCCCCTGATGGGTTATCGTCTCCTCCCTACGCTCTCCGCGATCGCCAGTCGATTCGGCCTCCTGCCCGTTTTGGTTTTTCCGTGCGGCTACTCTTGAGCTCGTCTCCTATCGCGATCTCGTTACTCATCCCGAGTGGCGACATGCTATGGCCGAGAGATTGCTGCCTCGAGCGTCTTCGGTACTTGGGATCTTGTTCCTTTTCCATCTCACTCTCGTCCCATCACGTGTAAGTGGGTCTATAAGATTAAGACTCGCTCTGATGGCTCTCTTGAGCGCTATAAGGCGCGTCTTGTTGCTTGTGGCTTCCAGCAGGAGCATGGTCGTGACTATGACGAGACTTTTGCTCCTGTGGCTCACATGACCACTGTCCGCACTCTTCTTGCGGTGGCGTCATTCGCATCGGTCTGCATTTCTCGACTTGATGTCAAGAATGCCTTTCTTAATGGCGAGTTGCGTGAGGAGGTCTACATGCTTCCGCCACCTGGGTATTCTGTTCCTGAGGGTATGGTCTGTCGTCTTCGTCGTTCTCTCTATGGCCTTAAGCAAGCCCCTCGTGCTTGGTTTGAGCGCTTCTCCTCTGTGGTCACTGCTGCTGGCTTTTCAGCTAGTGATCATGATCCTGCGCTCTTTGTCCACGCTTCGTCTCGTGGTCGGACTCTTCTTCTTCTGTATGTTGATGATATGATCATTACCGGAGATGATTCTGAGTACATTGCCTTTGTCAAGGCTCGTCTTAGTGAGCAGTTTCTTATGTCGGATCTTGGTCCTCTTTGTTACTTCCTTGGGATTGAGGTTACTTCCACTCCAAACGGTTTCTTTATGTCACAAGAGAAGTATATTCAGGATCTTCTTGATCGCGCCTCTCTCACTGATCAGCGTACTGTTGAGACTCCCATGGAGCTCAATGTTCACCTCCGACTCTTTGATGGCGAGCCTCTTTCTGATCCGACTCGCTATCGTCATCTTGTTGGGAGTCTTGTCTATCTTGCTGTTACTCGTCCAGATATCACTTATCCAGTCCACATTCTGAGTCAGTTCGTATCTGCTCCCACTCAGGTCCACTACAGCCACCTTCTTCGAGTTCTGCGATACCTTCGTGGGACTATCTCTCGCTGTCTTTTCTTTCCACATTCCAGCTCGTTACAGCTTCAGGCTTATTCAGATGCTACTTGGGCCAGCGATCCCTCTGATCGCCGGTCTATCTCTGCTTACTGTGTTTTTCTTGGTGGTTCTCTCATTGCCTGGAAGACGAAGAAACAGACTGCAGTGTCCCGTTCGAGTGCAGAGGCTGAGTTGCGAGCTATGGCTCTCTTGACAGCAGAGATTACTTGGCTACGGTGGTTACTTGAGGATTTTGGTGTTTCTGTCACTACACCGACTCCTCTCTTGTCAGACAGTATAGGTGCTATCAGTATTGCCCGTGACCCTGTGAAGCATGAGCTCACCAAGCATATTGGTGTTGATGCTTCCTTCATGAGGTCTTGTGTTCACGATCAGGTGATTGCTCTTCAATATGTGCCTTCAGAGCTTCAGATAGCAGATTTCTTCACGAAGGCCCAGACTCGAGCACAGCATGGCTTCTACCTCTCCAAACTCAGTGTTGTTGATCCACCATGAGTTTGAGGGGGGGTGTTAGACATATATGTATAGTATGTTATTCCCCATTGTTATGAGGGGTTACTTGCATATTCACCATCTGTACTTGTGTATATATACTGGCCCTTTGGCCCCTAGAGAATACAAGTTGCTATTCCTAACAATCTTATCTATATGCGGATTCCACTCTGCAATGCCCACTGTATTGGGGTTCAACTTAAAATTTTTGGAGTTTAGGGATTGGGGTTTGTCCTTGCAAGACGCCTTTACGTGATTAACTGGTGCTACCTGTTAAGTAAAAGAGTACACATAGAAGTTGTGTTGGAGGTGGTCTTACACCATCGATACGCATTGTTGTATATTGAGTTTGACCTTTACTTCTTGAAGCGCTCATGTGAGTGTTGTGTGAACAAATCAACAATTAGATAATTTAAAATAGATCAATAGCCAAATTTTGGCACCTCATTGCTATGTTCTGATACGAAATAACATCTCATGGTATTAGATGGATACCCAAAGGTATGTATAGTAGAAGTACAAACCCTAGAGCTAATGGGCCTCATGGGCCATATATACATATGGGCTATATATACATATACATAACACCCCCCTTCAAACTCAACATGAGTCAGGAGAATCTAAAATATTGAGTTTGGAGAGATAGAAGCGATGTTGTTCTCGAGTTTGAGCCTTGGTGAAGAAATCAACAACTTGAATCTCAAGGCACATACTGAAGAGCAATGGTCTCCTGTTGATAATGAGAACGAGTGAAGTACGCATCCACACCAATGTGCTTAGTAAGCTCTTGCTTCACTGGATCAATAGCGATCTGTATAGCACTAGTGTTGTCACACAGAAGAGATACATGAATATCGCATAACACACCAAGATCAGCCAAAAGCCAACAAAGCCAAACAATCTCTAATGTAGTAGTGGCCAACGCTCGAAGCTCAGCCTCAGCACTAGACCGTGATACTGCAGTATATTTTTTGGACTTCCAGGCAATACGCGAAGACCCAAGAAATATGCAATAGCCAGAGATAGATCGTCTATCAATAGGATCACTCACCCACGTCGAGTCAGAGTAAGCATGAAGCTGACACTGAGTCGACCGAGAATAAAAAAACAACGATCAACAGTCCCTCATAGATAGCATAACACATGTAGCAGGTGAGCATAGTGAACAGACGTGGGAGCAAAAACAAACTGGCTGAGCACATGAACAGAATAAGCAATATCAGGACGTGTCACTGCAAGATAGACAAGACTCCCAACAATATAACGATAATGAGAAGGGTCTTTAAGCAAAGTGCCATCAGTAGGACGAAGCTTAAGATGAAGCTCCATAGGAGTAGCGGCTGCCCGACTATCAGTGAGACTAGAGCGAGCAAGCAAATCCTAAAGATAACGCTGCTGAGATAGATAGTAGCCATTATCTGTGCAAGTAAACTCAATCCCCAGAAAATAATAGAGAGGACCCAAATCCGACATCAAAAACTGCTCACTGAGCTGTTGCTTAACAAAAGCAATGTACTCCTTGTCATCTCTAGTAATCAGCATGTTATCTCCATTGAGCTCCTGCCAGTCTTGTCGTCTCCACCATCGACGCCGCTTCTGCTGTGTCTTCCATTGCGTTTTTTGCTTAGTGGCATCATCGTTTGGGACATCTTTGAGGGTCGCGTCTATCTTCTTTAATTCGTCATGGTCTTTTAGGGTCTATGTTTGGTGATGCTTCTCTAAATTGTCAAGTTTGTAAGCTTGGTAAACAGCTTCAACTCCCCTATCCTTCCAGTGAATTAGTGTCACAGCGTCCTTTTGATCTTGTTCATTCTAATGTACGGGGTCCAGCTCCTTTCGTTTCGAAAGGCGGTCATCGATATTATATCATTTTTATTGATGACTTTTCTAGACACACATGGATATATTTTATGTCATCTTATAGTGAGGTTCTCTCTATGTACAAGACCTTTGCCACCATGATCCGTACTCAGTTTGACTCTCCTATTCGTGTTTTTCGTGCTGATTCTGCTGGAGAATACTTGTTAGGAGTCCTTCGTGGTTTTCTTGCTAAGCAGGGCACTGTCTCTCAGTTTTCTTGCACTGGTGCTCATACCCAGAACGGTGTGGTTGAACGGAAGCGTCGTCATCTTCTTGAGACAGCCCGTGCTCTTATGCTTGCTTCTGCTGTCCCACCACACTTCTGGGCTGAGGTTGTTTCTACTGCCACTTTCCTGACTAATATTCAGCCTTCTTCTGCTCTTCAGGGTGTGATCCCTGTTGAGCATCTCTGGGGCAAGACTCCTGATTACTCCAGTCTTTGCCTTTTTGGGTGTGTGTGCTATGTTCTTCTTGCAGTTCGCCTCGTGAGCGCACCAAGCTGACCGCTCGGTCCGTGGATGTGTTTTTCTAGGCTATAGCACTGAGCATAAGGGATATCGTTGTTGGGATCCTGTTGGTCGACAGATGCGGGTTTCTCGAGATGTCACTTTTGATGAGTCTCGTCCTTCTCCTTCCACCACTCCAGCACCTCTTATCGAGCCACTTTCTTTCCTGACTTTTCCTGCCACCCTCATAGTCACTACACCTCCATCACAACTTTTGGCCTCTTCGGTGCCTCCTTCACTGTCTCCTTCGCCACCGCCACCCTCTCCAGAGGCTCCTCCTGGCCTTTGTCCTTCTTATCCTCTTTACTACACTCGTTGTCCGCGAGTTGAGGATTCTTCTGATGCGCCATCTTCTTCTAATGGTTCATCTTCTTCGGCCTCTCCTCGATATGCTCTCCTCGAACCGACTTCTTATCGTGATGCTGCTGTTCATCCGGAGTGGCAGCATGCAATGGTAGAGGAGATTGTTGCCCTTGAGCGTACTAGCACGTGAGATCTTGTTCCTCTACCCGTGCGTGTTACTCCTATCACGTGCAAGTGGGTCTACAAGGTTAAGGCCTGTTTTGATGGTTCTCTTGAGCGCTACAAAGCTTGTCTCGTGGCACGTGATTTTCATCAGGACCATGGTCGTGATTATGATGAGACATTTGCTCCCATGGCTCACATGACCACCGTTCGCACTCTTCTTGCTGTGGCGTTTGTTCGGACATGATCCATCTCTCAGTTTGATGTCAAGAATGCTTTTCTCAATGGTAGGCTGAGTGAAGAGGTTTATATGTAGCCATCGCCTTGGTATTCTGTTCCTGAGGGTATGGTTTGTCGCCTTCGCCGATCTCTTTACGGCCTCAAGCAAGCTCTTCGTGATCGTTTCTCTTCTGTTTTTGCTGTAGCTGGTTTCTCTGTTAGTGCTCATGATCTTGCTCTCTTTATTCACACTTTCCCTCGTGGTCGGACGCTTCTCCTTTTATATGTTGATGATATGATCATTACTGGCGATGATTCTCAGTACATCACTTTTGTGAAGGAGCGTTTTAATGAGCAGTTTCTCATGTCTGATCTGGGTCCTCTTTGCTAATTTTTTGGGGTTGAGGTTATTTCTACACCTGAGGGCTTTTATCTGTCCCAAGAAAAGTATATTCAGGATCTTCTTGATCGTGCTTCTCGTACTAATCAGCACACCGCTGAGACTCCTATGGAGCTTAATGTTCATCTTCGGCCCACTGATGGTGAGCCTCTTGCTGATTCTACTCGCTATCGTCACCTTGTTGGGAGTCTTGTTTATTTAGGTGTCACTCGTCTTGATATTTCATACCCTGTGCATATATTGAGTCAGTTTGTTTTTGCTCCCACTCAGCGCCACTATATCATCATCTTTGTGTTCTACGATATCTTCGTGGAACCATCACTCGTTGTCTGTTTTTTCCTTCGCTCCAACCCTTTACAGTTCCAAGCATATTCTGATGTCACCTGGGCTAGTGATCACTCTGATCGCCGATCGCTCTCTGCTTATTGTGTTTTTCTTGGTTGTTCTCTCGTTGCTTGGAAGACTAAGAAGCAGACAGTAGTTTCTCGTTCGAGTGCTGAGGCTGAGTTGCGAGCTATGGTTTTGTTGACAACGGAGGTTACTTGGCTACGGTAGTTACTTGAGGATTTTGGTGTTTCAGTTTTAGCACCCACTCCTCTTTTGTCTGACAGTACAGGGGCTATTAGCATTGCTACAAATCCAGTGAAGCATGAGCTTACTTTTTCATAAAGGCGCAGACTAGAGCCCAGCACAGCTTCTATCTTTACAAATTTCATGTTGTTGGTCCATCGTAAGTTTAAGGGGGTGTTAGATGTATATTATTGGCTGTGTATTTTTCCATTGTATAAGGGGTTACCTACATATATGCTACACCTGTACTTGTATATATATCGGCCCATTGGCCTCATCATTAGGGGTGTAAACGGTCGAATTCGAATCGGATATTGGCCAAACCATATTCGTTTCTATATAACTTTAGTCGGATTCGAATGTTAATCGGATGTACACCGAATTCGAATTCGAATCGGATGTGCACCGAATACGAATTCGAATCGGATTTTGGACTCAATTCGATCGAATTCGAATGCCTTTCATGTTTAACAACAAATTTAAAGGCTTTTTATGGAGCATTGCAATTGTATCGTGGGAGCTAATAAAACGTATCACTAGATGACTATAACTATTAGAGGCAATGTTTCATGAGAGCAACATTATAGTACCTCCAATCGTGTGGTGATTAATTGATGACATAACAAGAGGGCATAATATATGTTAGTTCCTGCATGCAGCCATCCAGGTTCCAAAATAACAACACACGCGCACACGCGCCTCCACTGGTCTGTCTTTGTGCTATTGGGCCACATCAGACTGCACCGAGTGGCCCCGAAAGCAGAAGCAGTGCACATCGCTCTTGCTAGCCCACACCCAGCCATAAGAGGACACAGTCCACTGGAGACATGGCACAGCCACACCGGCAATCGACCATTTTGGGAGTACCGGACGAGTGTTATTAAGTCGGAAACCATTCGGATATTCGAATTCGAATTCGAATATGACAGGGTGTGCCATACCATATTCGAATTCGATTAAGTATTCGGATGCTGAAATTCGTACCAGATAAGGATTTTATCGAATTCGGATGTCGGATATTTCGGATTATCCGTTACCAACTTGCACCCCTACTCATCATGAATACAAGTGCAATTCATAACACTTTTAACGACTGCATTTTTTCCTGTTTCAGGGGCCACCAGTTGCATCTGCAGCTTCCAAACGCAAGAAAGGTGATAAAAGTAAAGGAAAAGGAGAAAGGAGCTCCATTGGGGAGTTATTGGTCATCCCATTCCTGTCAAAATTTCCTGTACCTTCCCATGGGGAAGATGCATCATCAAAGGCAGTGCAGAAGTAAGAAAACAAGAATAAAAAGTCCATGCATATCTCTGCGTCATATGTAGATGTGGATTGCAGACTATTTGCTATGTTATTATTCCATACTTACTAAATAGTTGACTTTACTACCATTCATTTCAGTTATTTCGGCGTTCTAATGGCATATGGAGGCCTCCAAGATGTAAGATTATTACAATATGTCCCTCAGAAGATGTTATATTTTCTGAATTTATATTAGAATAAATGCTGATTCATTTCAGTAACCCATTTTGCAGTTTCTGACTGAGAAGAAAGATTTGACGGTTACATTGATCAGGCATCGGATTCTTCCATTGTATTCTTTGGATCCATGCAGTCCATATTTGATTTCTACAGCAAACTGGATTATCGGACAGCTTGCATTGTGCCTACCAGAGGTTATATCCTTTCCTTGCTTTCATTTTCATCATGCCCTAGGACATGCCAGGTCAAAGCAAAAGGCTTCATCTATTCTGTATATTTCATTATATTATATATTTGAGTTTCTAATTCCTGTTTACTTATCTGTAGGCCATGAGCACAAATATTTATCATTCCTTAATGAAGGCATTGACCATGGAGGACGTTGATGACTTAAGTTGTTATCCAGTCCGTGCTTCTGCTTCTGGTGCTATTGCAGAACTCATTGAGGTAAGAGTTGATGTGGCATTGTCAATGAGTCTACTTGCCACCTTTAAATGTGCCACTTAGATATTTCTGTGCCTTTTGCAGAACCGCTATGCTTCACCTGACTGGCTTGCCCTTTTGCAAGTGGTTGTGAAAAGGATAAGCACTGAAGATGAAAATGAGTCTGCTCTTTTGTTTCAGCTTCTGGGCACAATAGTTGAGGCTGGGCAAGAAAAAGTTCTGCCTCATATTCCTGAAATTGTGTCTAACATTGCCAATACCAAAACAAAGCTACTGCCCCCTGTACCAGATCCGTGGCCTCAGGTAATAGTGCACCTATCTTCTCTGTGGTCAATATTTTCATTCTGTCTGCAAACATGACAAGTCAACTGTCACATCCCCAATTTAATAAAGAGATTAATTATGCATCTCATTAGCATGCATCATGTTTTGAAACTTTTTATTAAGATATTGTACTTGGAAAATCTCTAAATACATATGAAACATACACTTCAAATTGAACTCCAAACTAAAAACTGAAATAAATGCTACTGAAGATCCTCTGGAAATAAATTATTCAAATACTATATTAATTATCATGAATTAATATAATTTTCCCCAAATTTTTGGGACTGGTTTGAATCCTAAGAAAATTCAAACAACATTAAAAGACCTAGCCTAAGTTGGAATTTATATATTACAAAATATATCATGAACATTAGGGTTCAATAATTTTTATGGACACTAGGCTATCCCAGGAACCCCCAAAAATTATTTCATAATTTTAGGAATTTTATTTCTATTTTTAAGCCCCTGGTCAAAGTAGAGGAAATGAAATAATTCCTAGTCAAACCCTAAACCCAAACCGGCACTGTTCCTATGGCTCAGACCAGACTCAGACTCAGTTCCGACCCTAGCGGCTTGACTCGACCGCGTCACTTAACTGCACCGCACTTGGACCGCCCGATCGAAACTCGATGGCCCAGATCACGTACCCCTTCGTCACGGTCCGAGCGCACCTGTTCTTATCCTAGCCGTCCATTTTCGATCTAATGGACCGTGTTCCACACCGCATCCTCTCGCTTTGTCTCTCTGCCAACCCAGGCCCGCTTGTCATAGCCATCCCCTACCTCGGGCAGAAGGCGCAGAGTAGCCTTGCCACGCGGCCGCGCTCGCCTGCTCCAGCCCGTTGGCGCTCCGTCAGTGCCGTGAGTTGCCGCCCCATGCAGCCATTCCTGGAGACTCTCCACTTCACGCCGCCTCCCATGCCGCCTTCTTCCCGTGCTTAAGTCACCTCCGAGCGCCTCCTTTTTCCTCATCTTTCCTCTCGGGTCTGAGGAAAGAGAGGCTTGTGCTTGCTCTCTACACGGGTGAGTTCCCTCCGCATGGTTTCTCCCATCTCTATGATCCATGCTATTTCCATTTTTGCTCATTTTGGACCTTGTTTCCTCTTGTAGCTTCCGGACCACAGTGGCGCCATTGGAAGCTCTAGAGCACGCACCGAAGACCTCTCCGTGTCAACCCTTGTCTTCGAGAGGTATTATCCTCAACTGAGCGCGTCATGGAGTGTCACTTAACCCCACCTTCTTTTCCCCTCAACCCATTTGGTCGATGCATTGCAGGATCGCTCGAATTTGGATCTTGCCCTTTTGTCGGCCGAAAGCCCTTTTCATCGTTCCTTGTCAATCAGGTAATTCATTTACCAATTCCTTGTGTTGTTACCATCTCTATCACTTCTTGAAGCCGTCCCAACCTTTCCTTGTTGGGTTGCTTGCACAGATTATCTCCTCCGCGTTGATCCTAGCGCCGCCGTCGTCTTTACCGTGGCCAACCCACCCCCAAGCTCCTCTGGTCTCTCCTTAACCTCGGTGAGCTTCAGTATACACTGCTTTAGCTTATGCGCACGCTTGTTTGCACACCGCCGAGCTTAACTTGCACATGCACGTACACCGCGGATGCACCGCCGCTCATCGCCGGCTCGCCGTCATTTTAGACCGGTGTAGACGCCGCCACCTCTACCTAGGGGTGCGCATAGCTGTTGTGGTTCCAACCATGCCCTCAGCTCGCGCCGCCGTGGCTTGAATCGCCGGCAAAGCTCCGGTGAGCGCCGCACGGTATTGTCGGATTACCGACAATACTGTAGCCTCGCCATTAGGGCTCAAATCCGGGTCATTAATGGCTAATCATCACTTAAGTATTTAATGACTATCTGAAGTAACGAATGAGACACAGACATGTGGGACCAAGAACAGTAAACGGAGCAAAATAACGGTTTAAAATCTAAGGTTGACATGTGGGCCCGAGATTTAAGTGCATAGTCATAGACCCTATAAACCAGCCGTAGACTCACGGTCCATGCACTATGCCGTGGACCGTATCTATGACATGCCTGTCCCACCTGTCGGTTGAAAACTAAAATCTGAAGTTTAAATGAAAAATGAACTGTTCACTGGACCCCACCGGTCAGTGACTGCGACTAGCGCGTGGCTCGGTGAGAAAAGTAGCAAATGATTTATAAAATCCGAAAACCATTTACTTGCATACTGAAATATATGTATAACCTTGAAAATACACAACTAATTCATTTTAACTCCAAAACAAATGAAACCACTTCTGATAATTTTCATATTTTATGAACTTTATATTAAAATTGGTTTCAAACTTACCTCTATCACAGACACTATAGTTTGAGGGAAATGATCCATAAGGGCATTATTTTTTTTGCATTATTAATGCTGATAACTTTAGAAATCAATAACTAAATCATGAAAACTCCAATTGGAGCAAACTCAACTGTTTTGAATTTGTAATAATATTGCCTATTTATCCATATAATCCATGTACTCACCACTGCTCTACAAAATTTCACCTCATAATTAAATTGCTTAAGTAGAGGCATATTGAAATCTGAAACTCAAACCACCATAACTTTCACATACTAAATCAAAATGAAATAATTCTTTCACCAAAAATCATCTAAAATCATGACTTAGCTACTGTAGAAAAATCATGCATTTTGGAGCATTTTGAATTTTGAGGTATTTCTCGATGTTTATTCGGTATTGTATTTATCTAGATACCGAGCCTATTGATATTGACTCCTACGCCACCGAGAGTGAACAACTACTTTTCCAGCAAGGTAAGCATCCTTTGAACTTTCTTTTGCATCATATTTGATCCCATTTTTGGTTAAGTTAGTGCAATGATAATTGCTTGCATGCTATTTTGATAATGTCGCTATTTTTGTGATGTATAGTTAGACACATCCTATTATCTTGTCATTGTGGCTATCCATGAATTATTTCGGTACTGAAATGTTTATGATAGGATGTGTGAAACTTTGTTGTTCGGGTTTGCTTAGCCATGCAAGTCTAGAAACGATAGTTTGATTGTCGGGAATAACCCGACCATCATGGGATACACTCAACTTTCTTTATATACTTTTGTTCAGATCTTTGTATCTATTTTATGAGTTAAACTTTGACATGTTAAAGGAGTTTTTGGTCTGGACAAGTGTTGGTTAGTGATGGTGCTTTGTGCACGAGATTTGGGTATGTGGTTTGGCTTATCTGGACAATTAAGGACCGAACTTTGGTAACGTCGTTGATTCAAGTACATTCGTGCTACCATACGCAGTATATGGGTGCTGTACGGTCAAGTAAGGGGAAGGTTCTATTGTGTTAAGTCTCACGGTGGTGTAAAGTAAAGTATCAAGTAGCAGCGGAAGCAAGTAAAGTATCAAGTAGCAGCGGAAGCAAGTAAATTAAGCAAAAGACCAGTAGTGGTATGCCCATCACCCATCGACAACCGATTGGGAGTTAAATGATAGCACACTACTCGTTAGTGTCACCCAAGTCAACACTAACAAGATCATCAGACTCATAATCTTCCTCACCTGAAAAGGCCAGCAAACATCTGGCTGAGTACAAGTGTACTCGCAAGTCTTACACAAATAAAATTAGTTATGCATAAGGGTCATTCAAAGGATGGCTCATATTGGTTTAGTTTCGTGAAAGAGACGCAACAAATAACATCCTACACATACTAGTTTTTCATGTGCCCATTTTAAAATCAGATTTGAAGTAGAAGTAAAGCATATAGTAAAGCATTTCAGTAATAAACAATTGAATCATGCAAGGACCAAAGTGGCAGCCCACTTTGATGTACTAAACACATGAACATCCCGTTCATGACGAATACCAAGTTCAACCACAATTTTAATTAAAAGTCTAACAGTAGTAACTCCCGAACTCAAGCGGTTGTCCATAACCGTGGACACGGCTATTCGAATAGATTGATACCCTGCAGGGGTGTACTACTTTACCCACACGACTTGATTCGCCCGTAAGCCTCCAGATGCCTCCGAAAGTAGCATACTTCCTATGGTATGCCGGCTGGGTAAATCAAGATACAATCATTTTCAGCAAGAAGGCCCTATTGAGCTAAGCCCCCCCTTGTGAGATGGTTCCTTGCCTAGTACAAGCATCTGATAGCACTTGTTAGGGGGCTCACAAGTTATATTGGACATACCGATGCAATCAAAACAAAAAGAATTGGTGCTCCTTTGCACACTATAAAGGATTACATCGGCTCCTAAGGGACATAGGATTTCACGGTCGCTATGCCCTTACTCCACCATGGGACTTAACACAATAAAACCCTCCCCCTACTTAACCATACGGCTCCCAACCCACGTATGGCAGCACGAGTGTACTTGAATTAACGACGTTACCAAAGTTCGGTCCTCAATTGTCCAGACAAGTCCTTCCACTTACCCAATGCTCGTGCACAAAGACACCCTCACTAACCAACACTTGTCCGGACCAGATCTCATTTTAAAATGACAAATTTTAGCTCATAACACAGATACGAAGATCTGAATTAAAGTATAAAGAGGTAAGTATGTGTTTCCCATAATTGTCGGGTTAGCCCCGGCAATCAAACTACCGTATCTAGACTTGCATGACTAAGCAACCCATATTCAATAATCATCACATCCTAACTTAAGCATGTAGGTACTGGCATAATTCAAGATTAACCTCAAGCATAGGACATAACTAAACTACACATCACAAGAATATTTACATAATCAAAATAGCATGCAAGCAATTATCATTGCACTAACTTAACAAAAACTGGGATCAAATATGATGCAAAAGAAAGTTCAAATGATGCTTGCCTTGCTGGTACAGTAGCTGCTCACTCTCAGTAGCGTAAGTGTCGATATCAATATGCTCGGGATCTATATAATTATAACATCAAATAAATACCGAGAAAACAACTCAAAAACCAAAATGCTCAAAAATGCATGATTTTTCTACTGTAGTTAGGTCATGATTTTAGATGGATTTAGGTAAAAGAATTATTCCATTTGGAGTTATGAATTGGAAGTTATGCTATTTTGAATTTCAGGTTTCATTAACCCTAAGTTATGTAATTTAATTATTTGGCCAAAATTTGTAGAACAGGGGTGGGATAAAGGATTACATAGGTAAATAGGTAATATTAAGACAAGTTCGAAACAGTTGAGTTTGCCCTATTTGGAGTTTTTATGATTTAGTTATGTATTTTCAAAGTTATCAGCCTTTTATAGTATAACAATAATGGAGTTAAAGATTATATTCTCCCAAATATAGTTTCTGTGACAGAGGTAGGATGGAGACCATTTTTAGAATTAACTTCACTGAAAATGAAAATTATCAAAAGTGGTCTCACTGTTTTTGGAGTTTCCAATAATTACTTATGCATTTTTGAAGTTATCAGTCCTTTTCCTATTGTAAAAATAATGGTTTTAATGGATTAATCTCCAAATAAAGCTCCCTGCTACAGAGACATGTTTGGAACTAATTTTAATATAAAGCTTACTAAAAGTGAAAATTTCCAGAAGAGGTTTCATGTGATTTGGAGTTAAAATCAATTAGTTATGTATTTTAGAAGTTATTCATATTTTTCAGTGTATCAATAATTCATTTTCAGAATTTCTTAATCGGCTAATACTTTTCTTACCGAGCGCTAGCCTAGCCAAGGTCACTGACCAGCGGGACCCGGAGAATAGTGCGTTTCCTAATTTAACTCAGTTTAAAAACAGTTCTGACGTGTGGGACCCGTCGTCAGAGGCACGGTTCAATGGGCTGGGTCCACGTCTCCGAGCGCTCGGTGCACGGGGCTTAAGGCCTAGGGCCCGCATGTCAGTCACGTTACACCCCGGTTTAATCCCGCGCAGCTTACGTGCTCGCCCACGCCGCAGCGAAACATCGCCGCTAATAAAGACGAGACCAATCATTAGACCTTAATGGCCCTCCTTTGTCGTAATCTCCCGGCTACAGTGCCTGTCGGAGTACGACACGCTCCCGCTCGGTTGCCCGACGGTTTGCCGGCGAACCCGGCCACGGCGGCGCCAACCCAAGGCATAAACAGAATCACAATAGTGCGACGCTCACAACGGGAGTGGTCTCGACGGCCGAGCGGCCAGACCGCGCTAGCCGAGCTAAGCGGCGCGACCAAAACGGCAAAATGACAAAAGCAAAATGAAGCTCCGCAGTGTCGTTCCAGCAGGTGCCCAAGGTCCTAGGGACTAAGAGTAAGCTACCTGAGCTAGGAGAGGACCTGGGGAAGCTTGGGGATGCTGGAGCTGCGCCGGCGCCAGAGAAGAAAGGTGGCGGCAAAAAAAAAAAATGGCTTCGCGGGGAGAGAAAGTCCTGAGCAAAACCACGACCAGTGAAAGCTTGGATCAGCTCCAGGAACTCAAGGTCAAGCTACAAGAGCAAAGAATCGAAGGATAGCTTACCAAAATGAAGTGGGAGAGGAAAAGATCGTCTCACGGTCTAAAATGGTCCAATCCTCAATTCAGCCAGATCTTGCCGTGCAACCCTGAAACAAGTCGAGGGTTTTGATCAGTGAGCTAAAGCACGCAAGGTGACGCGCTAAGTTGAGGATAATACCTCCCGGACACGAAGAACGCACGGGTGTGTCCGCGGTGGCGCGCTCTGGCCGTGAGCTGGAGCACGACAGTGAACCAGTGGCTACAAGCAATTACAAGAACTGAGATCAGCAAAAATGGAGAAGGTGTTGAAGGTAGGAAAGAGGGAAAACACCCGGTGGAAACTTACCCAAGCGAGGAGCACAGGAGAGCTTCCTCCTCCTCCGCCGAAAAGAGGAGAAGTGAGGGAGAACTAGGGTTCTGAGGTGTCTTATGCTCGGGCGATGACGGCAACGAGAGAGGCGTCAAGTGAGGAGCTCGGGGATTGGCTGCAAGCGGCGGTGGATTCACGGCGTCAATTGGAGCCGCTCGGTGCACGCCGGTGTCGCTCGGCGCGCGTGGCGTTAGATGCCCGAGCGCCACCCGAGGTAGACGACGGGTCTGACAACACGGCCCCACAGGTCAGTGTCTCCTCGTTCGCGTGCGAGCTGGAAACGTGGCCCACCGTGGACCGCTAGATCTAGATCCAAGGGCTGAGGTTTAAAAGAGTTAAGTGGTTCGGTGGTGAAGCGGTACGAATTCTGAGCCGTTGATCTTTCATCCGGCGGCTCGCGAGAGGTGCGTTTAGTTGATCAGGCTCAACCGAGTCGCATTGGGTTCGGTCGGAGGAATAGTAGCTAGGGTTTAGGTTTCAGAGTTTGACTGAGTTTAAAATTGAATGCCCTACTTTGACTGAGGCTTAGAAATAGGAGTAAAATTCCAAAAATCATGAAATAATTTGTGGGGGTTCCTGGGAAGATATAGTTCCCATAAAAATTATGAAACCCCACTGTTCATATTAAAATTTGTGACATTTAAATTCAAACATGTTGTATGTCTATGAATGTTGTTTGAATTTTAATTAGGTTCAAACTAGTCCCAAAAATTTTGGAAAAATTATATTTATTCATGAGAATTAATGTAGTATTTAAATAAATTGATTCCAGATGATGATCGCAACTTTTTATTACAGATGCTAAAAGAAAATCAAAATTTGAAGTGTATGTTTATATGAAATGAGATTTTCCAAGTACAATATTTTATGAAATGATTTGAATTTGATAATGCATGTTAGTGAGGTTCTTTATAATCCATTTTAATAGTTGGGGCTGTGACACAATATAGGTCATGCTCGCTGTTCATGGCTTTCTATTTAACTCGCTAAGTGTAGCGCTTGACTAGTTGGAGAACCGACAATCATGTAGTGCTCGCACAGGAGCGGCGCGCATGATCGTCAAGGCTCTAAATTTTAGTTAAGCCTCTCATTTAGACTGAGTTAAGTTGAAATCCATTTACTGGAGATCTAGAGTTATGTCCCTAAGATCTTGATTAGTCTCGGTCTTACGGAGATAACTCCGGGGTCCCCACATCAACATTGCATGTGTTTAATTATACTATCAATTATTACTTTCATACTCAATAATTTCCTTGCCTGCCTTTGGGGAATTATGATACCACTGGTTTATGCAGTTTTGAAAGGTTAACATCTTAAAAGATAGGACATGCTTTTAGATGAAGCAGATTGATATATTTGTTGAAATTGAAGATCAAGAAATAGAATCCAAATCCACCCAGTGTACCTGTTTCAATAGAATGTAACTTAAGACTCTAAATCCTTCATGTGGAACTACTGAAAGGATTTTTTTAAAAAGAAAAATACATGTTTCCATGCATGTCTATTCTTGTAATACACCCTGCATTCTGTCCCAATGTCTCGTATGCATCTAATTCCTAGAGCAAAAATCCCAATTGCACTAACTGGGTTTAAATGCATATGCTATTTTAGGTTGTCGAACGGGGTTTTGCTGCACTAGTAGCGATGGCTCAAGCTTGGGAGAGCTCTGCACCCGATGAAAACAAGAAACACGAAAAACAGGTGTGGCAATCAGGCCAGTCTGCAATTGCTCAAACTTTTTCAACAGTGTTACAAAAAGCTTGGTTGTTACCCATTGAACAGAAGGTATGTTGCCAAAGAGTATGTAAAATTTGCTATTTGCTTTTGTCTCGAGTTACTTATGCAATGGGATTTTGTTGACTGTTTGTTGATGTTCATTTCAGGAGTTGACGTTAAATTCTGCATTGCCACCTCCGTCGTGTGTAAATGATGCTTCTGTATTACTCGAGTTCATCATGAGGTCTGTTACTTCTATGGAAGAAACCACGGGTATGAAGGTCTTTGAGCTAGTAGCTATATGGGCTGACACCATTGCCTACTGGGACTCTTGGGAGGAGATGGAGGATCAGGGAGTTTTCAATGCAATCAAAGAAGCTGCCAATTTCCATCAAAGATTTGACTCTTCTGGTTTCTTCGTGAAAATGCTTCCTTCCCAGTCAGCAGATGGTTCACAAAATTCAGTCATTGGTCGGGTTTCTAATTTTGTGACCAGGGCCATTGCAGCTTACCCATCTGCAACATGGAGGGCATGCTCATGCATCCATACACTACTGCATGCTCCAAATTTCTCCTTTGGAGCAGAAGGCTCTAGAATGACTCCTGCTGTAACCTTTGCGCAAGCAACATTTTCCCATTTCAAGGGTTTATCTGACAGCCCTGCTGGGATATGGAAACCACTGCTATTGGCCATTTCTTCATGCTACATTTGCTATCCAGATGCTATTGAGCAAGTCTTATGCAAGGATGATAGTAATGGTTATACATAGGGATGGCAATCGGGCGCGGCGGGTACAGGTAGTGCTCGCCCATACCCATGCCCGCGACCCCGATTTCCCCCCACGGGCATGCCCACGAAGAATGACGGGCGAAGAACCTCGCCCATGCCCGTCGCCCGCGGGTACCCGTCGCCCGTGGGCATGCCCATTTACCCACGAACAACGACATGCTCTACACAGATAATAAACATGGAAGACATTCTCACAAGGAAACTAGGTACCAATTCAAGGGAGCAGACTGCCGCAACCATATAATACCCTAAGCATCAGTTTCAGTCCAAGCACCGAGTACTCTCAAATTTCCACCAAAGTTGGAAAGGCATGTTGATAGATCCAAAATATCATATATAGTAGATCCTTGTCATACAAAAATAAAAAGCTCATGGTTCAGCACAAGTAGCGGCACAGAGGTGCATCAGTTACACTGAAATAAGCTAACGATCAAACATTACAAACACAGAAAATTCTTAAGATTAGTTTTCAGCCACAATTCTCTAGGATAGCACTGCTTACAAGAAGCTCGGTATCAGACATCACCTGGGCAACTAACTTCCCTGTCTTTGGGATCAATCCCCTCTAGCATCCTTGACATCAACAGTGAACTCGTACTCCTGATTGCAGCCCAGATAGGAATCTGACATCAAGTAAATCATGTAGTCCTTTCTCCCTGCTTCTGCAGCAGCAGTGAACTCGGGCTTCACTCGAGCCCTCTTCTGGAGCGCAACATTATTGAGGATTGCAAATGAATACTAATTCAACAGCAAGGATGCAAAAATTCAAATCTGACAATTCTTGAGGGGAGAAGGTGGACACTTACCTCGCCGGAG
Source organism: Ampelocalamus luodianensis (assembly GCA_036346255.1). Classification (NCBI taxonomy): domain Eukaryota; kingdom Viridiplantae; phylum Streptophyta; class Magnoliopsida; order Poales; family Poaceae; genus Ampelocalamus; species Ampelocalamus luodianensis. The sequence goes on from CM070625.1 coordinate 1,462,393, forward strand.
TGAGATCGCACAGAGCACCCGATAGCAGGAGGGAGTCCAGTAGGAGGGGGCGGCGCTTGGGGAGGAGGTGGGGATGCCAACCGACGGAGGTGGCACATGGGGCGACGAAGACCGAGGGAGTCGAGCCGGCGTTGAGGAGGAGGCCGGGCGGGAGGAGGTGACCAGCGTTCAGGAGGAGGCGGCCGGGCTGACCGGGCGCCTAGGCGGGAGGGGGAGGCCGGCCGGGAGAAGGACGGGGCCGGCAGTTGGCCGGAAGGAGGACGGGGGCAAAGGCTGGTCGGGAGGAGGATGGGAGTCGGGGGCAACGACCGGCCGGGAGGAGGCAGATCTGGATCGGGGGGACGGGGGCGCGTGAGGAACTGAGCTTGTGGCGGCTGGGAACTAGAAGGCTGGGTGGGAGCTGGGACTTGGAGCGAGCGACTAGGGTTTAGTCTTTAGACTGTGGAGGTGTCCCACCTGTCAATAGGTTGCGGGTAATCGGGTGGAGCGGGTACGGGTGGAGCTTACCCATGCCCACGCCCGTTTGCCCGATGGGTAAGAAATTGTGCCTGTTTTCATACCCGTGGGTAAAGAAAGACGCCCATACCCGCCTCCATTAGGGTATTTACCCGCGGGCACGCGGGTAATCGGGCATAATTGCCATCCCTAGTTATACAATCTGGGCATCTGCATTGGCACAAGTCTCAAGTAGCTCGTTTACTCCCTGTCTGTCATCTGAATCTGAGATCAAACTAGCTGGTAAATAACGATGTATTAATCACTGTGACGTTCAGTCTTGTTGTTTGCTTTGTTGTCTTAGAAAGATGTGTCATCTTGTTACTGTTTGCTATCATTATGCAGTGCTAACGTTAGCAGCTGTGATTGAGCGTCTGTTGGCCCTTTCCATGGGCGGCACCAAGCTGCTGCAGGACTGCTATGTATCATTGATGGAGTCCTGCATTCATCTGAAGGAAGTTCAAGAGGATGGGGACGATGATGACAGTGATGGTGCAGAAGATCTAGAGGATGATGAAGAGGAGGAAGGCACTGATGAAGATGATGAGGTAATGTTTATGACATTGAAGGTTGTAGACGAGTTAGCCTTTGGAGAGGCCATTGCAGCGGGTTATTCGACAGCAGACTTGCGTAAGGTGGGGTTTTCGTCGGGCCGTGCTAAGCAGGGTACGAAGGGTGCTCAATCGTGGAAGGGGCCTCTGCCTTCTCCTAGGCGGTCTCCGCCATTGACGGTTGGAGACGCCATGGACAGTGCTCGACGATCGTGTCATTCAGATCCGAGAGTTAGTTCCCAATTTGCGGATATTGTGCCTGGTTTGCCGTCCGTTCAAAATTTGAAAACACCGGCTGACTCGGCTAATTGTGCTCATCGGCTGGCCAATCATTCAAAGCCTGAGTCAGATGCTTTTGGGCCGGGCCCATCCTGCGATGGCAAGTCAATCAGGGCAGACAATTTAGGTAGGCGAGGGCTACCTTGGCTTCGGAAGTTCTTTGGCCGTAGCTGGGAAAAAGCACGTCGTCCCTCTCGTTTGCTTTCCTCTGGCGGCTGGGCAGGAACGGTGCAAGGAGATCTAAGATCTTTTGTCGACGTGCTCAGGGAGCAAAGTGATATGGCAGGACGGGGGCGAGGAGGAGGTCGTAGTGGCGAGGTTGGCGACGGTGGCAAGCTCCCGGTTGTTGGGGCTTTTGGTGGACTAGCAGCCGGGTCTAATAGATTTGGTGGTGCTGGTAGAGGGCATTCCCCTGGAAACAAAATTGTTGATCAGCCCCAAGTTAGCGTTGGGGTGGAAGGTCAATTGGGTGGTAATTTCTCTTCAAACTTTCATTCCGCTGGTTGTGGCACCGACCAGTTCCCGGACAGCAGCAAGATTGGGTTTGTATGTGGGCAGGTCCAGAGCAGCAGTATGATTGGTTTTGGCGGTGAGCATCAGAGTATTAGAGGCGCAGGCCAGTTCTCTGCCTTTGGTGGTGTTAGTGGTCTGAATGCGGGGCCTGGCGGTGCTTTTGGTGGTCAGGGTGGTTTTCCGGTTGTTGGTTTTGGCAATAGTAACTCTGCTCGAATGCCTAACATTGGCCGAGGAAGGGTCGGAGCAGCCAACAATGGTCGTGGGAGATTCGGAGAAGGTAGCAGAGGTCGGGGTCGTGGGCGGTTCGTCTTTCCGCCGGTCAATAGCGGTTCTGCAAGTGATGCCCCTAACATAGTTTGCTTTCGTTGCAAAGGGGTAGGACATGGCATTGCTAATTGCAATGCTATTTTGCTGTGTGATATTTGTGAGGGCACTGATCATTTGGCAAATAAGTGTCCGTTGACGCTGAAACCGAGGCCTATTGCCAGTTTGTGTGGTTTCGGTGCTGATGGATTGGGATTTTATCACATCCCAACATCTGGGACAAAGAAACTGAAGAAAGTTAACAACAAGACGGGGATTGTTCGGATAATTGGGGCTCCTATGGCGGAAGACTTGCTGATTACAGAGTTGAAAAGAATAAATCCAGTACATTGGCAGCCACAGGTAGAGATTCAGGGGGAAAATGAGTTTTTGGTTCATTTTCCTAATAGGCTTGATATGCTTCGTATGGTGGCTATTGGCGATGTCCATCTAAAGGAGCATAAAGTAGTGTTACAATTTGAGGAATGGAATCTGGGGCCTAAACCTAAGTACCAACTTCAGAAGGTTTGGGTTCAGGTGTTAGGTGTGCCATTGGAAGTCCGTGATTTTCTAAGTCTTTGTGCTGTAGGATCTATCATTGGCATAGCTTTACGGGTGGATATGGAGAAGGTTCGTAAAAGTGATGTGGTTCGGATGCTGGTGGGGGTGCTGGACATAGATGCCATACCTTCTAGTGTAGAGATAGTGGTTGGCGAAAATGTTTATGACATTTTCATCAAAATTGAGGATACTGTGGCGGATGCCAGCGATGAGGTTGTCGCTCAGTATGAAGGACATGACGGAGGAGATAAATCAAGCAGGGGCAAAGATGTTGAAATGGAAGACAGGGACTCTAAGAGACCGAAAAATAATTTGGAGAATCCACAATCAAAAGCTTCGGAAATTAGTAAGGGTCAGTCTACCACAAATTATCAGGGCAATTCTTTGGGAGTTTCGGCTTTGGATTTCTTATGGGTTACTCCGAGGGCGGACAGAAAGGATATGAAGACTGATGTCAGAAAGAAGGGGGTGCCAATTTTGAGCGCCCAGGGGCCAAGTATGGTCGCCGACAAAGCTTTACCAGTTCAGTTGGGTGAATCAAAAGGTATATCGACTGTTTGTTCTGTTGAGAAAGGTTCTGGTGCTTTACTCATGGGGTCAATTGATGCTGTAAAGAGAGTCTTTCCTTCTGTTGAGACAGTTACTGCCGAGACAGCTTGTCATGCTGTTAAGACAGAGTCTGCTGCAAGCTGGCCAGTTTCTTTAACAGAGGAAGTTCTGGAGAGGATGCATCTAAATTTGGTTGAAACAACAGTCAGAACTGGAAAGTGTCTTGCTTTTTCGGCTGGATTGGAAGTCGGAATGGATGTGGTTTGTGAGCCATTTGAGGATACTAAAATTGGGCTGACAAATTATGGTTCGGATGGCACTGTTGTGAACTCGGTTGTCCAGGAGGGAAATAATGGAATTGCTGTGTTAAATGAGTTAGGTGCTGTGACTTCTGTGTCGCCTCAAGAGCAGTCCTTGGAGGCTGCTGCGGCTGTGGAGTCTTGCGAGCATTCCTTGGAGGCGCCAGAAGGCGTGGGTGAAGATGTGTTGGCAATACATAAGGTCCTGGGTGCTGGGGCGTCACAAGAATTGGCTCCGGTCCCTGATGCTGTATTTCCACAGGAGTGTGTCTCCGAAGCGCAGCCTACTCTGGATTCCGGGTTCGGCAAGGACTGCAAGATGGGCTGTAGTTCTTCCAAAACTGAGGGGGTTTCTCGGTCACCATTGTTACACAAGGAGGTTACGGTGGAACCTCGACAAAGTGAGCGTATTAAGAAGCAACAGTCTGGCGATGTTGACCTACTCCAAAAGGCTATACAGCGGGCGAAAGTGAGAAATCTCGAAATCAATCCAAGTAAGTCAGGCAATAATATTTCATTTCTGTCTTTTTCTGATGAGCAAATTGTTGAAAAAGTTACTAGCGTTGGCATTTCTTTAGGAGTTGATAATTTTGAGATTGGCTATTCAATTAACAATCTTAAGAATATTGAACTCAGAAGATTAAAAAATAAAGAAATTGTAGCAGTTGAAGACATAGAAGATGAAAATCTAGATTGCAAAGATTTTTCTGCCTTCAGTCACTTCTGCAACGATTCAGATGGTTCTTTAGAGGATGACCAATCCAATTTTACCTTAGTGACCTATAAAAAGAGGTCGAAAAAGAAGAATCTCCACAATAGGCCAATTAAATTAAAGTTAAAATGAAAGATCTTTTTTGGAATAGCAGAGGTCTGGGAGACTTGGCTAAACATCGCTATATTAGTGATTTGGTTAAAGAACAACATTTAGATTTTGTGGCCATTTTAGAAACTGGTAAAAAGGACTTTTCTGTGACTTGTCTTAACCATCTTTGTGGTGGACGGAATTTTTTATGGCATTTTTCTCCCCCACAAGGTCGGTCGGGAGGTATCCTTTTAGGGGTGGATACTCGGGTGTTCGATATTGGCTCTATTGATGTTGGTGATTTTTGTTAAGGGGCGGAATTTTGAAAAAACAGGGAAAAATTTCAACCTTTTGGGACCTTTTGTTTTTAAAGGTCGGAAACCAAACCCAAAAAAATTTGGGAAAAAGGGCTCCTTTTGATTATTTTTTTTCGGGAAATTTCTGATTTAAAAAAAAGGGTTTAAAAGAAAAAAAAAGGGAATTTCTTTTTGGTTCAACTTTTCATTTTTTCCCATAAACAAAAAACAAAAACAAAAAATCATTTTTCCGGGTTTAAATTGCCGGTTTTTTCCAAAAAAGGAAAAAAATTTTTTTTAAAAATTGGAAAAAGAAAATTTCATTTTGGAAAATTTAAATTTTTCCCAATTTTTTAAAATTTTTCTTTTCCCATGGGAAATTTTGAAAAAAAGGATTTGCACGAAAAATATTTTTCTTGGCTTTATTTTTTCCCAGAATATTTAAAAACTTCATTTTGTTTCTAAATTTTTTTTTTTTTTTTTATCTTGGAGGCCCAAAAAAATTATTACTTAAACTTAAAATTATAAATTTTTTTCAATTTTTTTTTTGCTGGAAAATTTTCATTTAAAAAATTTTGGGGTTTTTATGGGTTTGGGGAATTTTTTGGGGGTTTTATTGTTTTTTGGTTTTGCAAAAAATGTTTCCCAAAATTTTTTTGGAAGCTTGAAAATTTGCCTCAAAAAGGTTTAACCCCCAAAAAAATACGCCCCCATCCGGGCCAAAAGGCCAAAATTTTCTGAATTTTTAAATTTTTAAATTTAAATCAACGCACTCCCCTTTAAAAAATTTTTTTAATGGCATTTTTTTTAAAAAATTTTTTGGAAACTTAATTTACCCTTTCCCTTTTTAAAATTAAAATTATAGGATTTTTAAAATTTTTTAAAAAATTTTACTTGAAAATTTAAATTAAATTTTTTGTTTCAAAAATAAAAAAAAAGGTTTTTAAAAAATTTTTTGAAAAAAAAAAAGGGAAAGGAAAAAAATTTTTTTTTTAAAATTTTTTTAAAAATAAAAAATTTTTGGGCCCCAAAAAATTTTTCCCTAATTTGGAAATTTTTAACTTTAAAAAAATTTACCCCCGTAAACCCCCCCCTTTGGTTTCATTTTTTCCCCCCCTTCCTTGCTTTCCCCACTTTCCAAACCATACCGCCCAAGACCCCCCCTTTTGGGGAAATTTTTCCCCTTTGCGCCATTTGTTTTAAACCCCCAAAGGTTTTCCCTTGGTTCCCCAAACCCCCTTTTTAAACTCCTCCCTGGGAAAAATTTCCCCTTGGGAAAATTTTGGTTTCCCCTCGAAATTTTTCCCTCTAATTTTATTTTTTTATTTTCCCCAAAATTTTGGGCCCTTTAACGAAACCCCCAAAACCCCTCCCTTTTTAATTTATTTTCCATTATTCCCCTTTTTTCCCCCTTTTTGGACCTGGAAAAACCCCTTTTTTTTCAAAGGGTTTTTTTTATTTTTAACCCCTTTTTTCCCCATTTTAAATTTGAAAAACCCCTTTTTCCCCCCCCTTCTGTTTCCACCCCTTGTTTGGCCCCCCAACCCCCCCCTTTTTTGGGGGGGAAACCCCTTACTTCCCCGGTCCGTTTAACCCACCCAACTCCCCGTTTCCCCTATTTCGACCCTTTGCCGTTTTTACCCCGGCCGCCCTCCGGGGCCCCGCCCTTGGCCCCCCTCCCCGGGGGGGCCCTTTGGGCCAAAGGGGTCCCCGCCGGTTGCGGTTCGGCCCCTAGGGCCCCGGGTCAAAGGAACCCTCCCTTGGCTATCCCTTTTTTGGACTGGGGCCCCAAACCCCCAAAAAAAAAAAAGGGAACCAGGGAAAAATTTCCCTTTAAAGGTTTAAACCTTGCCTGCATTTCATTTGGGGATTTAAATGTTTTTGTTCCGGAAATAAAATAACTTGGCCCGTGGAACCCTTTTCCCCTTTTTAGAAAATTACCTAAAATTTTTAAAAAAAAATTTTCATTTAAAAATTTTTTAACAATTTTTTAAATAATTTTCCCCAATTTAAATTACAACTTTGATTAATTTGTATCCATAAAAAAGATCAGATCCTTTTGAATCAAATTCTTAAGGTATGGGATCTTGTATATATAATAGTTGAAATTCTTCTTGGTTTGAGCTGGTGAAGTATCCTCAACGCCGTCTGAAATTTCTCAAGTCCCAGGGACTGCCAGCTTTGAGGCCAATTTCTCTTTCGCTCTGGAGTATTACGATATATTCTACTACTAGGGTGTAGTGTAAATCAAATCTGATCATTGATTTCCAACCATTGATTTCTTAAGGATATTATAGACTTTTTTTTTTATCACCCTTCAATTATCTCCTACCAAATTAACTCTACGGCGCCCCTAGATCATGGATGCCCGCCGCCTATGAACCACTAAGCCATCAATAGCGATATGGGTTCCACCCGATGATAAATCTTTTGCAGTCGTTGAACACCTAATCGATCTATAATGACAATCTTGGCTCCGGCTCTCTACGATTAACTTGAAATTTTGTTGAACAACAACCATTAGGCCATTGATACAAATACGCTGGTTCCGAATTTCCGATAAACTCAAATCTATCCCTGCATCCTTGTTTCAATCGTTCCTTTCGTCTTTGTTTCTTAGTGCCGTTTTTCTTTTGTTCTTTGTTTCAAGAATTACTAGGCGATCGACCCTGTTGCCGTTATCGTCGCAAGCGGAGAGCATGACCTGCCGGCTATGGCCGCAGAAGGTTAATGGATATATTTTTTTTGATAAAGGAAACTTTTATTGAACTCAGTCAATTACATCAAGGTGATACAACCGCATTGAGATTACTCCCGGCCTCTGTATAACTAGGATGCATATAGCCAAAACTCACACGACACCCACAAATTAAAAGCAAAAGAAGTACAGAAAGAATCAAGGACCATCAATCCTGAGACTAGATCGCCACCCATGATCCTAGGTAAAACACTCCTTGCTCCAATTGTAGACATCCCGCAATAACCAAATCCCGCGAACCCGGCTTCTGAAGTATAACCCAGGTGCGCAGCCAATGGATAATTAAATAAACCACCTGCAAAGGAGAAGAAATAACTTTTCTATTAAAAACCATATCATTCCTGCATAACCAAAGCGACCAACAAGTAGCAGCCGCCCCTAACAGGACATATAGTTGTAAATCCTTCTGGACTCCCGTAAGCCAACCAGAAAACATGTGAGGAACATGATGAGAAGGTCTAATCCCACTTGCCAAATGTATGATAGACCAAATTGAGCGGGCAAAATGGCATTCAAAGAAGAGGTGTTTAATTGTCTCCTTACACTGACAAAAACAACAATCTTGATTGCCTTGCCAATTACGTTTTGCAAGATTATCCTTGGTTAGCACCACTCCTCGGCGGAGATACTAAAGGAAAACCTTAACCTTCAGTGGTACCGTTAGTTTCCAGAGTCGTTTGTTTATATTAAGGACATCACTATGAACTAGTGCTAGGTAATGAGACTTCACAGTGAATTGCTCATTCGAGGACAAATTCCATCGAAACTCATCTTGCTCTTGAATAAGTTCTATAATAGCGGTGCGTGATAATAAGTTATTCCACGCTACTAGTTTTGAACCAATTAGATCCCTTCTCCATGAAAAATTTGGAGATCCAGTTTGAAAGACTTTGCTTATGCCTAACAATATTGTAAAGGCCAGGGTACTGTTCCCGTAGGGTCGCATTTCCCAACTAGCTGTCTTCCCAGAACCTAATTTGGGAACCATCTTTGATTATGAAGGATCCAAAACGAAAGAAATCCCGTTTCACCTTCATTAGACTTGCCCAAAAATGTGAATCCCCGGCCTTCCACTGAACCTGCGAAAGAGGCTGGGAACCCAAATACTTATTTCGTAGTAGTTGCTGCCAAATCCCATCTGTAGTAAGTAACCTAAATAGCCACTTGCTAAGTAAGGCTATGTTTTTAATATCCAGATCATGAATGCCTGAACCCCCTTGGTCTTTAGGGCGGCACACTATGTTCCATTTAGCCAAACGGTACTTTTTTTTTTTTACCATCACTCTGCCAGAAGAACCTAGAACGAAAGTAATTGAGTTTTTTTGAGTACCCCTCTCGGAATCGCAAAGAAAGACATCATGTACATTGGGAGGCTGCTAAGCACTGAGTTGATCAGAGTGAGTCGTCCTCCTATGGATAGAAGTTTCCTTTTCCAACTACTGAGTCGCTTCTCAAATCTTTCCACCACTACGTTCCAATCGGCATTTGTTAGCTTCCTATAATGTATAGGGATACCCAAGTACCGAATTGGAAATTCACCTGTGGAGCAACCAAATAACTCTGTATATTCTTGCTCAAAATCTCTAGCTTTGCCAAAGCAGTATAATTCGCTTTTATGGAAATTAATTTTTAATCCAGATAGTTGCTCAAAAGCATAAAGCAATAACTTCAAGTTTCGAGCTTTCTCCAGATCATGTTCCATAAAGAGAACTGTATCATCAGCATACTGTAGGATAGAGAGTCCACCATCAATGAGATGTGGTACTATCCCTGTAATTGGCCCATGTGCTTTGGCTCTATTGATTAGAACAGCCAACATGTCAGCTACGATATTGAATAGCATCGGCGATAAAGGATCTCCTTGTCGTAAACCTTTCTTAGTCTGGAAGAAATGTCCTACCTCCTCATTGACTTTGACCGCTACACTCCCTCCCGAGATAAAAGATTCCACCCAAGAGACCCACTTGGGCGAAAAACCTTTCATCTGTAATGTTTGCAATGTTTGCAGTAGAAAAGACCATTTAACCTTATCATAAGCTTTTTCAAAGTTTACTTTAAAAATCACCCCTAAAATTATGTTTCCTTTGGAGAAATAAGTGCAGTTACAATTTTGTCCCTCAGAGAATTGTACTTCCTAGAGTAGTATAAACACATTATAACCAATCTGATACATTGGATTAAGAAGAATTAGCGGTCCCTATAGACTTGTGGGTATTGTAAAAGTGCTTTTCTTTTTTTTTGGTTCGTCTTTCTGATCTTGACGTCCTTGTCATTTTTGTTTGATCTGCCCCATAGAGGATTTGCAATTCCACAAATGTGTCCTGCCACTGGGCATCTCCTGCAGCCGGCGCCGGCCGGGAGCCGTGTTGTACATTGGGTGAAAACATGAGGCAAATATGATTCGTCAGTACTATCTGAAACATCCAAAACATTAATTTTAGTCCAAGGAATGCACGGAGAAATGATGAAGTATATATACACAAAAGATCTGTCGTTGTTAAATAAATCAAAAAAGATGATGGAACAATTGGCTAGTACAATTAACTTAAGTCTCACAACCTACATGTTATGGGTTCAAATCCCAAAAAATCATAACAGAATCGAACTTTGGTTATCAGCCGCTAGGCTATCATATGGTTCGCATTGCAGGATCTGTTGCTGTAGTTTTTTGGACAAGGAACAGTAAGGGAGGCCCTTACTGTATATATATTAACAAAAATAAAAAAAGGTTTTATGTCCAGGGTATAAGGAAAACAAAAAAGTTACAACCCACTAGGGGCAAAGAAACTCAAACAATTGTTTGCAGCTAATAAAAAAAGGTTGTTTATGATTTTTTTTTTTTGACTCGGTGCACATGTAGAACAAGTTCACTCTTAAAACGATTTTTCCAACTAATAATATTCGGCGTGATATTCTCAAACATTTTGCCATTCCTTTGTTTCCAAATAAGCCATGCGACCAAAATAAATATTTCCATATAGAATATTGAATTGAAGATTAATCTCGTTCTTTCCACTTTAAGTTGAATATCAGTCGTATCATTCCAATTAATGCCAATAATATTCCAACATGATTGACTGAATTGGCAGCCAAAGAATAAATGGTGTAGAGTTTCTTCCTCTCTATCTGGACATAGAACACAATATTGATCATCCTCAATATTATAATGTCGTCTGCGTAGCATATTTTTTTGTGTTCAGCCTGTCCATTAAAAGTAGTTATGCAAAAACCTTAAGTTTCATAACACTTTGTTTTTCCAAATCCATTTGAGTGTCCGAGATGGCATGATAGTATTAAAGAAGAACTTGTAGTATCTTTGAGATGAATATTGTGCTGAGCCCTATATGTATGTCCAACTATATTGGCAATTATTAATTGAAAGAAAACGTCTAATGTCATCCTTAAACATATTATATTCCTCAAATGCTTCAATAGACAAAGGCAGGTGGAACTGTCCTCTTATACCTAGATTTTGTAGTAGATTAACCACCGAGATTTATTGGTTTTTAGCAAGGGTGAATAGCACTGGATATTTGCGACAGTAAAGGTTAGAATTCCAAAAATCCAACCAGAATAACACTGATGTACTAGCACAAATTGTTGCCGTAACAATTTCTTTGTAAATCATAATGCCTTTCATAATATCTCTCCACTAAAAAGAGCCTTGATTCCTTGTGTTGTGAGGAATATTATTTCGATAATACCTTTCCCAGATCAGCTTCACCCATGAAAGATCATGGTGATTGTAGAACTTATGTAGATTCTTTATTAAGAGAGCATAATTATGTGTTTGTAAATTAAGAACTCCTAGACCCCCTTTGTTTTACGGTTTGCATACCAAATTTCATGCGGCTAGATTTCCACCTTTTGCATTTAAATCCGAACCCTTCTAAAGACAGTGCCTTCGAGCTCGATCAATATTATTAATGACCGTTACTGGTATCTTGAGTGAGCACATGTAAAAAGTTGGGAGGTGGGAGAGTATCGAGTTGATCATTGTCAATCGTCCTCCATAAGAGAGATAAGCTGCGCAACTAGATAGTCTTCTATCTACTCAATCAATTAGTGGTGAAAACTCATGTACTCTTGGCCGTGTTGTTCCCAGCGGTAAACCCAAATAAGTGAAAGGAAGAATACAAATTTGATATCCAAACGTGTTTATCAGGGTAGACATTTTGTCATCAGTGACATTAATGGGCACTATAAATGACTTGTTATAGTTGACTTTCAGTCCTGTAGAGGAAGCAAATGAATTTAATAGACCCTTCAAACAAAATAATTGTCTTGCATCAGCTTCTATAATGACAAGGTATCATCTGCATATTGAACTATAGGAAAATCTCCATTTGTTATCAACGAGATTGGTATATTGAGAAGATTCCTTCTATGTGCTTCATTTATAATTGTCTACAGGAGATCCGCCGCAAGAACGAAAAGAAGTGGCGAGAGAGGATCGATCACCTTGTCTTACTCCTCTTTTACATTGAAAACATTTCCCTGGTACTCCATTTAATAAACCGAGGATGTTCCAAAACTGAGTAAAATTTTAATCCAGATAATCCATCTATTATCAAAACCTTTATTTTGCAAAATTTGGATGATAGTACTATGCTCCATCATATCAAAGGCTTTCTCAAAGTCCAACTTTAGAATAATAATTTCATTTTTTCATTGCCGACATTGATAGATATATTCATAGGCCCAAGCAAGACAATCTTGAATCATTCTTGTTTTAATAAATCCATATTGATTTTTATGACCAATTTGCAGAATGATCCACTGTAGTCTATCCGCCAATATCTTTGTGAGTATGTTAGACCATGTGGCTAGGTCTAGAATATTTTTGTTGATGAATAATTGACAATGTTGCTTACTGATGTTATTTAAAGCGTGTGACGTGTGTGTAGACTTATGTCGGTCAAATTGGGAAGAACTTTTGCCGGAAAAAGATGTTGTTTTAGTCTTTGCATGTGTAGGGTAATTCAGAGGCGATTGTGGTTTACGGCAAGGACCGGGAGATGACTTAGTGCGAAGTCATCTCGGTCGAGGATGCTGGAGGAGATGGTGGAGCTCGAGTTAGGATGCGTGGAGATCAAAGATAGATGATGCGTATTGGAGCTACGGAGGTGCGGTTCGGAGGTTACAACATGTGACGATTTTGGAGTGTCCAAAATTGGAAAGCTGAGTAAAATTAGAAGGCTGAGAGAAATTAGAATCGGAGCCCTTGTCTGTAGGGATTAGATTACGTAATTTTGGCAGGAGATAAATTCGGCAGGAAGTAATTTTGGCATGAGGTGCTACAGGCGGAACAGGCTCTCGGCAGGAGATGTTTTTGGCGAGAGGTGATTTCGGTAGGACTACAAAATTTCGGAAGTGATTGGATGTGACTCGCGGCTGCACAGAGGCTGGCCATGTTTTGTGTCTAGTACGTGAGGTTTTGGGGTCCTGTGACTTTTGCATGCTGAAGGGGATTAGAGTTGATTGCTAGCGGTAGCTGGAATTAGGTGCCAGCGGCGGCTGGAGAAAAAGAATCGCTTTTGTATTTTTGGTGCTTGGGTTTGAGGGTGCCGTACGTGAAGACACTAATTTGTAGCCATAAAAATAATGATCTAAAAATAAAAAGTGAGATCCAATTTGTATTTTTTTTTTTGATAAATAGTCCATTAAAACCATCCGACCCCGGTGATTTATCAATAGGGAGTTCCTTTATTATTTTGTTGATCTCATCATGAGTAAATCTTACTGTCAAGATATGCAATCCTGAACTGGGGCAATTAATTCAGATAAATTGAAAAGCATTTCAGTATTGGCCGAAGTCCCTAGTCTATCTTTAAATAAATGCCAAAGAATAGTTGCCTTTCCATTGTAATCGTTTTCAATTCCATTGTCTTGAGTGGACAACTGTGTAATAGTGTTCCTTCTATACTGCTTTGTAGCTATGGCATGAAAGAATTTTGTATTCTCATCTCCGAACTTAACCCAACGAATAGTGCACCTTTTTTTTTCAATATAGTTGTTTGTAATGCAAGAGTCGAAGTAAGTGCCTCTTGATAATGTTACGAAAGTTCCATTCCAGCCTATCTAGGGATCTTTGCTATTCTAGATTATCCATAAGGATAATAAATGAATTGCAGTTCAAGATTAATCTGGAAGGTTGAGAGATATTCTTACTCCAAATTTAGAGACCATGCCAAAAACTCTTGAATTTTCCTGAAAGAATTGCATCTCCATTTGTGTGTCTACACGGGTTGTTCCAATAGAATGATACAATGTCCATAAAACTTGGATGTTCAACCCAAAAAATTTCAAATCGAAATATCTTTGCTTTTAGAATGACCGTTTGAATTGAAACCACATAGGGGACATAATATGAAATATTGCAAGTTAGAGATATGACCATTGTATTTGGATATTTTGTTGTCCAACTCACTGTAGTAAAAAACCCAATCCAATTGTTCCAAGAGCGGGGCTTCTTGCATATTATTCCACGTAAAAGCTCTTCTTTTTTATGGGAGTTCAATTAATCCAAGATAGCTAATGACACCATTAAAAGTGAACATAGCATTCATGTCACCTCCTGGCCTATTTTGATTTTGGGTTGAACGAATAAAGTTGAAATCTCCGAGAAGATCCAATTGGAATCATTTGGTATTTGTAAATTCATCATCCAATCCATAAAATTGTCTCGCGCTGGATTTTCACAAGGACCATAAACACAAGTCACACTCTACTTTTCCAAGGTAAATTCCACTGTGAGTGGAAAGGACAGGTTATGAAGTAGTTGTCCAGTAAAGACCTCTCCATTCCAAATAATTAAAATTCCCTCAGAAGCACCATTAGAAGGTGAAAAAACAAATTGATCAAACCGGCGTGGGCAAAACTTCTTTATGTATGTATGATCAAAACTGTCTTTTTTTGTTTCTTGGAGGCATATAACATTGCATGCACTTTCTTCTATTCTCTATTAATGAACGCCACTTTTCATTTGAATTAATTCCCCTAATGTTCCAACAGAGAATATTCCAGTTTCGATACATTGAATTCATGACTTGCAAGTGGTGAAAGGAAGATATGCACATCCGTATCCTCTGGAAGTTGAATTTTGGTTGTACATTCTGGCCATATGATATTGTAAGGAACGTAACTCGGCAGTGAATTGTGTGAGGAGAATAGTCAAGAACCATTGAACAGTGACAAAAAATAATAAGAAGAATCTGTTGTTGTTGTTGAGTCACCATGCTCAATGCTAGCTAGAGCGTGGAATTTCACATGGAGTTGCAGGTTGCAGCCTACTGATAGTTACTCCTAATCACCATGCTGCACGGTTCAGAACAAAAATAGATGGAAAAAAGTTACTAATCAAGAATCAAGATGCTGCAGAAAAAGGATGGGTCTGTTGGCTGTCGCTGTATTCCGGTAGTGCTTGGTAGACGAAAGATGCAAGTCAAGCTTAGGTCTTGCTGTATTCTGGTAGTGGGAGCCTTCTTCATATATTGTTTCACTCATTTTATTGTCCCTTTTAACTAGCGGCTTTCTGAACTGAAGTGTGGCCTCCAGAACTGTCGTTGTAGGGGTGAAGTTTATCTGTGACTCAATTAGATGAAAAACGCAACCCACCATGCAACTTTCAGTAAGCGCATTAAACTAAGCAGGTCAATGGAATCTGAATTGATAACTCTGAAAGGTGGCCACTGCTATCACATCCCCATTTTAATAAAGAGGATTGTTATGCATATCATGGGCATACATCATATTTTTGGAGCAATTCATAATTTATTGCACTTAGAAAATCTTGCTCAAAGGTTAAACATACAATTCAAATTTGAACTCCCAAAAGAAAACTGAGTTAAAAACAATTGATCATCATCTAAAAATAATTTATTAAAATACTATAATAATTATCATAAATTAATATAGTTTTTACCAATTTTTTGGAACTGAATTCAAACCACAGAAAATTTAAAGTCAATACAATGACCTATTCTAGGTTTGAATTTAAACTATACAAAATAAATATTGAATAGTAAGGTTTAAGAATTTTTATGAGCACTATACCTTCCCAGGAACCCCTTTGAATTATTTCAGTTTTTTAGGATTTTATTTGCTAATTTTAGTAGCTCGATCAAAGTGTAGAAGTTAGATTTTGAAACCAGTCAACTGGGTTTTGGCTAGGGCCAATCGGACTGTCCGATCAAGATCGAGTGGTCGAACGACGGTCCGGATGGACAGTCCGAATGTTCCGACTCACGCGATCGGGCTGTCCGATCAAGATCGAGTGGTCTGAACAACACCGACCCAAGCCACTTGGCTGAGCCCAACCGCTTAACTGCACTGGCCGAACTAAACTCGGCGTGCGCGCGTGTGAGTCGCTGGCAAGCCGAGCCTGCTTGTTAGTTTCATCTCCCACCTCTCGCTGCGACATGCAGAGCGCGTGTGCCACGCTCCCACGATGCCCTGAGCTGCTCCAGTCACGGTGTGAATCCACCGCGGCCGTTGTCCAACCCTAGCCCTTCTCCGCTTCACGCCACCTCCATTGCCATCACTCACTCGAGTTAAAACCCCTCCGAACCCTAGTTTCTCCTCACTTCTCCTCTTTTCGGCTGAGGAGAAGGAGGCTCGCATATGCTCTATTCTCGCGTAAGCCTCCGTCCAATGGTTCCTCCCTTTCCTCTGATCAATGTCATTTCTATTTTGCCTAATGCCAGCCCTTGATTTGGTTTGTAGTGCCCAGACCATCTTGGTGCCATTCTCAGCTCCGGAGCACGCACCCGAAGGACACCATCGTGTCATCTTCACCTCCGGTGAGTATTGTCCTCAACCTTGCGCGCATATCGTGTCTTAGGGTATGAGATTCAAAACCCCTCAATCAATTTTGTCATTGCATGACAAATTTTCATGGATTTGAAGCTAGTTCATTTTTTGACCGAAGAACAACTCTTCACCTCCCACCTTGTTCTGCCAATACATTCTTCGATTCCTTGCTCCTATAGCATCCTCTAATGATCCTTAAGTTATTCCATCCATTCTCCATCTTTGGTGTTCACCAGAACGTCCTCTCCACGTGAAGCCGTGCCGCCACAGTCACCCTCTTCGACGCCAACATTGCTTCGAGCTCCTCCGACCCTCTACAACGCTCAGGTAGCTTCAGTAGACCCCCTAGATGCTCGGGCATTCGCTTGAATGGACGCTGCGGAGCTCATTTGCTGCATGCACTTTCGGCCAAAACTTAGCGCTGTCCCTCTTCGGCTAGCTGCCGGTGCAGGCCACCTCAGCCGTCATCACCACCACCTTAAGGTGCGCAAGACTATTAGGAAGCTATCCCGGGCCTTAGTTCACGCCGCCTTGGCCGGAATCGCCGACGGTGAGCTCGGCATTGAGCTCAGGTTGGTTGTCGTACGCCGACAACCACTGTAGCAACTGGGTTATGACAAATGACCGTCATTAACTACTAATGAGTAGCTTAGCTTTAAATGGCTATCTTAGCTGCGTTAACGAGTCACTTACACGTGGGCCCCACGAGCGAAAATCAAGGGAGCTGAGAGAAATGTGGTAGAGACTCACGTGTGGACCTAGCTGTTTAAGCGTCGTGCGCTGTGCACGTGCACCGGTGAACTGAGTTCATGGACTTGAGTTTATGACAATCGGGTCCTACTTGTCAGATCAGTTTAAATAGGAAGTAAATGAAAAACACGCTATTCACAGGACCCCACCGGTCAGTGACTTGGGGCTAGCGTAGCGACCAGTAAGAAAAGTATTAATTGCTTTAGAAATTCCATAAATCATTTATTTGCACACTAAATTTTTTGATAACTTCAAAAATGCATAACTAAATCATCTTAACTTCAAATTCAGTAAAACCAATTTCGATAATTTTCATTCTAAGTGAATTTTATTTTAAAATAGGTTTCAAATTTGTCTCTATCCCAGAAAATATAGTTTTTTTGAGAGTGATCCAAAACTGAGTTATTTTTGAACTAGAAAAGACTATTTACTTTGAAAATTCATAACTAATTCATAAAAACTCCAAATGAGATGAACCAAGTTATGTTGATCTTATAACTTTATCCTCTATTTAACAAATAATTTAATTTGGTGAACAGTAACATATCCTAATTTAATTGGATTTTCCTGAAATATGAGATTCAAAGTACGATAACTCTCACATACCAAATCCAATTGGAATACTTCTTTCACCTAAATTCATTTAAAATCGTGCACTAGCCACTGTAGAAAATTCATGCATTTTTGAGGTTTTGAATTTTAAGGTATTTTCTTGGTGTTTATCGTTGTCTTTATTCTATAGAGCCTGAAGCGTTCGACGTAGACTCATTCGCCACCAAGAGTGAGCAACTTAACTTCCAGCAAGGCAAGAATTATTTGAACTTTCTTTTTGCATCATATTGATCCAGTTTTAATAAGCTAGTGTTTGAAATGCAATGATATTGCTTGCATACTATTTTTCGTATATCAATATGTTGTGAGTAGTTAGCTATGCCCTATGCTTGCTGGTTATCCTTGATAATTACCTTATCAATATGCTTAATATAGATACTTGTGATGATATGAATGTTATGTGTTGAATGCTTAGCTATTGCGGGTCTAGAAAACGTAATAGATCAATTGACAGGATTAGCTCATCAATTGTGGGAGACACATAACTCTTCTTATATTTATTTTTATCCAGATCATTGTATCTGATTCTTGAGTTAAACTTTGTTGTCGTTAAATGGTTTTTGGGTCTGGACAAGTGGTTGTTAATGTGGATGTTGTTATGCACGAGACTTGGGTATGTAGATGTCTTGTCCGGATCATTAAGGACCACGCCATGGGCTTTTATTCCAAGTACCGATCGTGCTATCACACATGAGATATGGGTACCGTGCGGTTAAGTAAGGGGAAGGTTTTATTGTGTTAAGTCCCAGGTGGTGTGAGGGCACGTATCTTCGATCATTTGTTCATAGGACCTGATGCAATTTTCTATAGTGTGCATGGCAGCACCATTTTTTATTTATTTACATTGCATCGGTATATCCAACACAACTTGTGAGCCTGCTTAGCAAGCGCTATAGCCTGTACTAAGTATGTGGAACATCTCGTAAGGGGGACTCATCTCAATAGGGCTTTCTTGCTAAAAACGACTATATCTCGATTCTCCCTTACTGACATACCTAAGGTAGAGTGTCATTGTCCAGAAGCATTCGGAGGATTATGGGCTAGTCGAGTCGTGTGGGTAAAGTAGTACACCTCTGCAGAGATAATCTATTCGAATAGTCATGTCCACAGTTATGGACAACACTTGGTTTGGTATGTGTCATCGTTAGACTTGTAATTAAAAGTTGACAAGGTTATAACTTGGTTTCGATATGAATGGGATGTCCATGCATCTTAGTTTATCAAAGTGAACAGCCACTTTGATATTGATTTGATCTATATAATTATCTATGTCTTGTGAACTTCTTTTGTTAAACAATGGTTTACAAAAATGGCTTTTGGAAACTAGATGGTCTAGGAATGTAAGTTGTTGCGTTTTCTGCAAAACTAAGCCAATAATGCCATCCTTTGGAACAACCTCTACCATAAATACTTTTAATTTGTGTAAGACTTACGAGTACATTTGTACCCGATTACTGTAAATTCAGGTGAGGAAGACTTCGAACCCGATGAGGTCGTTAGTGTCGATTTAGGCGACAATGACAAGTAGTGCTGTCATTTAACTCCCAGTCGGTTGCCATGGGTTATTGGGCACACCATGCTAGACTTTTGGTTTATTTATCTTCCTTCCACTGTTACTTATTGTTCTTATTTGAATTTGGTCGGTCGGCCGCTCGTAATAGTTGTAGAATTTAACTATGTTGTATGTCTTTTGAATTGTCAATGTATGAATGTTGTATGGATGTGATTAACGTTGTATGTTAGTATGAGCATGTTGGTCGCTGATCTTGGAGCCAACACGGTCTCATGCTCGCTATTCGTTGATTCCCTCTTAACTCATTAAGTGTGTGCTTCGACCGTTTGGAGAACCGATCATCATGCAATGCTCGCAGAGGAGCAGCACGCATGATTACCGGGGCTCTAGTTTCGGTCGGGCCTCCTACTTAGATGGAGTTAACTTGGAATCTAGTTACCTGAGACCCAGAGTTATCTCCATAAGACTGAAAAGGCCTTGGTCTTGTGGAAATAACCCGGGGGTCCTCACAACTACAATATAAATATGATGTAGTAATTTGTTTAGTAGCACTCAAATTGCCGTATGATTGCCATCCGTCCTCATGCAAAAAATAGATACAAAACCTTTTATCTCCAACCTACGCTCCGTGAGCTTGTATTCCTGCCCCGCGTTAATGGGTCGGATTTGTATTCTTTTTCGCGTTTGTGAGTTGATATTTTTTGTCCAGCCCACTATAGTAAAAAAAAAGGAAAATTTTGATATATATACCACTCCTTAGTACGTGTTATAGAAATCTGCCACTCCTTAGTTTTTTCTTAGAAATATACCACTTCTTAGTACAAAGAATTACACTGAGGAGTGACATATTTCTAAGAAAAAACTTAGGAGTGACAGATTTCTAAAACACAAATTGAGAAGTGGTATATATATCAAAAATCCCCAAAAAAAGACAATTGGGAAGAGGCTACTAAAAAGCAATACAGAGGAATGCATTAGGTTGTCGTAGTAAAAAAAAAAGAACGAAGAAGAAGAAGTTGGATGAAGGAGTGAATAAGGTACACTACAAACTTTTATTGTATTCATTCAGGGTGACTCCACGTGGTTCATCCATATGTAATGTTGGTGAGGACGTCACTTTGCACACAGTTAATGTTAAAAATGTATTGTTATCATACAATAATTACAGGATTTAATTCTTGTAAATACTATTGAAAATTAATGTAAAATATATTTTATATATAAAAATATAGAAAACTTCCAATGGACAGCACAAGGACAATACTATCCGCAAATTATTTTCCAATTACAAAAGGGTAATAGGTTTGCTTGGTACTAGAGGTAAAAAATAAACGAGATTTCTTGTGTCGAATTAGATCATATACATAATTATATTACCATATTTTTTTTGGACAGTGATGATTGATGATAAAATTGGTGACAGAAAATAGCAATTATCTTGGCACAAACTTAGAGGGTTTCCGGGTAAACAAAAATGTACATGAATCAGAAAAAAAAAATCACATTTCCTTGTTATTATTATTGTCGGGTTGAAATTCTAAGGATATATTTTTTGAGTCAATTACAGGGGCTTGATTCATCACACAAACCCGTTGCATCAAGTTAGTGGATTACAACCAAAGCACTTTTTTCTGGCTTACAGGTAAAACAAAAAAATGCTTTATAAATTAAAATTACCCCTGCTTAAAATATTTTTATATATTTTTAGATGTATAATTTTAGTTAATACAAGTATGAAAATAGTATGTACTTAAGTTGACATGAGATTATGGCAAACAAAACACATACATAAGAAGCAAAACGCTCGAATAAAAAAAAGATGAAGTGACTGCTCAAATAAAGCGCTCACCACCAGCAGCACTAAAACTCTCTCCCATCTCCTCTCTCACCACCAGCAACAAACGCAAATGAGCAGATAGAAAAAGAGAGGAAAAAACGGGTTGAAGAAAACGCGTAGTCGACCGAGACCTCCATTCGCTATATACCAATTGACAATTTCCAACTATATATTGGGGAGACCGAGACGACCGAGACCTCCATTCGCTTGCGCTGGCATACTATGACCCCAAACACCACTTGAGCTAGCTAGTGATAGATAGCCATGGCCCTTCTTCCTTGCGTTCGCCTCATACTATCGGCGGTCACTTGTTTACTGACGACGGCGACCGCTGCCGCTTCCTCCTCGCCGAGCAATGATACCGACCTTGCCGCGCTGCTGGCTTTCAAAGCCCAGCTCTCCGATCCTCATGGCGTCCTTCACCACGGCTGGACTAGCAATGTGTCCTTTTGCGCCTGGGTCGGCGTGTCGTGCGGCCGGCGACATCGGCGCGTCATCGCTCTGGCGTTGCCGGACGTGCCCCTCCAAGGGGAGCTCACTCCTCACCTCGGTAACCTCTCTTTCCTCCGTGTCCTACATCTGACCAACACAAACCTTACGGGCTCCATCCCAGCTGATCTTGGAAGGTTGCCTCGCCTTAGAGTTGTTGCTCTCGACCAGAACACTTTATCTGGTACTATTCCCTCCACACTTGGAAACCTCACAAGGCTTCTTCAACATCTTGAGCTAGATGACAACCAACTCTCAGGGCAAATACCACCAGAGCTGCAAAATCTGCCCGACCTTAGGTACATATCTCTCGCAAAAAACGACATTCGCGGCCCAATACCAAAATTTTCATTCAACGGCACGCCTTCACTGGAACGCATCTACTTTGCAAACAACACCCTATCTGGGTCAATACCAGATGGCATTGGCTCCTTGCTCATGCTTCGAACCCTTGACCTGATGGCTAATCAGCTCTCCGGTCCAGTACCTCGTACCATCTTCAACATGTCTAGCCTTGAAGGCATGGGTCTCGGGCTCAACAACCTCACCGGACCAATACCTAGCAACGAAAGCTTTATCCTCCCCATGTTGCGAATAATAGTTCTCTCTTCGAATAAATTCACGGGCCAAATCCCATTGGGCATTGCGGCATGTCAGCACCTTGAGGAGCTCGAGATATCGGATAATCCCTTTGCGGATCATATGGTGCCGACATGGCTCGCCAAGCTGTCGCAGCTCACTTTCCTTTCTATGGGCGGCAGTGGCATCTTCGGGCCGATCCCGAGTGTGCTCGGCAATCTCACCATGCTCAGTACGCTTGATGTCTCATTCTCCAACCTAAGCGGACAAATTCCGGTGGAACTGGGAACAATGAGACAACTCAACCGTCTCCATCTTTCATATAACCAACTAAGCGGTTCCTTACCCGCTTTTGTTGGAAACCTATCTAAATTGTCCCTCTTGGCATTGGACAACAACTTGCTGACTGGATCAGTACCATCCACACTTGGAAGCATCAGATCTCTTACGTGGATTGATATTGGAGAGAATTACTTCCAAGGGGATCTGCACTTTCTGGCCAGCCTTTGCAATTGTCGGCAACTCCAATACCTTGCCATATCAGACAATTCTTTCACCGCCGGTAATCTCCCCGGCTTTGTTGGGAACCTCTCTAGAAGGTTGATGAACTTCTTGGGACCCAACATCAACTTAATTGGTGGGCTTCCAGCTACACTATCAAATCTGACTGGTCTCCAGTTGCTAAACCTTGGGAGCAACTATTTGAGCAATGCAATCCCAGGGTCCTTCACGATGATGGAGAATCTCCGAGCACTCGACCTTTCTATGAATAGCATAGCTGGCCCACTCCCGGAAGAGATTGGTATGCTAACACGACTTGAAAAGTTGTTCCTTCAAGGTAATCAACTCTCTGGTTCCATACCAGATGGCCTAGTTAACCTCACTATGTTAAATCTCTTACAGACATTGGACCTATCTGATAACAAGCTATCTTCAGCTATACCAGCAAGCTTGTTTCATCTTGGTAACCTCATCTATTTAAATCTCTCCCATAACTCCTTGACCGGTGCAATGCCTTCTGATCTCAGTCACATGCAAGAAATAGACCTAATAGATATTTCTAACAACCGCTTAGTTGGTAGCCTCCCAAATTCATTTGCAGAGCATCAAATGTTAACCAACCTAATCCTGTCACAAAACTCATTCGAGGATTCAATCCCTGATTCTTTTCGCCGTTTGACCAACTTACAGACATTGGACCTATCTTCTAATAATCTTTCAGGTACTATACCAAAGTACTTTGCCAACTTCACCTACCTTACTAGTTTGAACCTCTCCTCTAATAAGCTAGAAGGTCCGATCCCAAATGGAGGTGTTTTCTCAAACATCACCTTGCAATCTTTGATGGGAAATGTTGGGCTATGCGGTGCTCCACGTCTAGGATTTTCACCATGTCAAGACAAGTCTCACCCAACTCATGGTCGACACTTCCTCAAGTTTATACTCCCTATTGTCGCAATAGCAGTTGGTGCAATTGCTGTTTGCTTATACCTAATGATCAGAAAGAAAATTAAGAAGAATCCAGATGTTACATCTTCTCTTGATATGGCTGATGTGATTGGCCATAGGTTAGTATCCTACAATGAGATTGTCCGTGCCACTGATAATTTCAGTGAGGATAACATGTTGGGAGTTGGAGGTTTTGGCAAAGTTTTTAAGGGCCAGCTAGATGATGGTTTGGTTGTCGCGATAAAAGTGCTCAACATGCAAGCTGCGCAAGCTGTGAGGAGCTTTGATGCTGAATGTCAAGTGCTGCGGATGGTTAGGCATCGTAACTTGATAAAGATATTGAATATTTGCTCCAACTTGGATTTCAGAGCACTGCTGCTTCAGTACATGCCCAATGGCAGCTTGGAGGCACTCCTGCACACTGGAAGCAGGCCTTGCTTGGGATCATTCCTAAAAAGGTTGGACATCATGCTTGATGTGTCAATGGCAATGGAGTATCTGCACCATGGCCATCATAATGTTATCCTGCACTGTGACTTAAAGCCTAGCAATGTGCTATTCGACGAGGAGATGACTGCGCATGTGGCAGACTTTGGCATTGCAAAATTACTTCTAGGTGATGACAACTCTATGGTTTCAGCGAGCATGCCTGGGACAATCGGGTACATGGCACCAGGTACTTGCACTGATCATTCTTAAGCAGGTTCTTTGGTAATATGCTAGCTAGCAGTAAGATTTTTCAGTTAACAAACATTTATTGTTCACAATTTTCTCTGACAGAATATGCAATAATGGGAAAGGCATCGCGGAAGAACGACGTGTTCAGCTTTGGAATTATGCTGCTCGAAGTCTTCACCGGGAAGAGGCCCACGGATCCCATGTTCGTTGGAGAATTAAGCCTTAGGCGATGGGTTTGCCGAGCATTTCCAGCGAACCTTAGTGATGTTGTTGATGAGAAGCTACTGCAAGACGAACAAGTACAACCTCGCTTTGATCACCAAACCAACGCTTCCTTGGGATCTTCGTCGACAAGCACGAGCAGCAACTTGCTTGTGTCAGTATTCGAGCTGGGCCTGATGTGTTCGAGTGACTCACCTGAGCAAAGGATGTGCATGAATGACGTGGTTGCGAAACTGAAGAACATCAACAAGGATTGCTATGCTTGTATGCCGGCAGCAATGCAAAGGGCTCAGCGATAGTGTGTATGTGTATCTATCTATGTGTGGTGCTGTGTTTCCATACTACTGCAAAGTAATACAATGTAGTATGGGTAATTTCCATTACGTCATAAACTGGGCATTGTCTCTTCTTTTCCCTATCATGTTTGGTTTATATCGCCATCTATCTTGCATGATTTGTACTGAATTATTTAGCACAAGATGTGTAACGTGCATGATAAGCATCGGGGATATGTTTTGTACTCCGTGAAGTTTACTACCGATTTCCCCCTCATTTTGCCATGGTTTTCAAACTTGAAAGCTGATCGAGTACGCAACACGAAAGCTTAATTTGGTTCTGATCGGGCTTGCACCTATTTTTTTTCTCCGTTCATCGTTCTACTTTTCCTTTTCTCCTATTTTATTTTATTTACAACCGTTCACCTCCATCCATTGCAATGAGTACTAAAGAAAGACCAACTTAACACAGGACACAAGAGCACACGCCTACTATTTCAAGGGCGACCTGATTATTCTTGATTTATAACGGCAGTTAACAAGTTTATTGTATCTTTGCTACAATTGGATCAATTGTATATAGAAGCAATTTGCTCAGTAACACTACAAAGATATCACAAGTTAGAAAAAAAACATCGATGTGTTACTGACATGTGGTCCTATGGTCCATTTATTATCCTCACATTTGATACTATTTTCTAATTTATACATCATTATAATGTTACTGAACAAAATTTTCTTTTTTTATACATGGTTAATTACACTTTTCACCATTTACTTCTATGCTTGCCATTTATTTCAACGTAGCAAATTAAATGTGTTGCAGCGGACGTGGACTTGATGGCGATCTCGGTCACCTGTCGTGTGGGACCCATGAGCAGCGTCGACTAGGAAATTATTTGGCGACTCAAGATGGTGCGCGGGAATCAGGTGAGGGGTAAGCCCACCTGACGTCTGAATCTTCCGTTCTTTGTCTTCCTCGTCCGTGCTCAAAATATAACAAATAATGTATTTGTTTCGATCGGCTCGACCAGATCTTCGCAATGTATCATTTTATCTTATCATGCAACACTTGTCGGACCCGGATTTTCTCAATCCAGAATCCTCTGTGATAGTACTATGCTATTCCCTGGATCAGTAGATAGCACTCATAGATACATTGCTGAATCATTCATACATGGCGTAGAACCATACCATTCGTTAATTTAGCACATCAGAGTTTACATAGACCGCGTCGGGTCAGGTTTTACAATATGGACCGAACATGCAAAAGATTACATTACAAAAGCGGAAGCGACAACGGAAGCAAAAGGGGTGAGAGCACATCTCTCCACAGGTAAGCGACTGGGGAAACTCGTGTGCGTCCAATATTACCTAAAGACTCAGATAATATAGGATGCACGCAAGAACTAACGGAGTCAGCTGGACTGGGGCGAGACTAGAACAACTAAAGGCTACACTACGCTTCATCAACTCCTGGACCTCCAACTTCTGGATCCTCGTGGTAGTCGTAATCTCCAGGATTTCCTGCTGCTGAGGGTTTTGGGGGAGAGAGCGAGGATGAGCACAACTTCCGTGCTCGCGAGCCAATACACAATGCAATAATATACATGCAAGGCTTACAAGGATGGCTCGGGTTCTTTTATTTGCGAAAGCAATGTTTTCAATTATTATAATTACAAAATTCCTAGCACTTAGCATTTTAACAAATTGCATTTTGATAAAGAGAGTAATTGTGCAATATTTAATAACAGCAAAGGTTACCTCCGCCTTATGCTTAATTTGATGGGGGCTAACCCCATATATTAACATCACTGAGTCTGAAAACTCAGGCCAAAACCAAATTCAGGGCTAGGTGAGTCCACCACAATTTTCATACCACCCACAAGGATTTTTGAAATAGAACTAACTCAAGTGAAGTTCCCATGTCCGCCTTTGACCGTAGGCGCGGCTGTTTAAACAGTTTATAACTCTGCAGAGATTGTACACTTTACCCACAAGAGACGATTAACCCGTTGCCCTACATGATTCCTTGGTCATGTAGTCGAGAGGTCGTCACAATAACCTTTCTAAATACCTCGTCCTTTCCATCGTCTCACCCATATGGGGTTACGCCCATACGTTGCACGGGATGTCCACCTCAGCGACTGGTGTAGCGTGTCTACACCTCAGCGATTGGTAAACTTCACCCTTGACTCGGTGTCCCTTCAAGCCCGACATACACAGAGCTTGTGCCCCTTTTTCCCTCCAGTGAGATGACTTTCAGGATTCGATAAATGTACTAAGCCAAGTCACAGTTTGTTGCAGACTTGTGGTTGTACTTATTATACACAGGAGGTCATGACAAGATTAAGTCATTAGGGGTTATCTGGGCGGTTCATTCCACATTCCATCCACAAAATAACATTTCTTAGGTTACATTAGCACCCAATGTTATACCATCCATCTCTCCATCCGCTCAGATAGGGTAATAGAAATTTTAGGGTTTTTGAGAAGTAAAAATACAACAATTCAACCATCTCAGTCATTTGCTCGCAGTGACTGCCCAAATCATTTTATGTTTGAAATGATGATGATTAGGACATTTTAATTTCCCGGTACTTAAGCAAGTCTAGCATGTTGCTTAAGTACAACCTATAGCTAGTATTACCATATAGTTACTAGGGTGACAATGGAATTTAAGGGATTCAAGTTATCAAGGATGGCATAATAATTAGTTAATCTTCAAATGGGTATTAACTACCTTAAGCTTTAACATATGTTTGATTAAGGAATTAAAGCATGCAATTTGCTATTTTAAAAGAATATAATTTGCATAAAATGTAGGCTCAATATGATCAAAGTATTGACTAGCCTTGAGTGTAGGGAAGAGTGTCCGGGTAGCTTTATTCTTGATCAACGTGGAGGTCTCCGGTGTCTCTGAACTCTACGTGGGCAACGTACCGGAAAAAGACACAATAGGCAAAAGAGCCAATAAATACATAAGAACACCCAAATGAACTCCAAATTGAACAAGACCCATGCCATTAGCAAGATCTTGAATTTACAAATTTTTAGAAATTTATTTCACTATTTTTGAAGTTACGATGAGGGAGAACGGAGCTTTTGAAGTTTGAACTTTTGAATTAAATTAGAAAAGGAAAAGGAAACAAAAAGAAAACCGGTGGCGGCCCACAGTGCTCATTTTGGCCCAGCCCAGCTGTAAGACCCCGGGGTTAACATCCCAGATCTTCTGTGCATAACTGAACTAGTCCCATGATCAGTGGCTAGCTCACACAGTAAACAAATGTGATAACACAACCATAAACGCTAAAAGTTATTAAATAACAACAGAGTTGATTACAAGATAGCCTTACAGGGCAACATTAAATAAACACAGCGGAAGACGATGAAGAAGTAGTAGGGTCCAGCAATCTGCCACAGGCAATCGACTGAGGTAGCGGCCTAGTCATCATGATCCACACCTGAAGCGAAGTCCTTCTCCTCTGAAATTTTGTTTGCATAAAGCAAGAATAAGCACAACTTCCGTGCTCGCAAGTTACACCCGTCAAATAACAGAATGACATGCATACATGGATGTAACAAAGGATGGCTTACAGGGTTAATTTTGCATAAATCAGCATTTGACATTAAATACCATACTATGTTCAAAAGCTCAGATTTTATAAAATCTAAAATTGATCTTGAATTGATAAAGGTAGTGTAGGCACCAACCTAACACCAACATAAACACGGACACCAACCCGGGGCTTCAACCCATAACTTTTCTCATGGACACCCATCCATGTCAAAACTGTTTTACAAAAGATTTAAAATCGAAGTCTAACTTTGAGTGGCTTTGCCAGCATGTCCATGACCGTGGACACGGCTATTCGAATAGTTTTACACTCTGCAGAGGTTGTACAACTTTACCCACAAGACATGAATTCTCTAGTTGTTTGGCATCCGTCGATACCACCGCTCACTATCTTAGGTAAGCAGCCTAGAGTACGTGTCAAGGCCTTTACAATACGCCATTCCACCATAGTCCTCCCTCGCTAAGGTTTCACCCCCTTTGGACTACCCGTCCGCAGGGTTCAGGCCCCCTCTTGCGCCAGGTGGGACTAACAAAGGTCATAAAAGACTACCCACTACAACAGTAGGGACGACCATGATGGAACTTTGCAAATTAGTCAGCCAGGTCCTACTCCCCATACCGAGGACATGTGGTAGTACGGTGGTGGCATAGCAAGATGCGGCTCGAAGACCGGTCCTTAACTGACCTAGGCGACAACCAACAGAACCCTATGCCTCAACCTACCCAATTGAGCCCGTGCATAAACCTGCACCCACCAGACAACCATTTCGCCCAAGTCCAAACCATCATTTTATTTTATCTTTCAAACATTTGTAAAACTCCCATGACACACCAATGTCAAGGGTACAATTTAAACAATAGTCGATCTTTGGCTGAAATTCCCCAAATGAAACTTATTTGGTCTATAAGCATGGCTAAGCACAATATTTTCCAAATGATCCTAGTTTATACTATTGTATCAACTAGGTTTTATCTAGGGTGACAATATGCTTGATTCGATAACAAAATTGGTCATACAAAGGATTTGGGTATAACTATAAATTTAAAACAAGGATTTAAATTACTGAGTATAAATAAGCATGCAGTAATAATTTGAAACAGAATTTAAATAATAGGTGCAAATATTATCAAGAATGTAACTTGCCTCGTTTGAGGTGAACAGATTAACCGATACTGAGGTGATGTTGTTTTCCTCAACAGGTCACCTAGTACTCACAAGCACTTTCTCCAGGTAGTCTATGTGTACAAGCACGATGATCACACAGTCAAAATCAATCCTCTTATGTGTTCTTCAACGACGTCGAAATCTGACTTTCCGAAGTCGTCGAAATCTATACGCGAAAATAAGCCAAATTCAAATCAAATTCAAATAAGATTCAAATTAACTCCAAATTGAATAAATTTAGTTTAGATAGCTAGATCCTGAATTTAGAAATTTGAATGGGCTCAATCGGAGTTCGGATGCAAAAGATATAAGCTTTTGAAGTTTGAATTTACATGAAATGATAGATTTAGGGTTTAAAGGAATTAGTGGTCAATGAGCTCAAAATTAAATAACTTTGGTGTAGTTGGCTAGATAATGATTTTATATAAATTTTGAAATTTGAAACACCCAATTTGGAGTTGGGATTCAAAAGATATGAATTTTTGAAGTTTAAATCTACTTAAACCTAATTTCAGAATTTAATAGATTTTTCTGATTTATTTTTCTAAAGAAAACCCTTTTATTGCGCAAGGATGACGTCAGCCCTTGGATTTTCGAAATTAAAGAAAATAAATGAAAACCCTGACATGTGGGACCCACATGTCAGTGCCTCGGCTTTTGGTGGACTGGGTTTACGGGTGGTTGTGTCTGAGGGAGAGGTGGACCTTGCCACGTGGGCGTTGACGTGGACAGAGGGGGAGGAAATGGTGCTGACGCGGCGCCTCAGTGGCGCGAGGTGGCAGTGACGTGGCGCTGCCACATCACCTTGGCTCCGGCGACGCTCGG
Source organism: Ampelocalamus luodianensis (assembly GCA_036346255.1). Taxonomy (NCBI): domain Eukaryota; kingdom Viridiplantae; phylum Streptophyta; class Magnoliopsida; order Poales; family Poaceae; genus Ampelocalamus; species Ampelocalamus luodianensis. The sequence goes on from CM070625.1 coordinate 1,492,584, forward strand.
GCCCCAATGGTACCGGCGAGCAGCGGCCTGGCGAGGGTGTTAACGTGTAGAGGAGATCGCGAGGGTTGTGATGCTTACCACGGCGGCGCAAGAGCGTGAGAGGAGCGGCGGCGGCGAGCAGAACGGCGGCGACGAGGTCGGGTCCACGGCGGCGAGCTGATTCGGGCGACACTCCGGCGAGGCGGGCGCGAGCACCGGGTCGGCGAGGCGGCGGCGATTCCGAGGGTGGGGACGACGGGACCGGAGGGGGCTTGATGTCGCCGGAATCGAAGGAGCAAGAGCTCGCGGCCGGCGGCGAGGAAATGCAAACTCCGGCCGAACGAGAGCGAGGTAGGGGGAATGGGTGGCGGTGTTGGAGTCGGGGTGGAAGGGGGCACCTCATGCTCCCTTTTATAGGGGCGGAGGATCACGGGAGAGGAAGATCGTGTGCGGCATGGCGGCGGTCGGCGGTTGCGAGATCCGGCGAACGTGGGCGCGAGGGAGAGGGAGAAGGTGGGGGTGGAGGCGGTTGGGGGCGGCGGTCCGTGCGCGCGTGTGCAAGAGGTGCGGGGCCGTTGGAGGCGGCGGTTGGATGGAGCTCGGTGCGACCGGAAATGGCGGGGCGCGCGGCGTCGTGGGGAAGAAGGAGGTGGGGAGGAAGAAGGAGATGCGGGCGGGGCCACACGGCAGTGAGAGAAGAGGGGTGGCTGGCGGGTGGGGCCGAGTGCGGAGGGAGAGAGAGCGGTGGTGGAGGTGGGCCGAATGGGCCGGGCGCGGGAGGAAAAAGAAATGGGCCGAGTAGGATTCGGCCCAAAGTGGTTTTAGGATTTTAAATTGATTTATGAATTGTTTTAATTCTAGAAATTAGTTTAGGCTTTAAAATATAGCAAAATAAATCCAAAAAATTATGAAAAAATTCACAGAAATTACCATACTTATTTTGGACTTAATAAAATTATTTCCAACTAATACTTGGCTTTTTAATTTTGCAAATAAATTGTTTTGGCTTAAAATATTTATAAAAAGGCTTTTAAAAACTCAGAAAATTCTAGAAATTAAGTAAATTTTTATTTTTCAATTTAAATCCAATAAAACTTCAAGAACTTCAAATAAATTTAAATTTGACTTTTAAAACTTCATAAATTCAAATAAAGCAATGAAACTCTAACAAAATTTTAGGAAATTCAATAAAATAATTATTTTATTTTATTTTTATTTTGGTAACATAACCTTGGGATGTTACACCAGCCTTTGGGCCAAAACCAGACGCGCGGCCTGTGCGTGTGGTCCAAGCCAAGGGCTGGCCTGCCCTAAAGAAAGAAGGGGGGGGTCTCGGCCCAAGCGCAAAAGGGAGCGAGGGGGCGGCGTTGGGCGGTGGCGGCACCAGTGGTCGAGGGCGCGAGGAGGCCGGCGGCGGGCGGAGTGGGGCCTCCAGAAGGCGGCGGACCCAGGGGAGGTGGCGGCGGCTCCATAGAGGGGCGGAAGTGGTAGCGGCTGAGCAAGGAGGCAGCAGCGACGCGCGGGGAGGGGAGAGCTCGGGGCGTGGCGACGGCGGCCGGATGGGAGAGATCGAGCTCATGGCGGTGACACGATAGAGACGGTGACGACGACGACGACGAAGGCTCACCGAGCGGGGACGGCGACCGGAGGTAAGGCTTCGGCCTTCTTCTTCTTCCTCTCTTTATTGTTCTTCTTCCTCAGCCTTCTTTGCTTGGGGAAGAAAAAGGTGGGGGTGGAGGAGAGGAAGGGACCGGGGGGGCACCGGCTTTTATAGCCGGGGAGGAGGGGAAAGGGGTCGTGGGGCTCGGGGCACACGATGGGGTGTCGGCGGGAGCAGCGGGCGTGCGGAGCTGACGACGCCGGCGGGTGCGGAGGCGGGGAAACCGGGATGGTACAAGGGTAGGAGCGGCGTGCCGGGATGAGACACGCAACAGGCGTTGACACGAAGGATGCGGGATGGGACGCGCTCTAGCGAGATGGTGGAGCAAGTGGGAGCTTGTCGGGGGCGCGGGTGCTCGTGCGCGGCATGGTGGTGGCAGAGATGCTGCCGGCTGATTGAAGAAGAAGATAGGAGGGAAGATGGCTCGGGTGGCAGGGAGGCCAAGGGAGCTTGGAGGATTGGGCTGAGGAAAGGGGAGGATTTGGGGAGGGATTCAAAAATCTGAAGATTTTTGAGCTTTGAAGCTTTGAAACTGGGGTTTGAAATGGAGCATTTGAACTCAAATGAAGTTCTTCAGTTTACTGCTCACAAACTGAAAAATGAGATGTTACAACACTTCATCCAAGCGCATCTTCACTTTAGGCCTGTACGGATCAAATGTGGGCTTGCATATAATTACATAAAATAATAGTTCTGTTTCTTTATATAAAATAAGAATGTGTCCAATAATATTAGAATTCACCTGATGATATTATATTGAATAGAAAAATGCTACTTTATCTCAGGAGGTCCTTGCTCAAACTAAAAGTTGTAGAATCATTAATAGCAATTAGAGAGGGTGAATGATTGTGAAAGATTTCTCGTTTGTCCGCGGATCGCGCACACGGCGAGTACGGCACACGCGAGACAGCCAACCTCTGCCTCACGTCACGCACGGCGCCGCCTCACCTCAAACCGTTTTTGTCGGTCCCGTGCTGCCTCAATCTGTTCCACGACACCAACACAAGGAGAAATTCTCACGACACCAACAGCCACCACCAATCACAAAAAGCCAAGCTGCCATCAACCCTCACGTAACGACTCATATGGCCAGAAAAATCAGCATGTAGTACTCTACCCGACTAGCACATCGCAGCAGCCAAAAGATCACCAAAAAGATCTCATGTCCAAGACAAAAAGAAACAAGCGGCACTAGCGCTTCATCTATGCATGTGTGCCGACCGGGAAATTATTTGGCGATTCATGATGGTGCACGGGAATCAGGCATGCTCCATCACATCTCGGCCGGCGTAGAAATACCGTGTGTGTAGTAGCAGGCCAAAACATAGCATAAAACAACCCACCTGCATTAGTGGTGTCGGTACATATTAATTGAGATGTCGCGAGATAAGATAGAATTAAAAAAGCACTAGATGTACATATTAATTGAGGGGTCTGTCTACACACAATTAGCATGTTTTCTCTATAAAAAACTGTCATATTTTAAAAGTTTATTTACAACTTCATTATACATAAATTACAGTAAAATATTTATGTAATTTAGGTTCTCAATCATTGTAATTCTTCTTGAAAGTCTTAATAACTCATATTTTCATGTTATATACCAACAAAATACGGTAATATGGTGAACTCGTTATGTTCTTCACATGTACATTGAGAGGTTGAGTAAAAACAAAGACAAAAAAATAAAATTATATACTAATAAAATCTGACAATGTAGTGAACCCGTTATGTTCTTCACATGTACTTTGAGAGGTTGAGCAAAAATAAGATAAAAAAATAAAATTATATATAAATGAAATACGATAATATAGTGAACCGTTATGTTACGTGGTGAGAGAGCGCGCAGCTGTCGGAAGGCGGTGGTAGTAGCTCTCGCCGGATGCATGGATGCCATCATCATCACCGCCATCATAGCGTCCTAGCGCCGAGGCAAGCCAAGACCAAACGCAGTAGCAACAAGCAGCATGCAGGCAGCGAGCCTCCCCCTGATTGGTGGCCGCCGGGTGGGCCTCGCCCCATGCGGATATAGCAGTAGCAGCGGTGTAGACAAAGCATTGTGAAGCTAAGAAAAAACACAAATCTTATAGCACAAAAAACTGTTAGAAGTTAAGTAGCAATTCCCTTAATTAAGAGCATCTCTAGTAGTGTATTTATTGTCGTCTCTGAGCTATGCCACGTTAACAAAATCCTACGTAGAGGAGAGGGGAAGAGAGAGCGCAGGTCGTCTCTTTTTATGTTAGTGTTTTCTCTCTGAATCTAGCCTCCACTATAAAAGAGGAGGGTGCATGATTTCACTACTACAAAACATGCAATAGTAGACGCTTCATCACAGACGGTTAAAATGGAACCGTCTGTGTTGGGTCTGTCAGACCTATCACAGACGGTTTGTACTCAGTATCAAAGACGGTTCTATTAAAGAACTGTCTGTGATAGTATCACAGACGGTTCTATTCAAAAACTGTCTATGATAATTCTAGTATCACAGACGGTTCATTAAAAAACCGTCTGTGATACTGGAGATTATCACAGACGGTTTTTGAATAGAATCGTCTCACGAACCGTCTGTGATAAGTACCTCATCACAAACGGTTGGTGATACGAGCCGTCTATGATATGTGATTCACAACGCGGGAGTTCAAAAATTTTGAATGCGTGCGCGGGAATTTTGAATGCGTGCGCAGGAGTAGCAGGAGTCCTTATATATTAATAAGGACTCCCCCAAATCCAGCGTGACCTCTGGGCTCCCTTCTCCCGCCGCCGGCCCTCGTCCCTCCCGTTCGTCCCGCCGCCACCCAGTGCTCCCTCCGCAGGGCCTCCTCCTCCCACTGCTCGTCCTCCCCCGACAGCCGGCCGGCGTCTCCCCCATCGGCTCTCCTCCCCGCGCCGACCCTCCTCCCTCCAGCACCGCCTGTCCTTCCCTCGCTGGCTTCTCCTAAATCGAGGTATACATGTGTGCTTGAATATAGTTTTATGATTGAATGTATGCTTGAATATAGTTTTGTGATTGAATGGATGAGAAACAATGTGGCTTGATGATCTGACAAATGCTTCAGTTTGCAGCCCTTGTAGTGACTAATCTAATCGACACCAGGGATATCGGGGAGCGACATCCAGGAGCTGCGGGCCAAGGCGGCGGAGGCAACGAAGCCTAAGCTGCGACGCGGCCGGGAGGAAGGAGGGCGGGGATGAGGATAAGGATGTGCCTTTCGAGGAGCTCCGTGACGAGGAAAAGATCATGGCCTTCTTCAGAAGGCTCATGAGCGAGTGGAGCCAGGAGGTGGACGAGGTGCCAGAGGTGGAGAGGCGGACGACAAAGGGGAATACATTTAGTATTTTTTTGCGATTGAAAAACTATCATAGACGATTCAACAAGAATCGTTGCGCGATGCACGGTTGAAAGTAGAACCGTCTGTGATAACTACTATCACAGATGGTTCTACTTTTGAACCGTCTGTGATAACGTCTGTGATGCGTCTGTTATCACAGACAAACTTTTTCAGACGGTTCGGAAAACCGTCTGTGATGACAGTTCCGAACCGTCTGCGATGAGGCTGTGTGTAGTAGTGTTTGCACCTTCAAGCCTTGGAAACCTAATTTGTGATTTAGAGAAAATGGAGAAAATAGATGAGGCTAGAGTTTGAGAGAGATGGATTGAGTGCTTAAGTGTGAGCTTTTGCCCTCTATGGTGGAGTGACTGTAAAACTACAATCCCTCTAATCAATCTAATCAAGATTGCCCAAGATGGATTCTATCTTATTCTTGTTCTCTTTTTTGATGATTTTAGGGCACTTTTTGTATTCCAAGGGTTTTGACTGGATCTTTTGTTGTGTTCTAGCTTGCTAGGATATGCGGGATCTAATCTAAGGTCATCTTGACCATCTTTCAGCCATGAGCAAGCTCTTGGCTTAGGTTTTGGTTTTTCCTGGTTTCAGAACCTTGGCTTCAATCATCGATTGGAATAGGTTCCTTACCTCTCAGAGGATTTGGACCACATGATCAAAAGTTAGATCATTTTGTGGATCTTTCGGGCTACTGATTTGCATCCGGTAGTCATATCACCTTTCACTAGCGATCAGATCGGCCACTAGTCAGACTGGCGCGGTCAGACAGGCCAATTCGGTGGTCAGATAGGTCGAGGGGCTTTTTGCTTGGGTTGTTCGGTTTCAACGTAAGACTTCCGCTGTGGGAAATGGATCCTCTACGTTGAAGTGTTCAATGTAGAGGATCTATAGTGGTACGCATTAGAAGTTGATCTTCACCGTTCGATCGAAAAGTAAAGGTCGAGATCGATCGTTACAGTGTTGTTGCTACAGGTTTTTATTGCTACAGTAATATATTTCACTGTTTCTTCAGTATTTGGTACAGTACCACTGCCTGGTACTGCTCACTCGCTCACATATTGCTATTCACATAGTGATCCTCTGCATTACAGCAGAGGATCCGGATCCCCAGTTGTGATCTTATGCCTTTGATCTTCGTAGCTTTCATATCTATTGGAGTGAAAAAAAGTTAAATACCGCAGAGGTGAAAAATAGATGGCTCCTATTCACCTCCTAGTCGCTAATTTGGTGCAACACAGGGGAATCCCATCGACAGTATCAAATCTAAGTGGTCTCAGCGCGTTGATCGTTCTGAATAATCAACTAAGCCAGGCGACCCCAGAATCCAACGTGTAACTATTTAGAATCTTGAGAGGATTGACATCTCAGGTAATAGCTTCGTTGGTCCCATCCCGACGCAACTCGGTATGCTCAGGTGACTAGTACAATTTTTCCATATCTGATGTGAATTGAACTTTTTCATGTGAAATTCTTACATTCCAAATACTCGCTTAACTCTACGAAATTGTGCGTATGTAAACAGTCAGCCGCAATTAGATATCACGTTTCCACCAACCCATTAACTCTCTTAGATCTAATAGAAGTCTTCAAAAATAAAATGAATCACAAGTAACAAAACTGAAACTATAATCAAACATTGGCTCCCATTTCGATGCATTTGTGGTTTGATTGAATTTTCAAATGTTGCAACATCAAAATTTATTTCATTAGGATATTTGAACTAGTTTTAAAACACAGTTAAGTTCTATACTAATGGTTTTATGCAATTTCGGTGAGGGATAGTATTTTCCTCAATTTACTGATCAGACGATCCAGCGCTAGTCCTCTCCTTTATGTATACAAAATTATGATACACAACCACCAAAGCTTCAGGGACGCGTTGACTCAATTGCTTCATGAGACAACGCACAAATAACAAACCAACTGCTCATGTTGTCTGGCTGCCTACACAACTCTGCGGTTGCTCGATCTCCATTGCATCAAATTAGTGTTTTCTTAATCAGCTTGACTGTCGCAAGCAATCTAAACCAAATCCTGTTCTAGTTCATACCTTGAAGGCCTTCTTTTCGGACGAATATCTTAAATACCTAAAAGACCATATATCTCCAGACAAAATTTGATGTGATGGTAGGACAAAATTAAATTTGGTGTCTGGAGATTCGGTAGCTGCCTTGGCCGAACTCGATCTGATCGAGAGTTCACTTTTTGTTTCCCTTTGGTTTCGTTCCAAGGAACATATCGATCTCAATGGCACTCCATGGCAAGGGAAAAACTTCGTACGTACGCATGTATAACGAACTTTTTTTTAGGTAATGGAAGAGAAAAAAATCTCTCCCGGCCTCTGCATCTGAGATGCACACAGCCCATTTATTGAAAGGACAAAAGTAACAAAATAACCAACATTGATAAAAAGTGGCAAGAAGCCTTACAACCAAAACAAGACAATTGAAAATTAATCTTGATCACTTGCAAATCCGGCGACTAAGCCTCCACCCATGAGAATTGAGAATTTGCTTAGCCACAAACTCCAATCT